>OZ038504.1:33285358-33490358 GCA_964036315.1 Acanthosepion esculentum | reverse complement strand
ATTAAAAATATTACTATTAAAAATATTACTGCCATTTTCTTTTTCTTCAAATTGAGAGATCAATTTTATTTGAACACCAGAAATTGATTTCCATTTTCTTTTTCACATATAAAAGCCAACAGAGAATGTTTTCTTCCAAAATCAATAATTAAAATGTCACTACCTGACAGATACAAATATTGAATTTTTCGTAAAATTCCTCTAACTCTCCCTCACCTCTAGAGTTTGTTGTAACATTTTCACAGGCACCTTTCCAAGTCAAATTTCACTTTATAAATCATAATTTTCAAAAGAAAAAAAATAATCTATTATTGGACTTTCAAATTCCTTTCAATTTTTTGGAGTATGTGTTAATATTTTCGCCCATTAATAATATCAAAATAAATTACCATATTTGCCAGATTTAAAAATGCATATTTAAAAAAAAGACATTCAGATATAAAATGCAATTATTATTGAATTGACTGTTCAAACTGTACATATTCTGGAATCAAGATGTGATATGGTAAGATTCTTTTTATGTGCCATATCCTTTCCTGACATGAGTGATCATAGCTTTCTACAGCTTATTATCCTCTTAATTTTAAGCTATGTTAGTCCATTTACTATCCCTCCCAGGGCCTGTTCTGCCATCAATTCACACAGCTCATTGGGTAGGTTACTCTCTGTTCCCCTGTCTCTCTGGCCTGCAATGTTTACTGTGAGTGTCAAATTTTCCAAGCTTTCCTTCCACATGCTTCCCAGAAATTTCATCTCTCTTTCTGATACTAATTACAAGTATCTGTTTTCTTCCCATTTCCTTAAAGCATTATTGTTGCTCACGTGTTCTTTCCATTCTCAGCATCCTTCTATAGAACCCCATCCGACGTCTCAAGTTTCTTCTTAATCCGCGAGGACTTTTTACAGCATTCCCTACCATGTAGGAAGATTGATATCACATAGCAGTTTCAGTAGTCTTATCTTTGTTTACAACAAACTTTTCCTGTCTCTTAATTTTTTGTTTAACTTTTGGAAGGCAACTTTTCCTATTCTACTGCACTTTTAGATTTAGATTTTTTTTTTATGGTTTCTAAATCGTTAAATTTGATTTTGGCATTTTCAATTTGTAGCTTTCATGTTGGGCTATCCCTCTTACTAACAAGTAACATTCTGTCACTGATGGTTAATCCTTTCTTCTTGCTTTCTTTTAATCCATTGTCTTAGTGTTCCTGCTGTTTTCTTTCTAATCAAAATGGTGACTTCTGCATATTTTATGCTAAGATATTTTATGCTATGCACCCACATAAAAAAGGAAGAGGTGGTTTTATCTCTATCTCAAGTGTTTCTGTTTAATACCCTCTTAGAAGTTTAGTCTTCTAAGCAGTATGCACTTTGACTTAAGGGGAACAGAGAAGTAAAGGAGTGGATGAGGGGTTTTTAGAGATCAAGTGACAACAAAACTGGAAATAGATTTATCCAAGTGTATTAACAGATATGCTTGGAATTGGAAGGAGTTCTTGCCTGCCTTTTGTGAGAGACAGACTTGTCTACTGTATGGTTCTGATACTGTCTATTTGTATTGCAAGCCACCACATCAGGATGACTAGATGGGCTAGGAGTTGATAAAATGGAAGATTTGAGCTGTTAGACCAACATAGAAGTTGTCCCAAGTATCACCTACCTATCTACCTTATCAAGCAGGCAAGTCCTGAATAAAACATCTACATATTATATGGAAAACAGTGTTTATGTTTTTAGTCCTTGTCATGATGTTTGTCTTTTATCTTGTTACATTGTGAGCATGCAGTGGGCCCTGTCCCAGTTTTCAGTGCACACCTACAAGATTCGGAATTGTAATGCAACTTGTGTAATCATTGGACGATCAGTGGAAAGCATGGGTGAAGTATGCACTGTTTGTTTACACAGCCTGGTATGACTTTTATTTTTCTTAGGATCAAAGATTTATCTGGTCTTTTGTAGCGGTGGGGATCTATCTAGTCTTTTACATAAGTTAAATATATCTGGTGAGGAATCACATTTTTTGTCATACTCTTCTAAATTTTGTTATAGTTTTACAGATAGAAAACTATTTCAGCTAACTAGTTTTCTACCTACATCCAGTTTGTTCTAGATTTTGCTAATAATTTTCATATATAAATCTAGTTATCCTAGCAATTCAAATCTTTGTAATCAATAGTCATAAAATGCTCTTGTTGGCCAGCAAATACATACATATATATATTTTGTTGACTCTCAATTGATTCTCTCATCCTGAGCATGATGATAAACTACATCCATCAAGAAGGCCTATCATCAGAAGGTTTTGAAAAGTGTGGAACCACCTCTTAATTGCTGTTGTCATCAGGTCACCCCACCCCTGATCTGGGGAAGTAGCACCTGTTAGGGTCCCAGCTATGAGCAAATAGTCAATCTCCAAACTGGTGTCAAAATTCTATGAAAGTATAAAAATACATTTTTATAGTAAAAATACCAGCAATACATTTTTAGAAAAATATTACTAGCAATAAATTTTTGGAAAAATTATTATTAGCAATACATTTTTGGAAAATTATTACTAGAAATATATTTTTAGAAAAAAATATTACTGACAATAAATTACCAAAGAAAATTAAATTAAATGAGCCATAAGGAGTTGATATACCACTAAACAAACAATTGATTTTCCTTTGAAAATATTTTCATATTTTTTGAAGTTCAGTATTAATCAGACCATTTTTATAAAAAAAACACAGTTAAACCATAGCGCTTTGTTGCAAAAGTTTCCCTTTTACCAACGTCATTTCTGGTTTCTAGTCTTCTGAATGATGCTACCTTGGGTAATTGCCTTTAATTCAGGATAAGGAATGTTCTCTTTTGTTATCAATAACAATTATTTGTTAAACTTGTTGAATGAAAACTGAAGCAAATAAAGAATCTTTATAATGAAGATCCAAGAGATCATTTTTAGTTGCAAAATTTTGAGGGTTTAAGGTAATGATTTCAAATTATAATATTAATCATAATTTTATCACTGGTAATGATAACAATGGTGTTGATCATGATGACAATGATTATGATGAAAATGATATTGATTATGATAATGATGACAATGATGATGATTATGATTGCAACAGTGTTTATGATGGTAATGATGGTAGTAATTCAGATAAGGACAATGAAGGTGATTTTTTATTTTAATAAATTCACCCCAAGCAAGGCAATAATGCCACTAAGATGTAAGGGACTACTTGGAGTGATAATGAATAAAAACACTTTAGAAGGAACCAGAATCCCAATCCTAAATATGAAACAAGGTTTTCAACATCTCCTGTTTTAACGACCAGGTAGGAGTGTGAACCAGATGGTAAGTGAACCTACCTACTCCTATTTATACTATTTACATAGTTCAGACTGTTGTCCTCATCTTTATTGTCAAATTTACTGCGTTTTGGCCATTGTATGCCCCAGCCTTGGGGACACATGGCACAGTGGATTGGTTGAAGTAATCCAGTGACTTCACCCAAAGAGTTGTGAATTCAAAACCTGGTCACAGCATAAGTGACAAAATTTGGACTAAATAAAGGGATCAGTTTAAAATTCCAACGTATACCACCTGAAGAAGGCAGGAGTGTAAAAAAGCCGAAACATTTTGAATATGACAAAAAGATGAGGACAACAATCCAGACAATGTAAATAGTGTAAATAGATGTGAATAAATTGATATCAAATGAGGGAAAGAGAGTGAAATAATTATTCATCAAAGGAGTCACCATAACTGACAACTAAAATATATCAACAAGGAATTTTTATCACTAGCATTAAGATCGGTGCTAACACTCAACAGGATTTTCAGAACATAGATACAATAACCATAAATAATAATCTTTTTCATTTATTTGTTAATATAATTATATATTAGGCCCTTCAGTATCTGTCTATATTTCTGAGATGAGGTATTGTAACTACATTAGATCTCATTATAAGCAGACCGACCATCACTAATATATATACAAAGCAGACTGAAGCCTAGGGCCTCAAAATCTAGGGGGACTCCAGCCAAGAGGTATAATATTTTTGACACTGTCATAGGCCTTTTTGTACACATGCTGTCATAATGCATTGTAGACTCTAAATAACTCTTCATTAATTTTAAACACCTGTCATCATTCTAGGCTTTACACAAATTGTTTAATTTAACATTCTTCCGTTTTCCTCTGCTCATGAGAATGGGGCATTTTTGGGGGTTGTGGGGGGTATCACAAGTGGAATAGCCCATGGCCTTTCTTCATGTAAATCCGGCTCTGCATGTAAGGCACTGAATTTATTCAACCTTTACAGCGAGGCAATCCCAAGGGAAGTCTTACACAGATTTATTATTGGCAGACACAATCTTAAAAGCATAAGATCTGCAAATGATGTGGTGCTGATAACAGATGAAGAAAGGAAACTACAGGAATTCCCCAAAAAGGTAGTACAGAAAAAAGGGGTAACAGGACAAACCATCAATTGTAAGAAAATATATCAACAAGGTAAAATTGGCACGAACACTCTACAAAATTTTCAGAAAATAGATAAAATACCAGAAATAATAATTTTTTTTAGTTATATATTAATATAGTTATATATTAAGCCCTTCAGTGTCTGTCTCTATTTCTGAGATGAGGTATTGTAACTATTTACACTATTTACATTGTTCGGACTGTTGTCCTCATCTTTATTGCCATATTCACCTTCAACATCTGTCTCTATTTCTGAGATGAGGTATTTTAACTATTTACACTATTTATATTGTTCGGACTGTTGTCCTCATCTTTATTGCCATATTCACCTTCAGCATCTGTCTCTATTTCTGAGATGAGGTATTGTAACTATTTATACTATTTACATTGTTCGGACTGTTGTCCTCATCTTTATTGCCATATTCACCTTCAACATCTGTCTCTATTTCTGAGATGAGGTATTGTAACCATTTACACTATTTACATTGTTCAGACTGTTGTCCTCATCTTTATTGCCATATTCACCTTCAACATCTGTCTCTATTTCTGAGATGAGGTATTTTAACTATTTACACTATTTACATTGTTCAGACTGTTGTCCTCATCTTTATTGCCATATTCACCTTCAACATCTGTCTCTATTTCTGAGATGAGGTATTGTAACTATTTACACTATTTACATTGTTTGAACTATTGTACTCCTCTTTATTGTCATATGCAGCCATTGTACATTCTGGCCTTGGGGACACATGGCCCAGTGTTGCTTGAAGTGCTCCAGTGAATTGATGCAAAGAGTTCTGAGTTCACTACACAGTCACAGCAGAGGGTGAACAAAAACTTGGAGAGTTAAGTTACTAAAAGTGAATTAACTGAAGCAGATATTCTGGAAACGCAAGGAAATAGAACAATCTACCCCAGTGGACTAAATAAAGTGATCAGTTTGAAATTCCAACATATATCACCTGAAGAAGGCTGGCACATACCATGGCTCAAACATCGTGAATATGAAAATAAAGATGGTGACAACAGTACAAACAATATAAATAGTGTAAATAGTTACAATACTTCATCTCAGAAATATAGACAGATCTATCTACTTCTGTTGAGGAAAAATAAATAAAGAAATAGTAAATAAAAGGCAGAGACGTGAGAAGTATAGATTTGAAGTAGACTTTAGAAGGAACTGGAAACCAAATTCTAAACCTCTATTCCGGTTCAAAAGACCAGGGAGGTTCTGAACTGGACAATAGGTGAACCTATCTAGTCCTATTGAGGAAAAATAAATAAATAATAAATAAAATTTTAGAGTTTTGGTGGCAGTGTTAGAAGTATAGAGGTGAAGTAATCTTTAGAAAGATGATAATTATGATGATTGTAACAATAAAAATTATGATATTTATGGCAATGATGATGCGAATATCTCTGAGTGTGATGATGCTGATAATTCTGGTAATCATGATGATGATCCATTTTTTAAAATAATTTTTCAGTTATTTCATTCGGGTTTTGTTCTGTATAACATTTGCACTTCAGGTTCTGAAAAAAGTCATTAAATATTGCTAAAAGTTAAAAACCTATCAGCTAAGAATATAAAAATCAACTAAAAAAAAATAACCAATGGAAGGTTGAGGCTTTTGGTCATCATGAAAATATTATTCGATTGCTTCCTTAAAACTAAGAAAATGATTTTATTTGTTCACTGAAAATTGATTTCCAGGCATATCTAAACATGAATAGAGAAATCAATAATAAATTACAATGTCTCTGCTTGACTGAAAGAATAAAATATATTTCCATCAAAATACAAAACACATATCCTTTTTCTGCAAATTTCTTTTCAACACAATATTTTCAGCTGGCATGATCTCTGATCTTCCTCAAGTATCTTCTTGCTTGTAGTCACATGGTTTGGAATTTTTGGAATTGAAATTAAAATATAAAGAATTGCTGTGCCAAGTACTTCTGTTATTAAAAAATATTATTCATGTTTTTAAAATAGGAAAGAGTTTATCTTTTCATTACACATTGATTTTCTTGCAGTTGGATCTTGGGTTAGACAAATCAGGTAATGGCTTCTGGCTTGTATTTAAAAAGACGACCTAATTTGGATAATATATTGTAATGTAATTGTTTATTTATTGTGTAGTGAAAACCTATTTTTGTATTTGTAAGAAAAAATGCCTTTCTATTTACAAATGCCCAAGTTCCTTATGACTCTGAGAAAGGTCAGATGAGATCAAAAACCTTTATAAATCACATTAACCTTTAGGATTCTCTTAAAACATTCAAAGTGAGAAAACCTTAAACACTTTTTTTCATAATAGATTTATATCTGTAAATATATTTTATCATGTTTACCTTAAAGCTGTTTGTTTTCTTTTTCCAGTCTGTCTATTCTTGATAAAAGCAAAAATGTGGTGTGGAACAAAAGCTTGTTGAGTTTTTTTTTAAGTAGATTTCAAAAACAATATTTAAATATTTGTTCATAAATTTATGTATCCATATATATGACATTTTGTTCCACTAACGTATACTATCTTTGAGTGTGCTTCATAGTTCCATCCTCCTAGAACTTGACATCTTTCTGTGTGAGGAATTGAACTAAGTAGTTTTTACAGGTTTCCAAAGAATTGAAGTGCTTTTCCATTAAAAGAATTTTCAGTATTTACATTAGTCGGACTATTGTCCTCATCTTTGTCGCCATATTTGTCACAACGTTTCGGCCTTTGTACGCTCCAGCCTTCTTCAGGTGGTTGGAGTTTCGAACCGAACCCTTTATTTCGATCACTGGGGTAGATTGTTTTAGTTCCACAAGCCATGTTTGATGGATGTCAGTTATCAATTATCTCCTGCTAATTTTCCCTCTGAAAGTTCTCCACTGCCTGAACTGGGTATTGAACTCACATACCTGTTCACTGGATCTAACCAACACCTTTATCCACTGTGCCATGTGTCCTTGAGGACATCTGGGTATGAATTTCTGAGTATTATAAACCTAATTTTTCAGCAACCATTTTTTACCAGTACTCATATTGCAATTTTGCTGTTATCATTACATATTTTTACCAGA
Source organism: Acanthosepion esculentum (assembly GCA_964036315.1). Taxonomy (NCBI): domain Eukaryota; kingdom Metazoa; phylum Mollusca; class Cephalopoda; order Sepiida; family Sepiidae; genus Acanthosepion; species Acanthosepion esculentum. Next base: position 33,482,810 of record OZ038504.1, on the reverse strand, counting down.
TCTCATATTGCAATTTTTTTTTGTTATCATTGCTTTTCTCTGGCACTCCTTATTACTGGTTCCCATATTGTATTTATTTCTATGCTTGACCGACTCAGGAGATTTTTGTGGCCTAGCATATGTGCTGATTCCTTAAGTTTACGAATTTTCCAATGGTGTTCCCTGTCTATGATCTCAACCTGATCCCACAGGGGACGGTGATCTCCCTTCTCTCTCCATATGTGGTCAGCCATGCCTGATTTTTCTACTTCCCCTCACATTACAGCTTTCTGGTGTTCTTGAAGCCTTACCTTGAGGGGGTGGCCTGTCTCTCCTTTATATTCCTTTCCGCAGCTGCACGGGATAGCGTACACACAGTCTTTAGTAGAGAGCAGAATAGATGGTAATTTGAAAGTGCAAAGTTCTGATGACATTAATATCCCTTGATTAAAATCCTGATGCTGATTGTTTTGATTCTCTTAAAACATTCAAAGTGAGAAAACGTCCATCATTTTTTTCTAATCAGTCAGTTATATGCCATGTATGATACATGCAGGGCAATCATGTATCTATCAATATATGACAGACGAGATTTTTTTCTGCGGTAAGTTGCCATTTCTTTCTGTGGTAGACCAATTTTCATCCAAGGCTATAGAACTTGGTCTGTCCTGATATTTACCCATAGCTGGGGGGAGAAGAAGAGGATTCATACCTTTCCCAAAGGTATTAGTACGTAAGTAAATGTAATGGATTTGACTGGAATTTGAACTCGGCTCTCCGATTCCGCAATCCAATCCACTATCCGTTACTCCACCGTGAATATACTAAGTTAAAACCTAATAATTATTAATGAGCTGGCAGATTCCTAGATTTTCTAATTTTATCATTATTGTTATTATTATTAACCTTTCCTGTTCTAGTCTCCTTGTGGCAATTGTACTTAAGTTTTACTTTTCAATTAATTAAAAAAAAAGTAGTTACATTTCTTGCAGTTGCAATTTTATTGGTAATTTCAGTGACAGACAAATTGGTTAAAGAGTCTCCGTTATATACCTACCTTAAAAAATGGATGGAAAATCTATTGTAACAAGAGTAAATTAATTTTCTACTTGATTTTTAGTTGATAGGAATTATTGCAACTTATCAGTTCAGTTATGCTCCATGCGTGATACATGCCTAGGCGACCATGTATCTTTTGATATATGACAGATTTTTCCTGCAGTAGGCTGCCATTTCTTTCTGTGGTAGACCAGTTCCTATCCAAGGCTATAGAACCTGGTCTGTCCTGCTATTTACCCATAGCTGGGGGAAGAAGAAAAGGATTTATACCTTTCCCAATGGTATTAGCACGTAAGTGAATGTAATAGATTTGACTGGGATTTGAACTCGGCTCTCCGATTCCTCAATCCAATCCACTATCCGTTACTCCACCGTGAACATACTAAGTTAAAACCTAATAATTATTAATGAGCTGGCAGATTCCTAAGTTCCATAACAAAATACATATATTTGATGCCAATGCCTCACCTGCAACCACACCGTCCTCTCGTTATTCTTAATTTTATCTTATTTTATTTGTCCTATTATTTTCTATCCCTATTTCCTTATATGCAGCATCTCTGAACTCTGCAACTTTATTTACTATTTTTTCCTCAGTAGGAGTAGATAGTTATTTACATCGTTTACATCATTTGGATGAGGTATTGTAACTATTTACACTATTTACATTGTTCGGACTGTTGTCCTCATCTTTATTGCCATATTCACCTTCAACATTTGTCTCTATTTCTGAGATGAGGTATTGTAACTATTTACACGATTTACATTGTTCGGACTGTTGTCCTCATCTTTATTGCCATATTCACCTTCAACATCTGTCTCTATTTCTGAGATGAGGTATTGTAACTATTTACACGATTTACATTGTTCGGACTGTTGTCCTCATCTTTATTGCCATATTCACCTTCAACATCTGTCTCTATTTCTGAGATGAGGTATTGTAACTATTTACACTATTTACATTGTTTGGACTGTTGTCCTCATCTTTATTGCCATATTCACCTTCAACATCTGTCTCTATTTCTGAGATGAGGTATTGTAACTATTTACACTATTTACATTGTTCGGACTGTTGTCCTCATCTTTATTGCCATATTCACCTTCAACATCTGTCTCTATTTCTGAGATGAGGTATTGTAACTATTTACACGATTTACATTGTTTGGACTGTTGTCCTCATCTTTATTGCCATATTCACCTGCAACATCTGTCTCTATTTCTGAGATGAGGTATTGTAACTATTTACACGATTTACATTGTTTGGACTGTTGTCCTCATCTTTATTGCCATATTCACCTGCAACATCTGTCTCTATTTCTGAGATGAGGTATTGTAACTATTTACACTATTTACACTGTTCGGACTGTTGTCCTCATCTTTATTGCCATATTCACCTGCAACATAAGTCTCTATTTCTAAAATGAGGTATTGTAACTATTTACACTATTTACATTGTTCGGACTGTTGTCCTCATCTTTATTGCCATATTCACCTTCAACATCTGTCTCTATTTCTGAGATGAGGTATTGTAACTATTTATACGATTTACATTGTTTGGACTGTTGTCCTCATCTTTATTGCCATATTCACCTGCAACATCTGTCTCTATTTCTGAGATGAGGTATTGTAACTATTTACACTATTTACACTGTTCGGACTGTTGTCCTCATCTTTATTGCCATATTCACCTGCAACATAAGTCTCTATTTCTAAAATGAGGTATTGTAACTATTTACACTATTTACATTGTTCGGACTGTTGTCCTCATCTTTATTGCCATATTCACCTTCAACATCGGTCTCTATTTCTGAGATGAGGTATTGTAACTATTTACACTATTTACATTGTTCGGACCGTTGTCCTCATCTTTATTGCCATATTCACCTCCAACATCTGTCTCTATTTCTGAGATGAGGTATTGTAATTTTTACATTATTTACATCGTTTGGACTGTTGTCCTCATTTTGATTGCCGTATTCAAGGAGAAAATGGTCCAGTGGATAAAACTGTTGCTTGGATCCAATGACTTGGGTTATGGTTAGACTTGTGAGTTCAATACCTGGCTACAGCATAAGTGAATGTAATGGATTCAACTGAAATTTGAACTCGGCTCTCCGATTACCTCAATCCGAGCTGCTATCCATTACTCCACCCTAAATTTAAATCAATGATTTTTTTCTCTATGTTGTTTATCATGTTTTAACCAGTCCGTCTGTTTTTGATGAAAGCAAAAATACCTGAACCCAAATCCTATAATAATTCTGCTTGTTCCTTCATTAGTAAGTTATCATGTGTGTTATGCCCTGCTATTACCTCAGATAAATAATGGCTCATTCTGCTTTGATGGCTAGAAAAGACAGATATATCAGAGACATTCTTTGGTTTTTAGTCAGGAAAAGAAAGTGGACATAATAATAAGAAAGAAAGGAAAGAAAGAGAGAAGTGATAGCATTATCAGGTACATAATAGAGAAATGGAAAAAAAATGTCAATTTTTAATCTTTTATTTGTATCCTCTTACTTCTTTAAATAATGACCTCTGAACTGGTACTGTTAATCAACTTGGTGATAAAGTACTCTCAAGTTGATATCCTTCAAAAACCTTGACAGATATTGACTATGCAAATGACCTAGTTATCATTGCAGACACCATTACCATTGGGTGTTTGAGATGATAAATAATGACACAAAATACTTTTTCAAATCATTACGTTTTTTTAGTTTAAAGATTCAGTTCAGGTTCAAAATCATACTGTTGAAAATTAATTCAGTGAAAGCCTTATAAAAACATATAATTTACTGAAGGTTTCCAAATTTTATATGGACAAGATGTATGACACAATCACATCATTACTAAATCATTGTGCCATCAAATAAGACCTTCATTTATTTCAAAGGGTAATTATACTGAACAATTTTGCTATATTATGATGTAATATATTATACAGTGCAGTAGTTTTAGTGTGATTTTCAATAAACAATGCAATTTGTACCCAGCTGTATTATGTTTTTATATACACTTTTATCTATTTTTTTGTTTTGATTAACAAATTTTTTTTTATTTTTTAAGCTTATCACCCCAAGCAAGGCTGGAGGCCACTAGCACGCAAGGGGTTACAGAAGGTTTGGAGGAAGAGCCGATACGAGTGGTAAAGGAGAGGATGTGGAGAAAGATAGTGGATCGATCAAGGCAAGGGGGTTACAGAAGATTTGGAGCGAGAGCAGATAAGAATGAAAGGTGAAAGGATGTGGAGAAGGGAAGTGGATAGATCAAGGCAGCTGGAGATGTCGATTGACGTTACACTTAAACCGTTGGAGATTGTATTTGTCAGGGAAACAGTAATAGGGAAGGGAGTTCCACAGGCGAGATGTGCGAGACATGAAGCTATTGGACTAGAAGATACGTCTACATCTAACAGTTTCAACGGTGAAGGGGTGGGAACGGGATGCCAGCCTCGTAGGACGTTTAAATTTATGAGGCCTAGGGACCAGCGAAAGCAGCTCCTCGGAGCAATTACCGTGAAAGTATTTGTAAAAAAGACAGAGCGAGGCAATGGTGTAAGATCTTAATCATTGAGTAACCTTTTTTGTAATCTTTTACAATTTTTTACAGTTTTTCACTTATCGAATACAGTAAAAAAAAATGTATATTTTCCTTGTGGTGATTCATAATGCTGGTTTGAATTTATTTTTCATTTATGTATCTAATATAAAAAATATTAACTTTATTCGAATTTATTCTTGAAATAGTAACATTTTGAAGTCAGTTTGTAAGCAAAAACCTGTGGAAATTAGGTATTTCTGTACATTTTTCAGATGATCTTTAAAACTAAATGATCAAAAATTGGTACCAAACCACAGCTTTCACACTGGGTGCAATGTTGATTTTCTAAAGAAAAGCAACAGTACTCCTACATTGGCTTCAACCAGCAAGGCTCAATGCAAACTGTCTCAGGTGAATCAATAAAATCAGTTGAATTTAGGGAGCGTGATAAATTCTACTGAAAAAGATGTGAAAATTCGCATAGCTAAAGTCTGGGCCACTTTGAATAAAATGGATGTAATATGGAAATCTGATCTACCAGACAACCTCAAGTCACACAAACTCATTAGATAAGTTGCATTCTATTTTCCTGTATCCAAACTTCCTGCAATAGATCTTGTGAGCATTAAATTTTCCACGTTGTCCTTCCTCATAATGTTACAGAAATTACAACTCTTCTGGAATTGGAATGAAATCAATGATGGCACATACTTTGAATCCATCATAAAAATTCAGGATGTGGAATTAGTAAATACTAAACATGTCAAATACTTTGGCATATGGATCAGTCACAACAAATTTAGTATAGGAGATAATGAAATTGAACATAGAAACTAAAAATTTGTACAAAAATTAACCTGAAAACTTGAGTCATGTTCTTAAATAGCCTCATCAGATGAAAACTTTTATATGAATGCCATGCATGGTACCAGACTTGTTCAGAAATATCTAAACTGTCAGCTGTATGCAACTGCTTTCTAAGACTAAAAATGTATACAACTGCTTTCTAAGGTTAAAAATGGCTTTGCGTGAATGAAACCTGTGGGTGTTGGTGAAGACCATCTTTCTTTGAACATCATGGACTCTAACTGCAGAATCACAAAGAACTGTACCATATCACTTGAGGACTTTCAACAACAGCAACAACTAAAATGAATAGTTCTCTTTACTCTATCAATGATTGTTAACTCAAATAAACAATTAATACAATAAGTTTTATGCTAACCATTTCTTTTCTCACTTGTGGAGCTCTTTTCTGGCTACTTGCCTTCCAGTCAACTTTGATCTTCAAAAATTTAAACGCAATGTCAAACAATATCTTCTGTTTTCTTGATTCCTCTTCTTTTATTGTTCTTGCTCCTTAATAATGTTTCTTTTTTTATTATTCTTTCACACTCAACAAACTCCTTGTGTTTTAGTGGCTTTATTGCCTTTCTTGGGGTGAAATGATTAAAAGAAAATTACCATTTACCATCATTGTTCCTGCTCTGCCATCAAATCACACACACACTCGTTATGCATGTTACTCAGTTTTCCTAGGCCCCTCTTTCCTTCAATATGTCGTGTGGGTGTAAAGTTTTCCAAGCCATCCTTTCTCTTAATGTGTCCCAGAAATTCCAACTGTTTCTTTCTGATTTTAAGAATGAGCCTAATCCAAGTTCACATTTCTTTAGAACTTTTTCATGGTTCACATATTCAGTTCATGGTATACTCAGCCTATGTCTGTAGAACCACATACATGTCATTTTGACTCTCTTCCTCTATACGGAAATTCTTCATTATTCACTGTCATACAGTAGAATACCTATAGCATAGCAGTTCAACATTCTTTTCTTTTTTTCAAACAAAACATTTTTATGTATTAATACTTCCTGGAAGGCCTCTTTAACTATTAGTTTTGGGTATGATGATAAACTACATCTGGCAGCAAGGTATCTTGTCAGGAGATTGGAGGTTTTGAGGAGCATGGAATCGCCTATTAATTGCAGTTCTTCCAAGGTCCAGCCTGACTCAGGGTGGTCGAACCTGTTAAGGCCTCAGCTTCTGGGCAAATAGTGACCCCACCAAACACTATGAAAATATTAAAATATATTTTCATAGCAAAAATACCAGCAATTTATTTTTATATAATAAATGACCAACTGTACCTATTTATAGTAAAATGACCAACAATAAATTTTATCTGTAACTGAAGGCATACAGTTGCAATTAGATTTCAACATTAAAAACCAATAGAGGTTGATATGCCACTAAAACAAAATCAACCAATCTTTAACTATTCTGATGTCTCTAGATATTCCATTTTTCCTGGTATTTTATTACCTATATACTTAAATTTCTGTACCTGATGCCTCCAGTTGAAAACTCATACATTTGGCTCCTTCTGTTTAATGGTTAGCCATTTCTTCTTGCTTTCCTTTGCTACTCTCTTTAGGAATTTTTGTAATTTTTGTTCTGTGTCCCCCATCATCATAAACTGATGAGGAAACAAAAAATGTTTTGCTATGTAGTGAAATGCTGCTCTTCTATACTAAATCATCTAGGTGTAATGAGTTGCTTGATTGACTGATTTATTTTTATAGTTTATCAACCCTTTGTGGGTTATTTAAAGCCAGAACTTATTTTGGATTGGCATACTCAGAATTATTTTAGCATGTTAGGATTCTGCATTTATTTGTAAGAAAATGTTTTACCTTATTTTGTGTGCCAAGTCCCTTCAATCACGGCATGGACAATCTTGGCTCTCCACAATCTTCTGTCTCTTGTAGCACTTAGCAACCTTTATCCCTTTGCCAAATCTCTCACCCCACTGTTTTGCCATTCACACAAGCTCTTCATGTAAATGGCCCACTGCCTGCTTCAATCCCTTTTTCTTTCAATTTGTCCTGTGAGTGTCAAATTCTCCAAGCCCACTTCCTCATTATGTGTCCAAGACATTTCAGCCATCTCTTTTTGATTCTGATTATAAGGACTTCTTCATTGCTTACATGCTTTATGCCACTTTATATTAGCCAATCTTTGTGTTAAGTTCCCTTCATTCTTAATTTCAAATGAAAAAGGTGAGTTTTATTTTCTTTTTTTAAGATATTGTTCATTTCATAACAAGAAGAGTACTTCAAACACACTGGTTGCTCACCATCATACATCTGACGACAACTGCCAGTTTGATCAGAGGATAGAAATGGATTCACTAAGAAGAAAATAAATCATGTGCACTAATGTCACAATTCTTGACAATAAACCTAACACCATTACATAATATCACCAATCATTGCAAAATCAATAACAGATCAATGCAGTATATATGCCAACAGAAGAAAAAAAACCCATTTACTATGATTTTTAAAAATCCAACACCAATAGTTCTAATATATATATATATATATATATATATATATATATATATATATATATACATATATAAATATATATATAATGGTAGGTGCTAATTTTAATCATAAAAATATAGCTTAACTAAAGTATTATTATTTTTATATTTTACATTATATAATAAAAAATATGTCACATCTTGCCTCTGTCACAACACTCACCATTTGTCTCTACCTGCCAGATGAAGACTTAAAAATCTTGAAAGTTTTAATCAGATTTCTTTTTCTTCCAAAATGAACTTTGGTCAATTTTTGATGGAGTTTCCTCTTTGTTTGGGAAGGATTATTGTCTGTGAAGTATCATTTGTAATTTTGAAAAGTTGATCAGTAAAATTAATCAACAGAAAAATGTCAGTCAATTTTAATAATATTTTCCTTAAAGAATATTTGCTCCCTACCTAAATACACAGAAGATATATATATATAAATTTAATTAAAATTAACAAACAGACAACATTAAGAGTCAATTGATTATATTTTATCTCCCCAGGAAATTGATTTTTTTCCTGGTTCCTCGGATCACATTTCCAAGCATAAAAAATGGTTTTAAATTTACATATTATTTTTATATGCTTTTGAGGGGTAGTTTTAAGTTGATGCAAGGTGATAAAGAAAGGGAGAGGACGAGGATGACATATGGTCAAAATTAGATAAGGAAGGGAGATATAGGAATAATTTTAAATATATTTTTATTAAGATACTTAAGAGTAAGGGAGGTGGGTAAGGACCAGACATTGACCTATTTAATAAGTCATCTCACAGGAAAAGAGGCAAAGAGAAAAAAAAAGATATAAGAAAGCAAAGCAGGAGTGGGAGGAAAAAAGTGGGCAATGAAGAAAAGGAAGAATAAATTAACATATCAGCATGTGGAATCTTCCACGTCAGCCAGTTTACCCTCCGCTAGGAAATGCACTCTTCCTGTTACGATTTTACCAACATCATACTTACAAATAATCAACAGGCATTCATTGGTTAATCACCTTCAATCTAGCTTGCTGATTGGTCAGTTTCAATCAATCAGATCGCTCCCATGCGCAAAATCTATTTAGGCGCCAACTCGGTTTCTAGCCACCTACATGATTCAATGAATTTATAAAAACCCGACACATGTGATTCTCGCCCTCTCTGTTTCGTTGCGCTCTGTCTTTTTCCTCACTCGAACCTAACTTCTCTACGTCACTCGTACGTCTCAACACCGCTGCCAAAATGTGACTCTTAAAGGACTCCCGTCTTGACTAATGCAGTCAGACGTAAAAGAACTTTACAACAATTCATGCAAGTATAATTCCAGCATCCTTTATCCAACTTGCATAATACACATTTCAAAACATACTCAATCTTCTAAACTGCATTTTAATAATCAACTTATTCGTTATGAGTCTAGGTACAAATATTACCTAATCAAAGAGACGTAACTCCGTCTAACTTTTCAGTTCACATCACATGCATGTATATTCAATACTTAATAAATTCAATTGTTATGTTCTAAATCATTATTTTTGTCTTTTATTAATTGTTGTGGATAGAAGATCATTGAACGTGCACAATTTTAAGCCTTCTGATCATTCAAACCTTCGGATATCTTTTAACATCTTCACACAACTGCAACAGGCATATTGGGTTAATTTCTAAAACAGATTAATATACTTTACAGTTAACACTTGACATTAATTTAAAGATTACCAACAAAATAAAATAGGATAAAAGGAAAAATAATATAATGTGAATATAGAATAAACAAAAAATATTAATATTATTAATGACCACTAAAAAGTACAAAATTAATAATTAAAATCTAAAATTTAAAATTCATAATTTAAAATTTAAATTTAAAATAACTTAAAAACTTTCAAATAGTATCAAAAAAATATATAATATCGAAAAACATATCAAAATGAAACTAAATTTTAAAAAATAATAAATATAGTATAATATCGTAATAATAATAATAATAATAATAATAATAATAATAATAATAATAATAATAATAATGTCATAGACAAGCGTATGGTTGCAAGACAGAAATACGACAACAGCAGAAATAGATTTACGTGATTTATTTCAATAGGAACATGTGGTTTTGGGACAGCTTTCTTGTGGTATAGTTCATAAGCCAGCTGCCGATCCGGGTCGATCTCTCATAGTAGTTCCAACTGGTTGGTGTGGCGATCCTCCTGCTGACTGCTGCTGACTGCTGCTGACTGCCCAGACTGACTGTGACAGATCTCTTTCATGGCCTCCCGTTGACTGCTTTGTACTTCCCTGTGTGACCCTTTTTATGGCGTTTTTTATGGCTTAACAGGCTTGAAAAACGACGCGAGTATAATTAGGAGGGAAGCATTTTTATTGGTCGAAAAATAGAAGCACTTTGAAATATTATTTTATTTTTCGACCGGAACTCGTGCGTCGGGCCTATGCGTAAACGACGATAATGGTCATTTTGTGACGGGGCCTTGTCCCGTTCACATCCGACTCTCGCTCTTGAGTATGTTAGTTTATTTGCCTGCAAATCAGCCGAGATATGTCTTATTTTATTTCATAACAATAATAATAATAATGATGATGATGATGATGATGAAACTACCAATGAGAGGAATAATAATAATAATAATAATCAACTAATCATAATACTAATGAGAGGAATAGCGGTAGAGTAATAATGATGAAACGGTAATACTAGATCGGTTAACCCATTTGACCATATATAGTCCTGCATATACACTGCATGCCAAATTTTCTAATATTTCAAAAACCGTCCAATCTATTCACACAATATTGACAACACTGACCTGCGCAATCACTGAAATTTTCGTACTGATCTGCGCAATGTAAACAAACTGGCGCCATATTTGTTATTAGCATGGTGATTTGAGCGTGCCAAATTATTAGAAATGTATAAGAATTTAGTGAAAAGATGGGCCGTAAAAGCAGTTTAAGTGATGCTGAAAAGAAAGCTATCACCTCAGAACTCTCAAAGGGTAAATCTACCCTAGAAATTTCTAAAATGATAGGTGTCATCAAACAGTGAAAAAGTTCACCGTCGACCCTACACAAGTACGCAAATGGCAGATAAAAGCAAGTCGGCGGTTATTTCACGTCGTCTCATGTCATCACTTAAATGAGAGGCCACGAAGAACACTGGACTTACCAGTCAAGAGCTTTTCAGTCGTATTAGGGATCCTACTGTGTCTAAAAGTACTCGGTGTCGGTATCTGAGGGAAATAGCAACAACAGTCAAACCTGTATCGAAGCCTCCGTTGACGAGAAATCACATTCAAAATCGATTGAAATGGGCCGAGGACAATATGAAGATTGACTTCTCTAAAGTTTTGTTCACAGACAAAACTCGAGCAACACTTGATGAGCCAGAAGATGGTGCAAAGGCTGGGTAATGAACGGACAGAATCGCCATCAGCGTTTGAGATGCCAACAAGGCGGTGGAGGCATAATGATCTGGGGTGGTATTATTGAAAAAACATTAGGGGTCCCATGGAGAGTACCAGGTGGCGTCAAAATGACTGCTGATGCATACATAGCATTTATGAAGGAGCAACTTGAACTGTGGATGAAAGGGCAAAGAGTTGCCTTCAGAAGGGACATTGTTTTTATGCAAGATAATGCTGCTCACAAGACTACTGAATATTTGAAACAGTTAGGCTTTGATGGACCTCGAAAAATGAAGTGGCCAGCAAATTCTCCGGATTTGAACCCAATCGAAAACCTTTGGAGCATCATGAAGTGAATTTTGTATGAATTGATTGTACAGTTTTTGAAATATTAGAAAAAAGTTATCTTGATAATAATTTGGCACGCAGTGTATGTACATATAAACACACACACATATACAAATATCTATACACCCACACACACATATATTCATATACACATATATATATACTCATACATATACATATATATATATACACATACATACATATATAAACATAAATATACTCATATACATATATATATGTACGCACATACAGACATATACATCCGCACACATATATATACATATATACATACACATACACACACATACACACACACACACACACATATACACACACACACACACGTATGTGTATGTATGTATGTGCCCACACATACAAATACAAGCAAGTAAATACCCCCATATAAATGCCTACACACACACACACACACACACACACATATTTCATGTTTCAGCCACATTGCCATCTACATATATATATGTATCTACTTGGGTTCACAAAAACTACAGTGCTTTCCTTGATGAATTTCAACAGCACCAAGAATAACTAGTAAGGAAGGATTACTATAAAAATAGATATAATATGTCTATATTATTCAATGAAACATGTTTAAAGGAAGATATGCTGTCCAAATATACATAAATATATATATATATATATATATATATATATATTTACTGTTCTATAAAATATTCATTTGATGTTTTGATAAATATGCAACATTTTGTATTGAATACATCTCCAGATGCAAAGAAATGAGTGATCAGCCATTGTAAAATCTGTGAATAGTGACAATTTCTCAAGTTAAGAATTCATAAAATCAGTAACTTGCAATGAACTGAATTCTTTTGACTTCTGTAGATGGCAGGATTCTTTCTTCTCTCTCTTTTACCCGATAATTGGAAATCTTGCACTGTGTAACCCATTTTTGAAAGGCAATATTTCAAACTTCACAGCTTTTTATTAGTGTCAACATGCAGAAAAGTTTCATACAAACATGAAGAGAATTTGCCATACTAAAGCACAATGAAGAAAGCAGACAACAGAAAATATTAACTAGTGTGCCAGAGAATGACATAGTTTTTTTGGGGGGAGAGTTCTACTTCTTTCCAAGAGCATGAAAGACAATTCTCATTTTCTTTACTTAGAAATGATAGACTTCAAGTTTTGCTCTCTCGAGAATTTATTGATTTGCTGGCAAATCACTTTGAACATAGGGAAAGGAAGGTGAAATTGTCATGTTAAAGCAAAGAGAATTTTTTTGTTGGAATTTCTGGCATTAGGAGTTTTTAATATTTATAATATTTACAGCTGGAGAAAAGTCCTCATCATTGTGATTGTTACAATGTTTCAGCCACATTGCCATCTAGCCTTCTTCAGGTGTCTGTAAGACCAAAGAAATTTCAAACTGAGCCCTTTACTTAATCTTCTGCTGTCTATATACTGTTCTTTTTCATACAACTTTTAGAACATCGTTAATGATCTCCTAAATATATAACCTGTTAACCATGTGCTTTCTCATTGGCAGATTTTATATTTTAGAGCTTTATTGTAGGAGCAGTTCATTCATTGCTAAAGGATCTTTGAAAAAGGATGTGCTTGTTAGAAATAATATAGAGAAAAAGAAATATAATATGTATGTATAGACACACGCATACACACAGATCTATATATGAGGTGACAAACACACACAGATCTATATATGTAGTGACACACACAGACCTATATATGTAAAGATACACACACACACAGACCTATATATGTAGTAACACATGGACACAGATCTATGTATGTAGTGACACACACACAAACACAGATCTGTGTACATAGTGACACAGATATACACAGATTTAACAGACCATTACTATTAGGGATGAAGATGAGTCCATCATCTCTACATAGACCCACTTGTTCGAGTTTTAGGATTCTACTAAGCATATCTAAAATATAAAAATATACTAAATCCACAACCTGGACTGTCATATGCTCCCATGGAGACATCGAAATCCTCATTATGGTGTTTAGTCAAGATAGAATTATTAAGTCTTAGCAGTGATTTTCTAGCTGTTAACATGATATTAGTTCCATTATCCATTATCGGCATATGGTTCTTTGCAAAGTTGATATTATTAACTAGGAGATCCCTTGAGATAGAGGAACAGAAATCTATTATATCACACTTAATAAATGTTGCTCTACGATTATTCATATTGGTGAACCATTTGATAGTGTCAGACAGATTTTTTCAAAGATTAGCACAGATTGCAATTAGTAGTTTATTGGTTATATTTTTAATTATATTTTTTGAGATTAGACCTAGTTCCGTTTTAGTTGGGTTTATAAGTGTAAACTACTAGCAAAGGTTGATGGTCTTTAAATAAGAGGTAATGGTGGAAAGGGAGGGTATGTATATGTATGTATGTATATATATATATGTACGTATATATATATATGTATGTATGTACGTATATATATATATATGTATGTATATATATGTATGTATATATGTATATATGTATGTATGTATGTATATATGTATGTATGTATGTATATATATATGTATGTATGTATGTATATATGTATATATATATGTATGTATGTATGTATGTATATATATATGTACATATATATGTGTGTGCACGCATATATATGTATACATATATGTGTGTGTGTGTATGTGTGTGTGTGTTAAATCCTCCACCACCTAGTAATATAATCCACTAGCAGGAACCTAAATTCATTTACATACAACTAAATGCCTTGGCCATAAATAAACCCCAAACCCAGGCCCATCTGGTCATTAACCCAGACTTCTTATCTAAATTGAAGTGGCCCCTTAAGTGGCCCCATAGGTTTTCACCAACTCTCTCTAAACCAAATTCAAAAAACACCATTTGTAGAGAGTCTTGGGCTGAGGATAGCTGGCACATAGCGGTGCTAGTCTGAAATAGACTATACCCACATGGGGTAATACATTGAGCTTTCTGTGTATCAGTTTTAATATCTGATATTACTATGATTCACCTGGATTATATACCAATGGATCTATTATCTGTACAATATATATATATATATATATATATATGCTCACATATTCTAATTCATTTAAATTGAGTAGTAGAAAATAATATATAATTTCAACAAGCTGGAACACATAAAGAGGAAAGAAGATTTGAAGAATTTGATAGTCACAGGACATTAATTAATTAATTAGCAAATAATTTACTGAGTGAGTAGTGATATGTTGAATGTAAATAAACAGCAAAACTGTCCAACAAACAGAATTGACAAAATTTGCAATAAATTTCATGAAAAATAAAAGAAAAGAACAGGATAAAAATAATATAAGGCAAGCAAACAATATATGCAAGGCAAATTAATAGTAATAAGGCAAAGCAACAGTAATATGGCAAACTAAAAATTGAGATTGACACGCCAGTTCAGATTCAGATAAGGCAAGACAGACCAGGACTGAGTCAGATGAAACTGAGAACCAGCCTTTTTTATTGGCTTTGAAGAAATCCCAGCATGCATTTGTGTGCTTCTGATTATAAATTGGGGATCAGAAAATATTTTTCAGTCATTCCCTATTGGATTATCTTATGGTGGTTTTTGTAGGTTCCCTGTGAATTTGTGGTATATATCTGACTGAATGGTGATGGATGAGTTCTTATGGTAAATGAGTAAATTGTAATGAACAAATGGGTCATGAATCTGATTAGCTAGGTCTAAAATAGTGTAGACCAGCCTCACCCCACTTCCATTTTGGTCACATGCCAAAATTGTAATTTAAGTTGCAATAAATAATCATACCCTATTGGATTGGAAGCAACACCCCCCCACCTCAATCAAATGGATGAATGCATTCATTTTACCAATATTTTACAAGCACAATACAGTCACTGCACTGTGTCCAGTACATTTTCTGATTTTTTTCTGCACGAATTCCTTCATTTTCCACAATTTCTTAGCTTTTTAAACTATTTTCTTACTCTTTATCCTGTAAACCAATTCAAACACCCTACTCATATTTGTTATGGGCACATTTCATGGTCTTTTTTTAATTTTTATAGACTGGATGATATTGTAGGATTATCCTACCTTTTCTTAATGCTCACTAGGTGGCAGAAATTCCCCCCCCATATATACCTCCTACATAATGGTAAGATATTGCTGGCAATGTCTTACCATTATCTGGGAGATATTTGTGGGAGGTATGTGTGTAAGGTATTTCTGCCACACCCTATATAAAAGACAATGCATAAACCCTCTCTCTTTCTTCTTTCTACCTTTTCACAGGATGCTGCAGTGACAAGATATATCTAGACTTTGTCCCAGAGTGTTTAAATATAAATAAATGATAGAACTAACCAACAAACAGAATTGACAAAAAGAAAAGAACAAGGTAAAAAATAATATAAAGCAAGCAAATAATATATATATATATATATATATATATATATATATATATATATATATATATATATAAATAAGAAATATAGTCTTAAAGTGTGCTATATTTATGGGATAAAGTGCTCAATATCAGAGATAGAGCGTGTGTAAATATAAAAGTGAACATAGAAGTCAACACTTAGAGGTGACAGTCAGTTTCATGCTAGATGCAATCGTCAGGCCATGAGTGCTCTTCACTTATATATATATATATATATATATATATATATATATATATATATATATATATATATATATATATATATATATATAACAGTAATAAAACTAGACAACAGTAATATGTCAAAAAGTTTACAATCTGCGAATTGGGGTTGGCACAAAAGAGCAAATTAGGATAAATGAATATAGCGTTCTGACTTCAAAACATGACAGACTGGGACTGAGTGAGATGGCACCAAGAACTGGCCTATTTTATTGGTTAGGAAGAAATCCCAGTATACATTTTTGTGCTTCTGCCTATGAATTGGGAAAGGGAAAGTACTTTGCAATCATTCCTAATTAAGATAACAAAATTTTAAAAAATAGACATTTGTGCATAATGAAATTTTTATATCATGGGTTTTTTGTAGGATCCCTGTACTTGTAATTGCATGCATGAGTCCCACTATAAACCGTTATAAATAATTGCTGACCAAATTTATCATTGTGATATTTTTGCATTATGTCAAGTATTAAGAATATAGTAACTAGGGTCTGCAAATTGGAGGAGAGAGTTATCAATGTTGAGGTTCTGACTTTGAATCCATGGTTATTTCTCTTAAAGAAAAGATTTTGGGAACCACTGTTCTAAAGAGACATGGTACAGAAAGACATATCAATATAGCATTACTTCTAGTTGCAATAAATTCATAAATAATATTTTATATAATTTTTATTTTTGACTTTTTTTTTTATAAATGCGCAGTTTCAAAAATTCAAGTGCAATGTGGAAACAAATACCCTGTGATCTGGCAAAATATTTCTATCATAAAGAATCGAGTCTTAACTGAGTGATAATCAAATAGACACCAATATTTGTGGCAATGATAAGTGAAAGTGAAGTGAGAAGTGTCTAGATAGAAATGAGGTTCATTAATTTAGAGAAGTGTACAGCACACCCATTTTAACCTACATTTGTTTATTTCTTGTGGCTGAATGCATAATTTTAGTTTGCCATAAATTGATTTACTCCAGGCTGGAGTCCACTTGGTAGAAGTTTGATTTCATTCATTTTGTCAATGAAAAACATTTTCTGGTACAAGAAAAAAAATATAAAGAAATTAGGGTCAAGTTTGCTGAGCAAAGACATTATTCAAGTTGATCCTCTGCTCACATAAGAGATAAAAGGAAATGTGCAAAGATCACCAGTGTTATCAATGTGTACTTGCAGTAATTGTGAAAATTTTCTTAGGTTTTGAATTTTCTGAGGAAACAGTTTTTAATTTAATAATTGAAATTCCTTGCAATTTTCCATGACTATATAAAATTTGCTTGGAAATTATTTTATTCTATTGCTAAATATTTGAGTCACACAACTTTATAGATCTATTACAATAATGATTATAATTCTGAGTTTAGGTCATTATTTAAAGTAAAAGTAAGAATGAAAAGATTTTTAAAAAAGGACAATGTTTTCCATTTCACTGAGGTAGACATCAAGCCCTTGATAGTGTTACCACTTGTTATATCTTTTACTTTCTTCTATTTCAGTGAAGCAGACAATAAGCACAAATAGATTTATCACTTTCTCTTTTCTTTTCTTTTCTTTTTTCTGTCTGTCTATCAGACTATCGTTCTTCTCGCTGGTTGTCTAGCTGTCTTTTTTCTGTCTGTATGACTGAATGTATTTATTTTGTGTGTCTTTTGTCTGTCTGTCTTTCTTCCATCCGACTTTCTTCTGCCTTCCTTCCTTCCTTCCTTCCTTCCTCTGTATGTCTTTCTTCTATCTGTCTTTTTTCCATCTTTCTTCTGGCTGTCAACCTTCCTTACTTCTATCTTTCTTCTCTACGTGAGTCTGACTTCTCTCTGTCTGTCTTTCTTCTGTCTGTCTTTCTTTCATTCTTCTGTGTTTCTTCTCTATGCATGTCTGTCTTTCTTCTGTGTTTCTTCCATCTGTTTTTCTTCTAGCTCTCTGTCTTCCTTCCTTCTCACTTTCTTATCTATGGATGTCTGACTTTCTTCCATCTGTCTTTCTTCTGGATGTCTTCCTTCCTTCCTTTCTTCTGTCTTTATTCTCTATATATATGCATGTCTTTCTTCTGACTGCCTTTCTTCCATCTGTCTTTCGTCTAGCTGTCATTCTTTCTTCATTATGTTTTTCTTCTCTATGTATGTCTGTCTTTCTTCTGTCTGTCTTTCTTTTGCCTGCCTTTCTTCTGTCTTTTTTCATTCTTTCTTACTTCCATCTATCTTTCTCATGGCTCTCTTTCATCCTTCCCTCTGTCAGTCTTCTATATGTATGTCTGTTTTTCTTCTCTATATATGTCTCCCTCTCTCCTGTTATTCTTTCTTCCGTCTGTCTTTCTTCTAGCTCTCTTCCTTCCGTCTCTTCTCTATGTATGACTGTCTTTCTTTTTCCTGCCTTCTTTCACCTGTCTCTTTGCTTGCTGTCTTTCTTCCTTTCTTCTGTCTTTCTACACTCGGTATGTCTGACTTTCTTCTGTCAAACTTCTTGCATCTGACTTCCTTCCTTCTGTCTTTCTTTTCTATGTATGTCTATCTTTTTTATCATTGTATATTTGTCTCTCTTCTGTCTGTCGATCTGTCTTCAGTCTGTCTTCCTTCTGCTTCCCCCATCTTCCTTCTTTCTCGCTTTCTTATGTATGAAGGTCTGTCTTTATCTTTCTTCCGTTTGTCTTCTTCTGGCTGACTTCCTTCCTTTAGTCTTTTTTCTCCATGTTGTCTGTCTTTCATCTGTTTGTGTTCCTCCCATCTGTCTCTCTTCTAGCTCTCATTCTTTCTTTCTTCTCTCTTTCTTTACTATATATGTCTGTCTTTCTTCAGTTTCTCTTTTTTCTGGCTGTCTTCCATCCTTCCCTCTGTCAGTTTTCATCATGTAAATCTGACTTTTGTCTTTCTTATGTCTGTCCTTCTTCTGGTTCTCTTCCTTCCTTCCTTTCTTCTTTCATTCTGTCTCTTCTCTATATATGTCTATCTATCTTTCTTCTGTCTGTCTTTCTTCCATCTGTGTTTCTTATAGAAATCTTCCTTCCATCAAACTCTTCTCTATGTATGTCTGTCTTCCATCTTTATATTATTCTTCTCTACATGTTTTTGTCTTTCTTTTCTATGTATGTCTGTCTTTCTGCCCTCTGTCTTTCTTCCTGTTCTCTTTCTTATCTATGGATTCCTGTTTTTCTTCTGTCTGTCATTTTTTCCATCTGTCTTTCTTCTGACTGTCTTCCTTCCTTTCTCCTCTCTTTCTTATCTATGTCTGTCTGTCTGTCTTCTCTATATATGTCTGTCTCTCTTCTCTCTGTCATTCTACAGTCTGTATTTTTTCTGGTTGTCTTTCTTCCTTCCTTCTGTCTTTCTTCTCTATGTATGTCTGTCTTTTTTTCTTTTGTTTGTCTTTTTTCTAGTTGTCTTCCTTCCTTCTGTCTTTGTTGTTCTCAAAACCAAATATTTTCTCTGATATATCTTTTATTTCCTATTTCTTCAATATCAAAATGAAATGGTCCATTATTTATCTGAGGTAATGTCAGAGCATAATGCATATGCTAACTTACTAACAACAAGAAGCAGAATTAGAATACGTGGGGGCTAAATAATGCTTGTATGTGGCTGACGTTGGTAGGATGTACAGGTAACATTTGATTATACACAAAAAAAAAAGAATCCATTGGTCAGTCAGTTTTAATTCCAGCCATGTCTATACATGACGTCAGATTGTTCAGTTTTTACATTGTAAAGAAACTGTCTCATTGTCAATTTCCTTTATTTTTTGTTTTCACTATATTTTTGCCATGGCTTCATTTGCATATGTGACTTTTTTTATTGTCAAGGTTCGCCAACATGAGAGTGATCATATTTTTGTATTGATATCATTTTAGGTAGCAATATTCAAGCTGACATTCATTTTTTTTTTCAAATTATATTTTAACTACAACTACCATCTTTCAGTTGTTCAAACTATGTGAAAATGATGATTATACAGGCCCCAAGTTCAAGCTACTTAAAATTGTGCAGATTCTTTGACACTTGAGAACCCAAGAAGGGTAGTTGAGATTTTTAATTCTTTTCTTATTGCACCTGTTGTTCAACCGTACCTCATTAAATTTTGAACATAGCAGCAGCTCCTTGTAAGTACTCATTTCTTTTTTGTCTTTTTAATACTTTTCACCCTGCACAAGAGCCACTCAAGGCAGAGGGTTGCTAAATGAGGCTTTTGACCAGAAATCAGTCAGAAACATGATGCTTGAATGAGAGGCCCAGACACCAAGACATGCTTCTATCGGGTTATCTCCTCCTCATTTCCTAACCCTTCAACAGCGGTCTCTCTCCCACGTGTATAAATACCGGCTGACCCTTCTCTTTATCTCTTTTCACGGCTTACGCCTCGGGCGGCCGACTCGCAAGGAGATGAGATAAAATAATCTCTTTTTCAACTCAGGCCTCCTCGAGCCGCAACATCGCACAGAGGCGAGGTATAAAACTTTCTCTTTTCCACTTACACCAATATGTGACCTCTCACACAACCAGCGTTTCCCATATTCTGGGAACACGCTAAAAACAAAATACACCTCCGTACGGAAACACAACACACGCACAACTTTCCATACAGACACTGTAACATTTTATTCATGTCTTCAATGTATTTGTAATTCGTGTATTAATCTATTTGTTATTAATATATAATTGTTTTGTACATGTATATTGGGCTTGTTTGTTTATTTATCTTCTTTGGACTCCATTATAGTCCAACATTCCTATGTAGCGGGACCGGCCAGCAGGAAATCTTAGCTCAGAGATTTCATCCTCAATACAGCACCCCCCGGTCCTCTACACTTCCTTGTTTGATAGGTGTGCATAAGAAATCCACATACTTCCAAAAAGACTGAAGGTGTGTACCTGCTGATGCCATTAGCTCCATGATACAAAGACTCGTTCTGTCATTTATAACAGAAAACAGTTGATATTTTACTTGGTTGTGCTGCCTACAGGGTGATGGAATAACCCAGTAGGCAGCATAACCAAGTAATGTATTAATGTAGGAACATGTATAAATTCAGTAGCAGTAAACAAAAGGACAAAAGGAAGCAGACAGCTAGAAGCTATACGGCTCTCTGATTTTGTGATGCTTTATTTTGGCTACAGTAGGACTAAAGAATCCATTCGAAGAAGTGGGGCCACAAAGGCTGCTGGGGATTAGCTATGGGGTTACTGTAAACCTATAGCAATGAGGAAATACTTATCGAAAGATTAGATGTGACTATATAATTATGAATGGAGGAACATGTATATAACGAACTGGATGTTATTGTAAAGTTTTAACTTGGGAAGATGTCATTCTGACTAAGTGAGAAGTGAGCATGAACATTTTAGCAGAATACCAAAAATATGTAATCTTATTTTTTTCTTGTTCCTCTCCTTAGCTACTCATGATGATAAACAATACCTGCGTCCAGGGTAAAACGGTAAACTACGTCCAACAGCAAGGCCTCTGATGAAGAGGTTTTGAGGAGCGTGGAACCACCTCTTAATTGCTGGTGTTCCCAGGTCCACCCTGACCTGGGGTGGTAGAACCTGTTAGGGTCCCAGCTATGGGCAAATAGTTAACCCCGAAACTGAGGTAAAAAGCATTATAAAAGTGTAAAAATAGGTTTTAATACCAGAAACACTTTGATAAAAATTATTACCAGAAATTAATTTTTGAAAAAAACAAAACAAAATAAACTATTACCAGCAATACGTTTTTGAAAAAAAAATATTACCAGCAATACATGTGATTGTACTTAAAAATATGAGTAACTGAAAAATGGTTCAAATATATGTGTATACATACACACTTTTTTTACCAAACTATCGCTATGAATCTATTTCAAAAATTTTGTTGACATTAAATGACCAACTGAGGTTGATATGCCATAAAACAAAACAACCAAACCAACCTTAGCTACTCCTAAACTCAAATGTAGACAATTTCATTACAACTTAATCCCACCAACAACTTTAATTACTTTCGTTTTTTTTTCTTTTTTCTTGTTTCTTACAAGAAACATGTTATCACTTACTTGTAAAAAAGTGAATTTAACTCTGCAGAAAAACAGAAAAATACAATCAACAAAGAAAACATGCATTTAAAAATATCATCCTGTACAGAAAAATGTTGGCTTCAATTAGAGAATACCAGCTCGCGTGGTCATGTGTGACGTCATGAGCTGTCATGCGATTTTCGCTTTCAGCGTTTTATATGCACGTGTTTATCGTTGCTTGGAAATCATCCATGTAAACAAATAATATATATATATATATATATATATATATATATATATGAGGCACAATGGAGTAATAGATAGTATCTCTGATTGAGCTGAGTTTGAAATCCCAGTTGAATTCATTACATCCACTTGCATGCTAAAAGCCTTGGGAAAGGTATAAATCCATTTCTTCTCCCTTCCAGCTCTGGGGAAATAGCAGGACAGACTGGGTCCTATAGCCCTGGCTGTCAACCAGTCTATGAGAAGGACAATTCAACAACTCTGAATTCAAAACCTATGGTGGATTGTTTAGGGAATTTGTGGCATACTTAGCACCAGTTCTTTGTATTCGGTTCTTATGAAAAGTGTGGTTGGTTCTGCACAACCTTCACTGCTATAAACAAATGATATGTGTGCATATTCTAGTTATTGATTCTAAGAACTGAGCAGTTTGACCCTCATACATTGAGTCCAGTATATAATTTATATATATTTTTTACACACACATATATATATATATATTTTTTTTTGTCATCCACAGACAGACTGTTTCGCTGTTTCACAGCTCATCAGTGTGGCTAGACGTCCGGTTGCCTCTAGCTAGGATCGAAACCCGACTGAATTGGCATCAGTCGGAAATTCTACCACTAAACTGTCGGCTCACGGCAGGGATGAAGGTGAATTTTAGCGTGCTTATTTTTAGATTTAGATAAACACACAGTGACTGACAGTGACTCAATTCTGCCGAAGAGTCGTGCAATATTAGCTTAAATAGTCACTGTTTACAAACTCACACCTCAAACCAAAGAGCTCAACCGAAATTATACTAGCCAAAGTACCCGGTGTTGCCTGCATGTACATGGCTGCAATTGTATAACTGCACTCCATGCATACCTACACATACTGTCTGCATCCCCATTTGCATGTATCATCCATTGTTATACTAAGCTACGCCTTTCATCTTTTTTATGGTATGTCCTTTGCAAGTGTTTGATTGTTCTTAATAAAGGAATTCGATCGATGAAACCTTCTTGTGTGGTCATTTCTCGGGGTTAAATTGTTTCAATGTTTCAATGTTTTAGATATTCAGTAGATTTCCTATGGTGTAACAACTTTTAAATAGTATGGCATTGTTCACAAATCTGATAATCAAACAAAAACAGGGATGAAGCATCAGAGCTTGATTCAACTGCAAGTGCAAATGTATGAACCCCCCCCCTTTTAACGCTTCAATATTCATTCTCAAACAATCTTTGCATCAAAGGTTGTTTGAATGCCAATTTAACATGGAATCATGTGAAGAAACTATTGGCTAAATAGCCAAAGCCAATGTTAGACCTAGTTTATAACAGATTTAATCCACTTAACTGAAATAATCTAAACCAAACATTCATGCAAGACAATTTGTGTGTCATATGTAATTTACATGGCAAATTTGGAAAGCATCAGATGAAAAACCAGGGAGTTATGGCTGAAAAACAGGCCTTTTGAACAGTTTTTAATTGTTTTTTATTATACGTGGGAACAGAATCAGGACTTAAACCATCTTATTTCTTGTATGATGGCAGCATTTTTGCAATATGTTTGAAGAAAATTGGATAAAAAATGAGGTAGTTATTCAAGTTTTTATTTTAAGTAGTACGAAAAACCCATTTTTTCACAGTTTTTTGTGTGAACAGGAAAACGATCAAGCACTCTACATACACCCCATAACATGATCTATGTTTTGCTTTAAGTACAAAAAATATCCAGTAAAAATTTTGTTCATGTGTAATTTGCCATGGTTTTGCAAAAAATCGTACCCACCTTCAGTTTCATCAATTTCACTCCCAAACCCGGGGGACCTGATGATTATAATATCAGTTTTCATCTATTTTGGTAAATTTGCAACATGTGTGTACAATTTCATCAAAATTGGTCAAGAAATGTGGACGTACATAAATAGCACACATACTCACAGGCAGATACACAGACAGACATCTTCTGTTTTATAAATAAAGATATATAGGATTAATATAAATAAAATGTGTAACTTAGCTGATTGGTGTTATATTCAGCACCTTGAGTCTAGAGTTTCGGAGAAGAACATTTTTTATATTGTTCAATGCACTCTTCAGGAGGTTTCAGCAATTATCTCCCATTTTCTTTAAAGTTATTTTTATTTTCTAATCAGTTTATATGCTAGTTGGGATGCACTTATTTTGGCATTAAAAGTTTAGCTTCAAAGATAGGATCCAAATTAACAGCAGACTACCAGAAATATATATATATATATATCTATATAAAAGTCAACATAGAAGTCAACACTTAGAGGTGACAGTCTGTTTCATGCTAGTGCAATCGTCAGGCCATGAGTGCTGTTCACTTATATATATATATATATATAACGTAAATCATTCATACGAAAAACAAATAATGAAGCTAATTATATGGCAAGAATCACTCTCGCAAACAATAATTAATAATTGATATATATATATATATATATATATATATATATATATGTATATAACAGTAATAAAACTAGACAACAGTAATATGTCAAAAAGTTTACAATTTGCGAATTGGGGTTGGCACAAAAGAGCAAATTAGGATAAATGAATATAGCGTTCTGACTTCAAAACATGACAGACTGGGACTGAGTGAGATGGCACCAAGAACTGGCCTATTTTATTGGTTAGGAAGAAATCCCAGCATACATTTTTTTGAGTTGCCTGACGATTGCACTAGCATGAAACAGACTGTCGCCTCTAAGTGTTGATATCTATGTTCACTTTTATATTCACACGCTCTATCTCTGATATTGAGCACTTTATCCCATAAATATAGCACACTTTAAGACTATATTTCTTCATATATATATATATATATATATATATATATATATATATATATATAGCAAGGCAATTAATGCAGGAAGTTGTATTTGAAAAACCATGGTATAACTACTTGAAAGAGGAAAGTGTTTGCATGCAGAAAGAATGCACTTGTAAAAGGCAACTGTTGAAGAATACTGTGTTTAAGCCATTGAAAGCAACAGACCGACAACTGTAGAATTCAGAGTTCAGTTTACATATATTTTTTTTTTTTTTTTTAAAGTAAAAAACAGTAATAGGGAAGGGAGTTCCACAGGCGAGATGTGCGAGACATGAAGCTATTGGAGTAAAAGAGACGTCTACATCTAACAGTTTCAATGGTGAAGGGGTGGGAATGGGATGCCAGCCTCGTAGGACGTTTAAATTCACGAGGCCTAGGGACAAGCGAAAGCAGCTCATCGGAGCAATTACCATGAAAGTACTTGTAAAAAAGTCAGAGTGAGGCAACATCGCGTCTGTGAGAGAGCAATTGCAGACGAGATGACAGATCAGGGTCAATCACATTACATATCCGTCTCTGGATCTTATCAAGAACCGTGAGGCAAACAGCAGGGGCCCCAGACTATATATGGCAGCAATACTCCATGCAAGGGCGAATGGTCGATTTATAGACTTTGAGGATCGATTCCGGGGAGAAAAATTTATAAGTAGAGAGGAATCCAAGGCCAGTTCATTGCAGCACAACTGGTGGAAAATATTTTTTGCAGCATTCAAGAAAAGCACTATTTTTATTAAAAGTAATAAACACTTTTTGGAAGAAAGATTTACAATTGGCACTTTGTAATGAAGTTACACTACATAAACAATTTCCTTGTGATACAAAATTTAAGTAGACCATAAAGAAGTAGAGACATGTTAAAAATTAATGTCAATTACTGACAGTAATTCTTGCCATGTGTCTATTTCTTCATGCTATACTGATGTTCCACTACAGATTGACTGTGACAGTATGATTGATTCTTTCTGCTAATCTGGCTATACAAGAGAGAAAACAATTTTTTTATATATTAATAGTGAATTTAGTTAATTTCATTTCAATTTTTTATTACAATGCTTTAACGAATATATCATATGTTGAAGTAGTCTGTCAGAGATTCACCAGGCAAATGAATGTAAAAGTACAGTAATGTGACACAGGGCCAGAAAAGTGTAGATGGGGAAGTCTGGTTTTCATGTCTCGCACATCTCGCCTATGGAACTCCCTTCCCTATTACTGTTTCCCTGACAAATACAATCTCCAACGGTTTAAGTGTAGCGTCAATCGACATCTCCAGTTGCCTTGATATATCCACTTCCCTTCTCCACATCCTTTCATTTTTCATTCCTATCTGCTCTCGCTCCGGATCTTCTGTGGCCCCCTTGCCTTGATCGACCCACTGTCTTTCTCTTTCACCACATCCCCTCCTTTGCCACTCCTATCTGCTCTTCCTCCAACCCTTCTTTAACCCCTTGCGTGATAGTGGCCTCTGGCCTTGCTTGGGGTGATACGCTTAAAAAAAAAAAAAAAAAAAATTACTAACCCAAACATGCCACAGTATTCCTCACACCAAAACGATACACTCTCTGGAAGAAATACCTTGGGCTTATATTGAGCTCCATGGCAGAACCCGTTACAAAGAACAGGTGAGATAGACCAATCCAACAAAAAAAAAGCATTCGTTTCTATTAGCTAGTGGTTGTATGTTTAATTCCTATGCTGGGCAATATATAAGTATATAAAACAATAACACTACAGTCTTAACCTGTTCAATTCTAAGAGTAGCTGTTATCTTCCTCTCTTATCTGCACAAATTGCCTCTTAAGGTAACTCTCTACCTTTTTTCTTCTTCAATTCTGCATATCTTGTAGCACTTTCTCCCAGGTGTAAGATCCAGAGTTTTCCTTCAGTAATTTCATTGTGTTGCATATAAACAACCTTAATGACTCTGTCCACTTTTGGTAGAGCAACAATTGGTTTTGGTTTAGGATGTCTGTAGCTCACACATATCACAGCATTTCTCTACTTCAAGCAAAAATTCTTTATCTTTACATCCACCATTTTTTTAACAAGCAAATCAGTCTCTCTTTTGAAGTATGACCAAGTGGAGCAGTAGAGTTTCATTGCTTTTCATCCTTTGTAAATAATCTCCAAACTTCTACATCTGTGTTCCAGTCTTTAAATGAATCACCATGGCCAGGGTTGAATACTGGTGGTTGATTAAGGGAGGCCATCACTACTTAATAACAGGAACTATGCTATGCTAGAAGTGGCCTGTCAGGGATTCACCAGGCAAATGAATGCTTGGTATTTATCCAAGTCCTCCCTACAAGGAGAAATGTGGCACAAGGCCAGCTTTTTACATAGAGCATTCCAAGCCCATAGGCTCCAGCAAAAAATTGCCATAGACCCCATATAAACAGGGTAAGGTAGTTGACTACCTCCCCAGATGAGACTGCCCTTTGGCATAGCTTCACCTGGGTTCCTCACTGCCTGAAGGCAGAGAGGTCAACAAGTAGTGTTCACAAATTCTAGCAAATAAATACACACTCTCTGGAAGAAATAACTTGGGCTTGTATTGAGCTCCATGGCAGGACCCATTACAAAGAACAGGTGAGACAGGCCAATCCAAAAACAACAGCAAAGCATTAGTTTCTATTAGCTGGTGCTTATGAGTTCAATTGCTGTCCTTAGTAATATATAAGTATATATATGATTGTAATCGAAGGACATAATTTTGTCACACTCATCTTTAATGTATTGTCTAATGAGTGAATTAAATTTAACTCTCAGATTTTGGTTGTCAAATCATCCAAATGGTTGGATTATAAAATGGTCTTATTATAAAATAGTTTAGCTATGTTGGAGCACAGTTTAGCTACACAAATGTTCAGGCAAGACAAATTTATGCAGGATCAAGTGAAAGGATTTTAGAAAGAGAAGGTCTGCTTCTCTTTCATTTTTAATCAGTTTCACCCGCTGAAAGGCAGTAAAGCCACTAAGACACAATGGGTTACAGGGTGTGGAAGAATTAGGAACAGAAACATTGATAATGAGCGGGAAGACAAAAGAGTAATCAGGTGGACAATAGATAGTGATTGACATTGCATTTAAATTTTGGAAAACCAAAGTTAACCGGAGAGCATGGAGCTGGAATGGAGTTCCAAAAGTGACAAATATGAGAAAAGGAACTGTTGGCATAGAAGATACATCTAGCCAGCTCTACTGTAATTTGATGAGATATTGATGCCAGCCTAGTACTGCATTTAAATTCAAAAAGTCTAGGTACCATAATGAAGAGCGATATTTATTTCCGCTTCAAATACAGAAAATGTGGCACAAGGCCAAAAATGGGGAATGGGAAAAAGGATAGTCTTCTGTCTTCACTTTAATCTTAGCTAGTTACAAACACTGACCCTAACATACCACAATATTCCTTACACCAAAACAACACATTCTTATTTACCATTCTTACTACAGCCACCATAATACCTCATTGTCTCTATGAAAATCCTAACTAATCCCCATATGTACAATTCATTGTCTGGTGGGGAGGAAAATAAAACAACAATTCTAAAAACTAGCCCCAATGAGTATTTACAATATGAAACAAAACTATTTACAAGAAAATAAACAAAATAATGTTAGTAATAAACCCTCCTCCCACAATCCTTAAATGTGGCAGAAGAATCAGTTAACTGGATGAAATCAATGTAGGACTATAATAATATAAGACATTCATTCATCCCAAGCACTCACACAAACACACACACTCATTCAGACAAATATTAAAAACACACCCAAAACAAAATGCACCCCACATCCACCAGAGAACTGACATCACAACCCCCTAATGAGGGAGGATATAGAGAATTAAACCAAAAAAAAAAAATAGGGACAGAAATAAAAGGGGCCAATGAGCATATATCCCCTAGCTAAGTCAACTGGAATGAAGAAACCAAGGAAACAAAAACAATCCTAAACTATAGTGAAGAGCTCATCCGAAAATTTACCATGTAAGTATTTATAGAAAAGCCAAAGAGAGGCAACCTTACAGGGGTAGGAAAGTGACTGAAGATGAGCCACCAGATCAAGACCAATAATATTGCTGATTCTTCTTTGTATCTTATCAAGGAGCTCAAGGTAAATAGCAGGGGAAACCAAACCTTATGTGGCAGTAATATTCTAATCATGGATATTTGATATTTTGTTATTGAAATAAAAAAATGTTGTTTGTATTATTTTAAGTTGGACAAATATCCTTATTCCATTATTATTGCTAAATGCAATCGTCAGGCCTGACGATTGCATATAGCAGGAAACAGACTCTCGCCTCTAAGTGTTTGACTTCTATGTTCACTTTTATATTTACATATATATATATATATATATATATATATATATATATATATATATATATATATATATATATATATATATATATATATATAATCAATTAACCCCAAGCAAAGTGATAATGCCACTAAGACACAAAGGGCTACTGGTAGTGAAAGAGAATTAAAAGACTTTAGAAGGAACCAGAAAACTAATTCTAAACAGGAAACAAGTGATAAAATATTACTCCCTGTTCCAAAGACTGGAGATGAGTGTGAAACAAGATAGGTGAACCTATCCTTCAGTATCTGTCTATATTTCTGAGATGAGGTATTGTAATTACATATATTATTTACATTGTTCGGACTGTTGTTCTCATCTTTATTGCCATATTCATGACATTTTGTCCATTCAGGTGATTGGAATTTTGAACTTAACCCTTTATTTCATCAACTGGGGTACATTGTTCTAGTCCCACGTGTCATGCTTCTTCCAGATATCTCACTTATCTCCCTTTAACTCAGTTCTCCAAGTTTTTGTTCACCACTGCTGTAGCCAGGTATTGAACTCACAAGTCTAACCATAACCCAAGTCACTGGATCCAAGCAACGCTTTTATCCACTGGGCCATTTTTTCCTTGAATATGGCAATCAAAATGAGGACAACAGTCCAAACGATGTAAATAATGTAAAAATTACAATACCTCATCTCAGAAATAGAGACAGATGTTGAAGGTGATTATGGCAATAAAGATGAGGACAACGGTCCGAACAATGTAAATAGTGTAAATAGTTACAATACCTCATTTTAGAAATAGAGACTTATGTTGCAGGTGAATATGGCAATAAAGATGAGGACAACAGTCCGAACAGTGTAAATAGTGTAAATAGTTACAATACCTCATCTCAGAAATAGAGACAGATGTTGCAGGTGAATATGGCAATAAAGATGAGGACAACAGTCCAAACAATGTAAATAGTGTAAATAGTTACAATACCTCATCCAAATGATGTAAACGATGTAAATAACTATCTACTCCTACTGAGGAAAAAATAGTAAATAAAGTTGAAGAGTTCAGAGATGCTGCATATAAGGAAATAGGGATAGAAAATAATAGGACAAATAAAATAAGATAAAATTAAGAATAACGAGAGGATGGTGTGGTTGCAGGTGAGGCATTGGCATCAAATATATGTATTTTGTTATGGAACTTAGGAATCTGCCAGCTCATTAATAATTATTAGGTTTTAACTTAGTATATTCACGGTGGAGTAACGGATAGTGGATTGGATTGAGGAATCGGAGAGCCGAGTTCAAATCCCAGTCAAATCTATTACATTCACTTACGTGCTAATACCATTGGGAAAGGTATAAATCCTTTTCTTCTCCCCCCAGCTATGGGTAAATAGCAGGACAGACCAGGTTCTATAGCCTTGGATGGCAACTGGTCTACCACAGAAAGAAATGGCAGCCTACTGCAGGAAAAATCTGCCTCGTCAGTCATATATCAAAAGATACATGATCGCCTAAGCATGTATCATGCATGGAACATAACTGAACTGATAAGTTGCAATAATTCCTATCAAGTAGAAAATTAATTTACTCTTGTTACAATAGATTTTCCATCCATTTTTTAAGGTAGGTATATAACGGAGACTCTTTAACCAATTTGTCTGTCACTGAAATTACCAATAAAATTGCAACTGCAAGAAATGTAACTACTTTTGTTTTAATTAATTGAAAAGTAAAACTTAAGTACAATTGCCACAAGGAGACTAGAACAGGAAAGGTTAATAATAATAACAATAATGATAAAATTAGAAAATTCAAAAGTGAGAGAGGAAAAGATGCAACAAGAGAACAAATATTTTAAGTTAGTGATTTCAAAATTTAAGAAAATGCAGAGCTTACATATGAAAACGTGTTCAGAGAAAATTTACTATGGTGAATTGTTAAGGCTTTTGGAGACTGGAGTCACTTAAAGAGGAGGGTGTAGGAGTCTTAGATTTTTTTATGGTTAGAATAAACCTCCTATTTTCCTGCCTCGGTGGGGTTGGGAGGTCAGTCAGCTAAGGAAGAAATATGTGTTTATCAAGTTAAATTTACAAGCCAGGTTGAAGAACAAACTTCAAAAATTAAAAAGTACAATTTAAGTACAATTGCAACAAGTAGACTTCAACAGGAAGGGATAATAATAATAATAATAATAATAATAATAATAATAATAATGATGATGATGATGATAATGATAATGATAATGATAATAATAATAATAATAATAATAATAATAATAATAATGATGATGATGATGATAATGATAATAATAATAATAATAATAATAATAATAATAATAATAATAATAATAATAATAATAGTAATAATAATAGTAATAATAATAATAATAATAATAATAATAATAATAATAATAATAATAATAATAATAATAATAATAATAATAATAATAATAATAATAATAATAATAATAATAATAATAATAATAATAATAATAATAATAATAATAATAATAATAATAATAATAATAATAATAATAATAATAATAATAATAATAATAATAATAATAATAATAATAATAATAATAATAATAATAATAATAATAATAATAATAATAATAATAATAATAATAATAATAATAATAATAATAATAATAATAATACAAAAATTAGAAGAGGGAGGGTGAAATATTAAAGACTAAACATTTTACGTTTATGAAAAGAAAACATTGAGCTTACATATGAAGACGCGTTCAGATAATTTAACCCTTAAATAGCAACTATCC
Organism: Acanthosepion esculentum; assembly: GCA_964036315.1. Taxonomy (NCBI): domain Eukaryota; kingdom Metazoa; phylum Mollusca; class Cephalopoda; order Sepiida; family Sepiidae; genus Acanthosepion; species Acanthosepion esculentum. Next base: position 33,450,250 of record OZ038504.1, on the reverse strand, counting down.
TATTTTTATAAACACTAATCAGATTTTAATTTTTATAATTAGTACTGAATTTTATGGTTGACAAGCATGGGTTACTGAGCATGCAGATAGCATAGTGGTATTAGTACAGAGCATGCCTAGTTCTAATTCTGGTCAAGTTTTGTTGTACATATAGCATAGTGCTTACCAGTACAGCAATTCGCCGAGTTTTAATTCTACCAACTTTTATACAGATAGCTTAAAAAAGGTATGAATTTGATTCTTCTTCCTGCTAAGAAACAACTCTGAATTCAAAACCTGCTTGATGTGGGGCTGGCATCTCCACCCATAATAACCTCCTTGCTACAGAAACCAAAGCAGCAACACCTAGTGTGGTGAGGCTGCAGCACTATACTCCACAGTGGAGTTTAAGTGTAGTATTATGCTGGAATAGATTTGCACTCAATTTTGCACCAGACCAGATGCAGTGTTGTTATGAGGTTAACTTCCGACCACTGAATGCAGAGGTATGACATCACAGCTGCATCTGGTTTTGAAAGCATGTGAATGACAAGGATGGAAGAGATAGATATAAACAACTGCTTAGAGGTGTGGGTCAGTTTCACAAACATCACAGAAAAGAGTGTCAGGTACAGATTTGGATAAAAGCTCTGCAGGGCTGTACCACACCACTGGCTGAGAGAAACTGGCAAAACAGTGGAGTAAAATAAAATGTCATGTCAAATATGAAAGATTAAAGTCTCATGTTATTAAGTCAGCACATGTTATCATTAAATCGGCATATCCACATCATTACTTAAGGAAGTCAGCGAGAGAAAGAGAGAGACCCATTTTTATAAAGATTTATTTAATACCAGATTTTTTTTAGAAACCTAGATGAAAGATAGGCTGATTGGGCCAACAACAGATAAGTGAAATCCTGGTCGGCACCCCAACGATGGCGAGGTCCTTGTGATCGATAGTTCTACAGGCGGTGAGGCCCTGTTTCACTGGAAGATATTCTGATGTTATTGCACAGTTCAGAAAAGAAGAAGCCAGTGCCTGTCAGTAAGAAAGCAACATGAAAAATGTCATGTAAATGTTTGACAATAAATAGCAGGTTTGACAAGTGTAAGATGTACAGTATTATGTTAATATTTTTTCCTTTCCCAAGTCTTGCATCTATTTTGATATGATTTTGTAGTCGCAGAGCTGTTTGATGAATATTCAGAATGCAAACAGGAATTGTATAAGACAGTAAATAATAGAGTAAGATGTTAAAATTTGGCTGTTCTGTTCAACTAATAAAATCTATGCTGGTAGTTTTTTTAACCTCATGATAATCAGTGAAGACACTAAATAATGGGTGGCTGCTTATTTCCAGCTATAACTGTCTGATATGCTATGCCCATTGCAGAGGCTTTCTCAGGCCCATTTGCATTTCTTCAACACTCATAGAGCAAACCTATAGTTTATATATATATATATATATATATGTGGAAAAAAAATCTTTCCTCCAAAATTGTTCTTGATATATAAAAATTCATATATCATTATCCAATATATATACTAATACAGACAGAGTGTTCTTAGAAACTGGAATGTAGGAAACGCTATTTTCATATTGTTAACTGAAAATAACGTCAGTTAATGTCACGTGTGGAGAATATTATCTGTGTTGGCGGATTTAACCCCTTTCTTTTGATTTTACGATATTGTTGTGTACATTTGTTTGTAAAATCGTAAAATCAAAAGAAAATGGTTAAATCCGCCAACACAGATAATATTCTCCACACGTGACATTAACTGACGTTATTTTCAGTTAACAATATGAAAATAGCGTTTCCTACATTCCAGTTGCTAAGAACACTCTGTCTTTTGTTTTTATTAATTTCTTTGTTTAATTAAATTCATTTCGTTTTATACTTTGAGAAAGTCCACATTTGACGAAATGTGTCAGCAATTAATAGTGTTTTTCTATTGTCATTTATATTTATAAAGATTGTCCTATCTACAGGTTAACTCTGAGAAATTTTCACATATATATATGTATATATATATATATATATAAGGAAAAGTTTATAATTGTTCCAACGAGAGAAAAATGTATATTTTAAAAAAAGGGAGAAACCTAATAAATGCACTAAAACAAATCCACATTATAACCAAAAACATTTGCGGTTTCTCTCTTTTTTAAAATATATATATATATATATATATATATATATATATATATATATATATATATATATTTATATGCAATTTTTTATATATATTATTTATATATTATATATGCATGGTACTTATTGGAAAGAGAATGTCAGTAATAGAGCTAACATATTTAGTTGAATTGATGTGAGTTCGTGACCTTGGGTTTCAAACTATTTGCGATCGGCAGACAGAGTTTGTCTGATGATCACAAATAGCATGAAGCCCAGGGTATGTATGTATGTATGTATGTGTGTGTGTGTGTGTGTGTCTATAGATAGTCAGATAGAGTGTATCTGTAGAGTAGAAAATTTGAATGAAAAGGGACAAGAGGAAAAACTTTTCTTAGCCTTCTCCTCCGGAATAAATAATACAAATATTATTTGGAATACTTATAAAATGAAGTTGTGCTAGCAAAATGATACGAGTCTTCAATGCAAACTTTTATCATTCCTCCATTGATACTTTAATTTTTTATTTTACAACAAGTATTTATAAACAAAAGTAAACAAAATTAAAAATATTGTTAGTTTTCCAGATTTTTTAAAAATAAGAATGTTCATAAATATACTTCAGGCTAGCTGAAATTCAAGCTAAGCTACAGAAGATGCTAAGTGATGTAATTTAATGTCTAATAAACTAAATTGAGTAAATGTTATTGTCAGATTTTTATTTTTATAATATAATTATTATTTCTATTATTTTAGTTTGAGAAATTATATTATGAATTTTGTCAATATAAGACCAAGCTTTTTCTTATGTCTGTAAGTGTAGCTGTCCTCACTCCAGATCATGCCAAAATAGACTTTTCACTCAATATCAAACCAGACAATCAAAGGATGACCAGCAAGGTTGACCTTAGGCAACCTCCTAGCCACTGAGTGCAGGTTCACATGAGTAGCTGCATCTGTGAAAGAATTGAAGAAAATAAGTATTTCAACCCCTGCTGATTTTCTGAGTTTGCCATCTTACAAAAATAGGAATGGTCTACAATTTTCAGGGTAGGTCCATCTTGAAAGTGATAGATAGACTATAAAAAAATTCTAGAAAATCACATTATGTTAATTTTTGAACATTTATTTCTTTTTTATTGAAAAAATAAGTATTTCACCCCATAGCAAAACATAACTCAGTATTTGGTGAAGAAATCCTTGTTGGCAAGCACAGCAGCCAGACATTTCCTGTAGTTGGTTACCAAGTTTTTACAGATCCCAGGGGAGATTTTGGCCCACTTCTCTTTGCAGAGCCTCTCCCAAGTTTGAAGGTTGTTATTGGGCAACTTGAAGCTTCAGCTCCCTCCACAGATTGTCTAAAGAGTTAAGGTCCAGGGACTGACTAGGCCACTCCATTACCCTAATGTGGTTCTTGAGCCACTCCTTTGTTGCCTTAACCATATGCTTTGGGTCATTGTCATGCTGGAGCACCCATCCACAACCCATCTTCAGAGTCCTGGCAAGGAGATTTTCACTCAAGATTTCCCTGTACTTGGCTCCATCCATCTTTCCCTCAACCTGGTGTAGTCATCCTGTCCCCTTAGCAGAGAAACAGATTCAAAGCATAATGTGTCCACCACCATACTTAATGGTTGGGATGATGTTCTTGGGGTCCAAATCAGCTTTTTTTTGTCTCCAAACACGGCAAGTTGAGTTGATGCAAAAAGCTCAATTTTAGTCTTGTCTGACCACAGTACTTTCTCCCAACCCTCCTCTGAATCCTCCAGGTGCTCATTTACAAACTTCTGACAGGCTTGTACATATGCCTTCTTGAGTAGTGAGGACCTTGCAGGCACTACATGATTTCAGTCCACTATGATGTAGTGTGTTACTAATGGTCATCTTGGTGACTGTGGTCCCGGCTGCCTTGAGATCATCAACAAGCTCTTGCTGTATAGTTCTGTGTTCTTTCCTCACCTTTCTCATCATCAGGTTCACTCCATGTTGGAATATCTCACGTGGAGCTCCAAACCGAGGGAGATTGATAGTCAATTGGTGTTTCTTCCATTTTCTTATTATCGCACCAACAGTTGACTCCTTCTCACCTAGCTGCTTGCCAATTGTCTTGTAGCCCATTCCAGTCTTGTGCAGGTATACAATTTTGTCCTGGATGTCCTTAGACAATTCTTTCATCTTGCCCATTGTGGAGAGATTAGATTCTGATTCATTGAAGGATTCTGTGAACTAGTGTCTTTTATACAGGTAATGAGTTCTTGATTAGGAATAATAATTGAGTAATAGGACTAGTCTATATGCCTTCTGGTCACATAACCGGTCTGTGGGGCCTGAATCATTGCTGGTTGGTAGGGGGTGATTATATTTATTTTTTCAATAAAAAAGAAATAAATGGTCAAAAATTAATATAATGTGATTTTATAGAATTTTTTTTATATTCTATCTCTCACTTTCAAGACAGACCTAGCCTGAAAATTACAGACTGTTCCCATTTTTGTAAGGTGGCAAACTCAGAAAATCAGCAGGGGATGAAATACTTATTTTCACCACTGTAGTTATATAAGTACCCACCCCTGTGAGAATATTGGCATGTAATGTCTATGTTTACACAGAGCTGCCTACATAAGCTGTTTGACAATAACCGAGAAAAATAAATTGTGAGATTTTTTTAAATATCCTAAAATTTATACAATATAAGGCCCAAAAGCCACTCAAGGTAGAGCATTACTGAATGAGGTGAGTGATATGAATGTAAGAGTAGGAAGTGCAGATTATTAGGATATGGAGGATAGACAATGATTGTTTCTAGGCTTGAAGCAGCCAAGATTGTAGTGTCTGAGGAAGCAGCCATCTCAGAGTCTGTTCTGCAAAGTAGTGGAATATATGGGGAATGAGGATGATTCGGCCCTGTGGACATAGCAAGGTGGATCTTGGCCGTAAACATCTGAACTGGTGACACTAAAGAACTGCCTGAACATTTGCTATAAATGTATCAATGGAGTAATGATAAAGGTTTGCATTGAAGACTCGTATCATTTTGCTAGCACAACTTCATTTTATAAGTATTCTAAATAATTTTTGTATTATTTATTTCAGAGGAGAAAGCTTATTAGATGAGAATTTGCTGTTAATTGTTGAACCTGGAGAAGAAGAAAAAATTTTAAATGTGTTTCTTTCAGACTGTTAATAAGAAAATTTGTTTTTCTTTAAATGTTTATTTTTCATAACCTCAAAATAATTATTTATATCATGGACAAAAATAAAATTACCCCAATAAAATTTTGCTAAATTAAATAAAAATAAAATAAATTGTCATTTTTCCTTCCTTTCATTTATTTTTAACATATTTACAATTTTTTTCTTCTTCTCTCCACAAATTGAAATTCCATTACTGGATCCATAAAAGACTATAATATTGTTAAACTTCCAGAAAACAAAATGGCTGACAGGGTTAATAGAATGCATTTTTTTTTCAAGTAGCAAAAAAGTTTCATATCCGATTTAATGAACAGCAATAGATATGTTTACATCATCACACAATTTTTCTGCTAGCCACAAATGCCTATTTTTTGCCATTTCAATTACTGCTATTATTAGAAAAAGGAAAATAATGTCATCTCTTTTGCTTTCAGTATTATATTTAGTTTCATTAATAATCTTACAACCAAAACTGTTATTTGTATTATTTTATACTACCTTTAAAAATTATGGTCATTATTGCTTCTCTCTCTGTATATTAGTAATTGCAATTTTATACTTATTGCTACTATTATTATTCCTTCTTTCTCTTGTTAGCAGTTGTGGTGTTAATATTGTCTCATTTGCTTTTATTATATTTAGTTCAGATATTTTTTTAAATCAGTATCACCCTATGCAGGGAAGTAAAACCATTAAGACACAAGGGTTTACAGGATGTGTAAGAATTAGGAACAGAAACATTAATAGTGAGTGGGAATAGGGAAGAGTAATCAGGAGGAGAGTAGATAACGATTGACATTGCATTTAAATTTTTGCAGATTAAAGTTGGCTAGAAAGCATAGAGCCAGAAGCAGAGCCAGAGCCAAAAGGGTGTTCCACAAGCAAGAAGTGTGAGAAAAGAAACTATCAGCATAGAATTTATGGTTACATCTAAGCAGCTCAACTGTAAATTGATGAGATCTTGACACCAGTCTAGTACTGCGATAAAATTAAAAAAAGTTTAGGTACCATAGAGAAGAGCTCATGTGAACAATTACGATGAAAGTATTTATAGAAAAGACAAAGAGTGGCAACCTTGCTGTAGTGGGAAAGTGATTGAAGCTGAGCCACCAGATCAAGGCCAATAATATTGCTGATTCTTCTATGGATTTTATCAAGGAGCTGAAGGTAAATAGTTGGGGTACTAGACCATATGGGACATTCTAAGAATGGGTGAATGATAGACTTAGAGATATGTAAGCTAGATTCTACAAAGAAACATTGCCTAGCAGAACACAGATTATTAATATTCTCGTTATCTAATTTGTATTTAAAAGAATTCTCTCACTACAATTAATATTGATGTGCAACGGTTGTCAGTGTGGAAAGTGGAATTGGCAAACAGAGCTCAATCTCCAGCTTAATCCTGGGTATTCACTTTTGTGCTGAGGCTCTTTAGAAAGACATGAATTCACCTCTTCTCTTGCCAGTTATGGGTTAAACAGCAAGGTAAACTGGGCTCCCAAGCTTTGAGTAGCAACCAGTCAAAGAGAACAATTATCTTTCTCAAGACGTCATGGCAATTCTCAGATAATAAAGAAAAGGAATCTTTTTTTTTTTTTTTTTTTACTTTAATACTCCCCCAAAAGACCAAAGGGTCATTCAACACGTGAGATCATTGTGAAGGAAGTAAGAGCAGGTTATAAAGATATGTAGGATAGATAGTGGTTGACCTTGAATTTAAAGATGTAATGGTCAAAGAAATATGGCAATGAATTTTTAAATGTACATGATGAATTTTGACAAGAAAAAGTGTCTAGCATGGCACTGTGAACCAATTTTCCTAGCAACAGACCTAGTAATTGATTCAATATAATCACTCCACTTCATGTCAGAGGAAAACATGAGCTATGGACAGTTTATCTATAATTTTGATCTGGAATTGAAAAAAAAATACAATAAACTGACCGTGTTGATTGAATTTAATAAAATTTGTTTTGTGGGTGAATAGGTTGTTTTTTTATGCATATTGGCAGTCACTAAAATGATGTTGGGGATTCACTCCCATCATAGCAGCAAAAATTAGGCTCATGTTCATGGAGATAAAAGCATACTTGACAGGATATAAATCGTAAAGATATAACAGGAAAGCATGGTAAATTGCATGTTAATTTCATACAATTTATTTATATTATTTGTGTCCATTGGTGTGTGCATTATTTAGGTTACAATTGTTTTATGGTGTATGTGACAAAAGGGAGAATTTACACCATAGTATTCACAGAGAGAAGTTGGACATGTGTTTCCTGTACCAAGGTTTATGGTGAAAAGATTGAATTTAATGTCTTTTGGTGGGATGTCCATATTTCAGTATTTTGTTACATGCTGGGAGTATTTTTATTATTTCTAATTTTTATTTAATTTATTTTATACAACATTTTTATGTTATTTTTTCATTTTATTTTATTTATAATTTTCATTATTATTATTATTATTTTATATTTTATTTTTATTTATTTATAATAATAATATTCCAACAGTTTAAATACACAATACACACACACACACACACACACACACACACACACACACACACACACACATGTAATGGATTTTTTTAAATTTATTAATCCAATGTTACTTTTAGTGGATACCAATATTTGTGTAGATGCTATGTTCACTTTTTAAACAAAATACTTATTTATGTCTACCAGCCTGAATATATGAGAAATCTTTTTAAAGAAAAAATGTACACTCTGGCAGGATTCAAACCTGCATCTCCGCTTTGCAGGAGAAATTATCATTTATTTGAAAGTTCTAGGATGCATAATGAGAAATGGTCTAGAAAATTTGACACTCACAGGACATATTGAAAGTAAGAATGACAGAAGAAATCAGTGAGTAACCTCCCTTGTGTAAATGGATGACAGAACAGTGAGGTGAGAAAACAATAAAAAGACAAATTATAATGATCTTTGAAGGAGGGAAAACTCTGGAGAGCTGTGAACAGACATGGCACATAAAATACTACAGATCACAAACAACTGTATACATGACTTCTAAAAGTGATACTGTTTTCATTTTTGTTTTCTTGTTTTTTTTTTAAACGTTTGTCAGCAAAAAATTGATGTATTTTGTAATTGTAATTTTTAATTGCAACAATGTTTCTTATTGTTTAAGTAATCAGGCTAATAATGTGAAGTTTGGTCAATCCAGTGTAATGAAAGAGAGCTATCAAAGAGAGCCTGTATTTCAACCATTATAGGGATTATTATATCCATGATATATTAACACCATATTTCAGGGATGGTACAGAATAGCTGAAAGGAAAAGGAATGACAAACATGTTTTGTTCTCAGAGAGACTAAAACAGTGGCTCCCTAACTTTTTTCCCTGGGCTGCATTTTCAGAATGAACATTTGTTTGTGCTCTACCAAATTTTATGTAATAAATTGTACATTTAAAAATAAAAAATGGAGAGAGGGTTAAAGGGAGATAACCACAGATTCAAAGTAAGAATATTATCATTGATAACCCTCTCCTCCAATTTGCAGACCCTAGTTACTATATTTTTATTACTTAACATAATGCAAAAATGTTGCAATGATAAAGTCGGTCAATAATTATTTATCACTATTTCCGCTGGGACTCATGCATGCAATTACAAGTAATCCATAATAATATTTAAAATTTTGGAATCATATTTATTTTTGGCATATGAATTTTTTTGAATATGTTTCTAAATCATTGAATGTCTTTCAATCATTCTGCCTCACCTGCTATCCTCTTCCACTATGAAGCACACTGGACTGTTTGGGAACCACTGTTCTAGATGATTTGCATTACCAAAGCTAAAAAGTCCAGTCTACCCTACTATTTATCCATAGCTAGAGGACAAGTAGATTGCACTACATTCATTATGTATATTATACTCATTATTAACATTGGATTTAAGTTTTGACCTGATCCTCAAGTTTAGTATTTGTTGTCATTATTAGAATAATTGTTGTTAATTAATAAAGTTAATACCATTTTTATTTCAATGTCCAATTTTACCTTCTGTTCACAATTTCAATGTCAGAAAACCAAGGTTAGTAGAATATCAAACTATATTTTTGTCAAAAGTAATTAGCTGCAGAGCATGACTGAAAATTAGTATGTTTTATTAGTCAGTATTTGTTGGTAAAAACTGCTTTTGTCAGTTAACTGATTTATCACCCTACTCTCAGTCCACATGTAACCACCTTAGCCGACAAGCATTGAAAAATTAATATCAATCTCCTCCTCTCCTTCATGTATTCATCACCTCAGACAAATCTGACTGAAAATCTGTATTCAATTCTGTATCTAATTATGCCATTAATAATTGTGGCCAAGGCGTTTTAGAGGAACGAGAAGCTGGGTTTGAGACAAAAGTTTGTATTTTTTTTTTGCTTTTTATTATTTTCTGGTTAAGAGAGGTGGGGAAAAAGAGGTAAATCGAGAGAAAGAAAGTAGCTAAGAAAAAGAGAGAGAAAAAAACAGCAAGGAAGAGAGAGAGAGAGAGAGCTTAAAGGGGAGAAAAAGAAAGAGAGAGAATCATGACAGGAAAATGATTGAAAAGAAATGTGATTTCAGAATGAAAACAAAAGTGAAAATGTAACTTTTTTTAATGGCTACTAATTGTTTGATGCACTAAAAATATACAAAAAAAGACTTGAGAAAGAAAAGAAATTTGGTTTCCAATTTTCTTTATCAATTTTTTCCTGTTTTGTTGCCTCATAAAAAAAGATGATTGTGGTTTTATTTTTGTCTGTTAGCAAGAATGTTCCATCTAAACTCAAAAGGTTGGCTAGGAACTATGCTATATTTCATATAAAAAAATACCAGTTATCTAGAATAATGAAAAGAAAGAATCCATTCAGATACCCTAATCCTAGAAAATAAAGGTAAGGCACTATTTTACACATAACCGGAGTAGCAGTTCAACACTTGTTCTATGATCAGGATATGGTTTACCAGTCCTCTCTTTCTTCTTCCTTGATTTAACTGTCTTAACTCTTTGGTGATCAGACTAACCAGTGGCTGTGACTTTCCATTATGTGGGTACCCGTTTGGCAGTTTGCTGGCCGCTGCTTCTGACTGGTCATTAGAAGGCCAAACGTGTTGGTAGTGCTGCTCCAATCAACAGTCACAATGATTTAACTGTCTTAACTCTTTGGTGATCAGACTAACCAGTGTCTGTGACTTTCCATTAAGGGGTACCAGGTTGACAGTTTTCTGACTGCTGCTTCTCACTGGTCATTAGGAGCCCAAACTCTTTTGTAGTACTTAGAGAGGCTGCTCCAATCAACAGTCTCATAATATTGGGGTGTCTCTAGTGTCATGTTGTGCACAGGTAGGTGTCCCAGCATATAATTCTGGTGGACAACCCTGAGGCCACATGCTCTGTTCACAGCCATGCACTAGCTGCTTTATATTCCTATTGATGACAGGTAGTGACAATTATGGTGGTCTTTTTTCTCTTTCCTCTAAACAAATCTTACTGGAATCACAAAAAGAAATACAATAAATCAGCAAACCAAAAGTGACCTGCCCCTATATATATATAGTAAAGGTAATAAATATGTCAGTATATAACCCAAGTGGATACTAGGGTTTGATAAGACAGGCAACTGATATCTTTGTCTGCCAAAATAGACTATTCCCCATATGAAGTGATTTGTGATTTTATTGTTTATTACTTATATTTACTTATAACAAAGCATGTTCATGTGTCTTTTTTAAAAATCACCATCAGAACAATCACAGTTACAATAAGTTTTGTTTTTGTAATTCACCTCTGAGAATGATCTTGGAGATGATCAAGGTACCTGGGTAGGAAAAAACTACAACACCTTCTTTGATGAATTTCATCTTAACATCAAGAAACTGATTAGAGAACTAGAAAGGATTATTATAAAAATAAAAAGGTATAAAATGTCTATATTATACAATGAAACGGGTTTTATATATATATATATATATATATATATATATATATATATATATGTTTCATTAAAAATGACTGACAAGATACTGTGATTAAGCTTTTTATTTAACTTTTTCTTGTGTTCATATATGTTTTTCTTTTGTGGACATAAATTGTGTAAAAATTGTCCAAATATTCTGCATATCTGAGTACTTTCAGCTATTCTTTTAGCTATTATCAAAGGCAATTTTATTTTTTATTCTTAACTGAATGTATGGGTTTTTGTATATATGTCTAGAGTTATTTGAATGTTTTATTATATTAGACACACTACTACATGCCTATCTAGAACATTCACGTCACACCTGTCTGAAGATAGCTCAATTAGGACTCATTTAAACACACACATAAATCTAGCAAACTACATCCAAAATGTACTTATAGAAAACACGACTATAATAGCCTTAATAAAATAAAGTACAAATAGTAAATGTTTATCAATCTAACATGTTTCACTTTTAACAAAGCTTCATCAGAGAATCAGATATGGAGAAAAAAGAAGACAGAAATTCTGGTATTCCACTTTTTGTGTTGTTTCATTTTCATTGGTTAATCAGGCTTAAATATACATTTGATTTGTTAAACAACATCTAAAAAATGTAAATCATCATAATCTGAGTCACACATAGACAAACTAGAATGATTATACACTTATATACATAAAACAATATTTACGTTTTTTTTCAGTTAGAATTGGAACCTGTTAATTTCTTGGAGCTTCAAAAGGATGTGTCATCTCTCCTTGAATTCAGAATGCCATAAATTATACTAACATTGTTTAACGAGTTAAAATCAAATCTTTCTAATTTGCTCCTGTCAGCCAGATGTGAATGCTATGAAATCAAAATTATAATTAAAAGTTTCTCTCTGCACTGGAGCTCCAATCATCATATCTGGCTTGTAGAATAAATCCCAACCTCAGAAAAAAAACAAAAAACTAAATATCTGAGCCAATCATGAATGTTGCTACTACAGCAAAAGCATAGCAAAAAAACACTGGGTCATGTATCGACCCTGACTGCTTAAAAGGACCTGTTCAGCGACACTCAATGCAGTAGACAAGTAGTTCAGAGTTTTCCAGAGTTCAACCAACCTAACACAAATGTCAATGCCATGCCTCTACACAACCAAATCTCCCATCTCCCAGATCATCTCCCTTGCCAACAAGAGGCATTCTACCTTCACTGATTATACTGGCAAAACAGATCATTTTATTTTAAAAAGTCTTACACTGTAAAACATACCCAAGCACTGACTGTGGGAGTGACCACCTTCCAGGGATATGCAAACTTAGTAAAACTTGCTGGAATATTATTATTAATATAAATAAGTAAAAATAAAATATACAATAATAAAAATAATAAGGAAAATTATAAATAAAATGAAACAATAACATACAAATGTTGTATAAAATAAATTAAATAAAAATTAAAAATAATAAGGAAAATTATAAATAAAATGAAACAATAACATACAAATGTTGTATAAAATAAATTAAATAAAAATTAAAAATAATAAAAATACTCCCAGCATGCAACACCATGAACCATGAACCTTTGTACATGCAACACATGTCTGACTTCTCTCTATGATTTGGCATGTAATAATATAGAATAATTTCTCCCCTTTATCATGTACCATAAAACAATTGTAACCTAAAAAATTTATACAAACCAAAATTCACAAAAATATAAATAAATTGTATAAAATAATATTAACAATAATAATAATAATAATGAAAATTATAAATAAAATAAAATAAAACGATAACATAAAAACATTTACATAACACCAAAAGATATTAAATTCAATCTCTTCACCACGAACCTCGGTACAGGAAACACATGGTCAACTTCTCTCTGTGATATGGCTTGTAATACTACAGAGTAAATTCTAACTTTTATCACATGTACCATAAAACAATTGTAACCTAAATAATGCACACACCAATGGACACAAATAATATAAATAAATTGTATGAAATTAACATGCAATTTACCATGCTTTCCTGTTATATCTTTATGATTTATATCCTGTCAAGTATGCTCTTATCTGCCTGAACCTGAGGCTAATTTCAGCTGCTGTGTTGTGAGTTTACCCCACAACATTTTGGTGACTTCCAACGTGCATAAAAAAACAACCTGTTCACTCACAAACTACAGAAATTAAAGATGGCCAAGGCAGCACCCAAATTGCAAGACTCCTGATTGAGTTGAATGTCAAGGAGAAATACATGGACAATGTTAAGAGAAGATACAATGGACAAAATGAGAATGGAAGCTCAAAGTGGGACACATTAAGAGAAGATTTAGTAATTGAGATCATCCTAAATTATCTTGTTAGGGCCAGAAATAAAGACACAAAGAGGGGAATTGAATTAAACAAATATATTAACAGAAACAGTAATACAAACATATACAAACAAGAGTGCTACAGCAAGAATGTGCAGTCCAACTGTCAGAGCTGACTGCTGGAAACTTCCCTCTCCAAATGCAGTACCTGTTCCTATTCATAGCTGGGAGAGTCCGTGTGTGAATGGGTAAATTACCATAACACAAAGGAATATAGAAAAAGGAAAGAAAATGGTAGACTGATGAAATTCTCAATTGGATGTAAAGGAGACAAAAAACAGTGCCAACACAGTGAATCATGCTTCATCCTTGACCACACTAATCTGAAAATGCCAGAGGAAATAGAAAGAAAGCTATAAAAGAGTTAAAAAAAATAGTAAAACTTCATTTAAAATTGAAGCTGAATTTCTGAAAGTTGTACACTCTGTCCCCAAATTCAAAAATATGTTTCTCAGTTTTATGAAGTGAGTATGGAATCAAAAGCTCTTCCAAATCAGTGAGTCTGGAATCAAAAGCACATCTGGAATCAGTGAGTCTGGAACCAAAAGCACATCTGGAATCAGTGGAGTCTGTCATGCATTAATGCAGTCTGGAAACAAAAAGCTAATCCCGGTGATGGTCACATGTACAGAGGCATCTCATTACGGGGAAAGTAGGAATAAATATTGTAACTTGACTGAACATTTTATGAAAGTTCACATTGTCTGTGATGGTCAAAGGTTCATAAGCAACAAAGACAATGTTATGAAAATAGTGATAGAGTTGCAAAAGGTTTTCAATATATATATATATATATTATATAGGAATATAGTGTCGCTGCTGACACTTGAGTTTGAAAATAGATCGCCAGTAAGCAAACACAAGCAATCCCATTATTGAATTAGGTAGACCATGTGACCATAGAGGAAATGCATAAGTAGACATTAGCTTTGAATCTAAATGATCTCTAGTTCTAGTCTATCCTCTATTATTATACGGTCCGTTATTCTCTATTCTCTTCTCTACACAGGGGTTACTTTTTGAATGAGTATTATCGAGCAAGTACTATTAGTGTGAGTGCTATTTGAAGGAGTTTGACACCAGTATTGTTCAATGGTGTTACTAGTTGTATCTGCAATTACAGAGTCTCTACTACAATGAGCATTACAAAAGTGACAACAAGTATTCGTTGTCATCACAAAAGTGGCAACGAGTGTTCATTGACATCACAAAACAATGTTTCATCTGTGGGAAAAAAAATTGTAGGGTGGAAAATATTTTGTAAGCACTTTTGAACTTTATCAAGGGAGGTAAGTGATTTTAAAAACTCATCAGGAGTATGACAAGGAGTCAATAAGAGCTTCAATTTATTTAATCTCCCCCTAAACTATGCTCTGCACGTATATAAGCATAGATGTGAAGAGATGGACACTGATCATCTAGATTAGTGTTTGTCAACTTTTTAAACAATGGCACACCTAAGAGCAAATGAAAATATCGTAGCACACTTAATAAAATTTGGAAATGTTATGAAATAAAATAGATATCTAACTTATTGCACCTGTTTGATTTCGGTATCTCCAATTTGTAATTTGCATGTTGGACTGTCCGTTTGCTAACAACCATGCATTCTGTCTTCTTGCAATTGATGGTGATTCCTTCTCACTTTTCTGTACTACCTCCTGTAGGAGTCATTGTAGTTTCCTTTCTATATCTGCTATCAACACTGTATCATCTGCATATCTAATGTTAAGATTGTGGCTGCCTATAATGAATCCTGGTAGGACTTTTAATTCTCTCAGATTTGCCTCACTGTATAGGCTGAATAAGTCTGGTGAGAAGACACATCTTTGTCTTACACACCTTTCTATTTTTGTATATTTACAAAACTCATTTCCTACTTGTATGCAGACAGTTTGCTGCCTGTATAGGTTATGGATTATTCTAATATCCTTCCAACATATGTTACGGTTAAGTAGCAGTTCTTTGTGACATACTTTATCAAATGCTTTTGCATAATCTATAAAAAAAAATGGTATACATCTTTTGCATCTGTATTGCTTTTTCTCATATCATAGCATAAATATTGCATTCCTTGTTCCAGTGTCTTTAATGAACCCACACTGTTCTTGTCCTATTTCCAGTCTGGTTCTGCTACACACACTTTTCATCAAGATTAGATTTCATTATTTAATTTATTTTAAATTTCTAATGATACAGTAATTAACAACATTTTCAGTAATATCATCTTTATATAATCAATAAGCTATAGGTATAGGATAAATTAATGAAAATTTGTTATATTTTTTGACTTTGTCTTATCTAAAGGTCGCCTTAGACTTGGATATATATGGTAACTGAGTGAACGATGAATTAAATACACCATGCCCATTATTTACCAGAAAATGCAATAAGTATTTTAGTCACTGAGAAAAAGTTCTTTAATTTGAACACATAATGCCATTACTTTGTTACTTGTCATAACCTGAAAGTGTAAGATTTGAATATTATATGAGACAACACCAATACATTTGTAATGAAAATAGGTTTGAGTTCTGGCAGCCATGAAGTATGCAAATTACTACTGAAAACAAGAGATTTACAGAAAATAATGACAAACTTATGAATAAATTAAAATAAAACATTTGTCTGCAGTGATTTACATATATTGATGCAAAATGGTAAGTTAGCACTGACTTAATACTTTCTGTCCTTCTAAGAAGAATATACATACTACTTACCAATATTCTTCTTCTAACATCTGTCTTAATTATTCAACAACTGTCTGTCTTCTTTCTCTAACAACCTTCAGAAATATTCCCTTTAGTTGATATATGTCCTTCCGTTTTACCATCTACCAGATACATTGAATAAGCATAAAGATTTTCAAATGAGTTTGATTCTAATACAGATTTGCAAACAAAGACACAGTGAAAAAATGCACATGGCACCAACCGTAGTTTTAATCATTAATGAATAGAATCAAATGTCTGGAAGCTTTCTCTTAATTCTTTCTTCAGTTGGAATATTTCTGCTTATTTATACAATGTCTTCAGCATTGTTTGAATTTGCTTAACATATTTTATAATCTTTAATAAGAGCTTACCATATAAACTTTGGAAAAAGAAATCACTATCATTTTCCTCAGTGTAATATATGAATACATATGTATATATCAATAAGATCAACAAACAATGACATTTTTAAAAGCTATTTATTTGGAAATTAATTCAAGGTTTGATTTTTTTTGGCAAATTTATCGACCACTTTGTTGGAAAAATATCATCATTCTTCTGTCGTTCATTCAAACATAATTCAACAACTTTCTTTCACTCTGCTCTTCCATGCTTTCTGCAACTGGCCTGTGAGTTGTATACAGAAGCATAGGCCTTCTCTGCTTACACTACTCTTCTAAACAAATGCTTGTTCACAATTTATCTTAAAAAATTGTTGAGGGGAATGGAAAGTATTATCACATTATTCTTCCTGGTACATTTGTCCTGCAAATAATATTTGGCAGACTCATGTGAGTCTGGATAAAAAAAAGATCATAAAATATAGAATTCAAACAAAGAACAATTGAAAAATATATTAGGAAGACATGTTACAGAAGAATAAAGAAAGAAACAAAGTTGAAGTTTATGAACAGTTCAATACAATTTTCAGTCTGTATCTCTGAAGTTCAGAGTAAAAGAAAATGTGTCTTGCCACTTCAAAATTCAAAGGCAAAAGTGGAAGAGCCTTTCAAATATAGCATCCCTTATAATCATTATTTGGTGGGCAGTATGAATATAATTAAAAGGCTTAAACACTAATATTCCATGGTTATAATTTATTACATTGGAATCGTAATTACGATCCAATTCATCAGACCTACAAATTCAAAAAGAAATCAGAAAAAATAACTCCGGGAATAAAAAATAAAATTTAGTGACGGTGTATGTATGAGAGTGGGGGACGAATGTGAGAAGTAAATGAAAGCTCTATTAAATTTTAATCCCCACCTTCATTTTTAGGCCTTCCTGTTCTTCTCTCACCTGTTACCCCTCTCTAGAGCTTTCATTTTTCATTTAGTATTTAAGCCTTTTTATTATACATATATATATATATATATATATATATATATATATATATATATATATATATATATTGATTGATTGATTGATTGATTGATTGAAACATAACAACAAAAAACATATTACAAAAGAAGAGCTATCCAATTATCGCTCCTCGCTCCTCAGATTCAATCGAGGACAAAAATATAAAGACTTGCTCAACTACTAAAAAAGTGAAAGAAAACTACTTCCAGAATATCAGCAGCCATTCCTTCTGCTTAGAAAACTTTACTGCTTGCATATACAGTGCTGTTCAATAAAAGTGAATAAGATTTTTTTTTTAATTATCAGTATTTTTTTTAATACTTTCACTCGAAGCAATGTAGGAAAAACCAATGGTACACAGGGGATTACAGAGAGTGAAGATGGGAGACTGTATAAGGGAAACTTAGGAAAGGATAAAAGATAAATGGGGTTCAGAAAGATAGAAGATGGTGATTAGTGTAGCATTTAAATTATTGAAGATTTTAGTTATTAGAGAAGCAAGGGAGTTCCACAGGTAGAAAGTGCAAGAAAAGAAACTGTTGGAGTAGAAGTGGCAGTTACATTTAACTTATTCAGCAGTAAAAGGGTGGCACCTAGATGCCAGTCTAGTAGCATGCTTGAACTCATATAGGCCGGGCACCAGAGTGAAACAGAACTCATCAGAACAGTTGCCATGAAAACATTTGTAGAAAAGACAGAGGGAAGCCATGTCATATCAGTGAGAAAGTGACTGAAGTTGAGATGCCAAGTCAGGATCAATTAGATCACAGATTCTTCTTTGGATTTTGTCAAGAACCTCGAGATGAGTAGCAAGAGCACTGGACCAGATATGGAAACAGTATTCAGTGCATGGCCAAATGGTAGATTTGTAAATGTTCATGATGGACAAGAAAAATCCTTCTGGCATGACAGTATATGCAACTATCGATCTGATGTAGTTGTTCCACTTCGAGTCTGTTGAAAACGTGAAGCCAAGAAGGCACAGTGTGTCGTTCTCCATGACACTAGTATCAGCCATGCTGTTGGCGGGCAGGAAAGATTCTCAATGGTGATTGAATGACAACAGTTTAGTTTTGGAGGCATTAAAATTTACAAGCCATTTCCTGCCCCAGTTAACCACAGATTGGACGTCCTTTTCAAGATCAGCAGCCAGGTTAACTTTGTTAGCTCTGGCAGATTTGCTGTTGAAACAGGAGTAAATGGTAGTGTCATCAGCATAAATGCCTACTTGGGAATTGATGACATCAAGAAGATCATTGATGAAGATCAGAAACAGCATAGCACCCAGGATAGAGTCTTGGGGGACACCTGCATTCATGTGAAAGGACCTGGAAGTGAGCTCATCCAAAACAACGTTCATTTCATGATTTGATAGAAATGATTGGATTAAATCAAACACACGTCCAGTAATACCATAGCCCTGGAGCTTACATAGAAGATCAGCATGCCAAACCCCATCAAATGCCTTCAAGATATCTAGAGCCACAGCTCAAGCTTCACCATTGTTATCAAGAGCTTGATATACATATTCAGTGATGGCCATTAGTACATCAGTAGTAGATCTGGTAAGATAGAAACAGTATTGTTTATCACAGAGTAAGTTGTTAGAGGTAAGATGCTTAACCATATAAGTATTGATTAAAGCCTCGAATACTTTGCCAAAAAGCAGTAGGAGATAAATAGTGCAATAGTTAGTGGAGTCAGAAGGTTCTCCAGAGTTCTTAAAAACAGGAACTACAGAGGAGGAATTCCAACAAGCTGGAAATCAGGAAGCTGTGAGGCAACAGTTGTAGATTTTGGAGAGGACTGACACCAGCTCAGGGGCACATTTCTTTAGGATGTTGTGGACCCGATAGCGGTGCAGATCTGGCCTACGAAAATAAGGCCTTGTGCCAGACACTACACACTACTACCGAATCCACAAACAAAGTAAAAAAAAAGGAAAATATAAAGACGTTCTCTTTCCACCATACAAACGTCCAAAGTGAAAAGAAAGTAGACAGGCAAAACAACAAAAGGTTAAGAACAAACATACATTTTTATTTAGAGTTTAACAAGTAGTGTCTTCAGTGAAGACCTTCAGTAAAATGTACTGGAAAATGTAGTTGAAGAAGAGGCCAAGTAGATTGTCTTCAGTAAGGTACTGGAAATATTGTAGTAATAATGAAATTTAATTGTCTTGAGTGAAGACCTTCAGTAAGATACTGGAAATATGGTAGTTGACAAGATAAAATTCCGTGCCAAAATTTTAAATCCAAGATGGCTAAATGGCGGGAAGGAGTTCCTCGAGAAGAAAGTCAGAAAGTCAGTTGTAATGCATAGTGAACATACGGCAAGGAAAAAATACTCACTGCGAGAGTTTATAATTGTGAGTGTATGTAATTCTTTTTAAAGTAACAGGTTCTGAAAGTATGAGTGAATGCGAAAGATGCCCCGTTCATCAGGTTGGAAGTTTTTTGAAAGTTCCTGGAAGTTGAGCGGCTCGCTAAAAGACGTTAGCCTCGGGACAAGAAATCTGTCATCGCAAAGTGACGACCGTGTCGTATGCGTTAAGATACCGAGACGAGCCATGAGGTCTAGGCAAGGTTTTGCCGAATAAAATGTCTCTGTCTGTATATATGGGGTTACCGGCGAGAGACAAGGTGAGCCTGCCCAGCCGATGGTCAGACGCCCACAGGGGCGACTAATTTGAAAAAGCCAATTTGCCGTGACGTCAGCGCAAAAGCGCGCAAAAAATAATGAATTCTTCCTCATCTTCGGCTAAGACAACGGTTTACTACTATAACCGGCCGAAAGTGAGAGGAAGGGGTGAAAATGTCGCGCATGCGTCAAAATGAAGGTGGGGGTAATGACATATCCCACAAGGACAATGACTGGGACCCCGTTACCACCACTTGCCTTATGGAAGTTTAATTTAGAAATGATGTCTGAGATCAGTTGTTATGTGCATATCACTCAGTAGGATCTTTGTCCGATTGAGGATATCAGGTGTGGGTACTCCAAAGGAGTCGAGTGTTGAATTGGAAGAGAAATTCAACCTTATCTGCTGCTGATGACAGGACTTCAAATTGATTGAATAGAAGAGGGATTGAAGATTTGCTGTTGTTCAGCACACTCTTGCAGAACTGCCAATAATCTCTAGGACTAGAGATGCTATATGTTGTTTCATTCTATTGGCAAACAGTAACTTTGCTGCTTTGAGGACACGTTTTCACCCATTATGAGCAGAGACAAAAAGATGTCTGTTGCAGTCAGACATGTCTCTCTGGTACAGCCAGAAGAAGTGATTCCTGTGGGCAGTTAATCATGCAGGTGAGAGCAAAGGAGGTGAATGTGATTTAACTTGGTATTTCCTTGCTTGAATGAAAGCATTCAACCAGGATGTGCTTATGAACAAGATGGTTAAAAGCTTCATTCCAAGTGACATCAAGAAGGAGAACACGGAATGAGTCCCAATCTGCTCATTGATAACCGAAAGATATTCTGTTGGTAGGAGGTTCTTGGCTGGTGGGGGTGAGTGTAAGGAGATGCTTACGGACACAACTGCATGATCGGAGTTGCTAAGAGGGCAAAGCTGTGTAGTATGACAATAATCATGGATAGAGATAAAAAAGAGATCGAGAAGAGAAGTGTATCCATCAAGGTTACTGGGGAAATGTGTGGGGAAGTCAACCACGTCAATGAGTGATTGAGTGATTGAGAAGTTAAGGGTTTGTATGCCAGCGAGCTCAGTGACAGAAAGTTTAAGCCACCTGGTATGGTGGGCATTAAAGTCACCACACACAAATATGTTTGTCAGTGGGTGTAAGGAGATTGCCCTGTGTATATTATTGGAAATCATATCTAGTAGGCAACTATCTTGAGAGGAAGGGAAACAGTAGAGAAAGAAGAGATAGCTGACTAGTAGAGAGAGGCAGAGGCACATGTAAGAATGGTCTGGGATTCAAGAGAGAATTCCATCGCCAATGGGAGATGTTCACAGACATAAACTCCCAAGCCATGGTTGTGGACATTAGAGTCCTTTCTCAGGAGAGGGAGGTAGCCAGGAATCGAGAAATCAGAAGAGAGGATTGAAGAGTTAAGATTAGTATCACAGAGAGCTAGGATGTCTGGAGACTTTTCAAAGAGGAATGATTCCACACCGCAGAAGTTGGTACAAACACCATGAATGTCAAAGAAAGAAAGGTTAAGGGGTTTAGGTGTGTTTTGTTTGATTTGTATCTTTGGTTGTTCATAGTCATGATGTATTATTTTCATAAGGAATGGCCTAGGGTAGTAGTAGCAGTCAGTCATCTAATGTAACGTGCAGGAAGAGAATTGGCACAGACTGCAACATAGTGTGGCCTCAGGGTTGCCCACTGGAGATGCTTGAAGGAACGCTCTTCCATGCACAACATGGCACTTATGGAGAACTATGATCACTTATATCCTGCAGGGTCATTGCATTTAACATGTATAAGGAGGTGCATAAAAACTCTCAACCTAACCAAAAAGTGAGTTAAAAATAAATTCTAGTGTTTGGTTATTTTGTTAGATTTAGGGAAATGGACTGGGCCCAAAATTTTCAGCACCATGTGTATTTTCAACTCGGTATTTTCATCTCATGGTCTCACACATGTTAACATTTCATTCCTCTATGTTGTTTTGATGAAGACTTATTGACGTCAATTTGTACTCTAATTTATTACTGAATTCTAAATTTACCCTTTCATTTTTAAGGGTTGGTGTTTTTGTGGTTTATGTGGGCAGAAGTGTGCTGTTTTGTTGGCTGGTGTTGTCAGTTTAGTTACAAGTAGCCTATTCTGAGATACAAAGTAGGAGTTGTATATACTCTAGCATCTGTCACAAACTGCATAATCCAAGATACTAAAGTCAATAATCTTTTTTGTTACATTATCTGGCTTATGACATGTAATGCAGTATGTGAATGAGTGGCCATGGTTAAATGTAAAATAAATAACAGAACTGTCCAACAAACAGAATTAAACAAAGTTTGCAATAAACATTAACAAGTAAAAGAAAAGAATATGACATAAAATAATATAAAGCAAGCAAACAATTTATGCAAGGAAAATTAACAGTTATAAGGCAAAGCAACAGTAAAAAGGCAAAAATTTCACAAACTAAGAATTGGGGTTTACACACAAGATCGGATTCAGATAAACTTCAGGGCAAGACAGACTGGGACTGAGTCAGATAACACCAAGAACAGGCCTATTTTATTGGCAAGGAAGAAAACCCAGCATGCATTTGTGTGCTTCTGCCTATAAATTGCGGAGCAGAAATTATTTTGCAGTCATTCCAGTAGGATTCGTATCAACATATGGGATGGTCGAACCTTATGCTAAGGATAAAATATTTTTCTATTTCATTTAAATTCCTTCAATTAAGTTAAAAAAAACTATCGTATATGAGAGAAAGCATATATTGCATCCTTAAAAATGCATTTGATTTCAAACCTGTTTTTCGATGACGTCTCACTCTACAAAAGGAAACAGAGCAGGAAATGAGAAAATTGATGTGGATTTTTCAGGCCTAAAAGTTGATATATTCAGATAAACCTTTTCATAAATCATATTAGCAGGATGTTGCTTAAAGCATTTAAAATTCATTTCTGCAAAACAGATTTCATCTTTTGCATGGACACCTCAATCTCTGTCTTGTAAAATCCAAGATATAAAAATGAAATGTCCAAATAGTTACTTTAGAATGTTCAAAAGATTGAATTTATGATATGAGTTTGATGAAATATTATTTTATTATAACAAAAAGGAACAACATCATAGGAGCTAAAATATTTTCAATATATATTACTTTCTCTCTCTCTCTCTCTCTCATTCTAATTATTTTCTTTTTCTTTTTCTACTTCTTAATATTATTCATATTCTTCTTCTTCTTCTTCTTCTTGTTATTATTATTTCCTTGGATTTCTGTTGTTTACACATTTCCTCCTAGATCCCAGCCAGAGCCCTAAGGTCAGAAATAGCTTCATGACATTTTTCACTAATCATTTTTGTAAAAGAAAACAAAAAGATCTAAGCTCACACACATTTTACATAGATGAAGCCCTTCTTAAGGTGTGAGCTGTACCTATGAGTACAATTTTTTGTATTTCTTGAAGACATGGGTTACCAGAAATCCCTTCAATGAGTCTACTGGAAACTTTTCCAATCAATCCAAACTACAACTGGAATTATTCAAGTCCTCATGTACCATGTATCATGTTTTGAAAATTTTCAAAGATACATTAGTCTGCAGGAACTGCCATGTCAATAAGAAAGCACATTCTGTTTTTATGGTCTTTGATCACAATGTCTTGGTGATTAGCTTTGAGTGTTTGTCTGTTTGTATTGTAAGGTGCCATAAAATTGTTAGAGGTCCTATCTCTGTTATCAGGTCTGGGTGATGCTAATACCAGTTTCTTGCACTTTCCTTTCCGTAAAAGTTGCATATTTTCCAGTATAGATATTGGCCCACTCTATCATGCTGAATTTTATTTTCAGTGAGTGCTAACACTGTGCAACCTGAAACAAGATGGTCGATTGTTTCTGGATATTTATCACAAAATCTGCATTCTGGGGTAACACAGTTTTTCAGTATATGACTTGGTAATTTTTAGTTAGCAAGCATTGGTCCTGTGCAGTAAGAATAAAACATTTATTATTATTTTTTAAAGTTTAATTTGGTTTATTAAGTAAAAATAAAAGACAATTATTGTATTTTTTTAATTTTTGGTATTAACTTTATTATTTTGTTTCTTGGAGGAACAAATAATGTAGCAGCTATCAAAACAGAAAGTGAAATTACGGAGCTAATGTTGTATAGCCGCTTCATCTGGGGTTTTCTTGTTCGACGGGGTCAATTCACTCATACTGTTGTATCTTCTCTCGAGTGTCTTCTCCCAGCTGTGTGTAGTTGGTTTTTAGTTCAGAGATAAAAGAGAACTTTCAACAAAGGAATTTTAGCTCAACTATTATTTTATTAATCACGTCAATGGGTACATCTTCTAACTAGCCAGTGGGATTGCTCTCCCCACCCCTGCTGGGGAACAATTTCCTAGACACGAATTTCACATGTCTACATTGTTAGACATGTATGAATGGACTGACTGAAATTCCTTTCTATATCTAACATTATCACACTAGTTTTAGACAATCAAAAATGACTGCCTTTGTTTTTCTGTATCTGACCTCAAAGGTCAAAATGAAGAAGTCAGAGGAGAAATACAATTCTTTAAAAAATAATAGTCTGCTAAACTATTATTTATCATAGTTCAAATTCCAGTTGATTCTGGTATGTTCACATTGCATTAATGTCCATGAAAAAGGCAGGAGTCCATCTTCCTCCCATTATGGGTTAAATAGCAAAACTTGGATCTTTGGCTTTGGTAGAGCCATTACTCTTGAAAAAAGACAACTCTGAATTCAAAACCAGTCTGAAGAAGGATGGGCTCTGTCAGGCTCTCTTGCTTTAGACACACCACTACTATAATGGCTGCAGTACATGTGGGTTCCCTACAACTGTCAACTGAGTAAAGGTTTATCATCCTCCTGGAATATTTTTAATTTTTTGAGAAAAGAATTGCTTCTCAGGGCTTTTACACTGAGGAATCCTCAAAATCTGCTGCAAGGAAAGTTGGTCCATTGTGTTTTGCCAGAAGGTTTTCTTGTCAGATTCCATCTTGCACATGTACTATTCTACCATTTGTTTATGCATTGAATACTGTTGCCATATCTGGTATGGCTCCTCTCCTATTCATCTAGAGGTTCTTGACAAAATCCAAAGAAGGATCTTTAATGTAATCAATTCTGATTTGGCATCTTGACTTCAATCACTTTCTTCACAGAGGTGATGTGGCTTCCCTCTGTCTTTTCTAAAACTATTTTCATGGCAACTGCTCTAACAAGCTTTTTCCCCTGATGCCCTAACTATATGAATTTAAGCATGCTACTAGATTGACATCTAAGTTCCACCCTTTTACTGTTGAAATAGTTAAATGAACTGCCATTTCTACTCCAACAGTTTCTTTTCTTGCACTTCCTGACAGTGGAACTTCCTTCCTCTTACTTGCTTCCTTGATAACTACCATCTTCAAAAATTTAAATGTAACATCAATCGCCATCTTGTCTTGAACCCTGTTCATCTTTTATCCTTTCCTCAATCTCCCAGTCTTTTCTTTCACTTTCACTCTCTGTAACCCCCCTGTGTACTAGTGGTACTCACATTTTGCTTAGAGGGAAATGATTAAAAAAAAAAAGATAAATTTGTGTCACTTTCTCCAAGAACCTCACATCACATTATTTCAAATGGTTAACAGCTGTCATATAAGATAATGACCGCACAACTAAATATTAAATGCTGTTTCGTGATTCTTCTTCTATGTACGACATCTCTTCAGGATATGGGCAATCATGGCTCTCCACAGCTTTGTGTCCTTTATAGCCCTTAGTAAATTTTGTCTTATTGCTATTCCTCCTAATCCCTCTTCTGCCAGACATTTACACAAGCTTGTTAGTTTATGCACTGCTTTTTCTTCTGTCCCTCTGTCCTTCCATTTTTCCTTTGAGTGTCAAATTTTCCAAGCCTACTTAGCTCATTGTGTGCACTAGAAATTTCAACTGCTACATGTAAGTGCCCTTTTTTATCCATTTTTTCTAAGACCTTATCATTTCTCATGTGTTGGGTCCATGGTATTCTCAGCATCCTTCTGTAGAACCACATGTTCTGTTGCCTCAAGTCTCTTCTCCATCTGTTGTTGTAATGTACGGAAAGTGTATGTTGAGTTTGGGGGAGACACCTAGCTGATTGCTCTCCCAGCAAATATGGGGGTAATAGGCAGAGAAAACAGACTGCTGGATTTCCCCCCCTGCTTTTATCAGCATGAGGCAACTTACAAATACCCGGATCTTGACCAGTTGCAGAGAGTCTGTATCTAGATATACCAAACTGTCTAGCTGCTACCAAGGAAAATCATCCTGGGTATCCGCGTCTATGAGTATGACGGTAAACTGGATCCGCGTCCATGGGTATGACAGTAAACTGCATATGCATACTGGGTACAGCGATAAACTATGTCCAGCAGTAAGGCTGTTTTTGAAAAAATAAGGTTGTCGGCTATACGTTTTTGGAAAAATAGTATTACCATCTATACATATTCGAACAATACATTTTTGAAAACCAAATGTTTCCAGCAATACATTTTTGAAAACCAAATGTTTCCAGCAATACATTTTTGAAAACCAAATGTTTTCAGCAATACATTTTTGAAAACCAAATGTTTCCAGCAACACATTATTGAAAACCAAATGTTTCCAGCAATACATTTTTGAAAACCAAATGTTTCCAGCAACACATTATTTAACCAAATGTTTCCACAGCAATACATTTTGAAAACCAAATGTTTCCAGCAATACATTTTTGAAAAACAAATGTTTCCAGCAATAAATTTTTGAAAACCAAATGTTTCCAGCAATACATTTTTGAAAACCAAATGTTTCCAGCAACACATTATTTAACCAAATGTTTCCACAGCAATACATTTTGAAAATCAAATGTTTCCAGTGATACATTTTTGAAAACCAAATGTTTCCAGCAATACATTTTTGAAAACCAAATGTTTCCAACAACACATTATTTAACCAAATGTTTCCACAGCAATACATTTTGAAAACCAAATGTTTCCAGCAATACATTTTTGAAAAACAAATGTTTCCAGCAATACATTTTTGAAAACCAAATGTTTCCAGCAACACATTATTTAACCAAATGTTTCCACAGCAATACATTTTGAAAACCAAATGTTTCCAGCAATACATTTTTGAAAACCAAATGTTTCCAGCAATACATTTTTGAAAACCAAATGTTTCCAGCAATACATTTTTGAAAAACAAATGTTTCCAGCAATACATTTTTGAAAACCAAATGTTTCCAGCAATACATTTTTGAAAACCAAATGTTTCCAGCAACACATTATTTAACCAAATGTTTCCACAGCAATACATTTTGAAAACCAAATGTTTCCAGCGATACATTTTTGAAAACCAAATGTTTCCAGCAATACATTTTTGAAAACCAAATGTTTCCAGAAACACATTATTTAACCAAATGTTTCCACAGCAATACATTTTGAAAACCAAATGTTTCCAGCAATACATTTTTGAAAAACAAATGTTTCCAGCAATACATTTTTGAAAACCAAATGTTTCCAGCGATACTTTTTTGAAAACCAAATGTTTCCAGCAACACATTATTTAACCAAATGTTTCCACAGCAATACATTTTGGAAACCAAATGTTTCCAGCAATACATTTTTGAAAACCAAATGTTTCCAGAAACACATTATTTAACCAAATGTTTCCACAGCTATACATTTTGAAAACCAAATGTTTCCAGCAATACATTTTTGAAAAACAAATGTTTCCAGCAATACATTTTTGAAAACCAAATGTTTCCAGCGATACTTTTTTGAAAACCAAATGTTTCCAGCAACACATTATTTAACCAAATGTTTCCACAGCAATACATTTTGGAAACCAAATGTTTCCAGCAACACATTTTTGAAAACCAAATGTTTCCAGCAATACATTTTTGAAAAACAAATGTTTCCAGCAATACATTTTTGAAAAACAAATGTTTCCAGCAATACATTTTTGAAAACCAAATGTTTCCAGCAACACATTATTTAACCAAATGTTTCCACAGCAATACATTTTGAAAACCAAATGTTTCCAGCGATACATTTTTGAAAACCAAATGTTTCCAGCAATACATTTTTGAAAACCAAATGTTTCCAGAAACACATTATATAACCAAATGTTTCCACAGCAATACATTTTCAAAACCAAATGTTTCCAGCAATACATTTTTGAAAAACAAATGTTTCCAGCAATACATTTTTGAAAACCAAATGTTTCCAGCAACACATTATTTAACCAAATGTTTCCACAGCAATACATTTTGAAAACCAAATGTTTCCAGCGATACATTTTTGAAAACCAAATGTTTCCAGCAATACATTTTTGAAAACCAAATGTTTCCAGCAACACATTATTTAACCAAATGTTTCCACAGCAATACATTTTGAAAACCAAATGTTTCCAGCGATACATTTTTGAAAACCAAATGTTTCCAGCAATACATTTTTGAAAACCAAATGTTTCCAGAAACACATTATTTAACCAAATGTTTCCACAGCAATACATTTTGAAAACCAAATGTTTCCAGCAATACATTTTTGAAAAACAAATGTTTCCAGCAATACATTTTTGAAAACCAAATGTTTCCAGCGATACTTTTTTGAAAACCAAATGTTTCCAGCAACACATTATTTAACCAAATGTTTCCACAGCAATACATTTTGAAAACCAAATGTTTCCAGCAATACATTTTTGAAAACCAAATGTTTCCAGCAACACATTATTTAACCAAATGTTTCCACGGCAATACATTTTGAAAACCAAATGTTTCCAGCAATACATTTTTAAAAAACCAAATGTTTCCAGCAATACATTTTTGAAAACCAAATGTTTTCAGCAATACATTTTTGAAAACCAAATGTTTCCAGCAATACATTTTTGAAAACCAAATGTTTCCAGCAATACATTTTTGAAAACCAAATGTTTTCAGCAATACATTTTTGAAAACCAAATGTTGGTAGACTCAAAATCATTTTCGGCATAAAATGACCGCTGAGGTTGGAATGCCGTTAAACAAAACAACCAAACCAAACCAAACCGAGGAAAAATTCAGATGTAATTGGTGTTGGCAAACATGTCTGCATGTGAGTTGGGGCCCCTTTTGTGTCTGTACTGACACACATTTCCCACATCTGTGCTGAGATGATACAGTATTCACTGCTATATAAGAATACTGATATTACATAACAGTTCAGTAGCCTTTTCTTAGTTTCTAATGGAATTTTCTGTTTTTCAATACTTTGCTTAACTTTTGGAAGACATCTTTGCTATCACAGCACACCTTCAATTTCAGTGTTGCATTTTCTATCCTTTGTTCAACACTTTGTATATATTTAAATTTTTGCACTTGTTTAATTTTGTTGTCTCCAATTTGTAAATCACATATTGGACTGGGTCTTGCTAACAACAAGATGATTAGTGTTTTTTCTTGCTTTCCATCACTACTTTCTGTAGACATTCTTGTAGTTTCTTTTCTATGTCTGCTATCAACACTGTATCATCTGCATATCTAATGTTGTTAAGATTTTGGCTGTCAAAGGTGAATCTGGTTGACTTCTAATTTTCTCAGGATTGCTTCACAGTAAAGTTTGAATCTCAAACCCTCTCCTTAGTATTTACAATACTTAACTCAAATTTACTGTTCAACATGTTCATTACTATACGATTAAAGTATTACAATCACTACATGTCCTGAGTATGATGATAAACTACATCCAGCAGTTAGGCCTCTGATCAGGAGGTCTTGAGGAGTGTGAAACTGCCTCTTAATTGTTGTTGTTCCCAGGTCCACGTTGATCCAGGGTAGTAGGATCTGTTAGGGTTCCAGCTATGGGCAATTAGTTAACCACCAAACTGGGGTCAAAATACTATGAAAGTATAAATATAGATATTTATAGTAAAAATACCAGCAATATATTTTTGAAAAAAAAATATTAGCAGCAATAGATTTGACCCTCTTTACAAAAATATATCAATGAAACCTAATCTATAAACTGATTTCTTGCAAAGAATACATATTCTATTCATATGAAGATATTCTAAAAATATTGCTGGTATTAAGTAACCCATTGAGGTGTTGATATGCTATATTACAAAATAAACCAAATTAAACCAAACAATCACTACGATGCAATTTTTGCAAATAGTCACTACCAATAGTAATGTATTTGTCTTATTGATATGCAAATGGATAAAAACCTTAAAAGAAATTATTATCATGTGACTGGAATGACCTTTGTACATTTTCAAAAACAGTATCATCTATATGGAACAGCTTCCTGGATAAATATCTCTTGAATGACCCAAACAAAGAATCAAAGTCAGGACTATACATGGAAAACTTCCTAACCATATCGCTGGTATCTCTCTTGCCAGTTTGGCTGTGTCTGGGTGTGGGGTAGGGGATAAAGTACAACAGGATTAACACCCTTATGCCAATGTCTGGTTTTCATTCAACCAACAGCTTTCGCCAGTCTACATTAACAGCTTTCATGAATACATTAACAACCTGATCATGCAGTATGATTCTGCATCGCAGAATGCAGACTGCTGCATTTTGAATATTTGTAAGATCCCAAATGGAAAAATGGATGCCTCCAGGTCATGAAATCAAACTTTGTTCATTCAGATTATCAACTGTTTAGGCCCCTCAAACAATATTTATCCAGGAAGTGGTGACACACAGATATTAGCAACAATGCAGGGAAACTAGCATCAAAGTAACAAACTGGCAATAAGGTCTCACCAAATTACAGTTGCTCTGTCTAGATATAGCCGTAAGTTCTATGCTAACAGTTTCTTTCCTCACACTTCTTGCTTCTGTAACTCCCTTCTGGCAGCATGCTTTCGAGCTAACTTTAATCTGCAAAAATTTAAATGCAATTTCAATCATTATCTGCTATTCTCCTATTTACTCTTCCTCCATTCTTGTTCCTTAGAAATATTCCTGTTTCTAACTCTTCCACACCCAGTAACCCCTTGCTTTTTGTAGCTTTACTGCTTTACTTGGAGTGAATTCAATCAAAAACTAAAAAGAAAAAGGTACCCGTAACAGAGGTTAAATGTTTTTCTGTATATTTAAAATCATGTTGGATCTAAAATTGATAGCGTAGATGGAACCCCTTAACAATTGTGAAGGCAGTCCTTTTAAAAAAAACAAACATATCTGATAAAAAATATCATGACTGTAGATTAACAGAACTACCAGATTACATCTGTCCTAGATGCCATGGAAAAGTGCACCCTATTGATGGCAGGCCCACTACCCAAGTCACTTTGGACAGTTCAAAAATAGATATTGAGCCTTGTTTTTCTTACCTTGGAGATATGCTCTGCACAGGGGGAGGGTGTGAGCTCACCATTATAACTAAGTGCTTTGTGGCTTGGGGGAAATGCTCAAACACATTCTCACATCCAAACACATATCGTTGAGAACTCATGGCAAATTGTTCTCTGTGCATGTACAATCTGCACTCCTCTGTGGCAGTGAATCTTGGGCACCAAGTGCGTCAGTCTTGTGGCGACTCCTCTGCAATGACTACTCAATGATTCACTGGATCTGAGGCCCCAGGCCTCAGTTTGAAACCTCCTCATTAACAAGGCTCAGTATTGAGGGTATGATATCTGCACACACATTGTCTTAGATGGTTTAGTCATGTCCAACAAATTTTGTCTTGCATCAGGTCTGTTTCAGAATTCAGGGTTTCTGGTCACAGAGGCCGAGGTAGACCCAGGAAGATGTGGAAGGACAGCATTGAGAAGGATGTGCAGGAGTGCAGCCTTGCCCACATTAGCTCACTTGACAGGGAGTGAAATCTAACCCAGTCACTGGGAAACCCACAGCAGTATAATCAAAGCTATCGATCTTGCTTGTGCTTGCTTATATAAATTCCATGTTGATATTTGGCACGTGTAATACATCTTCAGATCTCAGTGTCACACTCTGTTAGAACACTTCCCAGATATTTAAATTTCTGTACCAGCTGGATTTTAGTATCACTAATTTGTAATTTGTATTTTGGGATCATCCTTTTGCTGATAACTATGCATTCTGTCTTCTTGTAGTTTATGATTAATCTTTTCTTCACACTTTATTTCGCTACCTTCTACATGATGTTTTGTAGTTTCCTTTCTGTATCTGATATCAGCACTGGGTCATCTGCATATCTTAAATTGTTAAGACTGTGGCCGGCAATAATGAAACCTGGTAGAAATTCTCTCAGAATTGCCTCACGGCATAGGTTGAAAATGTCCAGTGAGAAGACTCATCCTTGTCCTACACTCCTTTCTATATTTCTATATCTTGTCTGTCCATATACAGGTGGTTTGCTGCCAGTATACGTTTTGGTTATCCACTGCAAGGGAAGTTGGCTCCCTGTGCTGAGCCAGGAAATTTTTCTCCCCGGAATCGATCCTCCAAATCTATAAATCGACCATTCGCCCTTCCAGGGAGTATTGCTGCCATATATATTCTGGAGCCCCTTCTGTTTGCCTCAGGGTTCTTGATAAGATCCAGAGACGGATATGCAATGTAATTGGCCCTGATCTGTCATCTCGTCTGCAGTCGCTCTCTCACAGATGCGATGTTGCCTTGCTCTGCCTTTTTTACAAATACTTACACGTTAATTGCTCCAATGAGCTGCTTTTGCTGGTTCCTAGGCCTCGTGAATTTAAACATCCTACGAGGCTAGCATCCCATTCCCACCCCTTCACCGTTGAAACTGTTAGATGTAGACATCTCTTCTACTCCAATAGCTTCATGTCTCGCACATCTCGCCTGTGGAACTCCCTTCCTTATTCCTGTTTCCCTGACAAATACAATCTCCAACTATTTAAGTGTAACGTCAATCGACATCTCCAGTTGCCTTGATCTATCCACTTCCCTTCTCCACATCCTTTCACCTTTCATTCCTATCTGCTCTCGCTTCAAATCTTCTGTAACCCCCTTGCCTTGATCGATCCCATATCTTTCTCCACATCCTCTCCTTTACCACTCCTATCTGCTCTTCCTCCAAACCTTCTGTAACCCCTTGCGTGCCAGTGGCTTCCATCCTTGCTTGGGGTGATAAGCTTAAAAAAAAAAATTCTAATATCCTTCTCGAATATGTCAAGGTTGATGAGCAACTCT
The DNA here is from genome assembly GCA_964036315.1 of Acanthosepion esculentum. NCBI lineage: Eukaryota > Metazoa > Mollusca > Cephalopoda > Sepiida > Sepiidae > Acanthosepion > Acanthosepion esculentum. The sequence goes on along the minus strand of OZ038504.1, from coordinate 33,416,697 downwards.
AACAGATGAATATTTTATCGAACACCTTTGTGTAATCCATTAAATGCTGATCCCCATCCTTATGCATTTGTATTTTTCTTACTGATAACATTCTAAGCAAAGCCATCCTAAAACTTTTTTGCATATAAATTTTCCATCTTAACACCTTTTTCCATGTTGTTTCAATCAGGCAAAGAAGAGCGGGCTGATAAAACTAGCATTAAAATATCAAATCAAAGATTTCAAGACTAAAAGACGGGGCAGCCTCAAGACGTGTGACAAGGAGACTGGATCAGCAGCCTCGAACTGATATTTTACCTCCAGCCAGAGATAAGAATGAAATCCAGCCAGTGAAAAAAAGTCTCGTTGGAGAGAGCTTACCTCTGTAGGTAGAGATAATAAAAAGATGACTCCTGTTGGATGAGTAAATGTTATTATTTCGACATCTCTCATAGAAAATGATAAGTTTATTCATATAAGATTAAATAAAATAAAACTGGAGATTAGTATTAAGCTTCAATCTTTGTTAGAAAACCTGCGATATGTAGTAATTTAAGTTATCTCTGACCCCCGCATCTCTCTCACTCTTTTCCCCCCCACCTTTTCTCCCTCTCTGACTACCAATTCTCTCTTTCACTACCCATTCTCTCTCCCTCTCTGTCCACCCTTTCTCTTTCCCCACCCTTTCTCTCTCTCCCTCTCTCCACCCTTTCTCTCTCTCTTGCTGCCCTTTCTCACTTTCCGTCCTTTCTCTCTCTCACTTTCCAGCCTTTTTCTCTCTCACTTACCACCCTTTCTTTCTCTCTCTTGCCTTTCTTTCTCTCTTTCCACCTACTCCCCCCTTTCCTGTTCTCTCTCACTATATATATATATATATATATATATATATTTTAAACATGTTGTGTTGAATGTCAAAGACAACATAGTCCTGCATATTTTCTTTTGAATTTTCTCATATTTTCTAATGAGACTTTTTATTTGAAAATTATATCGAAATAAATATTGTCTGTAAGATAACTGAGTACTTTTGAACATCATTGTTCATCTTCGCGGTCAAAATTTTTTAACAATGTCTTATATATCTGTAGAGTCAAAATTTTTTAAAACATTTGCAAATTGTCTTGTAGCGGAATCATGTTGCTACATTTTATTTTTTTAACAAACTAAATAAACATTACAAAATCATTTTAATTTCAAAAGACGCGATGATGTTATCACATGCATGGCGGAGATTTTTAATCATGTGAAGGCGTGAAAAAGATTTTTATGATACAAGCCAAAAGATCCAAGAATACGTTATAAAATTTAAAATTTAAAAAGTTCAAAAGAAAATGGTTATGTGGTGTATCTAATTATGAAGAAATATATTATAAACATTGTAGGATGTTTCCAGAAATATTGTAATCTATACGATTAATAATAGGTCTTTTGCTTTTACTATGTAATGTTTCTAAGATTTTAAGGCGTCTAATGTCTGTGCGTTTATCTATAATTTTAGTATTATCTATAAGTATTTTACGAATATCAGATTGCAGAAGGGAAACAGTATGTGACATAATATGTTGTTTAATGGAGCTAGAATTATTTAGATGCATAGTTAATCTTCTGGAGAGCCGGGTGGTTGTAAATCCAATATATGTATGTGGATTAGAAGAGAAACCCTCATTTGATCCAATGTGACTATGACCACTTGGCTACAAAGAGCTTCATAATCAAGCAAAGTGCCTTTGACATGCATTTTACTTATTGTGATTTCCTCGATAGTCACAACGGCTCAGTTTCATATCCAAAACATAAGGTAATTGCTAATGAATTCATGGATTTTCAATGGATTAATCCGAGATGTTGTTGTTATTGCATTAAAGGGTATTTTTAGTGGATGCCCATATTTGAGTAGACTTTCCATTTATTTTAAACAGTATTTTATTTTGTTTACAAGCCTGAACATTTTAGAAATCTTATTAAAGTAAAATGCCCTCTCATTTGAGTAGACTTTCCATTTATTTTAAACAGTATTTTATTTTGTCTACAGGCCTGAACATTTTAGAAATCTTATTAAAGGAAAAAGGCCCTCCTCATATTTGAGTAGACTTTCCATTTATTTTAAACAGTATTTTATTTTGTCTACAGGCCTGAACATTTTAGAAATCTTATTAAAGAAAAATGCCCTCCTTGACATGATTAGAACCACATCCTCGTTTGTAGGGTATATATATATAAGTAGTGTAGATTTTTTTTAAATTATCAATCCAACAGATTTTTATCACTTTAAACATTATTTTTAAGGGATACTCATATTTGAGTAGGTTCTTCATTTCTTTATTAAACAGTATATTTTTTTATTTTCATTTACCAGCCTGAATATTCAAGAGATCTTATTAGAGAAAAATATGTGCTCCCCAACAGGATTCACACCTGTGTTTTCTTAGAGGAATCTGCCATTAAAATCTGATGTGCTTTGACTTCTTGGCTACAAAGTCTGTCAATGATAGTTTCCCCCAGGAGAATGCAGGTTCAAATCCTGCTGGAGAGCACATATTTTTCTCTAATAATATTTCTCAAATATTCAGGCTAGTAGATGAAAATAAATAAATATACTGTTTAATAAATAAGCATCTCTTCACAAACTTCTATGTTTGCGTTAGGATACACAACTGAGCAGATAAGTCTATTTCAAGAGTCAGCAAAAAATCTTTGCTTAAAGGCACTATTCAAACTTTGCTTGGGCATTGTAGCCAAGAGGTCAAAGCATGACAGATCTAATGATGGTTTCCCCTATGAGAACACATGATTGAATTCAGCCAAAGAGCACATATTTTTCTCAAATAAGCTTTCTCGAATATTCAGGGTTGTAGATGAAAATAAATAAATACACAGTTTACTAAATAAACAGAGCATCTACTCGAATATGAATATCCACTAAAAATAATGTATAAGAAATATATATATATATATATATATATATATATATATATATATATATATGAGTTGAAGACCAAATATAGATCAGATAGATAAGAATCTGTCAAGATGATAAAATGAAATAAAGAACAAAGTAAGAAATGAATCTCAATCTAACATGTTTCACATTTATTAACGTTATGTCAGATAATATATGTATATATATATATATATATATATATATATATATATATATATATATATATATATATATATTGTTGTAAACTAAATGTGGAATAACCAAAATGGAGGTTGAAATTGAAATGGTAATCTTTATAGCATCAACAAAATACTTGACAGCAAGCGTGAAGTAGGTAAACCAATGCTAGTGGAGGACTATTAGACAGCATATTAGCCCCACTTACAATAGTGTCCAACCAAAACTGAACTAGGTCTAATCTCAAATAATATGATAAAAAATAACCAATAAATTACTAATTACAACCTGTACTAATCTCTGGAAGGATTTGTTGGATAATCAAATGGTTTGTCAATATGGGTGATAAGGAAAGAGCTACATTTATTAAATTTGATATCATAGATTTCTATTCCTCCATATCCAGGGTTCTCCCAGTTAATTGTATTAACTTCGCAAAAATCTATATGGAGATCACAGATGAGGATACTAATATCATATTAACAGCTAGGAAATCACTGTTAGCTCTTAACAATTTCACCTGGACTAAGTGCCTTAATGACAATTTTGATGGCCCTATAGGTGCACATAAGTCAGCCCAGGTTGCTGATTTAGTATGTTTTTTATATTTTAGATACATTTAGTAGAATTGTAGATCCCAAACAGATAGGCCTATATAGAGATGATGGACATTTTCATCCCCAATAGTAATGGTCCACTAACATTGATGATACAAAAGAAAATCATTAAGGCCTTTAAATTACTAGTGTTTAGGATTGAGATTTTCTTCTAACCTTAAAATAGTTGATTATCTAGACATCACCCTTAACCTCCATAATAAAACATTTAAACCATACCATAAAGACAATGAAACCCCCACCTATATTAATATTGATTCTAACCACCCCAATGCCATTGTGAAACAGATACCCACCACCGTCGGCACTAGGATTAGTCAATTATCATCCAACATAAACATATTTAATAAAAAATATACGAAAATGCTTTCCAAAAAGTGTTCTCAAGGACACATGGCACAGTGGATAAAGGTGTTAGTTAGATTGAGTGGCAGGACACAAACAGCATGAGTTCAATATCTGGTTAAGGCGGTGGAGAACTTGGAGAGGGGAATTAACAGGTGATAACTGATAACTGACATCCATTAGACATGGCACACAGAACTAGAAAAGTCTACCCCAGTGAGTGAAATAAAGGGTTCAGTTCAACATTCCAACCACCTGAAGAAGGCCGGAGAGTACAACGACCGAAACGTTGTAATAAATATGGCGACAAAGATGAGGACAATAGTCCAAATAATGTAAAGATAGATAGATAGGGAGAGAGATAAAGAAAAAGATATAAATATACATGTGTTGGTTTCAATTTTGGAGAATCACTGCTGAACATCTGCTTCCCCAAATTTATAGACAAATCCTACAGATGCACACTGGGATTTTTTCCTAGCCAATAAAGCCAATTCTCAGAACTTACCCAGACATTTTTTTTCTTTCTTGCCTAGAAGTCAGGTGATAACCACCTGACTCTATCCCTTTTGCATGTGAACATTATTTCTATTTTGTAAACGTTTTATTGCTTTACTGTTTTATATTTGCTTTGTCTTCTGCTTTGCTTTGCTTTGCATTACATTGTCATGTATTATTTTGCCCAGTTTTTATTGTTATTGAGAATTTTGTCAATTCTGCTTATTCAATAGAGTGCTGTGATTGGTTGGCAGAAATTAGAAAATTAATAATTGACATAGTCATTTTGAAACCACAATTTAACTTATTTTCTGAATTGGTTTTGGTTGTGTTAAGTTGTTAAATAGCTCAAATGTATATTTACTACTCAGCACTAGTAACGAACTGATAGCCTCCAGCTAATATAAACTTGTGTTTTAATTGGTTGACCTGTTTCACCTGCTGCTGAAAAGGCTTCTGCCCATTGAATACTTTATAAACCTATTTACCTGGTGAAGTTATATCAAATTAGATCTACATAAAAATATTATGTATATACAGGGTGTGATGGGTAAATTGTCATCTAAATTACACAAAAATCAAAATAACACTGATATCTCATTTTAACAGATATATTTACCAAAATTACACAAAGATATCTTGAAATGAGAAAAAATTTGTTCAATAAAATCATCATTGGCTTCAACCACGGCCTCCAGATGACTTTGGAATCTCCTGCATCTCTTCTGCATGGTCTCCTTGCTTAAGTTGGTGAACGCTGCCATAATCCTTGCCTTCATTTCATCTTTGGTGTTACAAGGAGTTTTGTGGGTTGCTCTCTCAACTGCATGCCACACATGTAATGAAGGTAGTTGCAGTCTGGGGAGGTAGGTGACCAGATGTAAGGGGTGATGTGGTTGTAGAAATTGTCTGATAGCCATGACTGGGTTCTCCTGTTTGTGTGGCATGGTGCAGAGTCCTGTTGCCAGACATAGGCTTTTCCAGCAGCCACACTCTTGACCCAGGGCAGTACTCTCTCCCCAAGGCACTTGATATAGGATTCTGTGTTGAGTGACGCAAGATGAATGGAGGCATAATGTCATCATCACTAGTGATCACTCCAAACATCTTCATAATCACCATTAGACTCATCCAACTCTTTCCAAATCCTCTGTACTGTCTTCAGATTGACACCCAGACACTCTAAAATGATTGTATTGGAACTTCTGGCACCAATTCCAAGCAGTACAGCATGCTGTTTCCAAAGATCTGGCACGGTGAATTGCATCATTGCTCTTTTTCTCACAGACGGTGCTAAAAAGGCCTTACTATACTATACAGTTGACAAAATAAAAAAATCAATATTCATGAACAAAATTAAAAATATAAGATGGCGACAATTTAACCATCGCACCCTGTATATATTTATACAATATGAGTGTTTTAGAAGTATCCCATAGAATATGCGGTATTATGGTATATGTTGGATTTAGTTGTGAAGGATGTGTTCTTGTGGTGATTGAGGAAATTGTTAGAGTGAATGGGTCGTGAGTCAGATCAGCTAGGTACAGGATAGACAGTGTTGATTAGCCTCTCCCCACTTCCTCTTTGGACTTGTGCCAAAAATAATGTATTTAATATATTATTTAAATAAAATATCAGATTAGATCAACACTGGTAGCAGATGCGTGGTTCAGGAGCAACAAAAAAATGACAGGTTGCATTTATCAATAGACGTATGTTTAACCCTTCAATGTTCCCTTTTATATTTATATTTATAGCCTCATCTGAAGTTTCAGTGCTAAGAAGACAAAGGTCTTTTTACAAGACCTCACTTAGAATATGAAAAAAGTTGGTGTAAAATCACAGAACACAGTAAACTATCATAGAAACCACCATTGAAAGGTAACCTGATTGGCTGGTATGAAAACCAGTCAACTAATCTTGTGGCTTTTATTATCAGGCCGATGGATTGGCCCAGTTATCTCCTAAGGGTTGAACAAACATTTTTTTTTATTTTATCATATGCTTGGCATGAGATAGGTAAGCCTTAAATTCTCGACATTGTCTTGTATAGATTATCGTCGTCAAACGAGCATTTTCTCTGTCCGTTTAAGTATAAACCCACCCCATACTTGATTCCATCTTCCTTGTGTATGTATATGTAATTTTTAATTTATTTCAAAATTTTTATTTGTTTATTTTAATTCTTGTTTTTATTTTTATTTTTTTTATTTGTATATTTGCTTTTTTCTCCAATGGTTTAAGTGTAGCATCAATCGACATCTCCAGTTGCCTTGATCTATCCACTTCCCTTCTCCACATCCTTTCACCTTTCATTCCTATCTGCTCTCGCTCCAAATCTTCTGTAACCCACTTGCCTTGATCAACCCACTGTCTTTCTCTTTCTCCACATCCTCTCCTTTACCACTCCTATCTGCTCTTCCTCCAACCCTTCTATAACCCCTTGCATGCTAGTGGCTTCCAGCCTTGCTTGGGGTGATACGCTTTAAAAAAAAAAAATATCCTAAGGATCTACGATATTCAGCTTAAAGTTTGGGTTAATTACAACAATAGAAAGTATTTCCTTAGAAAAATCATATGCTTAATACTTTTGCATGTCAGAGTATATCATCATCATCATCAGTCCCATGATTCAGTATGGCTGTAAAGCCATTGCACATTTGAGTACCTGAGCAGTTCCCTCCAGGTATCTGGGTTGAAAACTGAAGTGGCATTCATTCAGGTGAGAACTGATGGAAATCATCCATATCCAGGCTAAACTACAATCGATGTCTACCGACATGAAGGTTCACCATCGTCACAGATGATTGAAATGGGAGTGGCAAGAAGCTTACTGCAAATTATTCAAAATATCTGACAGCCATCATATCCAATAATGCATGTCATTAAATAATGAATGCTGTTTATTGATACATGTCCAAAATTTCTGCTTTTTTTTTACCTAACATTGTATTTATCAATAAATGTCTGGTTAAACAAACCTTTCTTTATTTCTCCTTTTACATCGCCTGTCCTAATTATTTACAGTTGTGAATTGGGATACTGATAGATCTTCAATGAATTTCATGATCCCCATCAGTACAATTAGAACCATCATTTGTAAATAGACAGAACATGGTCAGAATGTCAATCTGCCTCATAAAGAACATCTTCATAAAGTAAATCCATTTATCTGAAAGTAGTGCAGAAGCTTCTGTAGAATTTGCTGGCAGCTGAACAATATTCCACTTGGTAAGACATCATTCTTGCATTCCAAGAAAGAACTCTCTCCTGAAGTTGAGGCATGTGAAGTTTGCCTATCATCATCTCAAGAATCCTGCTTTATTCTGGGACATATCTGGAGAAAGAATGATACTATATATGATCTCCAAAATACTATCCTGACAGTTAAATAAGGTAGTAGGAGCATAATGATCTTTTTTTGTGTACAGTAGTACAAGCACATTGTATATTATAGAAAGAACATTGGATCTGCATTTGCCAAAAATACAGAAGAACAATATACTTTTCTCTGAAATCTCTCAAGATAATCCAAGGTTATTTTTTAGCTAAAAAATAATAATTCCCAGTACAATGCAATGGAAAGAAAACAGCAATTCCAAACTGAGAAAATAAGAGTTTTAAAATGTTGTTCTCATCAGCCACCGAACCTGTCAAAATTTGTAGAAGGACCTTAAAACATTAGTTCATCAGAAGAATCCTCAAAACTTGATTGATCTTCAAACAAGTTTGAAACAAGAGTGGGATAAAATTGAAATCTAAATGACAAGAAGCTTACTGCAAATTATTCAAAATGTCTGACAGCCATCATATCAGATAATTCATGTCATTAAATAATGAATGCTGTTTATTGATACATGTCCAAAATTTCTGTTTTTATTACCTACCATTGTATTTATCAATAAATGTCTGGGTAGACAAACTGTTCTTTATTTCTCCTTTTACATAGGTTTTTCATCATTTTCATCATTTTTTACCTACTGTTGTATTTATCATAAATGTCTTGGTAGGCAAACCTTTCTTTTTTTCTCCTTTTATATAGTCTATCCTAATTATTTATTATATCTAGCTCAAGTTTTAAGTTGGTAGCAGCCATAGAAAATACTATTTCCTTAAAAATTGGTGTAACCATTTATTCCATTGAAGACACCCTTCAATCTGACTGCTGATATCAGTATAAAAATCCCTTCACCCAGCAATGCCGTGTCATATTTCCACTGGGTGCATAATTAGCTATGGGGTTCAGTCCTTCCGATTATGCAAGTTAGCTGTTGACTCCACCAGAAGGTTTATCCACCCTTATTTTTTATATTGGTCAGTGTCTAGCCACCAACGCAACAGAAAATCCTTATTGGGGAACTAATTTAGACCCAAATGACCTGTCTGTGTAGCATGTAGTATATTATCTTCTGAAAAATTCATATATATATATATATATATATATATATATATATATATCATGATAATTGATTTTTTAATACCACATCCCTTCAGGATGTAGGTAATCATGGTTCTCCACAGATTCCTTTTCTTTATTATCTATAATTGCCATGGTTTCTATGTCTTTGAATTCAGAAATACCCTTCTCCTTGACTGCCACCCAAGGCTACAGTACCCCACCTACCCTTGATGTGAAACAATTAAGGTGAAAGCTTGAATATGATCAAAACAAGACTAATATATATTATGTATGCATATGTGTATATTTGTGTGTGTGTGTGTTTGCTTGTGTCTGGGTGTTTTGGTTTCAAGAGTTAAAGTGTCAAAAAGAAAATGCGTGTTGCCAAAATAGAAAAAATATTTCTGATGGAAATGAATAAATTAAAGATTTGTCCAGTTTCTCCAGATTTCCTGCTGTCTTCAAGAGTTAACAATTTTTTGACAAGACCAATCTCCAACTATTTAAGTGTAACGTCAATCGACATCTCCAGTTGCCTTGATCTATCCACTTCCCTTCTCCACATCCTTTCACCTTTCATTCCTATCGGCTCTCACCCCTTGTAACCCCCTTGCCTTGATCGATCCAATATCTTTCTCCACATCCTCTCCTTTACCACTCCTATCTGCTCTTCCTCCAAGCCTTCTGTAACCCCTTGCGTGCTAGTGGCTTCCAGCCTTGCTTGGGGTGAAAAGCTTAAAAAAAAAAAAAAAATATGATGACAACCACTTTCTGAAAGGATTGTGTGGAGTTATTAAAAGATTTTTGAAGACATTACATGCAGGCCTATTGCACTAAGTAGAAACAGTGTTGCAGGATACTAGTTGTATAGTTCAGTAAATAATAGTCACCATCACGTTGCAGGAATCAGCACTTTAAATAGCAAATATTTACTGGCTCCTGGAACATTTATCCCACAAACAATATTGGCAGACTTATTGTGGGTCAAAGTACAAATGAGGGATACAAAATAATAAATATAAAACAAACAACAATGCATAATAATGGAAATTATAAGCGTAGGCAACTATAACAAAAGGAGAAAACATTAAAACAGGTTATAAGAAGAATGTCCTTGATAGTATATGTGTGCAACAAGTGTGTGTGATAGACAAGTGTGTGTACATGTGTGTGTATGAGAGAGTTCAAAAGCCAAAGGAGGACCATGGAAGTGGACGCACATAGTTTGCAGAATTCTTTATCCATTTGTGACAACATCTGAAAGCCAAAGCAAAAAAGACCAAAAAGAGTGAGAGAGTATATCATTGCCTATTTATAGGCTTAAAGAGCGCCCACTAGTGGTATTTTAGCACAGCCCAGTGGGATAAAACACAATAATTCTGAGAAATCTTACAAAGATGATACACTGATGAATACGCTTTGAATAATATATATATATATATATATATATATATATATAAACATTTCATTGAATACGACAATCAAAGTGCAGTTATTTATTTTTTATACAATTTGTCATGCAATCTAATAATTCTTTTCTTTTCAGATGATAAATTATATAAAAATTGTCCAAATGTTCTTTTTATCCGAGCACTAAATAAAAGCACCTTGTCTGAAGGATTGCTGACTAAATACACAAATATATATATATATATATATATTTAGTTTTTTTATACAATTTCTCATTGGATCTAATAATTTTTTTACTTTTGGATGATAAATTATATAAAAACTGTCTAAATGTTCTTTTTATCTGAGTGCTTTCAGCTATACATTTAGCCATTTTCAAGGTTGAAATATGTTAACAGTTAACAAGAAATAGTTTGTTGCATGTATGTATTTATATAATGATTTCATTTTTAAGACACGGTCAAGATATTGTGTCTATGTTCATAGTTGATATTATTGAGTGCTGTTTTTTTTTGTTCTATTAATATTGTTCCATTATTTTAGCCTTTTTTGCATGTGGATGATGCTATTATATTTGTATTGTCAACAAGTATGTGACGAATAGTGTTCGGTAGGTTTCCATGGGTATTTAAATGAGACCTAACTGAGCTATGGTCAGAAAGGTGTAGTGTGAGTCTTCATGCCAAACATGTTGTAGTGTGGCCTAATTATTTATGAATGTTGATTGATCAGGAATACTATATATATATATATATATATATATATATATATATATATATATATATATATATATAGTGTTAATTTTAAATACTGTTTTTGGAGCCAAAATTGCTGTTTTTTCAGTGTTTTGCTAAGGAAACATTTAAGGCAAGCAGGCTTCATGGTAGAGTGCTCAATATCAAAGACAGAGATAGAGTGAATTTGAAAATTTTTTTCACCTAACTCATGTTTACTTTGAAGTTTCATGGTTACATAGACATGACCACTCATCAGAACAAAGTTGAACAGCTGATATTTCTTGATTTTTTTGTATTTTTATTGTGGTATGAGTGAGTTATTTTCTTTTTCGCTTGATGGGTCTTGATTTATTATTGATTTCTCTTCATTTCACTTCGGTTTTTTTATTTTTCAATTTTTTTATTTTATTTCTTTCCTCCCCTTCTCCATAGAACTCTGGTTTATTGCCATTGTTTTGACCATTTGATTTACGTTATGGTTGGATTTTTGCATGTGCATATTTGTGCGGGTGTGTGTTTATGTGTGTGCATATATATGTGTGCATATGTATGAATACATACATACAAACATGCCTGCACACACACTCACCCACACATGTATGTTTGTGTACTCATGTGTTCATGTCTGTGTGTTTGTGCTTGTGTGTGTAGGTGTTAACTGTATATGTATTTTAGTAGGTTGTATTATTTAACTTTACTTAATGTGTGCTTGTTGTTTTGTATTTTTTTTGTGGTATGAGTGTATTATTTTCTTTTTCACTTGGTAAGTCTTTTATGTTTATCTGTATGAAAGAACGTTTTATGTGTGTGTTGTTGATGTTGTTAAACCAATTAATTCTTTGTTTTGTATTTTTTCATTTGTTTATGTTTAGTGTGCTCCTTAACTTTGTGTTCCTCTGTTTATTGCTATTGTTTTGACCATTTAATTTAGGTTATTGAATTTTTGTGAGTGTATGTATGTTTGTGTGGATGTGTGTTTATGCATGTACTTGTACATGTACATATATGTATGTATACATACAAATATGTATGCATACACATACTTGCATATGTAAGTTTGTATGTTCCATGTGTGCACATCTAACTGTATGTGTGCATGTTTATGTTGGTGTGTTTATGGGGGGGGGGGCAAATGTACGAACACACCCACATAAACATACACACAAAAAAATACAGTTACATGCACACACACACACAAACACACATTATGTGCCTGCTCATGTGAGTATGTTTATAGAGGTGCAAGCATACAAACACACCACTCAAACATACACACAAATACAAAAAAAAACAGTTTGATGTGCACACACGAACACACACATGCTTCAAATTGCAGTGATTACTTCAACCAAATATCTTCGATAACCACTGACCAGTCTCTCACATCTGTTGTTGGGGATCTTTGTCCACTCTTCCTCACAAAACTCAGCAAGTTGAGAGCGGTCGTTGGGACACCTGGCATGAAGCACCAACTTCAGGTCTGACCACAACATTCGTATTGAACTGAGATACAGATTTTGACTCAGCCAATCTAGAGTATGAACCTCTCTTCCTTTTAGGCCATATATGGTCAGTGTCTTATCTGTCTATATTTCTGAGATGAGGTATTGTAATTATTTACATTATGTACATCGCTCAGACTGTTGTCCTTATCTTTGTTGCCATATTCACCTTCAACATCTGTCTCTATTTCTGAGATGAGGTATTGTAACTATTTACACTATTTACATTGTTCGGACTGTTGTCCTCATCTTTATTGTCATATTCACCTTCAGCATCTGTCTCTATTCTGAGACGAGGTATTGTAACTATTTACACTATTTACATTGTTCGGAGTGTTGTCCTCATCTTTATTGTCGTATTCACCTTCAACATCTGTCTCTATTTCTGAGATGAGGTATTGTAACTATTTACACTATTTACATTGTTCGGACTGTTGTCCTCATCTTTGTTGCCATATTCACCTTCAACATCTGTCTCTATTTCTGAGATGAGGTATTTAACTATTTACACTATTTACATCGCTCAGACTGTTGTCCTCATCTTTGTTGCCATACTCACAATATTTCGGTCATTGTACACATCCAGCCTTCTTCAGATGATTGGAAAATGAAAATAACTGATACTGAGATATCTGGAAGAGGCATAGCACATAGAACTAGAACAATCTACTCTAGTGGACAAAATAAATGCTTTGGTTTGAAATTCTAATCACCTGAAGATGGCTGATGCATACAATGGGCAAAACATTGGGATTATCATTGTCTTGTTGCAGAATTAATTTCTGGCCAAGCTTAAGCTTCCTGACTGATGGCAGGAGATTCTGATCCACAATTTGTTGATAGGACTGAGAATTCATGTTTCCTTGGAGTCATTCAGGTTCAGAGTCAGAAAAATATATCCGGATGTTAACCTTTTCTGTCACTATGTTTCAATGATCTTCTTTGATTAGTAAGCAATGTCGGCCTTTTCTCCAAACAACAGCTTTGAGTGGGACCAGACAATTCTGTCTTTGACATCTGTCGAGAATGAACTTTCAGAAGGCCTCTGGTTGATCCATGTGTTCAATGGTAAAGTTTAAATGGGCAGCTTTGTTCTTCATTGAGCACAAAGGTTTCCTTCTCGCAACCCTCCAATGAATGCTAAGTCCATTAAATTTTTATATGATAGCAGACACATGTACACTGACTCCAGATGCTGCCAAAGATATCTGAATTTCTCAAGATGATCTGTGAGTTAGCCTTTTACCTGATTTTAATGTTTCTTGGTGATTTTTATGGGAGTCCATTTCTATACAGAGTTGTGGTCATTTTGAATACCCTTATATCTTACAGCAGATGGATAGATGAAGCTGCAACCTTAGATCCATGATTACAGCACCTGTTACTGCCATCTAGGTACTGACCAGGCTCAACATTGCTTAACTTAAGTGATAAAATGGAGACTGGTGTTTCAACATGATATGACCATAAGCCATACCACCCGTACATCCAAGCTTACAGCACCTGGTATTCCCAAGCGGTCACCCATCTAGGTACTGACCAGACTTGATGCTGCTTTACTTAAGTGATCATAGGGTAACTGGTGTTTCAAAATGATGTAGCTGTAAGCTATACCACCTGCAAATCCAGCTTACAGCATTTGGTATTGTCAAGTGGTCACCCATCTAGGTACTGACCAGGCTCAATGCTGCTTAACTTAGGTGATGATATGAGAACCAGTTTTTCAACATGATATGACCGTAAGCCCACAAATATTTGGAGAGCTGAGTTACAGCTGTAGTGGACCATGCAGTGGGGGTGAAGTGTGTTGATGTGAAGAGAATGAGAGGATAAGTTATTTCTAGGTTAAGACTTCTGCTGGCCGGTCCAGCTACATAAGAATGTTGGACTTTAATGGAGTCCAAAGAAACAAACAAGACCAATATACATGTATGCGAACAAATATATATTAATAACAAATAGATTAATACACGAATTACAAATACATTGAAGACATGAATAAAATGTTACAGTGTCTGTATGGAAAGTTGTGTGAGTGTTGAATGTCCGTACGAACACGTAAGCATGTTCCCAGAATATGGGAAACGCTGCTTGTGTGAGAAGATTACATAGTGGTGTAAGTGAAAAAGGGAAAGTTTTTTTTTTTACCTCACCTCACGCGCGAGGTTACGGCCCCACGAGAGGCAGTTGGTCGCACGTGTGCGAAGCTGTGGAAAGAGGAAGAGGCGAAAGGTCAGCTAGTATTTATACTCCCGGGAGAGAGAGACCCCTGTTGAAGGGTTAAGGAAATGAGGAAGAGTTAACTGCGACACAGCTGTTATCCAGTAAATTGTAAATAGTTGGAAACCTTCACTATAATTAACAATTTACTAAAAACCTCTGTACACATTCCTATCCATAACAGAAATATTTCAATTATTAGGACCTTGAATAAGTTCTCACTGTTTTCCAACAGATGGAATTCCCAGAACTGTGTCCATGTTGTTTCAGATGGCAATACACCTATAAGAAAACTTGAAATTCAGTGTATGTCATTTCACCAAAATGTAAAGAACTTTGTTTTTCATGGCATTAAAAATGTCAGACTTTATGCCAAAGAAAGTGTATTTGCAGGGAATTTTACTGCACTACTTTATTCAAAAGAAATCTATAGTTGAAGCACACAGAATTCTTGAGACTTATGGTGACCATGCTCCGTTGGAAACTACATGCAGAGATTGGTTTAGATGCTTCAAAAATAATGATTTTGATGTTGAAGATAAAAAACACTCTGGCACACCAAAAAAGTTTGAAGATAAAGAATTGGAGACATTACTTCATGAAGACTCATGTCTGGTGCAAGCTGAACTTGCAGAATCATTAGGAGTTGATCACACAACAATTTGGAAATGTTTGAAAGCATTAGGAATGATTCGAAAGTAAGGACATTGTGTGCAGTACGAGTTGAAGCCAAGAGATGTCAAATGGTGTCTTGTCACATGTGAACAGCTGCTTCAACAGCAAAAAAGGAAAGTTTTTTTGCATTTTTAAGCATAGAAGATCATGGGGTAAACCTGGCCATGCATCAACATTGATGGCAAAGCTGAATATCCATGGTTCAAAGCTTCTGCTCTGTATTTGGTGGGATCAGCTGGGTGTAGTTCATTATGAGCTGCTCAAACCAACCAAAACCATCACAGGAGATTGTATCAAACTACAATTGATGCATTTGAGCTCAGCATTGTAGAAAAACGGCTGCTACACAAGCAGATACAAGACAAAGTGATTTTGCAATATGACAACACTAGGCCACACCTTGCAAAACGGGTGAAAACCTACTTGGAAACACCTAAGTAATAAGTTCTACCCTACCCTACATATTCACCAGACATTGCCCCATCTGATTAGCACTTCTTCTGACCAATGGCACATAGCCTGGCTGAGCAGCACTTTAATTCTTATGAAGATGCCAAAAAATGGGTTGACTCATGGTTTGCCTCAAAAGACATGTCGTTTCTCCAATGTGGAATTCAAATGGCACCAGAAAGATGGGAAAAAGTAGTGGCTAACAATGGACAATAATTTCAGTGACATGCTTCTTACTAATTTTTGTAAATAAAATATTACTTTTCATGAAAAATCAGAGAGAACTTATTCAAAGTCCTAATATATAAAAATTATATCATGCAAATAACAAAACAATTTCAAATTAGATTACATCCTGCGGTAAAGGCTTAAAAAAAAGAACAAATTTAAATATAAGCATCCTTTTAGAGAAAATTATGCCTTTTAAGAAATATATAATATATGGAAATAAATTGTCTGATGTGTGGATAGCATATCTGAATAACTCTAGATAAGTTTCAACATTTCAGAAACCAAATAGCAACAAATGGTAACAATTGAAGAGGAAAAAGAAATAAAAGAGAAAAAGGCTAAAGAGTGAGTGAAAATGAAGAAATAAAACAACAAAAAGGACAAATAATCATGCCACCTTACACATATGCACATTCACGCAGATGGGTGCATATATGCACACACATGCACACTATGATAAGTGTATATAAAAAAAAGAAAAATCGAGAAGTATAAGCAGTTAATTACTGATACCTGCTGATGAGTAGACAGACAGGTTCATCTACGAGAGTTGGGATGCTGAAGGTAACATCAATCAGCTAAGTGACAAATTTTATATTAATTCTATATATATATAAATATAGCTATATATATATTTACACTATTTACATTACTGGGACTGTTGTCCTCACCTTTATTGCCATATTCACAATGTTTTGACAGTTGTATGCTCTGGCTTTCTTCAGGTGATATACATTGAAATTTCAAACTGAACCTTTTATTTAGTCCATGATGGTACATTGTTCTAGTCTCACATGCCATGACCAGTATCAGTAACTTAACTCTCCAAGTTTTTGTTCACCTCTGCTGTGGTCAGATATCATAAAGTCTTTGCATCAGGTCACTTTTTGGATTACTTCAACAACTGAGCCATGTAAATAGTATAAATAGTTACAACACTTTATCTCAGATATACGTACATACACATATATATATATATATATAGTCATCCACAGACTGTTTCACTGTATCACAGATCATTAGTATGGCTAGACATCCGATTGCTTCAAGCCGGGATCGAAACTCGACTGATTTGGCATCAGTCAGAGATTCTTACCATTAGGCTATCAGTGCACGGCTGAGAAAGGGAATTTTTAAATGCATTATATACGTGATATATAAACGCCATACCAGCCACCATAGTGCTCAATTTTTACAAAGAACAATGCATTAAAGCAGCAAGCGTTAAAAATTCCCTTTTCTTCATAGTGCTCTCTCTCTTTCTCTCTCTCTCTCGATATATATATATATATATATATATATATATATATATATATATATATATATATAAATATATATATATATGATAATATTAGTGATCAGTATGGATATTTCCAAAAGGATATAAATCCAGGGAGAGCCCTATGCTAGAAACAGAGCAATAATTATTATCAAAGGCACAAACACTAAAACTTCATGAGGCAATAATTTATTTCATTAGGTTCGTAAAAATGGCCCCAATTCCTCAGATCAATATTTTCTGTTTCCTTTTGGATTTGAAGGTCTGATGAATTGGTGTCGTTTTTATATCCCTAATGAAATAAATTATTGCTCATGAAGTTTTAGTGTTTGTGCCTTTGATAATATATATATATATATATATATATATCCTAACAGGAGATGTGCATTTATAAACAGGGTAATTGGTTATGAAAGCTTACTGGGCTTGCATGATGGTGGGTTCACTTGTAAGGAGGATGCAGGTTTGAACCCTGCCAAAAGGAAAATTTTCTATATTAAGACTCTTGAATAAAAAATGCACAGGTGTGTCTGACAATTCCAATTTTAAGCATTTTTCTCATCATGTACACTTCAACCAAAAATCTCGTACTGGGTCTGACATTAAACTACATCTGGCAGCAAGGTCTCTGATCAGGACGTTTTGAGGAGCGTGGAAGCAACTCTTAATGACTGTTGTTCCCAGGTTCACCCTGACCCAGGTTGGTAGTACCTGTTAGGGTCCCAGCTATGGCCAAATAGTGGACACCCAAACTGTGGTCAAAACATGAAAATATAAAAATACATTAGAAAAATTATAAACAATACATTTTCAGAGTAAAAATAAAAAGATTACCAGTAATACATATTTTTTTTAAAAGTTACCAAAGCTCCCAAGAAAGTAAAATTTTGGCATTAAATGACCCATAAGGAGTTGATATGCCATTAAAAAAAAAAAAATCATACTCTGAGATATAAAGATTTGCTTCAGTTATTATTAAAAAGCCTGTAATTTTAAAATTTCTCATTTGGCCATTATATTTTAATGTTGAGTTATTCTCCAAATCCTGTTAGACACACCAAATAAAAGCACCATTTACCCATGATGTATTGATCAAGAGTTTGAATTTAAAATCTACTATTGTTTTACCTTTTATCATATTGAAAAAGATTTGAGAAAAAGAACAAAAGTAATATATCCATGCATTTTTTAAAACAATTCTTATAGTGTGTCAAGTGTTCTCACAAGCCATTGTTTTGCTGTGATCTTGTGATAACAAGAAATAAAAAATTGTGTAGTGATCTCATGATCATAAGAAATAAAAAACCCTAATTTCCCATGATTCCCTAGTTAAAAGAAAACTGCCCCACTGGCAGGAAATTTAGAATCTTTCTCTTTTTCAATCACCTTATAGCAATATCATTATTATTATAAATAAATAAAAATAAAATAATAATAATAATAATGGAAATTATAAATAAAATAAAATAAAACAATAATATTTAAACCTTATTTAAAATAAATTAAATAAAAAATAAAAATAATAAAATTACTCTCATCATGCAACAAAACTGTTCCTGCTGGAAATACAGACATCCCACCAAAAGACAGTAAATTTAATCTCTTCATCACAAACCTTGGTACAGGCAACACATGTCCAACTTCTCTCTGTGATATGACTTGTAATACTATGGAGTAAATTTCTCTCTTTTATAACATGCACCATAAAACTATTGTACCATAAAAAATACACACAAAGACATAAATAAAATTATATGAAATTAACATGCAATTTAACATGCCTTACCTGTTATTGTGTACATTTATTTTCCTGTTTTTATCTTCACAAATAAAAGTCTAAATTACTTCTACAATGGTGTGAGTGAATACCCAACAACCTCCCACCATGAGAGCACATGGATTTAGGTAGCTCTGGGAATAAAGACCAAAGATAAGATGTTAAATATGACCTTTTAATGATAGTCTTATCACTTGCGAAATAATTAATTCATTGACCAACACAAACACAGATATCAGAAACATTTAATAAACACATTACAAGAACTTTCATATATCTACCATACAACCCAATCCTTCTGATAATAAATCCTTCTATATATATATGTATATATATCTCAATTTGTTGTTACGATGTATATATGCATATTTTACTAAACAAAAAAAGAATTCTTTCCTTATTAAGGGATCCACAATTGTTTAGTCTGCCTGGTTGTAGAAATATCCACTGTTTAGATTCCTAATTAAATCTTATATTTTTTTTGTTGATTCCAATCCTTTAGGGAATGAATGCAAAACATTTTCCTCTCCCCAATTTATAGGAAAAAGGACACCAATGTATGCTGGGATTTCTTCCTAGCCAATAAAACAAGCCATTAAAACAGGTTCTCAGTTTCATATGACTCAGTTCTGATCTGTCTCGCCTTGATGTCAGAACGCTATGTTCGCTTATTCAAACCAGTGTGACAACCCCAATCATTAGTTTGTGAACTTTTGCTATATTAATGTTGCTTTGCCTTTCATATATTGTTTGTTTGCTTTATATTATTTTTTGCCCTGTTCTTTTCTTTTCTTCTTGTCAGTTCTGTTTGTTAGGCAGTTCTGTCATTTATTCATATTTAAACACTCACTCTACACTTTTCATGATATCTAGATAGATTTTCTTGTGTAGTTTTGAAAAGCAGGCTAAGATCAAAAAAAGAATAATTTTAAAGAAACTTGTAGTCAAAAATAATTTTTTTAAAAATAATTTCATCCCAAGCAATGCAATAAAGTCATGGGGTTATTGAGCATGGAAGAATATAAGAAAATGACAAACATTGTTAAAGAGCAAGAACAATAAAAGAATAGGAATTAACAAGAGAGAAGATAACAATTGACATTCCATTGAAAGTTATGAAGATAACGTCTAAGTACTGTAGAGGAAGTTAATATTTATTTTGCAAAATACAAAAATGTAGCACAAGGGATGGTGAAAGGGTGCTCTTATTCTGTCTTACAATTAAACTTAGCTAGCCACAATTAATAACCCAATTATAACAACAGCCACCATAATACCCCAAGGTCTCTATAAAATCCAAGCTAGTTCTCATATGTACAATTTGTGATGGTGAGGGTGGGAATAGATATAACAACTTTACTCTAGAGGTATATTCATCATAATAATTAGCATGAAGTATTTATAGAAAAGGCACAGGGAAGCTACATTACAGTGGTAAGAAAGTGATTAAAGTAGGGATGTGAGGCTTGGTCTAATAACATTACAGATTCCTCTTTGGATTTTATCAAGGATCTTTACATATATAGCAGAAGCACCAGGCCAATATTCAAAGCAAGGACAAATGACCAATCTTAAGTATAAGAATTTGAAAGTGATAGTAAAGGGAGCTAACCCTTTACCTTTCAAATATCAACCTTGAACTTGAAACCTTTGCTAATCCGGAACTCTGATTGGTTAACTGCTGTCCAATCAGGATCCCTTCTTGGGGTCATGAAATAAAATGGATACTGAAATCTTCCTCCTTTGCAAGTAACAGCCGTAGTAAAGACATGTTTATTGGAGCCGTCCTTTCCAACATTAAAGGAGCACAGATGCCATGAGGCCACAAATCCCACTTGTTCCTTGGACATTTTTCTAACAGTTAAGTCTGCAAATATAAATTATATTTACAAGCTTTGTTTTTACCTATTGTGCATACACCCCTCTGAACATTAAACCCGTTGAATTTAATACTGCCATTGAGTTGCTTCTCTTCTTCAAGTGTGTCCGTCTTTGACTTTGTGAAACTTAACTGCAACTGAGAAAATCAGTATATGTGTAAGATTGAATTTCTTATTCAGAATTTTCAACAGCAGGCTAAGATAAAAACAAAAATTACTTTAAACAACAAACTTGTAGTAAAAAATAAAGCATGTTTTAATAGAGAAATGAAGTTTTTAAATAAAAGTATCTGAAATCTCCAGTGACATTATAAGCATATAAATTTGATTTTCACATTACTTCTTATACTTATATCTCTATCTGGGATTTGTATTTTCTCAATATAAATTTTGAGATTTCTGTTCTTATAATATTTCACCAGTTATTCCCCTCTAGCTTTTTCAGGTGTCTGTCTATTTAGGTAAGACTTCACTAGCAACAGCAGGTAAGAAAGAGAAGAATTGGCAAACAATGTCAGACGTAACAGCAAAGAGGCAATGAGCAAAATCAGGTTTAAAGCTCCAAGTCCTGAATTCAGGATTGTCCCATGGGATGATAAACCAGATTAAAGTTTGGGTTCATGAATTTGGTGGCATAGTAATTGTGAATTTAATCCCTGAACCAGATGCAGACTCAATGGAAACAATGGCGGAAATAACTGAGGAGTATAAAAAAAGAACAAAGAAAATGAACAGTAGTACAAAATAATCTCTACCCTCATAGATTAAATAAAGGGTTCGGTTTGAAATTCCCTGAAGGTTGCCCATTAATTGTTATCATAGAAATCTGTGAACAGTAAAAGCAGCTAACTCCACTGCTTTCTTTTCTTGCTCAAAATTTATTGCTCAGTTTTCTTATATTTCTTTACGCATATAGAATAGAATGAGCAGTATACAGAAGTAGGAGCCTTCTCTACTTACACTAAATAAACACTTTATCCCAGGGGTGGACAAACTGCAGCTCATGAGCCATATGTGCAGTTCTTTGACCTTTAATATGCAATTTGTGGAAATATGTTGGCTTTGCTTCTTTTTTTCATCACAGTTACTATAAAAGGTAAATAAGAAAGATTTCAAGCTTTATAATTATTTACTGGGTATTAATTGAGATCCCATTGGATTAAAACGTAAGTTTAATCTTCATGGTTAGTAAAAATATTTAAGAATTGAAATCCTAATTTTAATGCTAGATCTGTGTGTTCTTTAGTGCTGAGGGAAAGAATGGTAGGAGGCAGAGGGATTAAAGAAATTTCTGGGTCAGCAATATATATATATATATATATATATATATATGTGTGTGTGTGTGTATACTCTGTGATTACTGAAACCAATACAAATTAACAGTTTAAAAAACTGCATACATGAATAAATATTATTGCAGATATGCATTTCTTAATATTTATATGAAACATTTGTAACATTATGTGTATGTAACAAAAACGTACGTGTAAATTTTGTTCATGTCTTGTAATTTATCATATGTGGCTCTTACATTAAGCAAGTTTGGCCACCCCAGGTTTATCATAAGAAATAAAGGAATGAGATTTTTAAACAAAATTATGCAAGTGCCAGGAAAAATGATCAATAATTGATTTTTAATTACACAAAAATAAATTATCCTGAAAAAATTCAAGGTATACAGTACATTTTTTGTGTCTATGGACCCTTCACCAGTGGAATGCACTTGGAAAAAAGCATTCATTGAACTTCAGCAAAAGTGGAATGAATTTTCATTCTTTACTGACTAATTTACGGTAAATTATTAGGAAGAAATTATGTTTAATTAACACAGTGACTGCCAACTACAAGTTATCTTGTTGGCAGTTTTATGATTCCTACCACAAGTTATCTTATTTTTGTGGTCTTGCCATCAAATCTACAAGCACAACTTTTATTATTGCTTTTAATTCAAATAACTAGTATCTGGCATCTAAGGCATGAATGAAAAATCACACTGGCAACTAAAAACAAACATTTGTGGAAAAGATTTATTGAAAATATAACAGATAAACAAAGCATTTGAAAACCAGAAGTGTTCAATACCCAAGCTCGGTGCTTGAATGAGGACTTTTGAAACAGTCAACAATGCAGAGACATGGCTTGTCTTCACAAATGGCACAAAATCTTAACAATGTTAAGACTTTGGCTGAACCTATAAATCAACATATTTTATGATCTTAATAAAGAGAGCTTACCATGTAAATTCTGAAAAAAAATCACTATCATTTTCCTTATACATATGTATACATTAATGGTGAAGACCGACTTTGAAACTGGCATCGGTAATCCATGATGATCCTTAATTGTTACAAGAGAAATGCAATAAAATTAACAATGATATTTTTAAAAGATAACTATTTGAAAATAAATTAAATTTTTGCTTCTTTTTGGCAAATTTATTGATCTTCCTTCTTCTTTATGTGCTGTGTCCACTCGGGATGTAGGTGATCATGGTTCTTCACAATTTTGTATCCTTTAATATATTTTGTCTTTTCATTATTTTGCCTAAACCCTGTTCTAGGATTGATTTACTCAAGCTCATCAAGTATAGTATTTACATTAGTCGGACTATTGTCCTCATCTTTGTCGCCATATTTGTCACATTTGGAACTAGAACAGTCTACCCCAGTGATCGAAATAAAGGGTTCAGTTCGAAAATTCCAACCACCTGAAGAAGGCCGGAGCGTACAACGGCCGAAACGTTGTGACAAATATGGCGACAAAGATGAGGACAATAGTCCGACTAATGTAAATACTGTACATAATACCTCATCTCAGAAATATAGACAGATTCATCAAGTATGTCATATGCTGCTTTCCTCTATCTCTTTCCCTCAATCTGTTTAAGATTCTTCAAGCCCTCCTTTGGCATTATGTGCTCCAGAAAGTTTCAACAGTCGATTCCTGATATTAAGTATAAGTTTCCTTTTTCTTTCTATTTTCTCTCAAACCTCGTTGTTGCTGACACTTTCGGTCCATGGCATCCTCAGCATTCTCCTGTAGAACCATATTTTAATATATGCTGACAACACAGTGTTGGTACCAGGCATGGAAAGAAATCTACTAAAGTTCCTACTATTCATATCTAAGGATATCATCTAGTTTTTATTTTATTTAGTATCGTTCAGTTATGCCTCACCTATTTCCATTGAATGCAAGTACAGACTGCCCAAACCTGAGAACAGTCTATCCGTGGAGATTAAATAAAGGGTTCAGTTCAGAATTCCCAGTAGGTTACACAGATCAATATAGACCTGAGTAAGGTTGGCAGGCACATGGAAAGAAAACTACTAAAGTTCCTACTATTCATATCTAAGGATATCATCTAGTTTTTATTTTATTTAGTATCGTTCAGTTATGGCTCGCCTATTTCCATTGAATGCAAGTACAGACTGCCCAATCTGAGAACAGTCTATCCGTGTAGATTAAATAAAGGGTTCAGTTCAGAATTCCCAGTAGCTTACACAGATTGATATAGACCTGAAGAAGACTGGCAGGCACAATGGCTGAAACACTGTTGAGGACAATATTCCGAATATAAATAGTGTAAATAAGTATTTCATTAGTATAGATTATTAGAATGACTAAGGAAAGTAATTACTCATAGATTTACTAACTTAAGTTGATTTACCTCCCTTCTCACTACAGATGGGGCAAGAAATATATAAATAAATAAACATTGATAATTATTATATGGTTTGATGATGATTCTTTTAATAATTGTTTGTGGAAAAATGATGCATTTACTTAATCTTGATGAATGTCACAACTGAATATAAAATATACATTTGACGCTGTTTTTCTTCTTCTTCTTCAGGGCGTAGGCGATCACGGCCTGCCACATCTTCCTGTCCCTTGTAGCTCTTAATAAACGTTGTCCTTCTGCTATTTCTCCCAAGCCCTGTTCCATTATACATTTATTCAAATTCATCAAGTATATCATATATTGTCTTCCTCTATCGCTCTTGCTCTCCATCTGTCCCATGAACATCAGATTTTCCAACCCCTCTTTCCTTATTATATGCCTTAGAAACCTCAACTGCCTCTTCCTGATATTAAGTATGAGTTTCATTTTTGTTTTGATTTTCTCCAAAGCGTTGTCATTATTCTCATGTATCCTCAGCATCCTTCTGTAGAACCACATTTCTGTTGCTTCAAGTCTCCTTTTCATCTTTGAGGAAACCTCAACTGCCTCTTCCTGATATTAAGTATGAGTTTCATTTTTGTTTTGATTTTCTCCAAAGCGTTGTCATTATTCTCATGTATCCTCAGCATCCTTCTGTAGAACCACATTTCTGTTGCTTCAAGTCTCCTTTTCATCTTTGAGGAGATTGTCCAGCACTCACTGCCATACAGGAGGACAGATATCACATAGCAGTTTAGTACTCTTTTCCTTATTTCTAGCAAAATCTTCCTATTTCTCTGTACTCTGCTTAGCTTTTGGAATGCTTTCTTGGCTATCCCAATACACCTTCAAATCGAAGTGTTGCTTTTTCCATCTTCCGTTAAAAAACTTCCCAAATATTTAAATTTCCATAATTGCCTGGTTTTACTACCTCCAATTTGCAATTCACACTTTGGGCTCTTCCTTCTCCTTACAACGATGCATCATGTCTTCTTGCAGTCGATGTTTAATCCTTTCTTCTCACTTTCCTTCACTAACTTCTATTGGAGCTCTTGTAGCTTTCTTTCCATGTCTGTTATCTCATTTGCATACCTTATTTTGTTAAGATTTTGGCCATCAATAATGAATCCTGGTAGGATGTCTAATTCTCTCTCTCAGAATCACCTCGCTGTATAGGTTGAATAAGTCTGGTGAGACGACACATCCTTGTCTTACACCCCATTCTATTTTTGTGTCTCTGCTGAACTCATTTTCTATCCACATGCAGGCTGTTTATTTGATCTGGGAGTAAAAAGTGTAGTAGAAATGAGATAAACATATCCCTGCATCTTAAGGTAATAATAATTCAGTAGGTGCAAGCATGTGTTAGGAATGGTCTGCAAAGAGATGGCTCTGAGAAGTTGAAAGCTGATGAATGTAAATTATGAATGAAAATGCGATGGGAAGTTCTTCTGCATGTACTGTATGCCTTAGAAGCTTTACACTCAACGTATCACTTGTCTTACTCTAGGGTAAACTTTTTTCTGCTAAACAGTTCCAACTAGTTCAAGATATTAAAAATTGCTCAAAGAATTTTCTGAATGAAAACCAGAATTATTCATTTTGGATAAAAAGCACATTTTCGCTGAAAGGCAGCATTGGATTTTAAATAGTAAAGTAAAATAATTTAATGACTGAATAAAGATGCCATGAAGAAAATATTCTGTTAAGACAAACTGGAAACTTGATAAAATAGTGTTCATATTCATATGCAAATCTGTCATATCTAATTCGTTGAAATTATCTCCCTTGGTTTAGATCTTCATTGTAACAAAAAGTAGAAATCATTGAAAATTTATCACCATCAATTTTTTTTAGCAGACTCAAACATATACTTTTTATTTTGATCTGAATTCAGTTCAGTGTTTTCCACCAATATAAGGTTCACATTTTTAAACTTATATTAAATTTTCTCTTCACCAAGATTATCTTTGTTTTCTCTCAAATCTGTCTTTATGAATAAAATATTTTTTCCTTTGTGAAACAAGATAGCAAAGGCAAAAACAGATTCAATTATAAATATATCAGTATTTCAGGATAGAATTTCAATAAATTTTCTCAAGATTAATTGAATATCTCCACCAAAAATTTGTTAACAAAGCATTTTTCAATAACTGCACAACATCATTTATAATTTGAAATATAGTTTCTGTTCAATATCAAATGTTGTTCACTCATGAGTATAAAGATTATTACTTATTCTTCATAAACATGTTTATTTTATAATGGATTTTTTTATCCAATATTATTTGTTATTACTATAAACCTTATTTTTACTTAATAAAATAATGTTTATAGCATTGAAAAATAATGCCAGGTAAAAAAAAAAAACATTAAAATATTCTTATTTACATTTCAGGTACAAAACTGAAGCAAACAGATGTAAATTTGTAAAAGTCCCAACATGAGATGAGTATTCCTTAAATAGGTAATTCAGACCTTGCTCTATCAATGAGGCCTCCATGGCCGAATTGGTAAAAAAAGCACATGTTGGCTACAGAAGCAGTTTCTATGGAAAAGAGGATAGAGGTTTGATTACTGCTGGAGAAAATTCTTTTTTTAGCTGGACTTCTTAAACAAGGCTGGTTGTATTAAATTTCACTGCTAGCAACTCAAATACATTTACCCACTAAAAATAATTCTTATAGTAATAAATGGCAGAATTTTCCAACAAACAGAATTGACAAAGTCTGCAAAAAAAGAAAAGAACATGGCAAAAAAATAATATAACGCAAGCAAATAATATATGCACAGCAAATTAGCAGTAATAAGGCAAAGCAACTGTAATATGGCAAAAAGTTCACAAACTAAGAATTGGGGTTGACACCCAAAAGTGAGTTTGGATGAGCAAACATTGCCTTTTAACTTCAAGGCAAGACAGACTGGGACCATGTTATATGAAACCGAGAACTGACCTGTTTTATTGGCTAGGAAGAAATCCCAGCAGGCATTTGTCTGCTTCTGCTTATAAATTGGGGAGGGGAAAGTGTTTTGTAGTCATTCCCTAAAGGATATTTTATTTTTAGTTTGAATGGTTTCTTATATTTTAGTTTCTTTTTTGGGATCATCCCCTCCCCTTTCATTTCATATCATTAAATTTTTACATATTTTTATTTTTTAAAATGTCAAAGCATAAAAAAAGGACATTTTTGATTTATGAAATTTTTATGTCATGGATGTTTTCATACGATCCCTGTGAATATGTGCTATTGTGGTATATGTGGAATTAAATGGTGATGGATGGCTTTTTGTAATGAATGAGCAAATTGTAATTGATGAATGGGTCATGATTATGATTAGCTAGGTTTAGGATAGTTAATGTAAGCCAGCCTCTCAACACTCATCCTTCAGCCAAAATTATTTATTTAATTAAGCAATAAATGCACATTCCCTAACGGAATGGACCCATCCAAAATCTAGAAAGGATAGGAATCAATTTTATATAAACAAAATAATCTGTGTGCCTTTACAACATTCAGTTGAAAGGTTTTAGTCTCAAAATACTTGAATTCAATGTGGATTTTATACAGGGTATGGCAGAAATATCTCCTACGTAATGCTAAGATATTAGCTAAATAATGATGCTATTGCCACTAATGTCTTGCCATTATGTAGGAGGTATTTCTTCACACCCTATATATATATATATATATATACATACATATATATATATATATATATATATATATATATATATATATATATATATATATACATACATATATATATATATATATATATATATATATATATATATATATATATACATACATATATATATATATATATATACATACATATATTCGATGCGGTGGGAACGAAAGTAATCTATAAAATATACAAATTCTAACATTCACAGCATTCATTCAAAAAAGAGCTCAATACATGTATATATATATATATATATATATATATATATATATATATATATATATATATATATATATATAATTATTTTAGGATATTAAAACAAAAACATATTAAAAATCACTACACAATTACAGTCATGTTTCAACAACACAAATGTGTCTCCTCAGGTGATGTCAAACCACTGACAAGCAGAAGATTAATTTAATTTCAAAAGCAGAATAGTTCCAAAATCAACCTTCCCTAATGATTGCTCGCATCCTGAAGGGACACGGTACATAGAATGGAAATATATATTTATGTGATATGTTGTTGCAGAAATATTATAGTGTAGGGGATTGCGTGTGACACATGGTTCACCTGGGGACTAAGAAGTATCGCAGAAGGGATACAAGAAGCATTTTGTCACTATGGGGATCATCTGGGCAAAAATAGAAAGAAGAGAAAGAAAGATTTGGCTTTTTTTATACAATGCCACCTCGCAGTTCTATCGCCAAATGGTGATTATAGAATTATTTTTGGAAGTTTCTGTTGGAGTCTGTCTAACTTTTCCTCATCATTGTCCTTGACTTTGCCATGATATGACAAAAGTATTGTATTTACTCTAAAAGCAAGAGGTTCATACTCCCCCTCATTCTTTTGAACAGGAGTAGAGTTTGATCCCTTGTTTAGAATTGGGTTTCCAGTTCCTAAAGCCTACTTCAGCTCTATACTTCTAATATCTCTGGCTAAGCTCTGAAATTTTATTCACTAATTAAATCTTGCCCCTCTTCAAGTTTCGAGTTAGCTCTTATCTTTCCTGCATAGCCCCAAGAACTTCACTTCTTACCCTTTCTTTTGCTAATACAACTCCACACAGTAACACTCTGCTTTGAGTGGCCCATCACAGATTTTACAGATAGTACAGCTGTTGTATCCAACATTGTTGAACAAGCCCAACATTTTCTTCTCCAATTGGAATCTTCTGCAGTACAAGTTGGTATCCATATTAAAGGAAATTCAAACAGAATTCATGTCTTTCAATCAGGCAAAAAGAAGTCTTATGGTATTAAATGGTGACAAACTAAATCACTTGGATTATTGCATATATCTGGGATCATGGTTGAACTGCTTATAAAAAGGTTCAGAACTGCAATGACAAGAACAACATTATGCAAATGCTTAGAATCTGCAAGTCAAAAATGATAAAAAGAGCCTTAAAGTGAAACTCTATATGTCAACCGTAGAAACAGTCCACTTATAGGGGTAAAACAGCTGAACATTAACAGAAAAGAAAGAAATGTTTGTACAAAAAAAGTAAGTTTTTTTTAATCATATTTACCACAAGTAAGGCAATAAAGCCACTGAGACAGAATGGGTTACTGGGTGTAAAAGAATTAGAAAACAGAAACATGAAGGAGTGAGTACAAATAGAAGAGTAATGAGGAAGACAGTAGATAATGACTGACACTGCATTCATATATCTTTCATATCAAGAGTGCTAATCCGTGTGAATGACATTAAATTAGAACTCTGTGAAAAAATATTTCATAAATGATTCATTAGATATATTATTCTCCAAAACTTACTTGTTTCTTTGTAAAATTTATCTATCTCCACATGTTGCAATTTGTCTATCTCCATCTGTTGCTCTCTGTCTATGACTGTCTGTTGCGATCAGCCCCTCTATCCCTATCTGCTGCAATCTGCCCCTATATCCCTGCCTGATGCAATCTACTCCTCTATTGTTGTGATCTGCATATTTATCCCATCTGTTGCAATCAGCCTATCTCATCATTTGTTGCAATCTGCCCATCTATCCCTGTCTGTTGCAAGCTTCCCCTCTATCCCTGTTTGTTGCAATATGCCCCTATTTCCCCCTCTGTTGCAATCTGCCTATCTATCCCCATCTGTTGTGATATATCTATCTCTGCTACAATCTGCCCATCTATCCCTGTCTGTTGTGATTTGCCTATCTATCCCCATCTGTTACAATATATCTATACCTGTCTGTTGCAATCTGCCCCTCTATCCCCATCTGTTGCAATCTGCCTATCTATCCCCATCTGTTGTGATATATCTATCTCTGTTACAATCTGTCTATCTATATGTCTGTTGCAATCTTCCAATCTATCCCCGTCTGTTGTGCTCTGCTTATCCATCCCCATCTGTTGTGATCTGCCTATCTATATCTATCTGTTGTAATATATCTATCCCTGTCTGTAGCAATCTTCCCATTTGTCTCCATTTGTTGCTATCCATCTAATTTCATTAAATAAACTCATTCATTTGTTTGTACATCTGATTTATATTGTACTTAGAGTAATGTATCTGTTGTTATTAATTAATAAAAATTCATGATAATTATTTCTGATCTACTAACAGTTTCCATATGTGTCAGATAAGATTATTGTATTATTGACAGAATATATATATTTTTATAAACACTTATTAAAAACACTAACAAAAATTTAAATTTTTCTTTACTGACAATTGTTAAACCTATGACAACATTACAATAACTTAAAACTTAAATGTTTTTTTATGACATTCGCACACCACTAAAAAGTTTTTTGTAAATATCACAGAAAACAAAAAATATTCACAAATATTTGTTAATGCAATGCATTAACTTCATGAAACTTTTAGTCAGTCACAGAAAAGGATTGTGAAACTGTTTATTTATTAATAATAATTATTACTCCAGATATCTAGTGAGTGCTTTTATTCACAAAATTCTGCTTGTGTGACATGGTGCAGAGTCCTGTTGCCATCCAACTCTTTCCGAATCCTTTGCACTCAGATTGACGCCAAAACACTCTGAAATGTTCATATTGGAGCTTCAGGCATGATTGCCAAACAGTACAGCATGTCATTTTCAAATTTTGGTCAGAGTGAGTTGTGTCATGGTGCTCTTTTTCTCACAGACAGTACCCAACTGACCCTACTATACTGTACAAAAATCATAAACAAAATGCACGAAATTAAAAATATATAAGGTAAGTCCCATTTTCTTTGCAAGGACAAATACAGGAAGTAAGACAGGAAAACAATTTTGGAACTTCATTGGTCTGCTCTAAGCCCACTTGCTATATTCACTTGATCTTGTGGCAACTGATTATTACCTTTTGTTGAACATCGTGAAATGCTTTCATAAGGAAAACCTTTCTTGAATGAAAGCCGCATTCAAGTTTTTGTTAAAAACCTTTACATCAAAACGTGGAGGATTTTACTCAAAATGTATTGAAGAACTGCAGGATAAGTAACAACAATACAAAGCAAATAACACTGAATATCTAATTGAATAAAATACAACTTTAATTTGTTTTTGAAGAATAAAAGTTAATAAACAAAAACAGAAAATATTTATGACTCAACCTAATGCAACAATTACAGGTAAATTAAGTAAATAAGAAGCCATTGGGATGGTTAACAATCTTATTTCTCAAATAAATAAATAAAAAAAATCATCTCTCTCTGAATCTCTTTATACCCATTCCAATTTGATCCATGAGATTGTTGGGGTAACATGCCGAGTAAATGCCCTTCATGCTATTTCTTAGAGCAATAGAAGCTACTTGGCAGCACCCATCTCCTCTCCAAATAACATGTGACCACTTGTATTAGGTTGCATAATATCAACAACAAGGAGTAATCCACAACTTGACCTATTTTGGTGAAAGATATTGGAATAGTTTCCTACAAGATTTTGAATTCAGTCATCTTTCTCCTAGACTGGCTGCCAGCCAAGGCTAAAGATCCTAGTCTACTTTGTTAAGTAACTCTAGTGAGATGAGGGAGAAGAGATGGATCCGTGCCTTTCTCAGTGACATTAGTATGAAAGTGAACGTAACAAAAACAGTCTGAATTCAGCTCCTTGATTCTACTCCCTGTACCAGTAACCATCACACTCCCTTCACACACACACACACACACACACACACACACACACACATACATACATATATATATATATATATATATATATATATATATATATATATAGGTAGCATATGTTCATTCAAGTATGTTTCATTGAATAATATAAACATATTAGGTCTATTTTTATAATAATCTTTTCTACTTCTCTAATTAGCTACTTGATGTTAAGTTGAAATTCATCAATGAAGGTGCTGTATTTTTTGTTAATGTAAGTCCTTATTATCTACTCCAAGATTAACCCCAGAAGCTATGATGTTTTTTTGTAAACAAGCATCCACAATATAAGGAAGCTAACCAGAGATGATAAAAATGCAAATGGCATTACATTGCTACTATACTCATAATAAATTTTGTTCAGTGTTGGTTGGTTGCTTTTGATGTAGGAGGCCTCAAGAATTTGAAGTTTTTGTTTATTATTTTATATATTGTTGTCAACACATATTTTCCAGTATTGTGAAGGTGTCTTTAAATGTTGTGCAATAGAATTTGCACCCAACAAATATAGTATAAGACATCTTGATAATGTTGTGGTCATCAAGCCAACATAAGTACTTACTTTTTATCAGAAATACAATCTCCCAAAGGACATTTAAACTGATATACAGTGTTGGACATTTCCAAAACACTAGTTGATGGAGATTATTTATTGTGTATGAATAAATTGGTTGTGTTAAATTTAGTATATATATTTTATTTAGTATCTATATATTTAGTATAGATATATATTTAGTGTATATATAGTATAGGTATATATTTAGTGTATATATATTTGGCATATATATATATATATATATATATATATATATATATATATATATGTAAGAGTGGACATTGAATCAACATCCATAGGCAATAGTCTATTTCATGCTAAATGCAAACAGTCAGGTCATGTGCATTTTGTTTTTGCCTGGCTATTTATATATACAGGTCAGTGGTGCATTGTATTATTCTAATGGTTATTTTGAGTGAAGTATTGTTGTTTTTTATAATTATTCTAGGGACTATTGAGTGGAAATAATTGTGGATCTGAATGCAGTTTTGGGCTATTTATAATGTTGTGAGTTAACTTTTTTTATTTATTATTTTATTGTTGGTTGTTATTACTATGTTTTCTTGTGTTTATCTGTGCATATGTGGTTGTTAATTTGTTTTTATTTACTTAGTTTATTTACTTATTCATTTGCATTAATTTATTTGACTTGTTTTTATTTAGTTATTTATTTTCATTTGTCCATAGGAATAATACAATAGACTACCCACAATGCAATGCAACAGACTACCGACAATGCATCACAGACCTGTATATATAAATAGTCAAGCAAAAACAAAGCAGATGGCCTGATGACTGCATTTAGCATAAGACAGATTGTCACCTCTGGGTGTTGACTTTAATGCCCTCTTTTATATTTACATGCGCTCTATCCCTGATATTGAGCACTTTAACTCATAAATATAGCATACTTTAAAACTATATTTTATCATATATATATATATATTTATATATATGTGTGTGTCATTTGCAGACAGTACTGTTTCACTGTATCACAGCTCCTCAGAGTGACTAGACATCCGAATGCTTCAACCCAGGACTGAAACCTGACCAATTTGGTGTCAGTCAGAGTTTCTACCACTGAGCTATCATCATTCAGCAGAGAGAAACAGCTAATTCTAGCATATTGTTTTTATGAATGTAAATAAATGCCAATCATATATATATATGTATATATACTGAGAACAGCATTTATCTCTAATCATCCTGCATGTTGTCTTATACTTAGATCAGTGTAGACATATGGATGAATTCAAAGCATTTCTCGGTCAAGCAGCATACCCACTATGAGGTTGGTTGTTCCTTAGAAATGTTTTTATTGGGATATATTTAATATCATAGTTAATGTTTCAGCCTGTGGAAAGCAAATCATTATGACAGGAAGAAAACCCAACAGATGGTGATGGCACTTATTGTGACAAATGGCTCCAACCACCATGAAAAGAAATAGGTGTTGTGATCCAACATAAATATTAATAGATAGATCGACAAACTTTGCTGACTTTTCAAATGAAAAAAAAAAATAAAACAACCTTACGAAAAGCCTCAGGAGCAGGTCATTGCTAAGAATTCATGATCAGGAAAAAGAAAGGTATGAAAAAATAAATGATTTCAGTAACCTCTATCCTGGGAGCTTGCAAGAAACAAAATAAGGTGACTAGAACCTCAACTATGAAAAATAGAGATTCAAAAGCTAACCTTGCTTTGAGAGAGAAGAAGAGCATTGAAAACAATTTTGCAGAATCTCTTCTGACACTTACTTTACCTATTATTTCTCTTTCTACACCAGTTGTTAACCTGTCTAATGAAAAGAAATCTACTCCCCTCCAGGCAGAAGCAACAAAAATACAATCAACACTGTAATAAAATAAAGTAAAATAAAAACAAGATACAAAATGCTGAAGATTCTATTTGTCTTCTAAAAAGAAGGGAAAAAAAATAGATTCTTATTGACGATTTTCCCAATGCTGCCAACGGAAAATAAGGACTTGGAAAAACCTATCAAAAAAAAATTCAGTAAGGAAAAAAACGACACAAAGAATACTGAAAGATATTCCAGCTTTTTTAAAGGAAGAACTCAAAGATCTCTTCCATGTCCCGGAAAAAGAAAATTAAAAAAAAGTCATGCAACCTTTGCAAATGTCCCAGAGATTTCAGATTGATAGTTGTAATATAACAGTGAAAAGAAGAGGACACTCAGAATGTATAATCCTTAGCCATAGAAAATGAATTCAATTTTTTTTTTTATCCAAGAGAATGGATTTTTATAATATAGAATGCTTTCACAGAACCAGATATGTTTTACACAATACTTTAATCTACAGTGTGATTGAAAAGTAACTCCCTATTTTATATATGATGGACTCTCCTGTCTAACTATAATTTTTACAAGATGGGAGAGTCCATCATACATAAAATAGGGAGTTACTTCTCAATAACACTATATCTGACCATATCTGCTTCCAGGTAGTCAGGAGTTTAATCCCTGGGTTGGGTCATGCTGAAAAGCCATATCCTCTGGTTCAGTGAGTAAAATGAAAGAAATGATACAAAGTGAATTAAGATATCTCCTTGGTTCAAAATTTTGAGAAAGTTATTGTGTACAAAAGGTATGTGAAGGGTACAGTCATTTGGAATTTGCATGCCCATAGAGACAGATAAACTGCTGCAAAAAGGGCCACCTCTTTACTGTTTTAATGTTTAACCTTTTGACTCTTGCTAACCCAAATATGTCTACCTTTTTTTTTATTTTCAGGCAAAGCAAACCATTAATTCATACCATAAAATCTGGTATTGATTATAAAAAATAAATGAAGAAATCTGTATTAATTATAGATTTCTAAAGAAAAAAGAAATTCATCATTAATCATCCATTGCACAAAGGTATTGGTGAGTGGGATTCAGCCCTGTGACATTTTTACTGGAACCAATAACTAAAATTTAACAAGAGCCAATTTTCAATTTGTGCTTTGAATAACCATCTGCATGAAACTTGGAGTTGTACCAAATGGTGAGGAACAAATGCATATTTATTATAAGTGTGTATATATATATATATATATATATATATATATATATATATATATATATATATATATATATATATATATATAATTTTCCAAGTGGATAAAATCCAAATCCAGGTAGAACTCAATGTCCTCAAACACTAATATTCCATGGTTATAATTTATTACATTGGATATCCTTTTATATGTATATATATATATATATATATATATATATATATATATATATATATATATATATATATATATATATATATATATATATGTATATGACAGTTTGGACAAGACTGCATAGCTACTCACAGTTTCATGCCAGAAAATATATTCAGACTTTGTATATGTAAAAATTTTTCTATCTAATATCAAACCTCTCACGGACATACAGAAAATTATATATATATATATATATATATATATATATATATATATATATATATATTGTGTATTTAGGCAGAAAATTCTTTTTCAGGCATTTTTTCATATATTACATTTAAATAATGCAAGGTGTATCAGCAAAAGATAAACTTATTGACATAAACTTATTAACTTATATATATATGCACATATATAAACTTATTGTCTCTATATATAAACTAGATACATATATATATATATATATATATGTGTGTGCATATATATATATATATATATATATATATATATATATATATATATATATATATATATGAAGAGAGAGACAGACAGACAGAGATAGAGGTAGAAACTAAATATATATATATATAGAAACTAAATTTCTCTTGTTGGCCTCAATCTATGCCAATGCTATTGACCTTCTAACACTTGTATATAAATCTTACACATGGAAAAATTTTATAGGTTACACTCCAAAAATAAGTATAAACAAACATGTTAAAATATTTAAAAGCAAAACAAAATATTGTCTTCAGTTTGATAGAAGAAAGTAAGAGCAACATATAGGGAAAAAAGTGTAAAAAATTAGGACCATCTTTATTTCTGAGATGAAAATTACAACTTTGTACAACAATTCTTGCTTTTTTATTGGGTCTTCAATAACATCATTAAAAACCATTTCACCTGTCAACTGTCCTCGCTCTACAAACAGTAGATAGGCCAATATATGTGCCACAGTTTAAGCTACTCGAAATCAAAAAAGATCCTTCAACTGTAAGTACTGTCCCAACATTAAAACCACTTTTATTTCAATACATCCTATACAGGCTTATAGCCTACAGCAGACACAAATGTGGTTCTTCTCATAAAAGTGCCAGCAAACGTGGACCACCCCATTCTAGCTATACCACTGGTTGTATCAAAAAATGTATACACACTTTTACAGTGTATAGCTCAAGTCAGCTTTCTTTTCAGACTTACACATTAGTATTACAAATGTCATCTTAAAGGCTAATCCTTTTCTCATTATGAAAATGTGTACCCAGTAAAAATAAGATTTATAGTAAAGAAATGTTGTTGGATAAAAATATTCTTTCAAAAATTACTGTTGTTTACATTTCCAGTACAAAACTGAAGCTAGCAGATACAGATTTATAGAAGTCCCAACAAGAGATATGCTTTCCTTAAATAGGTAATTCAAACCTTATTCTGTCAGGCTTGTCCCTGTGGCCAAACTGGTAGCAGTGTAGGGATACAGACGGCAATTATCTCCTTTTGGTAAAGATAAGTCATGCGTTACATGACGGACACTTAGTGACGTCACTTCATACTGTGATGAAAGCGGACAGTCATCCAGTTTGTTTACAGCCACCAAACTAAGCAGTTACTATTTAGCCTGGGGCAAATGCCTAGGCTGAGGCTAAATCTGCCTCCTCTAGTAGCTTACAAGTAAATTGTGCCATTTCCCTTTGAGAATATATCTTTCCCAGATATAGAAAGAAACTTTGACTCACAATCCCCATTTTGGGAAAACCCAAAACTCATCATTCCCCTTCATAGAATATATCCTCACCTAGGACATAGTAGATGAATCCATCCTATTTGAACCTGGAGTCCTAAACATGGCTTTTCCAGAAACACAGAAGTATCTCCATATAATATGTAAGACCCTTCCTTTTTGTTTCTCCTTACACTCTGCTTTGATGTGCAGATATATATGATATATTTTCTCCATGTGTGACATGTGTATATATATGTATGTATAGTTTTGTGTATGTCCTTGTTGTATAAAAATCTTGCTGAGAACAAAACATGTTTGTCGTTTTTTTCCTTTCAGGCATTCTATTTCATCCAGGAAATATGGTGTGATTATATCAGTGATATTATAATGCCCATAATGGGGGAAGTATAAATGGTAGAATAAACCTTTCTTCCATAGCTCTCTCCCATTTGTAGTAGCATGCTTTGTCTAAAAGAAACAGTTTCACTGAAGGAAAAAAGGGTTACAGGTTCGATTCCTGCTTCAATCTTTCCTTTAGTAGGATTTATCAAACTTATTACTAATTTCACTGTTTAAGAAAATAAAAAAAATAGGGATAGCAACTCAAATTCATGTTCCCGCTAAAAATAACATTTATAGTAATAAGAAATATATAGGTATAAATGTGGATATTAGCCAAATAATTAGATATTAGCAACTCTATATATGTGCATTAGTGTGCATACACAGATAAGTGAATAAATAT
Source organism: Acanthosepion esculentum (assembly GCA_964036315.1). Taxonomy (NCBI): domain Eukaryota; kingdom Metazoa; phylum Mollusca; class Cephalopoda; order Sepiida; family Sepiidae; genus Acanthosepion; species Acanthosepion esculentum. Next base: position 33,377,892 of record OZ038504.1, on the reverse strand, counting down.
TTACTTAATTTAATATAAGGTGTAAAAAAAATACTGTTCAATGTGGTTAAACAGAGCAAAGAAGTATATATTAATAAATATATATAAGTATAAGTATAAGTATATAAGTATAAGTATAAGTATATAAGTATAAGTATATATTAATAAATATATATAAGTATAAGTATAAGTATATAAGTATAAGTATAAGTATATAAGTATAAGTATATATTAATAAATATATATAAGTATAAGTATATAAGTATAAGTATAAGTATATAAGTATAAGTATATATTAATAAATATATATAAGTATAAGTATAAGTATATAAGTATAAGTATAAGTATATAAGTATAAGTATAAGTATATAAGTATAAGTATATATTAATAAATATACGTTCATTGTGCAACTTATTGTTTCATGGTTTTAACAAATCATCAGGCACGAACTTGTGAATGAAGAATATAGTTGAAGTTGATATATATATATATATATATATATATATATATATATATATATATATATCAACTTCAACTATATATATATATATATATATATATATATATCTATATATATATATATATGTATATATATATATATAGTTACCTCAAAAACTTTCTATAAAATAAATACATATGATGAAAAAATGCCAAAAACTGAATAAAAACAATGTTTTGTGAAAATCTTTATTATTACGAGGAGAGACCAAAGGATTTTTGATGTAAAAATCATTTTTTTCAATCCTTTTTAGAACCTTCATAATTTTGCTTAAAAGTCTTGTTTTTCTGGCATCAATGTGGTGTGAAAATGCTCGTCTTTATTGTCTTGCTTTTACTAAGACAAAATTGTAATGTTCATCTGAAAATTAATTTTTTTACTTGTGAAATGAAAAACACTGATCTTCACTTCACAAGTAAAAAATCAATTTTCAGATAAATACAGCAATTTTGTCTTAGCAAAAACAAAACTCTGAGGATGTCATTGGGCTAATGTCAAAAGTATTTGGGAATAAAATGGATATACATTCATTAAGATGTTAATTTTCTTTCTTCCTTTAATAAGAATATAAGAAGCTTTTCCATAAATATGAGAGGATCCTATTAAGAATGAGTAGACAAAACTCATGTAAATTATTTTTCAAGACATGTCTTGATGAAAACATGCTGCCAAAATATAGACAACATATATATATATATATATATATATATATATGTAAAAATATAAATATAAAAGTGAACATTGAAGTCAACACTCAGTGGCAACAGGCTGTTTCATGCTGGACGCAATTGTCAGGTGGCCTGACAATTGCTTCCAGCATGAAACAGCCTATCGCCTCTGAGTGTTGACTTCAGTGTTCACTTTTATATTTATATTTTTATATGCTCTATCTCTGATGTTGAGCACTTTATCCCATAAATATAGCACACCTTAAAACTATATTTCTTCATATATATATATATATATATATATATAATGTCAGTGTGTGTGTGTGCGTGTATATATATATATATATATATATATATATTATACATGTTACAGTGGAAACAAAATTATTAGAAATTAATTGTTGATAAAAAGAAAATTTATAAAAATTGTGAAATTATGTAAAATAAATATGATGAAACAGAAATCAAGGAATATTCAAGATGATTTTTTCTCAGTTCCCATTGTAGTTTAATACGTACAAGATACAAATGTTATTTAACTCCAAATTCTATTTAAAAATCAATATTGTTTCCAGGCCAAACAATTAATCAGAAATGAAAAAAAAAATATTCTGACTCTAAAATTCTGACATTTTTTATTTTATCCGATATAATGTTCACCTTTCACTTTTTAACATTCATTTTTTAATTTCCTTTCTTATAAGCCTTGACCATTTCCTTCTGATTAATTCCGTTTTTCAAAATTATGGACTTCATTCTCTTCTTTGGATTCTATTCATTTTGTTATTCACTCAAAGCAAAAAAAAAAAAATACTAAATAATTTCAATTTGGATAAAAAAATCTAAAACTTTCCTCAATTTGATAATTTGATCAAATTTCATCCAAAGTTTATATTTTCTCAAACTTTTGCTAAAGAAAAAAAAAATTTAAATTTGTATCTGTCTAAAATATTAATTTTCTTCCATTTTTGTTTTTGTTTTTACTTTTTTAAAACAATCATGATAAAATATATTTTCACCCCAGACATTAGTGTATTCAAACTTTGGATTCTTTTTTTTCGAAAGGAAGTAACTTCCAATGAATATTTTCAAATAATTTTTAATAACTCAAGTGATTTACATTGTTCATACTACTGTCCTCATCTCTGAATGTTGTATTCACAACATTTCAGTCTTCTTCTTCATCACCTGAAGAAGGCCATAGCTTACAACAACGCAAACATTGCGTATATGACAATAAAAATGAGGACAGTAATCCAAACAATGTAAATAGTGTAAACAGTTACAATACATCATCTTAGAAATAAAGACAGAAACTCGAGTTATGACTTCAAAAAAATATTCCGCCATTTTAAACAATACCAGTTTAGACTTGTCTTCTTTAAATAGACACATGAACTATAATTAATTTATTTTAAGATTTCAGCAGGAAACATGGATACACGATAATGTAAATTTATAATTTGGAAATTTTAAAGAATTTTCTTATTTTATAAGTTTTCATAATGTTTCATAATTTTGGCAGTCATGACTCTCCAAAGATTTTTCTTTATTATTTGTGAATTGCCATGCATTCTTAAGAAAGATAGGGGGTGGTTTCACATTGTTTTTTTCATAGTTTGGTATCCATTTTTCCTTCTCTTAAACTAGTTACCACCCAAAGCTGATAATTCAGGTCTAACCTACTATTTAACTCTTCAGTTGGGGAGAACAGATAGATTCAGACCTTTCCCAAGCATATTAGTGCAAAAGTGAATGTAGAATAGGAATTTTTAAGAATTTTCTTATTTTAAAAATTCTTATTAAGTTTCATAAGTTTGGCAATCATGACTCTCCACAGATTTTACTTTATTATTTACTTTTAATATTACTATTATTTTATTTTATAATCTATTTTTATCCATTGCCATGCATTCTTGGGAAAGATAAAGGAGTGGTTTCCCATTGCTTTTTTCACAGTTTGGTATTCGTTTTTCCTTCTCTTAAACTAGTTACCACCCAAAGCTGATAATCCCAGCCAACCTTACTATTTAAACCATAGCTTGGGGAGAACAGATGGATTCAGACCTTTTCCAAGAGTAATATTGCAAATGTGAATGTAACAGGCTAGGCCAGAATTTGAACTTGGTTCACCAAGTTCATTTTCCATACTGATAACCCCCCTATACTGCTAATAAATATGCTTCACTAGTAAAACAACGAATAATAATAATAATAATAATAATAATAATAATAATAATAATAATAATAATCTATGTAATTCTTTTTTTCTTTTTTTTTTCTTTCTTTGCAGTGGAAAGTGTCATGATGCCATTTCTAAACTTAGGTCCCTGGGCAGGACTCGGAAAGAAATGTGTAAACGCCAGATATCAAGGAAAATAATAATAATAATAATAACAATAAAGAATTAATGTTAGTTGAAGTTTTCAACAGGGACTCATCTATTTAGAAATTTACAAGTATTTATACAAGTATTTTTCTGTATTGTGATGTTGGACAAGAATGTGTCTTTAACTGATGTGTGATAGAGTTACATATGTTGGCTTGACAACCACAACATTATCAAGGTGTCTCCATTTGTCAGATACAAGTTCTGTCGCACAACATTTAGAAACACATTTCTGTTCACTTTCACAATACAAGAAAATACTTGTTGACAACACCAATATAATACACCAAGAAAATAATAAGCAAAAAACTTCAAACTCACAAGGCCCTCTATATCAAAATCAACCAACCAACATTCAACAAAATTTATTATGAATCTAGTAACAACATATTAAAGTGCTTATAACATTTATATACTAATGCCATTTTACATTTCTACTAATTCCTGGTCAGCTCCATTATATCGAAATGCTTGTTTTGTAAAAAGTTCCATAACTACAACAGATAAATTTTTAAATTCTAAAATAACTATAACTGAGTTCATACATGTTTTAAAAATCACTGCGACAAAATGGAATACAGATTTTATCACAGTTAGAATATTTTGTCTTTGTAATTTACCCCTGAGGATAATCTTAAAAAGGTCAAAATTACTTGAGTTAAAAAAAAAATATGGCATTTTCATTGATTAATTTCATCCCAACATCAAGAAACTGATCAGGCATCTGGAAAGGATCAGTATAAAAAATAAATAGACACAATATGTCTATATTATTTAATAAAACATGTTTGAATGAAGATATACTGCCAATATATATATATATATATTGCTTAATATATTGTGTAATTGTCATCTTCGATAATGGCTTATGTAAGCTGAAAGCTTAGATTGGATTAAAAAATATGTATCAATATTGTGATTTTCTTTCATTGTTTAATGATAATGTTATTAAACTTATCAGACGATATAAAAAGAACTTACACAAAATATATAGACAACACTTATGTATATTATTTAATGAAACATGTATATATATATATATATATACTTGTTGACAACACCAATATACTACACCAGGAAATTAATAAACAAAAACATCAAATTCTCAAGGTCCACTATATCCAATGCAACGAACCAACACTGAACAAAAGTGCAGAAGCAACATTTTAAAATCACCAATGTATAAATTTGAAATTTATATATAAAACAGAACACATTCATGCATGTTTTAAAAAATCACCATCAGAACAAATAAAGTTGCAATAAGTTTGTCTTCACAATTTACCCTGAGGATGATCTTGGGTTGCTTATCAACAAACCACACGAACAAATTAAACCCATGTGCAACTGCAGAATAAAAAACGAATGTCCCTTAAACGGTAATTGTTTACAAAACAACGTAATCTACCAAGCCACGATAAAATCACCAGATAATGAAGAAAAAGTATACATAGGAGTAACTGAAGGACCCTGGAAACAAAGAAATTATGTACACAAAACATCTTTCACAAATAGTAAATATGCGAACAGCACAATGCTTTCTAAGTATATTTGGGAAATAAAAAACAAAACGCACACCACACCAAAAATATCTTGGAAAATAAGGAAAAATCATCAGCCTACAACAACCAATCAAAAACTTGCAAACTTTGCTTGAAGAAACAAATAGCTATCATTACCTTCCCAGACCAAAATAAATTATTAAATAAAAGATCCGAGCTAATCTCTAAATGCAGACATGAATACAAATTTTTACTACGTAACTTAAAAATGGAAAACGGAAAAAATAAATAAATACATAAACAAACAAAATGACAATAAAATAAGCAAAATAAATTAATCCACACAAATTACCAAATCACACCTGTTAGAATAGACGAAATAGAATAAAAAATAAGAAACAAAATCGATAAATAATAAACAAATTAGCAAACTATTATGACCAAAATATTAGACTATAGAAATCAAAACAAAAAAACGGACGAAAAATAGCTATAACTGTTATATAATGATAAAAAAAAATGAATAAAAAATAATATACTGCGTTACTTAAAAACCGAAAACCAAAAAGGGAAAATATACAGTGTAACAAATAAATAACAACAAGTAAAATAAATTGATCTAAATACATCCAAATATATAAATAAGCTAACAACCGATACCAATAAACTAGCCGTTTAGAAAAAAACAAATAAAGATAATCAATCCAAATAAATAAATTAAAAACTGTTCCCGACAAAATAATAGTCAGAACAAACCACAACAATCAACCCCAAAATTGAACAAATAGGTTTAATTATCTTCCCAAACAAAAAAAAAATTAAATAAGCTATATAAAAAAATCTTTATTACGTTAATAAAAGCACCAATCAAAATCAAAATAAAAACAAGCAAAATAATTTGACCCAAATAAATAAATAAACAAATAAACGACTTCCGGTAAAATAACCACCAAAATAGACTACCCACAATGCACCACTGACCCATATATATAAATAGCCGAGAAAAATAACAGCACTCGTGGCCTGACAATTACATCTAGCATGAAACAGACTGTCATCTCTAAGTGTTGACTTCTATGTTCACTTTTATATTTACACACGCTCTATCTCTGATATTGAGGACTTTATCCCATAAATATAGCACACTTTAGGACTATATTTCTTCATATATATATATATATATATATATATATATATATATATATATATATATATATATATGAAGAAATATAGTTATAATGTGTGCTATATTTATGGGATAAAGTGCTCAATATCAGAGATAGAGGATATGTAAATATAAATATAAAAGTTAACATTGAAGTCAAAACTCACAGGCAACAGGCTGTTTCATGCTAGATGCAATCATCAGGCTTTCCCAAGAATGCACTGCCTGAAGATTAATATATATATATATATATATTAATGTATATTTGGGCAGCAACCGTTCTTTTAAAAATCTTTCATTAAATATGGTCAGCAAGGAGGATTTAATTAATTTTTTATTTATTTTTTCTAGTATCCTTATGTATTTCCATTTGGTACGAGTAATGGAGTACAAAAATTTTCCATAACTTTCATTGTTCCAAGTGCATTTGGCCACTTCTTTTATATATATTGTGGGCCCTTGCATACATATATATATATATATATATATATATATATGTATGTATGTATGTGTGTGTGTGTGTGTGTTGATAACAAGAACCACATTTTTTTTTGTTTTATTAATCAATTTCACGCCAAGTGAGGCATTAAAGTTCCTAAGACACAAGGGGTTACTGGTTAAGGAAGAATTAGGAACAGAAATATTAGTAATGAGCAAGAAGAGAAAAGAGATTAGTAGATAGTGATTGATATATCATTTAAATTTTTGAAGATTAAAGTTGTCTGGAAAGTATCGAGCCAGAAGGGAATTCCACAAGCAAGAAGTGTGAGAAAAGAAACTGTTAGCATAGAATTCATGGTTACATCGAGCCAACTCTAAATTGATGAGATTTCAATGCCAGCCGAGTCTAATTACCATAGTGAAGAGCTTATTTGAACAATTACCATGAAAGTATTTATAAAAAAAAATCAAAGGGAGGCAACCTAATGGCAGGAGAAATGACTGAAGTGGAGCCACCAGATCACAAATTTGTTGGTAGGGGTCTCAGATTCAACACAGAGGCCTACATCAAATGCCTTGAGGAGGTAGTGCTGTCCTGTGTCAAGAAGGCAGCTACTGGAAGGCTTTATACCTGACAACAGGATTCTGCACCATGTCACGCAAGCAGGAGAACCCAGTCATGGCTGTTATACAATTTCTGCAACCAGATCAGCCTTTAAATAAGGAGACCATCCAGAAGAATTTCAGGAGATTCTGAAGTTATCTGGAGTCTGTAGTTGAAACCAATGGCGATTTTAATGAATAAATTTACTCTTTAGTATTTCAATATTTTTTGTAATTTTATAGATATATCTGTTAAAATGAGATATCAGTGTTATTTTCATTTTGCATAATTTAGAAGACAATTGACCCATACACTATATATATATATATATATATATATATATATATTAGTTTTGGAGGTGTTAAAATTAACAAGCTATCTTTTGCCCCAGTTAACAATGGACCTGATGGCTAAGACAAATAACCACAAAAGCAAAAAAATATTTGGGACAAACACTATTACTTGTCTTAGCCATCAAAACCCTGAAGATGATACTGGAAAATATCAAAAGTACTCAGGAAAAATCAAAATGAATAAATATATACACAGTACCTTTTTTGCTCTTTAATCATAAAAGTATCGACATGATTATGAAATGATTTTATTGATAATAAGTAAATATAACATGTCTAAATTTTTTAATCAGACATATTTAAATGAAAATATGCTGCCAAAATAGTCAGAATTTAAATTACATGAACTGATGCTGCAGTTTGCCAGAATATATATATATATATATATATATATATATATATATATATATATATATATATATATATATATATATATATATATATATAGCTGCTACTGCTGTTAAAACATTGCTCTTCAACTATGAATTTAGCTCCCCTGGCTATTGGCGTATTTCATATAGAAAAGGTCAAAATTTCCCTTGCTCTCTACTGTGCACCAATTGCTTATGGGTAGGATCTTTGACTGATGCCAAATCGGTCTGGTTTCAAGCCCAGCTTGAAGCAATTCTAGCCACACTGAAGAGTTGATACAGTGAAACGGTTCATCTGTGAATGAATACATACATACATACATACATATATATATATATAGACATAGATATAGATATATATCTATATCTATAACACCTCCAAAATGAAACTGCTCTCTATTAATCATCTTTTTTTGCTTTCCACCACTAGAGTAATTCACTGCATTTTCTTGATTTCACATTTTCCACTGATAATAAATGGAAGAATTTTATCTAATGAATTGCTAATTCTGCAGCTAGGAATGTTTCCTCACATTGCCATGCTAGACACCTTCTCACCAGAATCCATCTTACACATTTATCAGTCTCCCTTTTGTCTATGCATTGAATATTTCTGCCACATCTGGTCTGATGCTTCTACTATATATTTAGATTTTTGATAAAATCCAAAGAAGAATTTGCAATGTCATCAATCGTGACCTGACATCCTGGCTCTGGTCATTTCCCACTGCAAATAGCTTCCCTGTGCATTTTCTATATATATATTTTTTTTTTTTAAGCATATCACCCCAAGCACAAAACGAGTCCCAGCCAGCCCATTGGTAGCAGAATGTGGTTCTGGTGGTAGGAGGCTCTTTGCAGGGGGTGGGGCTGAAGGAGATGCTAATAGACACTACAGCATGATCGGAGTTACCGATAGGACAGAGCTGCGTGGTACTACAAGACTCAGGGATGGAGGTAAAACACAGGTCGAGGAGTGAGGCCTTACAGTCACGGTTGTAGGCAAAACAAGTGGGGAAATCGATTATCTGAGTGAGGGATTATATACTTTCATGGTAATTACTCTGATCAGCTTTCCTCTTGGATACCTTGACTTTATGAATATAAGTGCAGTACTAGATTGACTGCTATGTCTCATAATTTCACTTTTAAAGTTGCTAAGTGTAACTACAGAGAAGTGTGAAGTGCAGGAGAAGAAACTATTAGCATAGTTCTATGCTAATAGTTTCTTCTACAGAGAAGTGTGAAGTGCAGGAGAAGAAACTATTAGCATAGTTCTATGCTAATAGTTTCTTCTCCTGCACTTCACACTTCTCTGTAGTTAGCTATGGTCAGAGAGGAGAAATGTGAGTCTTCCTGATTGGCATCTTGTGTTATGTTCAATATAATTACTCACCACCAATTAGACTGTTTCTTTCTTATTTCATGAATAATTATATTGGACATGCCACTACATGCCTATCAAGAAGACTGAAATTGCACCTATCTGACCATAGGACTCATTTAAACACAAATGGAGACCTACCAAACTCCATCCACAGCATACTTATAGAAAATACAATTATACTCACAACACTCAATCAACTATGAACATGGCCACAATCTGCTGACCAAGTTTGGAAATTAAAATACATTCCTATCACTCTAGAAACATTTATAAAAATTTACACATTCAGTTAAAAAAACAAAAAAAAATGTTCTTAATAATGGCTAATAGAATAGCCAAAAGTGCTCAGATATATAAAACATTTGGACAATTTTTACATAATTTATGACCAGAAAAGAAAACACATATACAAACACAAGAAAAATTAAATAAAAAGCTCAATTGCAGTATATTGTCAGTCATCAATGAAATTTGTATAAAAGAGGGATTGCTACCCAAATATATATATATATATATATATATATATATATATATATATATATATATATATATATATATATATATATATATATATGTACACACACACTTATATACTTAACACACATTGGTGTGTGTGTGTGTATGTATACATGAACATATAAATATGCATGTGTTTTTATATATATTTAGATGTGAGCTTTTATTCATAAGGCAAACTGCTTTCACACACACACACAATCCATATGTATATATCAATAGATATCATTGATATATAATATTATATGTCAATAACTCTGCAGTCTGATGTGGTTATAAGATGAAATATTGAAATAAGATGAAATTTTCACTTGATAATATTCGATCAATGTTATTAATGGAAAAGTGTTGGGTTAAGTGCATTGAAGGAAATTATGTTGAAAAATGTATACATAAATAACACAGACGTTTTTATCATTAGGTTATGGATTTATTGATGTACCTATCTATCTATTTTGGTACAGATAAATATGAAATGACTTCGATAGACAATGAACAGAGTTAGATATGAACAGAGACATAACTTTGGTGTGATAGATATATATGAATGGATATATATAGATAGATAGTAATATGGTCACTTACTTACATAAAATGCATACCTTAGTATATAAAAAAGATTGTAGCTGCATACATAAATATTTGAATATCTTTATTCATAAGTTTTTTTTTGCCTACACAAGTCCAATGACAGTTTTGCTTGTATAATTTTATGACAACTGTTATTTTCAATTTTTACATTTGTCTGCAAATGTCATACACTCATTTCATTAGAATTCAACGGCAATTTATTACAAAAGTGAAAAAAATTTCAGCAGAAGTGGGAAAATTGATAAAAAAGTTTTTTCCTTTTTACACACCATCTCTCTTCATTTTTCTGTTTTTCTCTTTCATTTTCTTTTTTATTGTTTCTTTTTCTCTTTCTTTTTTCTATCTTATACTATTTATTTTATTCACTTTTATTGTTTCTTTCTTACTTTTTTCTTATTCTCTTTCTTTTTTCATACTTATTTTCTGTTTCTCTTTCTTTTTTTCTTGCTTATTTCGTCTCTTTTCTCTTTGTTTTTCTCTCTTTTGAATGTCTCTCTTTGATACTCTTTTTTCACATTCTGTATTCACTCTTATTGTTTCTTTTTTTCTTCTCGGTTTCTCTTTTCTTTATTTTCCTTATTCTACCTCTTTCTTGTTTCACTCTTTTCTTTTCACTCTTATTCTGTTTTCTCTTTCCATTTATTTTTTCATGCTTATTCTATTTCTCTCCTTTTCTCACTCTTATTCTATTTCTTTTTTTTTATCACTCTTATTATGTTTCTCTCTTTGTCTCACTCATATTCTTTTTCTCACTTTTTCTCACTTTTGTTCTACTTCTCATTTTTTCTCACTCTTATTCTATTTTCTCTGTTTTTATCTGTTTTATTACCCTTATCACTTATTCTATTTTCTTTGTTTTTATCTCTCTTTTTCTCATACTTGTTCTGTTTCTCTCTTTTTCTCACTCTCATTCTATTTCTTTCTATTTTCAATCTTGTTCTTTTTCTTACTTTTTCTCATTCTTTTTCTATTTCTCTTTCCTTTTCTCACTCATGTTGTTTCTATCTTTTTCTCACTCTTATTCTATTTCCCTCTTTCTCTCACTTGTTTTATTTCTCGCTTTTTCTCACTCTTGTTCTATTTCTCTCTTTTTCTCACTCTTATTCTATTTCTCTCTTTTTCTCACTCTTATTCTATTTCTCTCTTTTTTTCACTCTTATTCTATTTCTCTCTTTTTTCACTCTTATTCTCTTTCACTTTCTTTCACTCTTATTCTCTTTCACTTTCTTTTTCTCACTTTGATTCTGTTTTCCTTTTTTTTCATTCTTATTTTATTTCTCTCTTTTTCTCTTTCTTTTTCATTTTACTTTTATTTTTCTTATTTTTCTTTTCTTTTTTTCTAATTTCTTTGTCATTCTTGTTTTCTTTCTATACTTTGTCTTATATTTCTTTTTGTACTCTTTTTTTATTTGTCTCCTTCTTTCTATCATTCTTTTTACCTTTATTTTATTTATTTCCTTCCTTTTTTAATTTTGTTTCCTTTCCTCTATTTATTTCTCATTCTGTAGTTTTCTTTGGAACTTTATTCCTCACCTTTTAAGAATTTTAGCCTTTTTACTTTCTCTTGTTCCCTTCAAATTTCTTCACTCTTCTCTTTTTGTAGTCTTATTCTCTTTTTCTTCTTTTGTTTTTTCTTTTATTTTATTTTTCAGTTTCTGTTTTTTCCTTTTTCTTTTCTTGCATTTTCTTCCTTATCATTTTATAACTAATAATTATTTAGTTCTTTCATCTCTTTTCCTCAACTAATTCAAGAATAAATGCAATAAAAAAGGGGGGAAAGGCAGATGTGACAAATAATATCAGAAAAAAAACTAAATGAAGATAAAATGTTGTTGCCTCATGCCTTGAAATTCCTGTCATTCTGTCTTTGTCAGGAAGCATCAATAGAAATGTCATTCCTTTCAGTATTAATCAATTCAGCTTCTAAAGAAACCTGCCTCCGGTGGAATGGTCAGATGCAGTTGTCCACACCTTTTAAAAGGTGCTGACATATTTTTTATCTACCAATTTTCTTGATGTTGACAATTCTGAGAAATGTAACTTTTTAATTTGTCTTTTACTTTCCATGAATAATTACCTACATTTTTCCGTCTTGTGAACCTTTAAAGGCAGACATATTAAACTATTTATTTAAATACGAAGAAATAAATCAAGGAGGTTGTTCGAACGGAAGATCCAAGTCACATTGCCAAGATGAACAATTTTTATGGTGCCTCATCAGTTTAGTCATCGAAAGTTTCATACCAAAAAGATGGAAATCATAAATTTTTATTGTTAAATATATCATCATCATCACCATTACTAACGAAAACTTGAGTTTAATCTTTCACACATAACATTACATTTTATTTAACTGTGGACTTTGTCAGTTACCATGTGCGTGACTTTGGGGCATTCTCCAAACATTAACTCTACAGTCTCAAAAGTATGTATGAGTCTCCACCATTTCCCCATTGAGTGGATGTTTATATATCTACCAATCAAATGGTTTTTCTCATGTATAGACATACTAGCTGCAATCACACATTGGTATATTATTGGCAGCATGAGGTGAAGTATGGATCCACACTTGGGGACTAGAAGATCAGATGAGCCCATTGATGTACCTGTCTTTGTACACAGTGTTCTTTAAAGGAAGACCATTGTTTACAAAGTCTATTTCAGCATGATCCTCTGTCAGTTTGGAATGACTGCATAAATATCCCCCTTCCTGAATTTATAGACAAAACATACAGATACATGCTGGAATTTCTTCTTAACCAATAAGATGGCCCACTTCTCAGTCTCATCAGCCATATTTCTGTTCTTTCTTGTCTTGAGCGTCCATGGGTATGACGGTAAACTGTATCCGCGTCCATGGGTATGACGGTAAACTGCATATACATACCGGGTACAGCGATGAACTGTGTCCAACAGAAAGGCCGTTTTTGAAAAAATAAGGTTGTCCTCTATACATTTTTGGAAAAATAGTATTACCAGCTATACATTTTCAAAGGAATAATGTTGCCAGCAGTGAGTTTTTGAAAAACGATATTACCAGCTATATGTCTTTGAAAAAATAATATTACCAGCTATACGTTTTTTGAAAAATATTACCAGCTGTACATTTTTGGAAAATAATATGTGCCAGCTATACATTTAAATGTTTCCAGCAATACATTTTTGAAAACCAAATGTTTCCAGCAATATATTTTTGAAAACCAAATGATTCCAGCAATACATTTTTGAAAACCAAATGTTTCCAGCAATACTTTTTTGAAAACAAGTGTTTCCAGCAATACATTTTCGAAAACCAAGTGTTTTCAGCAATACATTTTTGAAAACCAAATGTTGGTAGACTCAAAGTCATTTTCGGCATAAAATGACCGCTGAGGTTGGAATGCCGTTAAACAAAACAACCAAACCAAACTTCTTGTCTTGAATTCAGAACACTGCAATCGCTTGCCTGTATTCCTTTTGTGTGTTAATACCATTCTTACTTTGTGAACTTTTTTACCTCATCACTGTTGATTTGCCTACTTTTGTCTTACATACATTGCTTACTAAGTATTATTTTTGCCCTGTTCTCTTCTTTCTTGTTATTGTTTATTGGAAATTTTGCCAATTCCATTTGTTGGGCATTTCTACCAATGACACTTAACCATGGCCAATTACTCTACAAATTGTGAGAGTCACATGCTACATGGACTGTTTATTCAGTTGGACTCGTAGATGTTTTCAGCTTGTGTCTTGGGGTTTGAATGCAAATGGATTAACCCTGCAACAAAGTATATCCCCTAAAAAGGAAGAAACTATTTATTTAGGTTTGTAAATGGATTTAACAAAGATTTCCTCAATGTTAAATGAAAATTTGGTGGTTTTTTTCAAAAGCCTATAGCCTATAATGCACCCAAAACTATCAGAGAGAATAAATAAATAAAATAACTAGAAACAATTCAAAGAACAAATTGGCCAAGATAAGCAATTTGGATACTTATGTATACTTTAAGAAACTCTTTCTTTGAAAAGAAATGAAAAAATGGCCAGGTGGTGTTGAGACTTAATTTCCAAGAGTAGTCTTATATTGGATTGTTGTGCTTTCACTCTCTTTCGTTCGAGTTTTGTCTGTGGAAATTTATTGTTCTTCATTATGACTTTTCATTATGTAACCTCTTCTGATGGGAGGGCTTCAAATAAAAGGAAAGCCACCACTATAGAAGTGAAACTAGACATTGCTAAATGATCTGAAAAAGGAGAAACAGCAAAGAACATTGGCCAGTTGTTTGGCTTAAATGGTTTGACTGTCGTTTAAAACATGTACATATGTGTATTGAGTTTCCCTGTAAAAGATAAGGACACTAACTTTACTTTTCATCTCTTGACTGCAGTCCATTCATGAATTTATTTACCTTTATGACTGAAGATGACTCTGATACCTGAACAATAGCGTGTTTGAATTTCATAGTTGTGTTGTTATATCTTGCTATGGCAGCAGAAAACAACTTTGAGTAAAATTAACAATATGGTTACTGCAATTGAGAGGCTTTGAAAAAAGATGCAGTGAAAAGAGAAGTAATATTATTAATGCAGAGTGCTAAAGATTAATAAACAAATTCCATCCAAACATCTTTAAGGAATCTAAATAGTAGAGAACAATTAAGCCTGCATTTTATGCCAGAGATGCAAACAGGTCTCCTCATTGGCTGCCTGTAAACACCAACCAATTATGTTCTCTTGCAAAAATAGAACAAATATATTCCTTATTCTGTTCCAGAACAATTCTCTTCTTATTCCTATGATTATAGCCATTGTTGAAAAGCTATTTTGATTAACTCATAGGCTTAAGGGCTTCAATCAAATTGAACTTTGTGATTTTACATTAATAAAAAAGGGGAGAAAAATAAAATAAAATTGTGAAAGAATGCTTATCATATTCCCAAATGCTTAGATGAAGTATATCTAGAGAATAAATTGGAAATAGAATTCATTTCCTCTATAAATTCTAGTTGAAATTTTGTTTGTAGCCTTCAGTCACTTTGTAATTTATGAAATGTCACAAGGTAATTGTATAACAGTTATAAATTTGAATCACATAAGAGGCTATGTTTTTCTGTACAAATACTGTCTACAAATGATTTTTACAGAAAGTCATTAAGTGATGTTTACAGATTATTTTACAAATGGGATTTTACAGATCTATGTGCTATGTTTACAGATAATATAGAGGTGATCTTTAGAGTAAATTGGAATGTGATTTTAGAAATGGAATTTTGCAGATCTATGTGCTATGTTTACAGATAATATAGAATTGATCTTTACAGAAGATTGGAAAGTGATTTTTACAAATGGAATTTTGCAGATCTATGTGCTATGTTTACAGATAATATAGAGGTGATGTCTACAGAAGGTGAAATATTTTTTTAAAGGGAATCTACAAGTAATGCTTACAGATCAGCAAATAATTTTTTGCAAAATTACTGGGTATGAGAAATGGAGAAGAAAGTCAAGGAATGTTCCTTCATCAATGTACCTTGTCCCTTCAGAATGTGGGTGATAATAGCTCTCCACAATTTCCTGTACTTTGTAGTTCTTAATAAATTTTGTCTCTTCTATGTCTCTCTGCTCTTCCAGTCATTCATACAAGATTGTTAGGTAGGTTACGCACTGCTTTCCTCTCTCCCTCTTGCCTTCAATATGTCTTAATCCTATTATTTATATATCCTTTTATTTTTCTCTCTCCTTTTCTCAATTTCTTTCACACTCAGTAACCCCTTGCATCATAGTGGTTTTATTGCCTTGGGGTAAAAAAAGAAAAAATGGCCTACTTTGCTATGTCTGACTCATCTTCATTCCCTATACATTCTTATAGTAAGACTCTTCCTCCTACTTGCTTCCCTGATAGCTATAATCTTCAAATATTCAAATGTAATGTCAATCAACATCTAATGCTTTGATCCTGATCCCCATCCTTCTCTATAGAATTTCCCTGTAACACCTCCTCTTTACTCTTTAATCTTTTTGTCATTCTCTGTAACCCCATGCATGCTAGTGGTACTCCCACCTTGCTTGGGTTGAAATGCTTTAAAAAAAAAGAAAAAAGAAAAGAAAATCAATCCCTTCTAAAAGCTTTTCCAAGAAATGCTTCTGTTAATCTTAATCTTGTCAAGTTAAGGGATAATCATTATTTATTCTTCTAACCCTCATAATCTTTACTTCCTGCTTCCTCCTCTTACATCATCCAGAGTCAGACGATAAACTACATCTGGCAGCAAGTCCTCTAATTAGAAGTTTGGAGATTTTGATGAGTGTGGAACCACCTCTTAATTTATGTTGTTCCCGGGGCCATCTTGATCTAGGGTGATAGCACCTGTTAGGCTCCCAGCTATGGGCAAATAGTGCCCCCCCCCGCAAAAAAAAATCATAAGGTAAATTTTTATAATATAATAACCAATAATACATTTTTATAAAAAAATGACAATGAATGCAACATTAAAAAATAGTAAAATATATTTTTATAGTAAAATTACAAACAATTCATTTTATGATATACAAAATAATAGTGTAAACATAACATTACTCTGAAAGTATAAAATTACATATGAAATATTTAGATTTTGGCATTAAATAATCCATAATGTTGATATGTCGCCAAACAAGATCAATCAATAAACCTCTTCTTACTTGAGTGACTCTTGAGCCTTGTATTGAACTCACATTACATCATAGAAATCTTGTATAAAATATTTCATTTAAACTCCTCTTTATTTAACATATACAGTAGGGAAATTCTGAGAGAATTAGAAGTCCTACCAGGATTCATGATTGGTAGCCGCAATGTTAACAATAGAAGATATGCTGATGACACATTATTAATAGCAGACACAGAAAGGAACCTACAAAAGCTCCTACAAAAGGTACTAAGAGAAAGTAAGAAGAAAGGACTAAGTATAAACTACAAGAAGACAGAATGCATGGTCCTCAGAAAAAGGATGAGTCCAAATAGCAAATTACAAATTGGGGATACTAAAATCAAGCAGGTACAGAAATTTAAATATCTGGGAAGTGTTCTAAAAGAAGACAGAAAGTGCGACACTGAGAACTGAACACGTATTGAGATGGCCAAAGATGCATTCCAAAAGCTATGCAGATTTTTAAGAGGTAGAAAAATGTTGTTAAAAACAAAGAAAAGTGAATTGAACTCTTGCATGATAACTGTCCTCCTGTATAACAGCAAATGCTGGACAAGCTCCTCAAAGATGATGAAGAGACTTGAAGCAATAGAAACGTGGTTCTACAGAAGGATGCTGAGGATACCATGGATCGAACATGTGAGCAACAATGAGGTTCTAGAGAGAATAGAAACAAAAAGGAAGCATACGTAACATCAGGAAGAGGCTAGTTGAAATCTCTGGGGACATAATGAGGAAAGAGGGCTTGGAAGATCTGATACACACAGGACAGATGGAGGTAAAAATGGACAGATCAGCAGGTAACGTACTTGATTGGTTTGAGTAAATGAATGGCAGAACAGGGTTTGGGAGAAATAATAAAAAGACAAAAATTATTAAGAGCTACAAGAGACAGGAAAACGTGGAAGGCCATGATCGCCTATGTCCTGAAGGGATATGACACATAACAGAAGAACAAATGAGATGAATTCTGTTGTTATTGCTCTTGTAAGCACACAAATATGGTCTAAAGGTACCAAGCCATATGTGGTTAAGAGTGACGCGTAAACTGTTACTCTTGCAAGCAATTGCTATGAATTTATTCCTTATTAAGTTCTTTATGTATTTGGTTTTTGTCCATCGTCCCTTGTGTGAAAACAAATTTGTACAGTTTAAAGCTAAAAGCTTGTATTAAATAGAGAAGCAAATGCAGCCAACCAAGTCTTTGGCAAGCTGGTAATATCTCCCCAAGAGAATATACTGGCTTCCTATCTGCAATTTATATATCACATAATATCTCCCCTACCTGCTATAAAAATTGTGGAAAAGAGCACACTAGATTAGGATAAAAGAGCACACAACAATGATTTATCTATTCATTATAATACATACTTGTAATCTGTTTTCTTATGAAGGTGAAAAGGATGACATAAAGCTAAAAACATATACAGTTCTGAGATATTAATAGCAGCCAGGTATGGGAAGTGCTGAAAAGTTCTTAGTTCAACCCAAAATGTGATTGAAAAAAATTCAAATGACTGTTTAGATTTGGGGAAGTGGTTTCAACTAAGAACATTTCAGCATAATATATATATATATATATATATATATATATATATATATATATATATATATATACATACATATATATATATATATATATATATATATATATATATATATGAAAGTGGACATGGAAGTCAGCACTTAGAGGCGACAGTCTGTTTCATGCTAGTGCAATCGTCAGGCGACTGAAGATTGCACTAGCATGAAACAGACTGTCGCCTCTAAGTGCTGACTTCCATGTCCACTTTTATATTTACACACGCTCTATCTCTGATATTGAGAACTTTATCCCATAAATATAGCACACTTTAAGACTATATTTCTTCATATATATATATATATATATATATATATATATATATATACATATATTGTGTTTTAAAACTTGCTTATTTAGTGATTGTTGCATAAAATATTAGAATTAACTATTAACAATTTATACCATTCAAATTCTTAAGTTTGAAAGGTGAAGAATTAAAAAAGTAAATAAATAAAAATTTACAAAAATTATTTAAATTTAAATTTGGATTCAAAAGTAAACAATATTTTAAGGGGGATAATTCTCTATTTTTACATAAAATACCCTAGTTATAACAATTAACTTAAACTAGAACACAGGCTGGAAATATGAGTGTACAAATATAAAAAAAATAAAAAATAATAGGTCGAGACTATAAATTCAATGTACTTATAAAGTGAAATGACACATATACATATGTTATAAATTAATCAAGTACAGTAATATTGGATTGCATGTGTGTACAGATATATAAGAATGTTATTCATGATGAGTTCTAAGAATATTGAAAGTTATTGCATATCATATTAATATTCATTAAATCTATTTTGCAATTTCTTTTAATCAGGGTCAATGTGTTTGAGCAGGTGCTTGGATTTATTGATACATGTAGACATCAATTTGGACCTTGTGTTCAACAAGTTAGTGTTATTTAATTGTTTATTATAATAATCTTCTCCAACTAAAACAAGTTACATCTGCCTCCCTTTCCATTGCATGGCTTAGCTTTCACAATTATCTCCCAGCTTATGGTTTGGTTCCTATGGTTGTTTTTAATCACCAAACATACTTTGAAAGTGTTGTGCAGATTTTGTATTTGATATTGCTCAGTGTCATTTTTTGTAGTAAAAACGTGATTCCAGCTCTTCTCAGTGGATCCAAAGTAATATTTAACATCATTGTCTGAATTGATCGTAGCTCTGTATATTATGCCTTCAGTCATGCACTGGCCATTTAATGAACAGGTTATGTTTTTATGGCAGTTGCACTGATTTTTAGTAGGATTATTTTTTAGTGTTTTGTTTTCAACAAAGATAACATTAAGTTTAGCTATATCTGTACAAAAAAACATAAATAATTATATATCCCAACATAAAAATAATGTATTATGCAAGCTCCCAAACAATTTTATTTATTTATTTATTTTTTAATTCTTTGCCTTTCAAACTTAAGAATTTGAATGGCATAAATTATTAATAGTTAATTCTAATATTTTACACAGCAATAATTAAATAAACAAATTTTAATACATAATTTTGAATCATCACTACGAGAATGCAAACTCTATAACGGTTAATGGTTAGAACATATTTGCACCTGAAGATTGCAAATATTGCATGAAACTCTGAGTCATGCTACCAACGTTGACTATTATGCATATTCACTAATATATACTTATAGCTCTGTTTCATAACAGTGAGCACTGTATTAAAACACCTGAGGAAGAAATATATTTATACATATGTGCAAGTATATGTACGTGTATATAGATTTTTTTTATCCTACCCATTCTTATATATATACCAAGCTAACATACATTCCGATAACAATGTTAAATTTTATATTGGCTCCACTGAAAATCCTTGGAAATTTCATTTTTATCATCATTGAATGACTTTAGATAATGTAAGATATTGAATAGTATGGGTCTCTCCAGACATTTCTAGCAATTAAAGAATGGTGTTAATACACCCATAATTATGTGGGATACAATAGCTAAAACCAAATCTTACAATGGGAAAGGCGATAGATGTAATTTATGTCTTGTAGAAAAAATTATAACATTTAAATAAATAAATAAATAAATAAAATAATATAAATATAGTTAATTGTGAAAACTAGGCATTTATTTACAAGAATATTCGTATATAAAGATTTTACATCTAAACTAGCCATCTATTTGTCATACACACACACACACACACATGTATATATATATATATATATATATATATATATATATATAAATATTCCACAGTGAATGGTGGTGGTAATAAAACAGTGCTCAATGTATAATAACAGACCTAAACTTTATACTAATAATAAACATAGATGTTTTTCCTCACCATTTGATAAAACTCTGGGTTTCGTAATTGTGGCAATCATCAGATACATATTGAAAATTGACCCTAGTAAAATTTAAATGTTAATATTTATATCCTACTGTTAAGATAATGGAGCAGTCCCCTCCATGTTAAAAAAATGCTTTCCTGCAATATTTTAAGCTAAATGTAAGTAACATTTATTCTAATCAGATTAATTAAACTTTAAATTAGCTGATCTTCCTCAAAGTTTCAGAAAAATATATTTTAATTTTGTAAGATATTTTAATAAAGAGAATTACATTGTTCTGAGAGAATTGTAAATGAGGATAAAATAAATGATTTTAGCAGGTTTTTTTAACTCATTCCAATCAATTAAAATTTGTTTTGAAATATAACAGCATAGTTTGCTTATTGGAAATATTAAATGTAATCTATGAGCTTGAAACTTTTAATTTCTAAAAATTCATTTTAAACCTTAGATATTGCTTTTCTTTCAAGGTACCTATATATATATATATATATATATATATATATATATATATATATATATATATATATATATATATATATATATATATATATGGGGGAAAATGTATTCTAAAGATAAAGTCAAAAAATTTTTATGAGATGTGTTTCCTCTTTTATGACTTCATCAGACTAAATTTGTTATGTTGGTGCCACTACACATGTACACAAATGAGGGATGCTGGGAATTTTTAATTTTAATTTTTTTAAATTTTTTGTTGTTTTTTTAAATCTGGCCAATTTGATTTAGATTCTTTTTTTTTTCTTTCCAGCACCTTTGTTAGTAGATATCCCACACTGTGATAATAGAAGATCTGCTAGGAATGGTTAAATGTTGTAACAGCCAGGACACAAATTTAATGTAGATGACCTTGCAATCAAGGCACTTTCTAAACATTTTTGCCATAGTGAATTGTTCTCTCCTTTGATCAGAGTAGCCTTTCTATGCCAAAATTGTGGTCAGTCTCATTACAGTGGGCAACCAACACATTTGATGTATTGTTTTGTAAAATGTCCCTCTTGTGTTCATATAATCTTTTATTTAGATTCCTTGAGGTTTCTCCAATGTGATTTTTGTGACAATTATTACAGGCAATCAAGTAAATTCCTCCTTCTAGTTTTAGTGTATTGTTTTGTTTAGTATTGACTAAGTCTTTTATTGTTTTAGATGTAATAGTAATAAATTATATGTTGAGTTTAGATAGATTCTTTTCAGTTTAGATGTGATAGAGTTTTTTGGTAGGACAATATATTTTTTTGATTCATTGGGTTTGTCAGGAGTGGCCATTTTTCTATTTTGTAATATTTTATGAGCCTTTTGTTTTGTATTGAATATAAAATAATTAGGGTTCTGAAGAAGCTTGAAAGTGTTTTCAATTTATTTCTCCTCTTCATGTAAATATTGAAGGCTGCAAATATATATATATATATATATATATTATCCATAGAAGGAACTTCTTCCAGCTAATAATAATTTATCAATGTCAATTTACCTGGAAAGAAAAAATGCAATTATTAATAAGAGGTGTTGTAATTAATGCATGCAAGATTTCATAGCTCTCACATCACTTTGTCTTAGTCAACCTATGAACTTTTCCACCGATCCTCATGAAGTATACAATTTTCAAGATTCTTTAATGTGATGAGATTGGAATTTAGATAAGGTGAGAAAAAAATCAATTTCTATTGTTTCTAGTCAAAGATATTTTGTCTTTCAAAGTCATTCTTATTATCATTCTTTCTGTGACAAAAATGAGGCATTACACAACCGTTAAAACATTTGTCATCATTCAATATATATATATATATATATATATATATATATATATATATATATATATATATATATGTGTGTGTGTGTGTGTGTGTGTGTGTGTTGAAACTAAGTGCAATTTGTGCACATATAAATCAGCACATCATAATAATGTAAATTTTGATAGATAACACCAAAATATTATATGGGACTAATTATAAAGAAAAATTCAGAATTCTAAAACCATTATGATACAAAAGAAATGACAAATCTTAAATAAAATACCTTTCATCATAGGAGATTGTATATAGGAGTGTGCATAAAAAATGCATATAGATATGCATTACATGATTTCCACTTAATTGTTATAAATAATGCCACTTTGCTGGAATTAGTTGGAATCAGTTCAACCTGAAGATGACAAAATTTAGTCAAATAAATCTAGCTTAGCATAGTGATAGAACTCCCAGTTCTTTAAATGACTGTAACACTTGAAAGTACTTGAATATAACAAGGAAAAAACATGAATTTAGACAATTTATTCATAACTCCAATCCTGATACCTAATTCAAAAACTGGAAACATATAATACAAACTTAAATAAATGGACCTTGTCAGTAGAATTTAAGAAAATTTGTTTGATGAACTCTTGTTGCATAAATACATCTTATATATAATACAAAAGAAAACTTTTCTTTCGCAATGCATTTCATCCCCTAAGGAATTTTATCATAGTAAATGTAAGGATTTTATTTTGCAACATGTATTTATAAACAGAATTAAAAATATTAATTAAATATATTGAATATTGCTATCTCATATATATATATATATATATATATATATATATACATATATATATATATATACAGGGGTTGGACAAAATAATTGAAACACTTGTTAAATTCAAAGAAAATGTATTTAATATGGAGTTGGTCCTCCTTTAGCCTCACATACAGCTTTAATACGTCTAGGAATGGAATCATACAGTTTTCTGACTTCATCCAGAGGAATTTTCAGCCATTCTTCCATTAATACCTGCTTCAGCTCTTTAAGACACGACGGTGGAGGATAGCGGCCCCGAACTTGTTGCTCCAAAATGCACCACAAATGTTCAATAATATTTATATCTGAAGATTGGTGAAGCCACTCCATATGTTCTAACTCACTTTCATGCTCTTCATACCAATTCTTAACCACTCAAGTGGTATGTATTGGAGCATTATCGTCTTGGAAGATGCAGTCACCATCAGGGAATAAAGTCTGGACCATTGGATGAACATGATCTCCCAAAATGTTCAGGTAATCTTTGCTGTTGATTCTACCATGCAGGGCAACTATTGGACCAAGACATTTTCATGATATGGTGGCCCAAACTATCACTGATCCACCTCCATACTTCACTGTTGGAAGAAGTCAGTCAGGGTTGTAAACTTCTTTGGGCTGCCTCCACATATAAACTCGCCCTGAAATTGGGAAAAGAGCAAAACTCGACTCTGCTGAGAACATGACTTGCTTCCATTGGTCTGCAGACCAGGCATTGTGATCCCTGCACCACTTCAACCTCTTCTGAATGTTGCGAGTGGAGAGAAGAGGTTTCCTTATGGTGGCTCTTCCATGATATCCAGCCTTATGGAGCTCACAACGAACAGTTTTAGTAGAAACTGAACTATTCAGATGATTATTCAACTCAGCAGTCACTTTGGCTGCAGGAGTCCAATGATTTTTTGCCACATTGCATTTCAATGCACGTCGGTCCCTGTCAGTATGTTTGCAAGTCCGGCCCGAATTGCTACAGTTGCTAAAGGTATTGCCCTGTTTCTTGAATTGAGTCATAGTTCTTGATATGGTAGCTCTTGAAAAACCAAACAGTTCAGCAACCTTAGTGATCGAGGCTCCTGCCATATGAGCTCCAACAAATTGCCCTTTTTCGAACTCAGAGAGGTCACACATTTAGCTTAAATTTTACTAAATTCTAAAATTAAATAAGACAAAGAGAGTAAATTAGATAAATAAACGTATTTACAATAGATATAACCTGCAATTACAAAGTTTTAGTTAAAGTTCTTAATATAATAGGTCTTTGAAATATAGGAGGGGAATTTGCACCTGTTCCAATTATTTTGTCCAACGCCTGTAATAGTTAATACACTCACACATCCAATCTAAAAATGTCATGACCCTTTAGTACATAGGTGATCTGAACACTATACAACTTTGTCATAAGACTCCTAACTCATTAGGGTCATAAGGACACCCCATGTATTACAGCTGTAACAACAGTGTCTAGGGAAATATAAAATGGTTATTTAACAGGATAGGGAGGAGTGATGGATTCATACCTTTCTGAAGAGTATTTATTGCAAAGTGAATGTAATAAACTTGAACAGAATTTGAACTTGGCTCACCAATTTCTCTTCCTGAACAAGAATTGTTTTAGGTATTGATTTATGGGTTTTGATTGCTAATCAACCCTTTGTGAATTATATAAAGCCGAATCATATTTTGGATTGTAAGAATTAATCTTTTGTTGTGAATGAATACTGCATGAACAGTTTTGGGGGATAACATTGATTTTCAAAATATGAGTCTGACTATTTAATCCATACCTGGCAGGGAGAAGAGATGGATTCATACCTTTCCCAAAAGTATTTGTGCATAAGTGAATGCAACTAATGTCACTGAAATTTGAATTTGCCTCTCCAAATTTTCATTCTAATCCATTACACCACCTACACATCTGATTGTTTTTTGGCAAATATATAGGAGCAGTTTTCTATTGGCTTCTGCAGGGTTTTGAATTCAGTGTTGTCTTTGTAGATCGATACCAACTAAGAATAGATAGCCCTGTCTGCCCTACTATTTAACCCATAGAAGAGAGAAATGAATTCATGCAACTGTCTCAGCCAGAATTTGAGTTTTGGTTACCAATTCCATTTTTATACTATTAACTATTGTTCACCCTGCCCTCCATACTTTTATATACTATGTAGGTAAAAGTGGAAGTTGGTGTCAGTATAGCTTACTGAGAAGAATCCGTTTTGTACTAATAATATGGACTACAATTGTATACAATGATTAGAAATTTATGAAAAATACAAATTTAAGAATAAAATAGAATTATATTATAAAAGAATGGATTTTTTTTTGTACGCTAAGGTTATATTTTAATTTGCATTTCATGAAAGCACATGCCAAGATCGTATTGCATGTTCTCCCACTGCTACACACAGAGGCCAAATAAACATCCCCGACCTACTTGTTAATTTTTGGATTTTTTTAACATGCTATGTGCTGTATTCATATGCAAATCTCCATCATATAAATAGCAGTTGATACAGTTGGTGGCTAAACTAATCCTGGCTTTGGTTGGAATTGGTATGCCCAAGCTTGGGAA
Organism: Acanthosepion esculentum; assembly: GCA_964036315.1. Classification (NCBI taxonomy): domain Eukaryota; kingdom Metazoa; phylum Mollusca; class Cephalopoda; order Sepiida; family Sepiidae; genus Acanthosepion; species Acanthosepion esculentum. The sequence continues at coordinate 33,351,696 of OZ038504.1, read as the reverse complement.
GAGGCTAGGTTTATTATCTGATGCCTGAGGTATCCCCAAAAGATGAAATGCCAAGTGGGCTTCGGAATTTTTTCACGGTGTGGTCAATAGACCCACGTTAAACCTCAACCTTGTGTCATCCATTTGTAACATGGATGAACTGGTAAATACCACTAGTTCTGACATTGGTTAGAATTGGTATTCTTGGAATATTAGTCGAAGCTCTAAGAGGCTTTGCCCCCAGCCAGTACCTCTTTCATAGATACCACCAATCCTGACCTTGAAAACTAGACTACTAGAGAAATAGTAGCAAATATTTCTAACTACTTATAGTTTATGACATTCTATTCACTACTATTTTTGTTTTGCTTCAGATATCAAAAGGGACAAGGAACTAAAACCTAAAATTCTGGATCTAGATAGTAAGACCCCCCCACCACCACCAGGACAGAGAAAATATGGAATTATTTGTACCGGAAGTGTTGCCTGAAGGAAGTAGAAGCGATTTCCACCTTTCAGTGATAAGGTACTCCTTCCTGTTTTTTGATCAGGTCTGCTTTCTTTTTTTCTTTTCACTTCTTCTTTCTTGGAAAGACAGAGACATTGCTTTTCTTCTCTTATCTGCTTACCCCCTCTCTCAGGAAGATGCACTGAAGCTCCTTTTCCTTTCTTTTCCTTGCATTTGCCCTAGATTTGACAGTCGAGAATATCCCGTTCATTTCTGTTAAGCAACCTATAGTCCTCTACTTTCTTCTTGTTTCTTTGTTAATTATTCATTATTTTTGCATGTTAATTCTATTAACATTTGTTCACAGAAACCCCATCATGATGGCCTATGATATCATGACTGGTTACTTCACAAATGCACCACACTACATTTCAGCATTCCTTTTCATCAGCACTTCAGCAGATTGAATTCAAATTAGCAACACAGAATCTTGATTTCATTTCCTGCCAAATTCCTGGATTTATGTAATGATATGCCACACATGGAATCTTTTTTATTTCAACACGCTGCCATTTTTGTATTTTTCTTACCAGTCGCCAAATCACTTCATTCAAGGGATTTCATTTATCCTTTCATCAAGGAACATAACATACAAATATTTCCAAAGACTTACCACTTGCACATGGTTACCATACTGCTTTTTCTGGAATTCTAATTTAACCACATTTGCATATCTACACTCACACTTTGGAACATTTTTATGTTTTTAATATTTTACCCCTTACCAGGTGGTGATTCCTTTCATTTTTAACAAATCCACAAATGGACATATTTGCAATTAAGTTGTTTGTTGTTTGCGAATAATAAAACTTTGACCTTTTTCTTAAGAACTCTGCCTTTGTTGCAACTCAGTTCCTGGTTTCAATATTTTCCTGTATATTCTTCATATTAAGATTCCTTATAAAAATAGCGACCCCTCTGTGGGCTGCGACAGAAAAAAAAAAGGTTAGTCATAGATTATTTTCAAATGATAAATTGTTTTACCTTAAAGATGCATGTCGTCTACCTAAGATTACAATGAAGATTTCAGAAATAGCAAAATATATCTGAACTAGACCTAAAAAGAGTGTATCATCAAGTTCCCCTACGAAATGTTGACCACCCTTACATGGCTTTTGAAGCCAGTGGTAAATTGTATAATTTCAAAAGTATGCCATTTGGGATCACAAATGGAGTGGCAGGGTTTCAAAGAACTTGGGATGAAATAATCAAAAAGGAAGGCCTACAGGGAACAGATAGATGACGTGACCATTTGTGGTATTAATGAAAGAGAACACGACACTAACTTGGCAAAATTCAAAGAACTGATTGAAAAGTACAGTCTCACCTTAAATGAGAATAAATCTGTCTACAGAGTAACGAAAATAAAACTTCTAGGCTATGAAGTAAGTAAAGGGATCGTTAGATCAAATCCTGAAAGGATGAGACCTCTTTAGGAATACCATCCTCCAGGCAATATAAAAGCTCAAAGGAGAATCATCAGGATGTTCACTTACTATAGTCGTTATATCCTAAACTATTCACTAATAATTCACTTGCTAAATAACAACACTATATGCCTGTTACTTGTTAAAATAAAAGATTCCTTTGAATATTTGAAAAGAGAATTAGAAAGAGATGTAGTACACAAGGAAAAAACCCTTTGGAATTGAAATTGATAGTAGCGACATCAGCTTAACTGGAACACTAAAACAAGGAGGTAGGGCTATTTCATTCTGGTCCAGAACTCTAAACCCCTCTGAACAAAACATTATGATCATCAAAGCAATCAGGGAATGGATTCATTAACAGAAAAGTAAATATTTTATTCTTGTCATGGACCAAGAAGTTCTATCTTACGTTTTCGATAAGTATAAAGCTTTGAAGACTAAAAATACCAAAATTCATCACCGGCGAATTGAACTTTCTACTTACAAATATGATGTCAGATATTGAATGGGCATCAACAACACATGCCCAGATGTGTTAATGAAAGTACATTGCACTTCTGTCATAAATATCAACCATAAAGTGGAGAGATTGAATGGATCTCTGTAGACGACGATCAACTTAGCCTTAAAATCAAGAGGGAAACCATTTTATCTGACTCTCTCCACTTGATTCATTCCTTACTGTGTAAAGCCATGAATTGTACTCTTCATGAACAGATGTTTTCTTATCTGAGAAAATCTATTTCCAGAAGATATATTTCTTCATGGTCGATGATTCCTGGGGAATGTGCTCATGAGAAACTATGTTCAGGACAACAAGTACAAAACTACTGTATGAAAAGTTGAGCCGATTCAGGTGAATCCTGATTACCCTCTTGTTAGGTTACCAATTGGAAAAGAAAGTACTCTTCCTCTATGTCACCTCACTCCTGCTGGGGACAACAATCCCCATACCCGAAGCAGTTACAATAATCTCAAGTAGCCCTATCCTGGATTTGGATGGGAATAACATACCAAAATCAGAAGATCGTGTACCACAACCAGTGTCCAGTGTTTCAACTGAAGGGACTGAACCAAGAACCTGTAACTCCCTAGCCTAAACATTGCAAAAATGTCCCCACCAAAATTGTCAAAGGTGCTCTAAGTGTATCACCAAAGAACCTAAAAGACTTTAATTTGGTTAAGTTTTTTTTAAACTGCATTCCATTTCTTTTGCCAAAATAAAGTATTACAAATTTACATTTTCAAAAAAAAAGTTGGGGACAATCTTGTATTCATATGCAAATCTCCACCAAATAAATCACAGTTGATACAGTCGGTGGTTGAGACTAATCCTTACCTTGAAAACTATACTACTAGAGAAATAGTAGTGAATATATCTAACTAATTATAGTTTACAACACTACGGTAATGGTGAGATAAGCTGTGATTAGTGAGATTAACTAATTAGTGAGATTAGTTTCCTGAAAAATTAGCATTGCTTTATAAAACTTATAAAAGTCTTTCTTTTAAAACAGTTTTTCAGTTTTAAATTAGTTTTCTAATGTCCAGTGTTATTGCGCTTTTCAGTATTGATGGGAGTTTCCTTCCTAATCTTTTGTTTAAGGTAGTTTGGAATTTAACATCAGGATAACATCATTATTTTCTCTTTGAGTTACATCTACTGTCCATTTTAGCTTTTTGTGATCATCTTGTCTTTGAAACTGATGGTCTATCAACAGTTGGATGATGAAACAAAATTGGAGACTGACCAGATAAAGACTGTCTTAGCTACAATCTTTGCTACAAATTCATTCATGGTGTATGAAAAACTTATCAAGTGGCAACTTCAGTATGGCAACTCCATGGATGTATAACTGCATTTTATTGGGCTGGATGAGCAAAAATATTCTGGCTTGAGCATTTGTGCAAGGATTGCTTGAGAATGTAAAGATTGTGGTGTGGAATCAGTGCCCATACAAGAAACCATTTACTTGATTCAAAATTCCTAGAAGGTTACCAACTATAAAAGATTAGGCATTTCCGTGCAGGAAACACTCAGAATTCATTGACTGGACAGTTAGCATTAGTGTCAGTTAAAATTTATAAAATTGTTTTTCGTAAACCATTTTTTCAAGAAAATGAACTTCAAGTCCATTATTATTTCTCTTTCCTCTATTGATGGGAGTTTCCTTCCTAATCTTTTGTTTAATGTAGTGCAGAAAGCCAATATCTTGATTATATCATTATTTTCCCTTCTAGTTACGTGTGCTACCCATTTTAGTTGTTGCTACTGTTGAAAGTCCTCAAGTGATGTGGTTATGGTTATTTGATAAGGCACTTTGTGATTCTGTAGTGTCAGTCGATAAGATCTGATAAAGAATTGTCTTCTTTAAGACCTAGAGGATTCATTCACTTGAGGCCTTTTAATCATTGATCAGAGAAAGCATTTGTATATAGCAGATAGTTTAAACATTTCTGAATAAGTTGGATGCCATGTGTGACATCCATGTGAGAGTCTAGTCTGAGGCTATTTAAGAACATTACTCAAGTTCACAGGTTAACTTTTTGGTTTTGTAGCATCTTAAAGTGTTGAATAAAAATATCCCTAGCATAAAATATCCCATATTCAATTTATCTCTTATACTAAATTTATTATAACTGATCTATATACCAAAGTATTTGAAGTGTTTAGTATTTATTTATTTATTTAATTTTCTGAATTTTTATGATGTATTCAGACCATTTGCTTCTTACCAATGGCAATAGAAGCAGACTATAGATGGTTATGACTTTCCACTATTGATGGGAATTTCCTTTCTCATCTGTGGAAAGTCAAACGTCTTGATAACATCATTAATTTCTTTGTTGATGAACCTTGTTTTCTATTAGCAGATTTGTTTGGGATGTTAAAATGACCAAAGTCTATCTCTTCACATCTGTGCTTCTACATGTGTAAAGTATAGTCTAGGAAGAGATTAAATAGATTTGATTATAGCAAAAAAAGTTTTGTGTAGAACCAGCTAGACCTTTTGTAAAAAAATGATAGAGAAATGGTGCATGGCATGCTATGATGTCTCCAAATTACCCTCTTCATGTTTGAATTCAGAGTTTTTTTCTCCTAAACTGGTTGTTATCCAGGACAAAAGGGCCCACTTTGTCCTGCCACACAGATAAATGAAAATGAATTACATACCTTTTCCAAGGGCATTAGTGGCAATGTGAAAAAAATAGGATCTATCAGAATTTGAACATGGCGCTCATGCACCCACATCAATCCCTTCTAGTAGTGCGTTGGACCCACTTTTGCCTTTAGAACCATTTCACTTGTTCTTGGCATGGAATCAACAATGTTCGGGAAGCACTTATTTGTTGGTTTCAATCTCTGTGAATGACTGCTAAGAACACACCCCTACCCAAATTTATAGACAAATCTCAAAGATGCATGCTAGGATTCCTTTTTAACAATTAAAAATGAAGTCTCATCTACAATATATTATTTTCTTGTTATTTCTTGTCTTGAAGTTAGAATGCTATAATCACTTGACTGTATCCCTTTTTCATGTGAACACAATTCTTACTTTGTGAACTTTTTGCCTTATTACTGTTGCTTTGCCTAATTTCATATTGTATATATATATTGTTTGCTTAGTATTATTTTGCCCTGTTCTTTTTCTTCCTGTTCTTATTGTTTATTGAGAACTTTGTCAATTCCATTCCACATATATATTGCTGTGTTATCAAAGGTAGAAGAAAGCTTAACATTAATAATAATATTCAATAAACATTATAATTATTTGATTCTTTTAGGAGTTAAAAAATAACTATTTTTTCTTGTCAACATCTTTATTTTATTACTCAACCTGTAAAACTGGGTGGGGTGGGGGTATGTACTATTCCAATGTCATATTTCAAACTCTGTTAAATTAGGTGTCTATGTGTGTGTGTCTGTGTGTGTGTATCTGTGTATATATTAAATGGCGCAAACACATGTAAGTCACTTACACGCAATACACATACACATGACATATGTATATGCAAAGTTCTATGCTGATAACGTGTGACAGACAGAGAATCAGTTCTTCTTTTCTAATATAGATTAAAGTAGATACCTCCCAAAAAAGCGATACACTCTGACCTCTTTAATCCGGCACCTTTGAACCTAGAACCTTGCCGAACTACAGGAAATGCCAGATGACATAAAAAAACCTATGCAAATGTAGTCTTGCCAGCTCATTCCACATATATATTGTTGTTATGAAAGGTAGAACAAAGATTAAATAAAATAATCATTAATTCTTCCAAACAACTGTTATTGTTTCATGCAGTACTTTTTCAAACACTAGACATTTTTTGGCAACAACCTGCTGACATGAGTTGAAATCCTCACAGTATTTAGCATTGTAGAAGTTATCACTAACATTTTTGTCAAGATTTACAAACTCTACGTTTCATTCAATTTCACAAGCCAATCAATGAAATTTGAATAAGCTGATTTGTTTGAAAAAATACAGACAATAACCCTACTTCACTAATAATTTCTTTAATTTAATTTCATTTTATAGGACTTCATGATAAACAATTTTTTACGAATTTTTTTTCTTTTTTAAAAAATTCTTAGGATTTCTTATTCTTGAGCATGCAACATTCAACTGGTCATGCATCAATATTTATTTCTGGAGCCAAATATTGACCTTATGATTTGTTTTTAGTTCTCGCAAACATGGTGCAAACTGGAAACCAGATTCTTGTATATACAAAAATCTAAAGAAGAGATATCCAAAAAAAACAATATTGCATTTTTATTAAATAAGTATTTGTTATTTTAATCATTAAACTGTGTTTAAAATATTGGGAGTATTTTGTATGTTAAATTTTTAATTTTTCCAAAAACAACTAGTGCAAATTTATTGCAATATCTTTAAAACATTTATTTTTTACAGAATAATTTCCAAAATATTCAATAAACATTATAATTATCTGATTCTTTTAGGAGTTAAAAAATAACTATTTTTTCTTGTCAACATCTTTATTTTATTATTCATCTTGTGAAACTGGGTGGGGGTATGTACTATTTTTTCTCAAGATTTACAAACTCTACATTTTGTTCAATTTCACAAGACAATCGATGAAATTTGAATAATCTGATTTGTTTGGAAAAATAATTTGACCCTACATCACAGTTTAATAATTTCTTTAATTTAATTTTATAGGACTTCATGATAAACAATATTTTTAAGAAAATTTATTTTTTTCCTTTTTAATAGTGAACAATAAATTATTAGTATTTCTTACTCTTGAGCATGCAACATACAACTGGCCATGTGTAAATATTTCTATCTGGAGATAAATTTCAACATTTTTGGCCTTGTGATTTGTTTATAGATCTCACAAACACAGGCGAACTGGAAACTGGATTCTTGTATATATAAAAACTTAAAGAAAAGATATGCAAAAAATAATATTGCATTTTTATTAAATAAGTATTTGTTATTTTAATCATTAAATGTTTTAAAATTGTATGTTAAATAATAAAACTTAATTTTTCCAAAAAAATTAATGAAGATGTATTTTACCAAGCTATGCACCCTAGTAAAACCAATGGTACTTTGTCCCCCCTTACTTGTTTGCAGTTCTCCTCAAAATTTGGTTTTGATCAGTCAATGTAGGGCCATTTTAGGGTGACAGATGGACTAACAGAATTTTATATATAGATAGATAGATAGATTATACATAACCATTATTCTATACTGGTTGATTAGCTGCATATCCAGGATTCAAATTTCTCTTTCCTAAAGTTACTCTATGAAATTAAGATCCAGTAAGTGTGAAGGCTACTTAAACACAAAAAACCCATTACCATGTTCCATGAACCAATCTTCCACTATATTTTTATTGCAGTGACCCGCTTCAAATGGACATCAAAGAATGGGTGTAGTATAGTCATAAACTGAGGTACAGGTTCTTGCCCACAATACCTAGGTAGGCAGTGGAATTTAAACAAGGGTCCCAATTCATATCAAGAAAATATTTCCCATACCATTAAACCACCGTTACCAGCCTGAGCAATACTGGGTTTGCCAATATATTAAATCCAGCAGCAAGGCTTCTGACCAGGAGGTTTTGAGGAGTGTGGAACCATCTTTTAATTGCTGTTGTTCTCAGGACCACTCTGATCCGGGATGGTAGCTCCTTTTGGAGTCCCAGTAATGGGCAAATAGTGAACGCCCAAAAACGAAAACAAAAAACTATGAAAGTATAAAAATACGTTTTTATAGTATAATTGCCAACAATACCTATTTATAGTAAAATCACCAGCAATACATTTTATAGCAAATATGATCAACAATACATTTTATCTGTAGTTGAAGGCATGCAATTGCATTCAAAATATATTTAGTTGAAGTTATAAAATTGTGTTCTGAATATTTCAAATATTTAGATTTCAGCATTAAATAACCCATAGAGGTGTTGATATGTCGCTAAACAAAATCAACCAATCCAAACCATCCTGAGTCATTCATAAAAGTCAGGATGGATTTATAATTTTATGTTAATGTCAAATTCTGACCATACCATCCATATGTTGCAGCAGAAATTGATTTTCATCTGACCAGCTAATGTTTTTTTCAATCTTCTGTTATTCAATGTTTGTGATCCCTAATGAATTGTAGCCCCAGATTCTTGTTCTGACCGAGATAGCATCTGGCAAGGACTTTTGCTGCTGCAGCCTACTTCCAGGTTTGAAATGTTGTGTATCCAGAGACATGGTTCTATATACAGCGATTGTGGATATTTGAGCTACAGTTGCTTTTCTATCAGCTTGAACCCTTCTTGTCATTCTCATTTGATCTCTTTCATCAGCAAACGATTTCTACCCACAAAATTTATACTCTTAATATTTTTCTTTTTCTCATCATTCTCTGTAAATCTAAGATCAGTAGATTTTGAAATAATCAGAACTGACTGTCTGGCACCAGATGTTTGCTTCAATTAAGATCATTTAAATCACCTTTATTTCCTATACTAATATATGAAACAAAATTCAGCAGGTTGACATGACCATGTTTCAATGTCTATACCCATTAAATTGCTGTCATTGACTAGTTAGAAATATGTATAAAAGAGAATTTTCTTTTGCTGTGTACTTAATTAAATAGCCAGTGAGTGACTCTATATTGACCTGAATGACTATTTTTACAGAGACCCCACTCCCAACCATCATAAATTGATTTACTTCTTTCTGTTTTAGTACAGTTCCATTTCAACTAACCTAAAATAGTTTAGATATGTGATAACAAAAGTTTAAAAAATCTGTTTTTTGTATTGTTTTTCTTTATCAAGATAGGATCAATATATAACATCCCTTTTTATCCATTAAAAGAAGCAAAAAAAAAAATATCCAGACAGATGCAAATCAGGAAGGTAGCCCTAAGAGAAATGGAGTGACCGACCGCATTGCAATCAAGATAATAAATAAGTATAAATAAATAAATATAAACTTTCATTTAGAAATTACAATGGCTCAAGTTTGACGTCAACTTTATCAAAAGGTTTTATGTTTTTTATACAGAATGTCCATTTCGAGTAACACAAACATGCATAAATGATTTCCAGACAGTAATATAATTTTTAAATGGCAAAATTTTGTCTACGTTCATTTTTAAACTAAATTTATTTGATCAGTCAGAGACGCTGACAATATTTATCAACTTTGATCTTTCAAAACTTTTTATGTGTCCCTATGGTTATTCAATGTTCACCTGTTATACACTTTCTCAACCCATTTGGCTGAAATCAGTTTTACTTATAATCAATAATATAGTCACTTGTTCAGTTCTGTTCAATGCACAATGTAAATAATTACAGTTTCGCTAAAGTTTTGTTGTGCTTTATCATACGACAAAACGAATGATCAATAATTTCAGTTGTAAATCATTTTTTTTATTTTTCTCTTTTCCTCGGAGATGTGAAGAGTGCATTCATAAATGAGTTGATCCTCTTTTGAAGTTGTCTTCTCAGCTGATTGAGAAGACAGACAGCTCAATTGATTAAAACCTTGTTATCAACTGCCCACAAAGGAAATTAAGCAACTCGCTCATCTCCCACTGTCTTATTGATTAGAGGTCTCTTAGGACTGCGAAGAAGTGTTTTCTCACATTTTTTTCTTTCTAGAACATTAGTGACTGGCTATTTGCTTATCATTCACTTATTTTAAAGTTCCCATCATTTTTTTGTTGTTGTTATCACGTTTCGGCTAATGTTTTATCTTCAGGCCTCATCAGTTACAATATATAATTGGTAACTTTCTAGAAGTTTCAAACCAAACTGCCATCATTTCATCTGTCCAGCATCTAGAGGTCAGTGATTCTCAAATGGTGCAGTGCACTTCATAGGTGCAACGGAAGAGGATAGCGGGGGAGGCAGAATGATTGAAAGACAATCAAAGATTTAGAAACAGTTTTAAAAAATTCATATGCCAAAAATAAATATGATTTCAAAATTTAAAATATTATTAGGGATTACTCGTAATTGCATGCATGAGTCCCAGTATAGTTATAAATAATTATTGACTGATTTTATCATTGTGATATTTTTGCATTATATCATGTATTAAGAATATAGTAACTAGTTTTTGCAAATTGGAGGAGAGAGTTATCAATGATAATGTCCTGACATTGAATCCATGTTTATCTCCCTTTAATCCCCTCTCTGTCTTTTTTGTTTTTAAATGTGCTTTTTTTTCCCCCATAAAATTCGGTGAAGCATGAGAAATTTTCATTCTTCAAATGCGGCCCAGAGAAAAAAGTTTGGGAACCACTACTCTCGGTCATCACATTTTTTCTTTAATATCATATCCTTAGAGGACAACATGACTTTCCACAGATATTTTGTATCTGTGAATTGCCATATGTTCTTGTGTTGACAATATTTTTCTCAGTTGTGTATCAAATTTCCATTTCATCATCATGTCCAGCATTATCTCTAAGATATAACTTTTCTTTTTTAAAATGCTGTGTCTTTACAGCATATATGTGATAACAACTCTCCGCAGATTTTGCTTACCAGTAAATTGACATATACAGGGGGCTGCAAAAGTATGTTATCTGTATTATAATAGTGGTTCTAGAATTCATTTAATTTATTAAAATCATTTTTAATATTTTTATTTTGATAATTTTTCATTCTTTATGTTGGAGTAATGGATAGTGGCTCAGATTGAGGAATCGGAGAGCCGAGTTCAAATTCCAGTCGAATCCATTACATTCACTTACATGCTAATACCCTTGGGAAAAGTATGAATTCTCTTCTTCTCCCCCCCGCCCCAGATATGGATAAATAGCAGGTCAGACTTGGTTCTATAGCCTTGGATGGCAACTGGTCTACTGCAGAAAGAAATGGCAAACTAGTTTGGGGAAAAATCTGCCTCATCAGTTATGTATTGAAAGATACATGAGCACCTCGGCATGTATCATGCATAGCACATAACTGACTGACATTACATTGTAATTTTCAATTTATAATAAATAATTGCAGTTAAAAAGGAGTGTGTGAATGATGGGGGCAGACATGTTTAATATTAATATGTTTGTATAATCAATACTTTGTGTTTTGTGCTCACAATGTTTTTCTTTACTGTATACCCACTTTTGCCCCATCCCTGTATTCTTACACTGACTATATTTTCCTTGGTTGGGTATCAAATTTTTATTCTTTCATCATGTCCGGCATCCTGTATGTGCTAACTTTACATTTTGTCACATCCTTACAGGATGCATGTGATCGTAACTGTGCAGACATTTTTTTATTATCTGTGAATTACCCCAAATTCTTGGGAAAGATATTGGATTGATTTGCTTCCATGGTTTGGAATTCAGAGTTTCCCTCCTCTTACACTACTTGCCAGCTAAAGATAAGGAGTCTAGTCTAAGCCGCTATTTAATCTATAGATGAGGTCAGGGAGAACAGATAGTTTCATGCCTTCTCCACTTTTTCAGTGTGGTGAATGCAACAAGCTAATCCAGAGTTTGAACTCAGCTCAGCAATTTCACTTCCATCAAATTTCTCTTTACCAATATTTTATTGAAGAATTCCTCTTCTGAGGCTGCATCGTGTTTAATCTCTTTTTCTTTTTTTAATCATGTCACCCCAGGCAATGTGAGAATGCTACTAGCATGCAGGGGGGTTACAGGGGGTGAAAGTGGGAGAGAAGATTGAATATAGGGAGGATTGAGGAAAGGATAAAAGATGAATGGCATTCAAGAAAATAGAGGATTGGAATTGACATTGCATTTAAATTTTTGAAGATTGCAGTTATCAGGGAAGCAAGTAAACGGAAGTGAGTTCCACAGGTGGGAAGTGCGAGAAAAGAAACTGTTGGAGTAGAAGTGGCATTTAGCTATTTCAGTAGTAATCAGATGGGACCTAGATGCAAATCAAGTAGCATGCTTAAATTCATGTAATCAGGGCACCATGGCAAAAACTCATCAGTGCAGTTGCCATGAAAATATTTGTAGAAAAGATAGAGGGAAGCCATATCACCTCGGCGGTGAGAAAGTGGCGAGATGTCCAATCAAGATCGATTTCATTATAGATCCTTCTTTGGAATATGCCAAGAACCTCAACACCGAAGTGAAGAGATTCTGTTCAATCTTCGACTCTTACAATTCTAACAGAACTGATCACCCTCGAAAGCAGTTTGGAAATATTGATAATTTCATTGTGAATCTGAAATTTCTAAAAATCTTCAATTCAAATAAAATTACTTTAATCCTATTCCTTGAAGAAATCTTGTTGATTCAAGGTGAGATGAAAATTATAAGTTCCTAATTCTAAGAGATCATTCCTTCAATACAAAAGATAAGGATTTCTTTACAGAAAAGGCTATAATCTGCTTAAAACTCATTTTTAAAGGAAATGCAGTTGTTTGAAATAATTTTTGAGGTTTCAAATCTTAGGAATTGCAGATTATATTAAAAATTCTAGAAATTTGAATTTCTTATGCTCACATCAAATTTTCGCCATCTTTTTTGAAGTAGTCTTTGTTGCGTACATCACAACATGAGACAGTTTATAAAAGTTGCTGCTCATAAATAATAATGGAAAATATCAGTCTATAAATTTTGTTCAAATTTGTATAGCAGCTTATTTCTAAAGAAAATGTTTTTTTACCTCTTTTCACAGTCAGCAAGGCTCTTTTTACCCGAAGGAAAGCATGTCCCTTTCACTCAGATCATTTTTCTCGATAACCCATATCTATTCAGTTTTGTATCTTAAACTTAAACAAATGAATTTCTAAGGAATTAATGGATTTATTTTTAATCCAAGTTTTTTTATGAAAATGTATGGCTGCTAATGTTTTATAATGTATTTTTATATCCTCATGTTTTGACCCCATTTTGCGGGGTTCACTATTTGCCCATAGCTGGGAGCCTAACAGGTGCTACCACTTTGGGCCAGGGTGGACCTGGGAACAACAGTAATTAAGAGGTGGTTCCACACTCCTCAAAATTTCCCAATCAGAGACCTTGCTGCCAGATGTAATTTATCATCATACCCAGTTGTTGGGCTGCAGTCATTGAAAATGAAGGTGATACAAGGTGACCCTTAAGGATCACCTTGGGGTGATACCATTTTTGATAAATAAGATGAAAATAAATTTAACTTACATTTGTTTTTATATCCTTTCTGGTAAAATGTAATTACTTTCTGAACATCCTAATAATTTAAAATGTTTTTAATTTTATTCATTTTACAAGTAAATAATTTTTTATTATTTAAAAGAAATTTTATTTTTCAATTTAGAAATGTAGTGCCTTATTTGTCTTTATGAAAAGTCTATAAAAACCCAGACTAACTTTTTGCTGATTAACATTTCTATTTTCAGGTACCGTGAGTTCAATTATTATATTGCCACCTTCTGTGGGTTCTTTTTTTCATCAGAGAAGAAAAAAAACAGTGATTTGGCAGTCAGATAAACCCATTGGCATTGATTTCTATTTTTTGGTCAAATTCATGATCTGGAATTTCTCACTCAATTGTTTTTACACTATTTACATTGTTCGGTCTGTTTTTTTTCATCTTCGTTGCCATATTCATGACATTTCAGTCATTGCATACTCCTGCCTTCTTCAGGTAACTGGAATTTCAAACTGAACCCCTTATTTCTTCCACCGGGGTAGATTGTTCTAGTTCCACGTGCCATGCCTCTTCCAGATCTCAGTCTCACTTATCTCCCTTTAATTAAATGCTCCAAGTTTTGTTTACCACTGCTGGTAGCCAGGTATTGAACTCACAACTCTTTGGGTCAAGTCACTAGATTCAACCAACAATTTTATCCACTGGGCCAATTTTTTTTGACAGCACATTGATTTTATACTCAGTTAATTGTTTTTTGTCTTTATTATATGACTTTTTTTTCTTTTTTTTTTACTTTCTTGCTTTCATTTTTGACTTTTATTTCTATTTCTTTATTTGGCTTACTATTTATTTTTCATATTTGACTAAGCTAATCTTAGTCATATTAGGAATACTAGTTCATATGGTACATGATGGTGGGTTTGTTGGCCCAGCTGGAGACAAAAAAAAAACAGCCTGGATAAATGTTTTTGGCAAAGGTGAATACTTGAAATGGAAAGCCTCATTAAACAGGAGGGAAACACAGTGATCTTTCTGTCGTAGAAATGATTACAAAGCAAGGACACCATTATTTTAACCTGAGGAACCAAGACTTCAAAACAAAGTTGATTTTTATTTCTTCTTTTAGATGTACCTCCAATTATTTCCTTGGTATTTCAAGTATATATTTTAACACATATGTTATTCATAAAAAGCCATGATAATCTGAAATAAATACTGACCAAATTTCAGTTAAACATCTGAAAAATAAGGATTAGAAACAATGAGATATATTTACTTACATATGTCATTTGACCTTCTGAACTCAAGGAAAGATGATTTGTTTTTTTGAAGCGCCAAAAAATTAATGAATTTTAAATTCAACTGAAAAACATAAATATTGCTTGAAAGTAATATAATAATTTAATATAATTTGCAATTATTATTTATTTATTTAATTTATTATATATATTATGATTATTATATTTATTTGAAGTTATATATGTATTGTTTATTATTGTTTCTTTCAAATTTACTACAGTTATCGGGTTTTGTTGTATTAATATTTATTTGTTTTTGTACAACTAACCTGAAGATCATTTGTCTTTTTTTTTACTTTCTGTTTTTTTTACCTAAAGTTATATTATCAACATTGCATTTTCTAGGCATTAGTTCTGTCAAAAAGGCAGTCTAAAATATTTTATTGTATGTTAAATAATGACTTCATAATCCTCAAGTATTTTAGGCTTAAATCCTGATTTATATTTATATTTTCTAAAATTAACAATCTTATCAATATTTGTGTTTGTTTGTTCATGCACTATTTCATAATTTGTCTTGTTTTCTAGTGTTCTTGTTTAACCAATTTTTTATATATTTAAAAAAAAAAGTTAAGTTTTGAGGCACTTCTAAAACAAATAATGTATATAATGTTTATATACTTATATATACTCCAAAGATTGTCATAACTAGAGGTGATAGTGAGGACAAACTCTCACTGTCCATAAATTTCCCTGGCATGCATCTCAAATAGCCTCTGACAACTAAGTCCAGCTCCAAGATGGATAATGGGAAAAAAGAGGGATAACTGGAACCTATTGACCAGCTACTTTGGAGAGATGGAGCATATCAGCCCAAGAAGGCAGTTCATTAAGAGGAAGGAAAATCTTGGTTTTAAACCCTTGTGGTCATATCCAAACATGAAAAAAGCTATAGAAGTAAGTCCACCCCATCCCCAAATGTAATGCACTGTATTAATTTGGATCTTGTTTGTATGTATGAGAGTGTGGAGGCATGTAGTCTGGGCAGTGCATTACCTCCATATACCATTGCACAGGCTTCATCATCAAAGGACTGGATTTTGACTAAACAGGGTGCTATCCTTATGTGAAAAACGAATACCTACCACTGGATCAGTTATACTTACCTATATGTGGCCTAATGGAGAAATAGATTCATGGTTTTTGTAAATACATTGTCCAAGCCAGAGTTTGAATTCAATTTGTTTTACCATGACCAGGAAGAGCTAAATAGTTCCCTCTGTATATCTGGGTTGAAAACCAAAGATGTATTTATTCATGCCCAGCATGTCTTGGGCAAATAGATCAGGTCAAACTACAGCTAATGTCCTTCAACTTGAAGACTCACTTTGGGCATGGGGTTGTTGATTTCATGGGAGGAACCATTTGCCATAAGAATTTTTCATTCCCAGAACTTCCTCAAACCAATAATGATTTTATTAATGGAGTCAAGTGTGTATGTGTGTGTGTGTGTGTATATATATATATATATATATATATATATATATATATATATATATTTAATTAATTTTTTATTTATTATTTCCAGTGTTGTTACATATTTTTCCATTTGGTGGGAGTGCAAAAGTGATCCATATAGTCCCAAACACTTTCGGTCACTTCTTTAGCCATTTTCAAGGGGGTTTGTTTTAGCCATTTTTAATTTCTCTTAATGTTTTGACTGTTTAAGATGTATTTTATTTGTGTATTTTTGCACTCCCTTACTCCCACTAAACAGAAAAATATAAGAATGCTGGGAACATTAAATAAGAAAAAAATGATTTTAAATTATTTTCCTTGTCTGTCATATTTCATGAAAAATGTTTAAAAGAAAGGTTGCTGCTCCAATATACATTACTACACACACACACACACACACTTATATATATATATATATATATATATATATATATATATATGGTGGACTCTCCTGTCATGAAAAATAAATGAGGGTCAGCATTCAATGTACACTTATGCATGCTAGCAGGGGCTATTGTGGAGAAAATCAGGTAAGGGAAAGATATATTTCATCTGTGCTTTCTTAAGTGTGATACTTGCCCAGCCTTGCTGTGGGTGACAAAGCCACAGTGACAGCTGAAATTTGTTAAAGCAGGATTTTGATGTCATCTCTGCTTCAGAGCTTGACAAAGCTGATCATGGAGCTTCTTCTACTGTCTTAAAAAACCCTTTAACTAAATGAAACATGTCTTGTGCCACTCCTTTTGGTTTGATGCTTGTACTTCCCAGGTTTTCAGATCAAAGTTGAGATGTTTCAAGTTGTCTTTCAATTTGTCTCTGTAGCGTAACTGAACACTTGGAGTTTGGTAGTTGTCCATACAACACCTTTTTAGGAAGTCTATGCTCATCCATTCTCACAACATGACCAGCCCACCTAAATTGTATCTTTGCTACAATGGTTTCAATGCCTGTGATGGTCTTACATTTGTTCAGTATTGCCCTATTCTTAACCCTGTTATCCCATTTTATGGCACAAAGACAGCGCATGTGAAAGGTGTCAAGTTGATTTATGTGCTTGCAGTACAGGATCCAAGTTTCAGCACCATAGAGAAGTGTTGAGAGAATGACTAATCTGTATATATCGATCTTTACTCTGAGAGACATAACCTCTGTTTAAGTTTACCGAACGCTGTGCTGGCTTTGGCTTTTCTGGATTGGACTTCTCTGTCCATTTTTCCATCAGAAGAGATTGTCGATCCAAGATATGTGAATGCCTCAGCAGTTTTTAATGCCGTACCATCAATGAATATGAAAGGATTTGTGAGAGATGCATTGCCTGGTACATTAGATCAGTCTTCTTTATGTTGATAGTGAGTCCAAATGCTTTCACTGTTTCAGAGAATTTATCAAGGATAGTTTGAATGTCTTCTAGACTTTGTGCTAATAGAGTGGCATCATCCTCAAAGATAAAATCATGTGCCAACTGCAGACAAAGTTTTGATTGTGCTTTAAAAGGTTGCTGATTGTACGGACCTCCACTTCTGAATTCAACATTGACTCTGTCACGACGGCCAATGAGGATGTTAACCCTGCAAGTAAAATGTGACTTACAACACAAGACAAGAATGCCAGAAACCAGAGGTTAAGTTATATGCCAAATTTTATTTTGGCACAACAATGAATACAAATCCTGAGTGGTGTTGGAGATGAGGTAAAAGTTGTCCCTGGATGAGGCAGGCTTCTGGTCTGGTAATCTGGTTGAATGGACAAAAGCAGTGTTGCTGGCAGGTCATGGGTCTGCTGGTGATGCTGAGGATGAAGGCAGATGCTTGTCAGTCGCAAGTTCGCTAGTGATGCTGAGGACGAAGGTGAAGGCTGGTCAGTTGCAGCTCTGCTGGTGATGATGAGAACAATGGCAGAGGCTGGTCAGTCGCAGGTCCACTGGTAATAATGAGGACAAAGGCGAAGTGGCTGCAACAATGATGGCTGTTGCTGCTACTACTGGTGTAGATGACAACTGTGGTGGCTGCAACGACGATGACTACTGCTGCTGTAGATGATGACAATGGCTACGGCTGCTGGCAGTGACAGGGCAGAGGAGGGGAGGGGAGCACATCAGCTCAATGATGTTGTCCTCGTGCTGAACGGGTGAAGTGTTGTTGCTCTCATGTCAGCGGGTGCCGGTCAGATATACAGGTCCTGAATGTTGATTATTATTATTAAATTAATTCTGCGGTCATCATTATTCAGGTATATGTTGTTATGGCAATGCGGAAGTGTATTATATAAAGTTTGCAGATATAATTTTTCGCAGGAAAAGTTTTGTTAATGGATTTCTTTTTTGTTTTCTTCTGAGACTAGTGCTTTAAAGGTCACTGAAATCCGGGTTCGGTAGGAGTGTTTTGATTAACCAGGAGTGGCCTAACTTCTGGGTACGATAACTCCTTCACTTAAGTCAGAGAATGCTTTTTCAATCATAGCAGAAAAGAAAAGTGAGAAGAGAAGAGGAGCAAGAACGTAACCTTGCTTTGTATAGTTGGAGACAAAAAAAGCATCTGACTGCTCACTCCCCAACCTTACAAAAGCTTCCATTCCTTTGTGAAAGGAGATAATAATATAGAGCATTTTTTCTGGAACACCTAATTTTGACAAAACTTTCCAAAGAGCAGGTAAAAATACAGTATCAAAAGCCTTTGTGAAGTCTACAAAAACAACAAATAAATCCTTGTTTTGTTCTCATGCCTTCTCCTGAGCCTGCCAGAAACAAAAGATCATATCCATGGTTCCTCTACCGGATCGAAAACCGCACTGAGTCTCTGGTAATGCCAATTCTGAGATAAATTCATTAAGCCTATTCAAGATGATATGAGAAAGAATTTTGTGAGTAACCAAAAGAAGAGATATTCCTCTATGGTTGTCACATTTACACCTGTTCCCTTTGCGCTTAAATAAATGGAGAATTGAAGAATCCTTATATTGCTGTGGCACTTCTTGCTTTTCCCACACAAGGTTGAAAAATTCACAAATTTTGCATATCAAAAGAAAGATGCCACATCTGTATATTTCAGCAGGAATTCCACCTTCGCCAGGGGCTGTTCCATTCAAAAGCTGTTTGATGGCTTTTTTGAGCTGGAAGGTTGAAGGATTAGCAGAAAGGCTTTGTACAACAGGTCTCTGTGGAAGATTGTTTATTACTTCAGCATCAACAGATGAATCTTGATTTAGGACCGTGGAGAAGTGTTCTGCCCAGTATTTGATAATGAGGCTTTTGTTTGTCAAAATAGTGTTATCTGAAGAAAAGATTGGTGATAGACCGCATTTGATACATACATATATATATATATATATGTGTGTGTACACAAACACACACAAATAAAAGCTAAAGACTAAAATAAGCTAAAAATATAAAATAAACTGGGGGCTCAATGCCAAAGTTGACAGATGCTAAATATAATATTATCAATTCAACAATACCAATTTAGCAACTCAGATTTTCACGTAACAACAATCATCATGGGGAAATAATACAGAACCTAGTTATCATTTAACTTATATACTCCTGGGGTGGCCAGCAGGAAACTCCTACCCTGGATGTGTATTTTTAATTAAATATTTGTTCTTATATGGGCATAAGCTCATTTTTCATATTCAACAGCTGGACACACATTCATTGTAGGATTGAGCTTAGCAGCTCTTATATAGTATTTGGTTTGGTTTGGTTTGGTTTATTTTGTTTAATGGCATATCAACACCTCAGCGGGTTATTTAATGCTGACAAGATTTTTAGGATAGGTTCATATGAATAGAATATGTATTAATATTTTTTTTCTTTGAAAATATATTGCTGGTATTTTTACTATAAAAATCTATTTTTATATTTTCACAGAGTTTCGACCCCAGTTTGGGGATGGAGGTCACTATTTGCCAATTTCTTGGACCCTAACAGGTGCTACCACTCCAGGTCAGGGTGGACCTAAGAACACCAGCAAATTAAGAGGTGGTTCCCCACTTCTCAAAACCTGCCAATCAGAGACCTTGCTGCCGGATGTGGTTTATTGTCATACCCAGGATGCTGTAATATTTGGTTTCTCCACCACTAATCACCTTAGCTTCATATACAACATGCTTTACTAAATACTCAAAAAATTTAAATGCTATGTCAATCATTATATTCTTGATTCCTTTTCTTTTATTGTTCTTGCTTCTTAATAATTTTTCCTATCACACTCGGTAAATCTTAGTGGCATTATTGCCTTTGTTGGAGTGTAATGATTAAAAAAAGATATATATATATATTATAATTTTGGGTAGATGGAACTTGTCAGCCTGGGAAGGCAGTCTATCTAGGGGAAATAAAATCTTGATTTTAAACTACAGCTGTCTTCCAGCCATATTCAAGAATGAAAAAGACTATGGAAGAAAATCCCGAAGTTGGCTGTCAACCATGACAACTCCTGCAGCCAAGCCTGCCCCAAAAGTAATGCACTGGATCATATCAGCCCAGGAAGGCAGTCCATTGAGGGGAAGGAAAACCCTGATTTTAAACCTCCACTATCTTGTGGTTATATCCAAACATGAAAAAGACTATGGACGTTAATCCAGACAGAAAACCTGGAATAGAGTAATCAGTTGGCTGTCAACACTGATAATGTGCCAGCAACTCCTGCAGTCAAGACATTCCTAAACATAATCCCCTCTATACCTTTGGATCTTGTTGGTACAGCAGAGTAGGGAGCCATATGGTCTGGGGAGCACACAGCCTCCAAATACCATCACACAGGCCTGCACCATGGAGAGGTCACTCCTGTCACACTACCTGGTGAGAGCAGAACAAGGGAGACAACATTTTACACCCTGAAGAACAACAACAAAACTTAAGACAACACTGGAAGCAGAGAACAATCTCACAATATTCATACCACATCACAACTTTGCCTCTCATAACTGCAGAACAGAGTGCTATGAAAAGATTGAACTGCAAAGCCACTTCAGAAGCTGTTCACAAAAGGACTGAATTTTGGTCATGTAGGATGCTACCATTATTTCACAGGATAAGCAGATACCTACTACAGGATGCAATGGATAAATTGTCATCTAAATTATGCAAAAATGAAAATAACATTGACATCTCATTTTAACAGAGATATTTACCAAAATTACACAAAAATATATTGAAATACTAGAGTAAATTTATTCAATAAAATCACTATAGGCTTTAACCACAGTCTCCAGACAACATCAGAATATCCTGTAACTCTTCTGGATGGTCTTCTTTTTAAGTTGGTGATGCTTCCATATTCCTTCATCTTTATTGTAAAAAGGAGTTTTATTGGTCTCTTGCACAACTGCGGCCTACGCATAATAATCAACAGGATTGCAATCTGAGGTGTTAAGTGGCCAGATGTAAAGGGTGATGTGGTCACAGAAGTTGTCTGACAGTCATGACTGGGTGCTCCTGCTTGTGTAGCATGGTGCAGAGTCCTGTTGTTTTTCTTTTGTATGAGTGTATAATCACTGGCTTGAATTATATTTACTTGTCTATATGTATAGGTTTTTTACGTAAATTTTGTGTCAAACATGGTGACATGTAAATAAATAAAAACATAATCTAGTATTTTTGTAAATGTAGCTATTCATATGTGAACATATATATATATATATATATATATATATATATTCTGTTAACACACACACACTTTTAAAGTTGGTGACTGTTTCCATATTCCTTGCCTTCAGTTCATCATGTTACAAAGAGTTTAGTCGGTGTCTTGCTCAGCTGTGCCCCACACATAATAATCAAGGGGTTTGATGTCTAGGGAGTTAGTTGGCCAGATGTGAGGGATTATGTGGTTGCAGAAATTGTCTGACAGGCATGATTAAGTTCTTCTGCTTGTGTGGCATAGTGCAGAGTCCTGTTTCCAGGCATAGCAGCCACCCTCTTGACCCAGGGCAGCACAACCTCCTCAAGGGATGTTATGTAGTCTTCCATATTGATTCTGAAGCCCTCATCAACAAATTCAGGAGTTCTTTTCTTATCAGAAAGATCAAAGTGAGTTTTCTGAGCAGTCGTACTCTCATAATCACCATGAGACTCATCCAACTCTTTCTAAATCCTCTGCACTGTCCTCAGATTGACTCCCAAACAGTCTGAAATGTTTGTATTGGAGCTTCCAGCATGAATTCTAAGCAGTACAGCATGCTATTTGCAAATTTTTGGTGGAATGAATTGCATCATGGTGCTCTTTTTCACACAGACAGTGCAAACTGCCCCTATCCTACTGGACTGTCAACAAAATCCCAAACAAATAATGCTCAAGTGACAATGTCAACAATTTACCCATTGCACCTTGAGTATATATATACATATATATATATATATATATATATATATATATATATATATATATATATATATATATATATATATAATAATTGGATTCCCATGGTTTTTAACCACAATCAATATTCCCACACACTTACTCACAAATTAAAAAATGACTACAAGATCCTCCAATTAAACAAAAATATCAAACACATTTTCGCCAAACCACCCATCAACGCAAAAAAACAAACACCTAACTTATCAGCTATCCTCACCTCCACCAAATATCTATATAATACAAACCAAACAGGTAATTACAAATGTAACAAAACTCGTTGTCTAATTTGCAAACACATAATAACAGACAGTGAATTTCTCGCACCCAAATCAAAAATCACAATACATCCACCCTGCCTCACTTGTGATAGCAATAATATAATTTACTACCTATTCTGCACAATATGTCCTAATAGTGGATATATTGGCGAATCTGGAACTAACTTTAGGCTTCGTTTCAACAACCATAAACAAGACATACGACAAAATAATCCATATTCCCCAGTAGCAGAACACTTCAATTGACCATGACACTCGATAGATAATTGCAAATGTATATTGATAG
This sequence comes from Acanthosepion esculentum, assembly GCA_964036315.1. NCBI lineage: Eukaryota > Metazoa > Mollusca > Cephalopoda > Sepiida > Sepiidae > Acanthosepion > Acanthosepion esculentum. The sequence continues at coordinate 33,328,481 of OZ038504.1, read as the reverse complement.
ACTCGAATACATACATATGAAGAAAAAAAGAGAAATACTGGATTTTAAAATTAAACACATAAACTAGGGTTAAACAAAGACTTGGGTATTCTAAATCTGTATAAATATTTCAATAGTTAAAATATTTCTTCAAAAAATTTCTTTAGATATGGTGAAAATCCTTTTTAAACAATAACCAAAACACCATCTTCAGTTGTCCGTTAAAGATTCAAATATAATCGCGTTCCACACCATGTGTCGTCCGAGTCTAAAAACAAACACAGTAATTTAAGTACAACACACATACGAAGAAAAAAAGAAAAATACTGAATTCTAAAATTAGACACTTATAAACTAGGTGTAAACAAACATGTGGATATTTTAAATTCACATAAATATTTCAACAGTTAAAAATATTTCTTGAGATATGGTCAAAAAACCTTTTAAACAACATTTAAGACACTATCATCAGACATCCACGCTTCACAACAAACGCTGTAAACAAACACACAAACACAGTATCTCATTTGATTTCTGAGGAAAGACCGAGGTGGTCTGAAATATTAAATATATACAAAAACAGAAATACATACTTTCATAAAAATAACACCCAATTTTGTTTCATTTATTTTATCCAGATATTATATATATATATATATATATATATATTCATTTTAATATATATATATATATATTCATTATAATATATATATATATATGCATTTTAATATATATATATATATATATATATATATATATATATGCATTTTAATATATATATATATATATATACTTGTGCAATGTGTGATCTTGTGTATTGTACAACCCCCAAATTTTCACTTATAAAAAATGATTTTATCATGAATCTTGTGTATCATGTGAGTTCATTTTTTGAGAAACCAAATTACAATAAACTAAACCCTATCTCTTTATCCCATCTTCTAGTTAAATAAGTTAAAAAAGAAAAAATAATGATAAAATTATCATTAGTAAGGCTATACTCATTGCATAAACACATACAGCCATATACAACCAAACAAGAAACAGCTTATAAATGTAAACAATGTAAAAGATGCATATTCATTATGTTTGTATTTTTATACGATACTATTATGTGAATATTACATGCAGAATTATTGGATACAGTTATTATTGGATATGGTTTTATCAAAATCATGTTGATTTTAAATATATCTGTACTTTTTGACTGCAAAATAAATTAATAGTTTCATCAATGGTGTAGCCAGGATCAGCAGTACATTTGACTAATACTAGTACTAATTTTATATCTCATATATGCTGCAACCCCCTTAAAATTAGCTTCAAAATTCACATATGTGAGTATATACAATATATATATATATATATATATATATATATACACACACACACACACACACACACATATATATATATATATATATATTAGATAAAACATTCAAAAGACTCCTCTATTGGACTGCTAGTTTCAAAGATACACTATTTTTCAACATCAGAATCTCTTTTTGAACCGTTTTTATCTATTAACTATTATTGTTCTTATTTTTTCTAATATTGAGCACTTTTTTTAACAAAAATCTGTTATATACATCTGTATATACACACACATATATGTATATATGTGTGTTCATAAGCTATCTGACTATTGCTTCATGCCAAATCCAACCCTCTCTAGGCAAAATCCTTTGGGTGGGACATGACGCCACTCTTCCTTTGCATGTGTAAAAATTTTCACATTTATAGGACATGTCAGTTCCCTGCTACTATACCTAGAGTATGGACATGTAGTGCGCACTCATCGTATTTTCATTTTCATGCAAGATGACTGAACCCATCAAGCAGAGATATTGCACCAAGCTTTGCTGGTCAAGAATAATACACCACTCGCTTGACAAGGTCCATACTCAGCAACACGTGACTTCTAGGGTCTTCCCCAATCTGAAAACCACACAATTTTCCATGTGGAGCTGATTCTGCTGCTCTATCAGCACTATGGGGTTAAATTTCACTGTCACTCTCCACATGTACAAATTCTCCATTAAAATGGAATGCAGTCGTCCTATGCTTATTCACACTTCAGCTTGTGGGTGGCCTGCTTGAGCGTGACATGTTTGAATCAGCTGTGCCACTCTTTTGTCCATGGCATCATCGCCAAAGGCTTGCTTAATGTTCTGGTTGGATTGAGCTTGAGTATTGCCAGATCTTGATGCAATATCACTGCTCAATGCATTCAGTCATCTTGCATGAAAAACGAAAACCAGACGAGCATGCACTACACATCTGTACTCTAGGTATAACAGCCATGAAGTGACGCAGCCTACCAGCATAAAAATATTCATGCATGCACATGTAGGGTGGCATCACCTACCCATGCAGCATTAGTTTTGTTGGGGAAAAAATAAAGTCAGTTATTTTCTGAATGCACCTCACACACACACACACACATATAAATATGCATATATGTATATATATATATAAATATATATACATATGTATATATATATATGTATATATATATATATATATATATATATATATATATATATATATATATACAGGGGTTGGACAAAATAATTGGAACAGGTGCAAAATCCACTCTTATGTTTCAAAGACTTATTATATTCATAATTGCAGGTTATATCTATTGTGAATACATTTGTTTATCTAATTTACTCTCTTTGTCTTATTTATTTTTAGAATTTAGTCAAATTTAAGCTAAATGCATGACCTCTCCAAGTTCAAAAAAGGGCAAATTATTGGAGCTCGCATGGCAGGAGCCTCGATCAATAAGGTTGCTGAAATGTTTGGTTTTTCAAGAGCTACCATATCAAGAACTATGACGCAATTCGAGAAACATGGCAAAACCTCAAGCAACCGTAACAATTCGGGCCGGACTTGCAAACATACTGACAGGGACCGACGTGCACTGAAATGCAATGTGGCAAAAAAATCATTGAACTACTGCGGCCAAAGTGACTACTGAGTTGAATAATCATCTGAATAGTCCAGTTTCTATGAAAATTGTTTGTTGTGAGCTCCATAAGGCTACATATCATGGAAGAGCTGCTGTAAGGAAACATCTTCTCTCCACTCGCAACATTCAGAAGAGGTTGAAGTGATGCAGAGATCACAATGCCTGATCTGCAGACCAATGGAAGCAAGTCATGTTCTCAGCTGAGTCCAGTTTTTCTCTTTTCCCAATTTCAGGGCGAGTTTATATGTGGGGGCAGGCCAAAGAAGTTTACAACCCTGACTGACTTCTTCCAACAGTGAAGTACTGGAGATGGATCAGTGATAGTTTCGGACGCCATATCATGGAAATACTTTGGTCCAATAGTTGCCCTGCATGGTAGAATCAACAGCAAAGATTACCTGAACATTTTGGGAGATCATGTTCATCAAATGGCCCAGACTTTATTCCCTGATGGCAACTGTATCTTCCAAAATGATAATGCTCCAATACATACCACTTGAGTGGTTAAGAATTGGTATGAAGAGCATGAAAGTGAGCTAGAATAGATGGAGTGGCCTCCCCAATCATATTATTGAACATTTGTGGTGCATTTTGGAGTAACAACTTAGGAGCCGCTATCCTCCACCATCGTGTCTTAAAGAGCTGAAGCAGGTATTAATGGAAGAATGGCTGAAAATTCTTCTGGATGATGTCAGGAAGCTGTATGATTCCATTCCTAGACGTATTAAAGCTGTATGTGAGGCTAAAGGAGGACCAACTCCATATTAAATACATTTTCTTTGAATTTAACAAGTGTTTCAATTATTTTGTCCAACCCCTGTATATATATATATATATATATATATATATATATATATGAGATAGCAATATTCAATATATTTAATTAATATTTTTAATTCTGTTTATAAATACATGTTGCAAAATAAAATCCTTACATATACTATGATAAAATTCCTTAGGGGATGAAATGCATTGCGAAAGAAAAGTTTTCTTTTGTCTTATATATAAGATGTATTTATGCAACAAGAGTTCATCAAACAAATTTTCTTAAATTCTACTGACAAGGTCTATTTATTTAAGTTTGTATTATATGTTTCCAGTTTTTGAATGAGGTATCAGGATTGGAGTTATGAATAAATTGTCTAAGTTCATGTTCTTTTTCTTGTTATATTCAAGTACTTTCAAGTGTTACAGTCATTTAAAGAACTGGGAGTTATATCACCATGCTAAGCCAGATTTATTTGACTAAATTTTGTCATCTTCAGGTTGAACTGATTCCAACTAATTCCAGCAAAGTGGCATTATTTGTAACAATTCAGTGGAAATCATGTAATGCATATCTATATCCATTTTTTATGCACACTCCTATATACAATCTCCTATGATGAAAGATATTTTATTTAAGATTTGTCATTTCTTTTGTATCATAATGGTTTTAGAATTCTGAATTTTTCTTTATAATTAGTCCTATATAATATTTTGGTGTTATCTATCAAAATTTACATTATTATGATGTGCTGATTTATATGTGCACAAATTGCACTTAGTTTCAACACACACACACACACACACACACACACACACACACACACATATATATATATATATATATATGATGAATGATGACAGAATACCTAAGGCCCTCATGTATAGCCAGCTTGACAGCAGAAAAAGGACTTAGATGGCCATGTCTCAGATACAAAGACAAGCTACAGAGTAACCTCTCATCTGTCAATGTGCTTCATTCTAATTTCAAGAAAATTGCGCTGAATGGAAATAACTGGAGATATTTGTGTCAGAGTGGGTATCAGAAATTTTGAATCAGTCATATTGACTGGCTTAGAGATGAAAGACAATGGCAAAAAGCATTAGCAAATATTCCTGTGGCTATATTCCAAGATACTAGGTTTTGCACAATATGTGGACTTTTACGCAGGTTACTAGTGGGACTGAAGTGTCACATGTAGCACAAACATAAAAACTGAATGAGGTTATCGGATCCTAATATGTCAAAATAAACAATATCATATATCATATATATATATATATATATATATATATATTTAAGTAATGAAAATCTTGGAGGACGAAATCTGGAGAGCTCAATGTTAAGTCAGAGCAAATAATTTAATTTAAAGAAAAACAGTCCACTTTAAGTTTCCATTGTTATAATTTATTTCACCAGAAATTTTCTTTTTCTCTGTATTGTCAGACCTCACTTCCAAGGACGGAAAAAAAAGGTGGAGGTGAGGTCTGATGATCCAGAGAAAAAAGAAAATCTCTGGTGAAATAAATTATAACAATAGAACATTAAAGTGGTCTGTTTTTCTTTAAATTACACACACACACATATATATATATATATATATATATATATATATATATATATATATATATATATATTTGAGGATACTGAAAAGTTCTTGGCACATCAAAGATATGACCAAACATTAGATTATTATTTGGTTATTTTTTTTCTTGGTTAATCAAAGAACCTTTCAACACCATGTGTATCTGTATATAATATGCTTTTGAATAGAGGAAATTCTTATGCCTAACTCAGAAATAGACAAAAGTTGTAAAAATATTCTTTTTTTGTTATATCTTTCTATTTGCAGTAAAAAGAACTTTTACATTTATTTCATAGACTTAACATAACTCTGAGAGACAAATTTGCAATTCTGTTTCAAGTTTATGATGAATGAAGGATTTTATCCAGTTTCCCATTGATGAAGTCATTGACAGGACAATAATGAGTTGACTCTAGCCATATCTAGTTATGACCTGAAAGTTTCTCTTTCTAATAAACGATGTTGAGTGCTTGGATAATACAAAAGCTGTAAGAGAAATACCAAGAGAAAAAGAGCAAAATTTCTCTCTTGGGTTTTTGGAATCTGTATGCCTATAGTCCATTATCTTTACAGCAGTAACTATCATCCTGAAACAACTTGTTGCCTATATGAAACAAATTTCCTCCTCGATCTGTAAACATTATTGCAATTTGTGAAAGTGACACACAAATGACCAACACTTGTGGGTGGGCCATATGCAAAGTAAATCAACTGTCATGGTAGCAATCACTGGTTACCTCCCTTAGGAGAAGACTAGTTAATGAAATTTTATATGAACTTTCCTAACTCAGTTTGAAGTTATGCATAGTAGCCATATTGGAAAGATTGATGAAAATGTCTCTTGTGGGGGTCTAAAAGTGCCAAGGGTAATTTACCACTAGGTTTATTTGTTTATTATTTATTTATATATTTATCCATTTTGATCTCAAGTAAATATTATGGTATGATTATCATGATTATGGCTGTAGGCAGAAACAGCTACTGGGTTGCAAGAAAGATTAGAACATTATGCCCTCCAGGACTAAATGTATAGAAACAGTAACCTAAGATTTTTAATAAAATATTTTATGATTTGGCTCAGGAGCTATTATTATAAACAATTGATAACATTATGTTTAAGGTAGTCAGAGTGTTGGAATGATAATTGAGAGGGCTGAATTTCACTACTAAAAAGAAATCTTTTACTAGGTGTACTCTTTAGTCTTTATAAGTTATGCCCAAATAGATTCTCAAATTATGGGTCAAATTAATGAAAATCATTGAAAATAAACTCATGAGCCAGAACCTTCCTAGATTTCTTCAGCCTTCTTTTATGTGATGTGTCACTTCCGTGAGTATTCAACACAAGTTCCTATACTTTGTGAGATAAATAACAATAGGTAATTTTAGATCCCCAAAATCTCATTGTCTAAGGTTGTAATTCCAAAGGGTCATGTTTAAATAACTGGGAAGCATTTTGACAGAAGTTGGTAGGTGCGACACTGAGATCCATAGATATATTGGGATGGCCAAGGACACATTCCAAAAGCTGGGCAGAGTATTGCGTGACAGGTAACAAAGAAAAGAATAATGAGCTGTTACATGACATCTGTCCATCTTTACGGCAGTGAATTTTGAACGATTTCCTCAAAGATGAAGAAGATACTCAAGGCAACAGAGATGTGGTTCTACTGAAGGATGCTGAGGATATCATGGACCGAGTGTGTGAGCAATGATGAGGTCTTAGAGAGGATGCAAACAAAGAGGAGGCTTATGCTTAACATCAGGAAGGGGCAGCTAAAGTTTCTGGGACACATAATGAGGAAGGAGGTCCTGGAGAATCTGATACTCACGGGTCTAATCGAGGGAAAGAGGGACAATGGAAAGCAGCATGTGACATTCTTGGCAAGCTTGAGGAGGTGAATGACAGAACATGGTCTGGGTGTGGTATCAGAGGGAAGGAACCTGTTGAGATCTGCAAGGGATAGAGAGAGGTGGTGCGACATGATCGTCTATGTCCTGAAAGGACATGGCACATAAAAAGAAAGAAAAGGCCAATGTTAGAAAATACCAGGGGTCTAAATTAAAAGGGTCAAAAGTTCACATTACAATACCTTCTTCCCCCACAAAGAGCCAAGGCATCTTTTTGTCTGGTCTCCTTTTAGTGGAGTAAAGAAAGGACAGGATTGGTCAAAACTGGTAGGGAAGTGAAAACCATTACCAAATTTCTTGGCCTACTAAAGTCAACTAGATCTTGATTCTCATTTTCTTTTACGACAACACAGAGAACACAGATTCATTTTCAAGGTAATATTTTCCTTTCTCCTTTGCCTCCACAGTGTCTTCCCTCCCAGCTCCTATTCTGCCATCTATTTACACAATCTTGTTAGGTACATTACTCATCATTTCTCTCTGTATCTCACATCTTCAATATTTCTGTGAGTTTCAAAATTTCCAAGACCACTTTCCTCATTCATCCTAGGTGTTTATATATATATATATATATATATATAATGAATGTTTGTATATATATATATATATATATATATATATATATATACATATATACATATATATATATATATATATATATATATATATATATATATATATATATATATAATGAATGATTATATATATATATTGGTTCCTGAAAAATTAATTTCAGTTGAGCTCTGTGGGAATGAAGCATGGGTTTGTAAACAGTGACTATTAAAGCTAATATAGCAAGACTCTTCGGCAAAATTGAGTCACTGTCAGTCACTGTGTTTTTATCTAATTCTAAAAATAAATACGCTAAAATTCACCTTCATCCCTGCCGTGTACCGACGGCTTAGAGGTAGAATTTCCGACTGATGCCAATTCAGTCGGGTTTCGATCAAAGCTAGAGGCAACCGGACGTCTAGCCACACTGATGAGCTGTGATACAGCAAAACAGTCTGTTTGTGGATGACAATAATATATATATATATATTATATATGTTTGTTTTTCTGTTCTGCCCATATTGAACTTTATCTATTCAACCATTTTTATCTATATATCTTTGCGCATATAACTTATATTTTAATAGGATGTTAGAATTCGTTTAATAACACTTCCAAAATTGAATATTTCTTGCTGGGTGTATGGGTGTGTCTTTGTCAATGTATGTGTGTGTATGTGCATGTCTTTGTTGGTGTGTGTGTTTATGATCATTTGTGTGTGCCTTTCATTTTGTGTGTATGTTGTCATTTATTTCTTTTTTTAAGGGTCGAGAACATATTTCCTGTCTTGTCACTTTTTTGCATGTTTATATATCCAAATATGTCTGCGTGTTTGTGTATTATAATCTGATTGTGTGTGTATTGTCTTTTGCAAGATTTCATCCTCCTCTGCCCATGTCTTCACTCCAAATGTATCTAAAGTTGTAAGGGAGTTCAGAGCAGCATTAGATCTTAATGTTTACTCCAACTTAATTTCAATAAAAACAAAATAAATAGAAAAACATATGTATTTTTTCCTCAGTTTCTTCTTTAAATAATTTTATAATTTTAAACTTAACATAGATTAAATTTAAAATTTAAAATTGGTAATTGTTAATTTTATAGTATAATTAAATTTTTATTAGTTAGAACGAATTCTATTTTAGTCTAACCCTAACATTAAAGCATTGAATAATTATTATAACCAAAATTCGTTGTCAAGTTTTTTGAATTCTCATATACTTGTATTTTGATTGGTCATTGCAGCTTATGTAACAGCGTTTCCCCTAGCAAGAGGTGTCTGATTGATTTGAACCTTTTAAAACACTTTATTCTACATTCAACACCATCACTTGATAAGACAACAGAAGTGTTGAAACAAAATGGCTATTTTTGTAGTGATTTTATAACATTTTTATGTTATAATTTTCGAATAAATAATTATATATATATATATATATATATATATATATATATATATATATATATTAATCATTTCACCCCAATCAAGGCAGGAATGCCACTAGTATGCAGAGGGTTACAGAAAGTGAAAATGAGAGAAATGACTGGGTATAGTGGGGGATTGAGGAAAGGAATGGGATTCAAAAAGACAGAAGATGGCAATTGACATTGCATTTAAATTTTTGAAGATTTCATTTATCAGGACACCAAGTAAACAGAAGGGAGTTCCACAGGTGGGAAGTGTGAGAAAAGAGCCTTTTGGAGTAGAAGTGGTGGTTGCATTTAGCTATTTCAACAGTAAATGTGTAGGACTTAGATGCTAATCTAGTAGTTAAATTCATGTAGTGATGGTACCAGGAAAAAATGCTTATCAGAACAGTTGCCAGGAAAATACTTGTAAATGGTAATATCATCTGCATAAATACCTACTTCGAAACTTTGACATCAGGAAGATCATTGATGAAGTTCACAAATAGTGTAGGACCCAGAATAGTGGCTTGGGGGACACCTGCAATACGACATTTATTTCACGATTTGATAGGAACAATTGGTTTAAATCAAACAATCAGCCTGTAATATATAGCCCTGGAGCTTATATAGAAGACCAGTGTGCCAAACCCTGTGAAATGCCTTCGAGATATCTAGAACCACAGCACATGCTTCACCATTATTATCAAGAGCTTGATATACATATTCAGTGATGGCTGTTAGCACGTCAGCAGCAGACCTGGAAAAACAAATGTTGTCAGAAAGTAGGTTGTGAGAGATAAGATGCTTAACCACTTCAGAATTGATTAAAGCCTCGAATACTTTGCTGAAAAGCAGTAGGAGACGAATAGGGCAATAGTTAGTGGAGTCAGAAGGTTCTCCAGAGTTCTTAAAAACAAGAACTACAGAGGAGGAATTCTAACAAGCTAGAAAGCAGGATGCAATAGTTGTAAATTTTGGAGAGAATTGGAGTCAGCTTGGGAGCACATTTCCGCTTGATTTATGGGAGTCTAATTTAAAAATGATGTCTGAGACCAGTAACGGGGTCATGCACATATCACTCAGTAGAACCTCTGTTCTAGGGGGAAAATTAGGTGTGGATACTACAAATCAGTTGTGTCTTGAGTTGGAAGGGAATTTCTGAGCAAAGCTTATCTACTGTATATGTCAGGACTTCGAACTGATTGAATGGAGGAGGGTGGTTGGATTTGATTTTGTTCATTAGATTCTTGCAGAGCCGCTAATAATCTCTAGAACCAAACTTATGAGATGCTTTAGATTGTTTCATTCTATGAGCAAACAGCAACTTCACTACTTTGAGGACATGCTTTCACTCATTATGAGCAGAGACAAAGAGACATCTGTTGCAATCAGACATGTTGCTCTGGTACAGCCAGAAGAAGTGATACCTGTGGATTATACTGGCAGACCAGGCAGGTGAGAACCAGGGAGATGAATGTGATTTAATTTGGCATTTCCTTGCTGGAATGAAGTCATTGATGCTGGATTTCACCTAGGAGGAAAGCTCAGATGTGCATTTTTGAACAGGATGATTGTAGAATTAATTCCAAGGGATGTCATGATGGAATTTACAAAATGAGTACTATCCGTTCATTGATAACAGAAAGATATTCTGTTGGTAGGAGGTTCTTGGCTGGTGGGGGAGTAGAAGAAGACGTTTACAGACACTACTGCATGATCAGAGTTGCCAAGAGGGCAGAGCTTCATAGTACAAGTCAGAGATAGAGGTAAAAAGAGATCTAAAAGAGAAGCATGTCCATCAAGGTTACTGAGGAAACATTTGAGGAAGTTCACCACTTGCATGAGAGATTGAGAATTCCAGGGCATGGATGCCAGTGAGGTCAGTGACAGAGTGCTTAAGCCATCTGGCATGGTTGGCATTAAATTCACTGAACACAAATATATTTGCAAATGGGTGTACGGAGATAGCCTTGTCTATATTATCAGAAATACTATCTAGCATGCAACAATCACGTGAAGAAAGGAAATAGTAGAGAATGAAGAGATAGCTGACTGAGTTTAGTAGAGAGAGACAGAGACACATGTAAGAATGGTCTGAAGATTAAGAAGAGAGTTCCCTAGCCAGTGGAAGATGTTTATGAACATAAACTCCCAGGCCATGCATGTAGACATTAGAATCCTTCCTAAAGAGTGAAGATAGCTAGGAATCAAGAAATCGGAAGAGCAGATTGCAGAGTTGAGATTAGTTTCACAGAGAGCTAGGATGTCCAGAGACTTTTCTAAGAGGAACGATTCCATACTGCAGAAGTTGGTACAGATACCACAAATGTTGGAGAATTGTGCACATGCACCAGCATGTTTCAAAATACATATTTTATGCATATATATATATATATATATATATATATATATATATATATATATATATATAAATGTGTATTTTAAAACATGTGCGTGTTTTTTATATATATATATAAAATGCATATTTTGAAATATGCAGGCACATGTGCATGATCATGCACACACACACAAATACACTATGAAAAGAAAAAATAAGCCTTGCACCAAGGAAAACTTCATATATAAAAGACAAACAAGAAATATAAACAATCAGTGGGTGATATCCCCTGTCTTATGTATACAGTAATTGCTGTAGGGTCTGACTAAGGTAACACCAATTAGCTAAGTGACAAAATTTATATTTGATTCAAATTTAGTATACATATATATATATATATATATATATATATATATATATATATATATATATATATATATATACATATATATATATACATATATATATATACATATATATATATACATATATATATATATATACATATATATATATACATATATATATATATATATATATATATATATATATATATATATATATATATATATATACACACACACACACACACACAGGGTGCGATGGATAAATTGTCATATGAATTACAAAATGAAAACAGCACTGAGATTTCATTTTAACATATATATTTACCAAAATTATGAAAAAAATATCTTGAAATACTAAAGTGTAAATTTATTCAATAAAATTACCATTGGCATCAACCACGTCCTCCAGACGATGACTTTCGAATCTCCTGCAACTCTTATGGACAGTCACCTTGTTTAAATTGGTGAATGCTGCCATAATCCTTGCCTTCAATTCATCTTTGATGTTACAAGGAGTTTTGTTGGCCTCTTGCTCAACTGTGACCCACACATAATAATCAAGGGGGTTGCTGTCTGGGAAGTTAGATGGCCATGTGTGGCCACAGAAGACTGACAGCCATGACTGAGTTCTGCTGCCTGTGTTCAGAGTCCTGTTGACAGACATAGAGTCTTCCAGCAGCCACCCTTATGATCCAAGGCAGCTCTACTTCCTCAAGGCAATTGATGTAGGCCTCTGTGTTGAGTCTGAGAGTGTCATGAACGAATTTGGGAGTTCTTTTCTTATCAGAACGATCAAAGTGAGTTTTTTGAGCTGCCGTACCTTCCTAATCACCATTAGACTCATCGAACTCTTTCTGAATCCTCTGCACTGTCCTCAGATTGACACCCAAACACTCTGAAATGTTCGTATTGAAGCTCCTGGCACAAATGCCAAGAAGTACAGCATGCCACCATTAACCAAATTTCTGGTAAAGTGAATTGCATCATGGTGCTCTTTTTCTGGTCTCACTATACTGTGCAGTTGACAAAATAAAAAACAAACTATATGTATTCGAAAAATTAAAACTATAAAATGGTGACAATTTACCCATCGCACTCTGGACATATAAAACTCATTTTCTTGAAAATATATATATATATATATATATATATATATATATATATATATGTATGTATGTGTACATATATATATATGTTTAGATATATTATATTGATTCAGTGATAATCTTTCTTCCACCATAGTTTTTTTTCATAAAAGTTGACCCAACTGTCACACGGCTGTCATATAAATAATGAAACGTGTTAACAGTTTTGTATACACAAATATTTAGTTTTCAGATTAGAATTAACATGTAAACAATCTGATAAAAATGGAAGAAACATTTCAAAATTGAAATTACATTTGTACTCAGTCACCAAAATTAAGATCATGACCTTTTTTTGCACAGTGGGTGAATAAATAATATATATTACTGGAAAGAAAAGTCTTAAAATTGGTAATTTCCATATGACAAGAAATCAAAATTTATATATGACACAAAAAAAGAATGTCATTTCATATAAATTGATTTTCAAAACTGAAGACAATACAATATCTGTATTATGAATAACTTTATTCTGAAAGAAAATTTGTATTTCAAATGAAAATGAAACAAATTTACTTTTTAATAAGTTACTCTTGTCAACAAGAAGATAAAAATTGCAAGAAAGACATATATATTAGTACCTGAGAATAAAGGTCTGCGATTGCGTTTTGGAACCATAATAATAGAAAGAATTGATAGATAGATAGATAAGATTTGTCTAAAATTTCTGAGATGAGGAATTGTGACTATTTACATTGTTCAGACTGTTGTCCTCATCACTATTGTCATATTCACAACATTTTGGCTGTTGTATGCTCCGGTTTTGTTCAGGTGCTATACATTGAAATTTAAAATTGAACACTTTATTTAGCCCATCTGGGTAGATTATTCTAGTTCCACATGCCATGCCTTTTCTGGATATCTCACTTTTAGTTAATTCCCCTTAGTTACTCAACTCTCCAAGTGTTTGTTCACCTCTGCTGTGGCCAGGTATTGAATTCACACTCTTTGGGTCAATTCATTGGATTGCTTCAACCAAAGCTTTTATCCACTGGGCCATGTGTCTTTGGAACTAGAACAATCTACCCCAGTGGATGAAATAAAGGGTTCGGTTCAAAATTACACTAAAGATGAGGACAACCATCAGAAAAATATAAATAGTGTATAGATAAGATTGTTATGATCATTTTTTATATATCAGAACAATGTTAGGCTAATAAATGAGAAAGTGGGAAAAAAATCTGTATTGTACATTACAATCTCTAAAAATGTGATGTGGTACTTGTAGAGGATAAAAGGAATAATACAGAATTTTTCCACTTTGTTATATGTATGCCTAAAACAATGGTTCCCAAATAGTGTAGTGTGCCTCTTAGGTGCTACAGAAGAGTATAGCGGATGAGGTGGAATGATTGAAAGACAAAGATTTAGAAACAGTTTAAAAAATTCATATGCCAAAATGTAGACGTCTCTTCTACTCCAATAGCTTCATATCTCACACCTCACGCCTATGGAACTCCCGTCCTCATTCCTGTTTCCCTGATGACTATGATCTCTAACTATTCAAGTGTAACGTCAATCGACATCTCCAGTTGCCTTGATCTATCCTCTATCCTTCTCCACATCCTTTCCTCTAACACTCCTATTTGCTCTCGCTCCAAATCCTCTGTAACCTCTTGTGTGCAAGTGGCTTCCAGCCTTGCCTAGGGTGAAAAGCTTAAAAAAAAAAAATGATTTCAAAATGTAAAATATTATTATTGATTACTTGTATTTGCATACATAAGTCCCAGTATAAATAGTTATAAATAGTTATTGATCGATTTTATCATTGTGATATTTTTGAATTATAACAAGTATTAAGAATATAGTAACTAGGGTCTGCAAATTGGAGGAGAGAGTTATCAATGATAATGTTTTGACTTTAAATCCATGGTTATCTCCTTTTAACCCTCTCTCTGGACCTTCTTTGCTGTAGGTTACTTGCACCTTTTCACTGAAACTTCTCTTTGTTGAGGCACAAGTAAATTTTCATTCTGAAAAGCGGCCCAGAGAAAAAAGGTTTAGGAACCACTGGCCTAAAATACAGGCTGAGATAAATTGGGAACAATTTTATTCATGTTTATACTTTCCAAGATAGATATATTGAGCATTTCCATTTAATTTTTTGATCATGTGTTGATAGAAAGCTACAACTCTTTACAATTCATTAATCTGTCACTTTTCAATCCAATCTACATGATGTTATAGAGTTAGCTTCTCTACTGTATGGCCTTCACAATAGCCACTTAAGTAGATTTTTAATATCTGAGTTATTTGTAAAAAATTTTTATTGCTTTGAATTGGTGATTATAACTATTTCCTCCTTCAGACAAAGTTTAGCTTTTATATTTAATGTTGTAGGATGGTGCCATTTTCCTTATTTTTCATGGTATTTATGGTCTATTGTTAAATTTGGGCTCTCAGTAGTTTGGAGAGAAGGGATGAAGGTAATAAAATAATTTACTGAAACCTGAACCTTGCCAACCTGTTTGCAAAGCTCCTTGACCAAGGAGTGGAGTTGGTCAATTGAAGGTGAAAGAAAGGAAAGAAAAACTGAAGTTTTTTCTACTAGAATAAATTGTTTTGATAAACATCAATTTTTAACCAGTAGCTACTCAAGCCAGTTGAAATTTGTAATCCTTGTGTTGATTTTTTGAGTATAAAAATCCCTGCAGTACAGCCATCAACAGCAGTAGGAGACACAATGCCAGGGAGTGGAGATCACCTGGTAGTGGGTGACACAATGCCTCCCAAAACATCTGAAAACCTGACTGAGTATAGACTCAAGGAAACCCACTCCTATAAACAAAGTATTGACAACAAAGTTGTCGTTTTCATGACAGAAATAAGTCTTATTTTCACCCTGACTGTTGTAACGAAATAGTCATTCACAAGAGATAAAATGTACTGTTCTCAAAACAACACTCTATATTGAAGACTTAGAAGGCAAAAACAAATTCTCTCACAAACTTCAACAGCTCACATCAATTCATGAGAACTATTAAGAACATTCACATTTTATACCTCTAAGGTAAATATACCCTTTTAAATTGGGTTCAATCTCAATAAAAACCTTTTACTATACATTCTTTCTTGTAATTTGCATTGTTTTACTGGTATTTTTCTTGTCAGATTTTATGTTATTTTGATTGATTTTGATTGTAAACCTGATCTTATTTGCACAACTACCATTGAGTCTTATTTTTTTTAAATAAGTTACTTGTCCCAAAATTTATTAACTCCTTTTCTGGGTGCACAAATCTCCAAATTTGTGTATCCCTAATATTTGGTAAAATTTTCTTTTATTTTATTTTAATAAAATTGATTTTGTTTTATTATATTTGAGTATCTCTCATCGTTTTTATTGTGCACTTTGTTGTCACTTGACCTACATTCTCTGCTATCTCCTTTAACTGAGCCCAAAAATATACATTCTTTTCTTTTTTACTTTTTCTCGTAGTATTTTGGGTTTCGTACTAAACAAATAAGATCACCAAATCCCCAAAAAGAAATAAATAAAAAAATTAAATAAATAAATACTAAACACATTAGCAAACTATATAAATAAATGCATCCATAATCACTTTAAAAACTGAACAAAATGTTTGTTCCAATCGAAGATATAAAGATGGCCATACTTAATGTAGAACTTTTATGAATAATCAAGAGTGATCTCCCCTTGTTTTGTTACTCTTTTCTTTGAGAGAGCTATTTCTGTTTACTGGGACTATAAAAGGACACTATACATGTACCTTATACTCTCAGTTAAATAAAGCTTCCTTAAAGCCTACACCTGCATACTTTTGTCATTACATAACTGTGTATAAAAATTTAAGTAAAATCATAAGGAAATAACAATTTCCAGTTTAATGATTTGAGATCAAATTTGTAAATCTTATATAAAATAAGAAATTTTATAACTTTTCATCAAACTGATTTTTCCCTATTTAAATTAGTTAAGATACAGGCTATTTTTTTAAATTTAGGATGACAGTTGAAATCAAAGGGAGGTAATATTTTTTCGTTGTAGCTTGATTTAAGTGAAGCTTGAAAATATTAATTTTTGTTGAATTTTTAAAACTTTTTGCACCAGGTTATCAATAGCATTTTAATCCAGTTTTCCCAAAATATTATTCACAAAAGCAAACTGTTTTGATTTGATCGTTCATATCTGAAACATATGAATGGATTTCAATATACTTTTGACATCCATTTAAACTTGGACACTCCTACGTGGTGTAAGGGTTAGCAAGCTTGTCTCGCTAAATCAGCTATGACAGAATAGGGTGTTCGATAGTCACTGGGTGCTCCATACTTTCAGCCTTGTGCCACATCAAAAGCTATACTTAGAAAATCCTTATACATTTGAACTTTAATTTCGTTTTATTTATGCAAACAATAGTGTACCATAATCTGGGTGACAAATTGTACTGCATGTTTAGTATTACTAATGTATATTCATGTACTGTGTAACCCGGATATAAGAGACCCGGATATAAGAGAAACCCGGATATAAGATAGATTTTCTCTGGTCCTAAATTAGAGCCTGTGTTAATGTATATATAATAGACCAAACCCGGATATTAGAGAAACCCGGATATAAGAGACTTCTTCTCCGGTCCCAACAACTCACTTATATCTGGGTTACACTGTATATAACATGTTTCCTTGTTTAATTTATTTCTGGGGTTCATCATTTTGCATTATTCTAGTCTCCATTTCTGTTTATAGTTGAAAAGACCAAGATAATCCTTTCTTTGTCCAAGCACCCGATTAAATTATTTATAGAATATTTTACGTCAAAATACATGGGTCATCTCAAATTCTTAGATCTTTATCATTTGCTATGAAATGAAAGGAAAGAATGAAAGAAATACTAGTTTTCATTTCGTTCTTGTCCTGGTGTTAATTTTCATGGATACACTAATATCTATCTTCTTCTATCAGCTGTGTCCCTTTAGGGTGTAGGTGACCATGGCTCCAAAACTTCCTACACCTTGTAGCCCTTAGTAGTTGTGGTGGCCTTGTTAGGGCCAGAAATAAAGACACAAAGAGAGGAATTGAGTTAAACAAATATATTAACAGAAACAGTAAGACAAACATATACAAACGAGAGTGTTACAGCAAGAATGTTCAGTTCAACTGTAAGAGCTGACTGCTGGAAACGTCTCTCTCCAAAAGGCAGTACTTTAAGTGCAATGTCAATTGCTATCTGCTGTCCTCCTGATTACACTTCCTCTGTTCTCACTCCTTAGCAATATCCCTGTTTCTAATTCTTCCACACCAAGTAACTCCTTGCATCTCTGTGACTTTACTGCCTTACTTGGGATGAATACTATTAAAAAAAATCATTTTTTTTCTTCTTCATATTCGGGGTAATGGTAATATTAGATGTTTCCTTATACGGAAACATTCATCATTTATTGTCCAACCGGTCAATGCTACTCTTGGTTGAAATTTATAAAATCTTTCTCTTCAAAGAATTTTTCAAGAAAATAAATTTCTCAAGTCCAGTAGCTGTTATCCCTCTTTGCAGTATTGATGAAGGCTTTCATCCTTACCATTTGCTTGGGGTAGTGAGGAATGTCAGCATCTTGATTATGTTGTTATTCTCTTTAAGTTACAAGTGCTACCTTTTTTAGTTTTTCTGATTAGATTTGGGGTAGGAATCTGTTTAAAAATGAAAAATGTAATTTATTAAAGAAACTTGTATATTTGATTTCACCGCCATCAGCCCAAAGACTGGACTCGATAATCGTTATTAGTAATTCTTAAATATTCAACTATTTAGTTAGAGATTTAATTTTTTTCTTATCTGTGAAAAGAACATTTTGATTATGACCAGAAAGAGATAATTGAAATTTCTGAGAAACAAGATGAGGAAAGAGTGCTTGGAGAATTTGACACTCACAGGACAAGCTGGACGGAGGGAAATAGCAAGTAACCTATTAACGAGCTTGTATAAATGGATAGCAGAACATTCAGAGTGATTACTTAGAGCTCCAAAGGATAGGAAACTGTGGAGAGCTATAATCCTCTATGACCATAAAAGAAAGAAAAGATCGAACTGATTCAGATTGATTGGTACTCCAAACTAGACAGTCTTAAGAACATTGCAAAACGTATTTTCTTAAATCCTTGTCCTAATATGTGATTTCCTATAGGGACCTAAGTGTCTCCTGGCACAGAATTATAGAAATTGACAAACAGAAGAAAGCCAGATCTTTCTCCTTTTCCTTCTTAGAAAGAGCACTGTCAATTAGAGATAATACAAAACAACCAAAAAGTATTTTTCAATTTTCTTTTCTAGTGCTGAATCTCACTTGAGATTTTTGTCCATTACAAAGCCATAGAAATCTTGTACAGCATAGAGCCGCCCAAAGAGATGAAGACAAAATCGAAAGGAAAGGAGAAAAGAAAGCTCCAGACTGATCATCAGTTGAAAGAAAGTAAGTGGAATGATGTGGTATATAGCACAATTATAATGGCTCCAGCCTAGGGAAATGTCCAAATTTGACTGAGATTGTTTTTGGACAACAGACTTTTGGAATAGTACCAGATTTTTTTTTTGTTTACATGTCCTCAGCTTGACTTATGATAAGATTAAATATTCATATTCTTCTTGGCCTTAGCTGATGCTAGAATAGACTGTCATCAGAAGCACAGAGACTGGGTTGGTCAATTGAGATCATTGCAATAAGTCAGAACAGAAGTAAATCATTAACTCCTCAATCTTGTATTACAAAAATAAATAAATTGCACAGAGTTTTGGAACAAATAACTTTTTTCCTTTTTAGCTTTAGATATCATAAGATAAAAATGGCCAGTTTATTTGTTATTACCAGGAATGAACTGTCTCTTATAATCACCCCTAAATCAGTGATGGTGCAAGTGGGATAGAATAATATATCAGAAGAAAATATTCATCTTCTGTACAATTGCATGCGTGAGAGTACAGGTCTATGTTAACACCCAGGGATGATATATAGTGTATTAACATGGGGTCTGAGTACTGTTGACAACTCTTATTTTTTGGAAGCTGTACATGTATTGATCTGTATATACTATTTACTATAATCCAACTTTGATATATATAATCTAACACAGTATATGCTGGTGGTAATAAATCCCTGCTTGATATAAAATAACAGCTAAAATCTACACTACAAATAATAAATATACATTTTATTCCTTACAATTTGGTACAACTGAGTTTCATTCATGAGGTAATAATCAGACATGGATTAAAACTGATCATTGTAAAATTTAAATATTAAAATTTATAACCTACTGTTAAGATAGTAGAACAATTCATTTACTTATGAATATATATATATATATATATATATATATATATATATATATATATATATATGTATATATATATATATAATGAATATATATAACATGAAAAATTACACATCATTAAGTTTCTAAATAATGAAAAGTTATTCAACCATAGACAGGAGTTAACGGTTTTTTGCCAACATCAACAAATTTTCGCATTAAATAATTAATAAAAAAATATAAACAAATAAATTCTATAGTTTAATAAAAGCCTTAAAAGCTCAGCCCAATCATTAAATAGAAAAACCCTTTGTGGAGTCGGAAAAAAAAAATAGCCATTTGAATAAACAAATAAATAAATAGATTAATAGACAGATAATAATGAAACAGAATCCCCTCGATACTTAACGACCTGTGGCGAGGCCATAAAAATGCCTTTTTGACCAACTAGAAATCCACTCCCACTATCAGACTTTAAATAGGCACCCCAATATAACCTGACATAAACTTTTCGAAGGGGACTGGTCTGTAGATAAAAATTAATTCTTAACTCTTCAACCATCTAACCAATATAGCCGACCCTAGCCGTTTCCATAGTAACTAATGTTGCAAGAGACCATACTTATAAACATGCGCTAACCACAAGATAGCTTATTCCCAAATTCTTGCTTGACGAGGAAGCATGACCAGACACCTTAATTCAACTTAATTTCAAAAATTATATTAGGGGGTCTCGGCTCTCGCTTTTGAAACATGAGAACTGTTATGTAGCGAAGGAATCATATTTTTTTAAAAAATATTATAATATATATATATATATATATATATATATATAAAGAGAGAGAGAGAGAAAGAGAGAGATTATATATATATGGGGAAAAATGTATGACAAAGTGGAAAATGTTTTCTTGTGAAATGTTTCATCATTTAGAACTTCATTGGTCTAAATTTGTTATGGTGTGATTACACATGAACATGAACGAGGGATGCTGGGAATTTTAAATGAATTTTTTTTATCTAACTGATTTCATTTAGATCCTTTTTCTTTCCATCAGTTTTGTTAGTAGATATCAAATGCATTAGTTGCCCACTGTAACAAGACTGACCACAATTTTGACATAGAAAATGTTACTCTGAACAAAGGAGAAAATCAAAATCAACATCCTTATTTAGTCTACCATCTGAGGCCCAATGAAAAACATTTCTAAGGAGCACATCTTGCATTCACAAAATAATAGAGGCTATTATAGCATGGGAGATGTCAACCATGCCTCAGTAAACCTTCATTGGCTAATGGTTAACTCCTAAGGCTAGTATGCCCAAGCCTTTTTTCATGATGTTTTATGACTTCATGCTAATGCAAACATCAACACCTTCTGAACAACTCCATCTACCCTAATTCACATACAGGACTTGGGTCAACCCATGGTGTCTTTTTCAGGTACCTCCTAATAATGCCACATGCTGCGTTCATATCACTAGTTATATGTAAACTAAGGCTAAAATTACAAAAGTGCCATGGAATGCCTAAATGCCAGAGATTCCATATACAAATATACATATGTAGTCATAGTTAAGAACAAATATGAAACTTTGGAACTCAATGGTGGAGGAAATGGAACAGATTCTCGGTGACTTTACTGAGTGACTCAGGAATTCATAAATTAATCTTTTTGGTGATTGGCTGAGGAGTGTTAAATATGATGTAATTGAAATAAAATTCATAAATGACATATGGTTAGGTAAGGAATGTTAAATAATATTTTCAGACTATTATTTTTTAGTGGCACACCTTCTGAAGCTGACCTTTAAGGTCAGATGGTAGACTAAATAAGGATGTTGATTTTGATTTTCTCCTTTGTTCAGAGTAGTGTTTTCTATGTCAAAATTGGGATCAGTTACAACACTTTCTTTTGTACAGCATATACAACATGAAATCATGCCAAACATAACCTTAGACAAGACATTTAAAGCGTGTCAATCAAAAGAAATCAAGAATTTTTTTTTACACTGCTTCAACCTTTGTCAAAACCAAACAAAACATCAAAAATCAGTCTATTGTTCAAACTGTGTTCTTTCTTTTTTCTACTTTATTCATCCATTTTTTTTTATTGTCTGCCCATCAAAAAAATGTCATCAGCTTTTCTTTTTCTTCATTTTTTCATCATTACTTCCTATTTTGGTTTGTTGCTTAGATCTGTATGTGTGGCAGTAGAAGAAAGTAATATCAATGTACTTACAGACTGTCCAATATGTTTAGACTACTTTTTTTCATTTTCTCTTCTTTTTCCCTTTTTTGAGTCCTCCATCAATCTTCCTCAAACTTTTCCAACTTGTGTTGCAACCATGGTTCTCTTGCATCTTTCCTTGTTACTGCACACCAAATAACATATATATTGTATACTCCCTCATTTCTGTGCACCTCTATTTAGTCTATCATGTGACCTTAAAGGTCAGCCTCAGAAGGTCTGAGCCGAAATATACTGCCACAAAAAAAAATAATTGTCTGAAACTATTATTTAATATTCCTTACCTAACCATCAAAAAATTTTATTTATGAACATTATTTCAATTACGTTATATTTAACTAGAGCCCAACTGACTATACTATACGGTGCAATTGACAAAATCAAAAACAAACATATGTGCAAAATTAAAAATATAAAATGGCGACAATGTACCTGTTGCACCCTGCACATTACCAAATGCTTTTGCATAATCTATAAAACATATGTATGCTATATTGTGTGTAGGTGTGGTTTGACTCTCAGGTTTTATTATTAGGAATCTTTCCACATTTTATATATTGTAAATATCAGAGTTGTCATGAAAAATTTCTTCTCCACATTAATTCTTCAGTTGTCATATCTTTTGTTGTTTGTTTTTTAAGCATTCCACCACAATCAAGGGAGGAGTGCCACTAGCATGCAGGGAGTTACAGAGAGTGAACGTGAGATAAAAGAGTGGGTGTAAGGGGGATAGAGGAAAAGAAAAAAGGACAGGGATCAAGGCAACAGAAGATGATGATTGACACTGTATTTAAATTTTTGAAGATTGTAGTTATCAGGGAAGAGAGTTCCAATGTTGGGAAGTGGTTATGTTTAACTCTTTCAACAGTAAATGGGTGGGACCTAGATGCCAATCTAGTAGCATGCTTAAATTCATGTAGTCACAGCACCCGGAAAAAAAAAACTTGTCATAACAGTGGCCATAAAAATATTTGTAGAAAAGACAGAGGGAATCCACAACACATCTGTGAGAGAGTGTCTGAAGCCAGGAAGCCAATTCAGGACTGATTACATTACAGATCCTTCTTTGGATTTTGTTGAGAACCTCAAGATGAATGGCAGGGGACCAGACCAGATATGCCAACAGTATTCAATGCAAGGACAAATTGTAGATTTGTAGATTTGTGAGATAGATTGTGGTGAGAAATACCTTCTGTCATGACACATGGAACCAACTTTCCTGTTTAAATTTCTGAAATGAGGTATTGTAATTGTTTACATTTTTCAGACTCTTGTCCTCATCTTTATTATCACATTCACAACATTTCAGATACTTATATGCTCCAGCGCTCTTCAGATGATATTTTTTTGAATTCCACACCGAACACATTCTGGGTTCGGTGTGGAATTCAAAAAAATATCATCGGTATGTTGCTGTTTCTGAAGATGGGTTTGATGATGTTTCTGAAGACATCCTTCCTATGTTTATTTCCTGAAATGAGCTGACATATAATGTTCACATTCCTGAGTCACTCAGTAAAGTCACCGAGAATCTGTTCCATTTCCTCCACCATTGAGTTCCAAAGTTTCATATTTGTTCTTAACTATGACTACATATGTATATTTGTATATGGAATCTGTGGCATTTAGGCATTCCATGGCACTTTTGTAATTTTAGCCTTAGTTTACATATAACTAGTGATATGAACCCAGCATGTGGCATTATTAGGAGGTACCTGAAAAAGACACCATGGGTTGACCCAAGTCCTGTATGTGAATTAGGGTAGATGGAATTGTTCAGAAGGTATTGATGTTTGCATTAGCATGAAGTCATAAAACATCATGAAAAAAGGCTTGGGCATACTGGCCTTAGGAGTTAACCATTAGCCAATTAAAGTTTACTGAGGCATGGTTGACATTGCCCATGCTGTAAGTGGAGCTATAATTCTCTACATTTTAGATGGTTGCTCAGCCCCAGGGATTCCAACCCTGCAACAGCACCTTTCTCATTGGACTAAAGAGGTTAGATCAGTGTAATACCAATACCAACGGGACAGTGGCCGTGGGGCCTGAGCAAAAACCAATTTTTGTCCTTGGCCCTTATGCATAAGTATGTGTATAGTACTCTTCATATTAAAATGACTTTGTATCACATCCAGCCTTGGTAGGGAGGCTGGGTAAAATATAACTGGCCTTGTTCAAACTGATGATCCTGCCAGATTATCCGTTTATTCCTAGAAAACGTAACTATGGCCCGCTCAGAATTGGTTGGCTCTGTGGGTGTTGAAAAAATACAAATATGACTGAACAAGTTAACTAACCATCCTAACAGACAGGCATTCTCGGATATAGCCATACATATCACTAGAAGGTGATCACTCCTTCAGTCTGCAGTTATGTTTTTTTTGGCATGCTAAACTGCAATTCCAAATAATTGGTCGTTGCTCATTATTTGGCCATCTGCGGAAATGTTATACATTTGCACCCCTCCCCTGCCCCCCAAAACATTTATTTCCCATAGATTAAAATTTGCATTATATCCTTTACTTTGAAAATCTGGAAACTATTAGGCCTTCAATGAAGAAAGTCAACATCAATCAAATTAATTCAATAAATTCTAGAAATAATGATGTTAAATTGATCTAATTCATTTTTTACAGATGATTAACCCTTACTTAAAGCCAGAAAATATTTTTAGATTGTAAGAATTTGGGGTAGAGATAATGGTTTTAGTGATACAAATCTTACTAATTAACCCATAGCTGAAGGGAGAAGACTTGCATTCATACCTTCCCCAAGGATATTGTTGTGTAAGTGAATATAACGAACTCAACTGGAATTGAAACTCTGCCCTCCAAATAACAATTATGAGCCATTATCCATTACACCATTCACACATCCAAGCATACATCTGGTATGCCAAAGCCATCACCCATCTAGATACTGATCAGGCTTAACGTTGCTTATCTTTGGTGATTGTATGGGGAACAGGTGTCTTGATATGATGTGGCTGTAATAGCAATAGACTAAAAATCTCTGGTGATCAGATATCAAAAATAAACTAATGTTGAGTTTTTGAATAAGATTCCACTAACTCTGCAGAGATTTATTGATTTCCATTGTGCACCCAGGACCATCCAGCTGTTCAGGGTGATTATGAAAGCATGCCACTGGGAAGTGCAAAAGTGTAATAGTGCCAATATTTTTTGGACACCACTGACTCCATTTTTTCCCCATCGATGACACAAGTCCATATTTACCAATGATTTCACTACTTTGTTCCATTCCTAATCATTTATTTACGTCCTCCTCATGATTTACTCTGAGACTTGACATATACTGATATCTATCTATTTCTTATTTGGTGCTTTGTGTGTGCATATGTGTACACACACACACACACACACGCACACACACACACACACACAGATATATATGTGTGTGTGTGTGTGTGTGTACACATTGTCATATTCAATGAAACATGCATGAAATAAGGGTTGCTGCCTAAATACACAAATATATATATATACCAGTCAGTCACTGTGTGTTTATCTAAATCTAAAAATAAACACGCTAAAACTCACCTTCATCCTTGACTGTGCGCTGACGGCTTAGTGGGAGAAGTTCCGACTGGTGTAAATTCAGTCGGGTTTCGATCCTAGCTAGAGACAAGCGGACGTCTAGCCACACTGATGAGCTGTGAAACAGCGAAACAGTCTGTCTGTGGATGACAAAAATATTGGCTACTGAAAAATTATTTTCGGTTGAGCTCTCTGGTTTGAGGTGTGAATTTGTAAACAGTGACTATTTAAGCTAATATTGCACGACTCTTCGGCAGAATTGAGTCACTGTCAGTCACTGTGTGTTTATCTAAATCTAAGAATAAACACGCTAAAATTCACCCTCATCCTTGACCATGCGCTGACGGCTTAGTGGTAGAAGTTCTGACTGACGCAAATTCAGTCAGGTTTCGATATATATATATATATATATATTTGTGTATTTAGGCAGCGATCCTTATTTCATGCATGTTTCATTGAATATGACAGACAAGGTGCTTTGATTTTTCATACAATTTCTCATGTGATCTTATAATTCATCTACCGAAAAGAAAAAATTCTTATAATTTTCTTCTTTTCAGTAGATAAATTATATAAAAACTGTCCAATTGTTCTTTTTTCCAAGCACTTTCAGCTATACATTTAGCCATTTTCAAGGTTGAAATGCATTAACTGCTAACAAGAAATACATTGTATGTATATTTTTATATAATGTTTTCATTTTCAAAACACAGTCAAGATATTGTATCCATTTTAAAAATGAAAACATAATATAAATACATACAACAATCTTTTCCTTGTTAACAGGTAGTATATTTCAACCTTGAAAATGGCTAAATGTATAACCGAAAGCACTCAACAAAAAATTACAATTGGACAGTTTCTATATAATTTAACTACCAAAGAAAAAAATTATAAGATCACATGAGAAATTGTATAAAAACTAAATCAAAGTACCTTGTCTATCATATTCAATGAAGCGTGCATATATATATATATATATATATATATATATATATATATATATATATATATATATATATATTGTCATCCACAGACAGACTGTTTTGCTGTATCTCAGCTCATCAGTGTGGCTAGACGTCCGGTTGCCTCTGGCTAGAATCGAAAACTGGCTGAATTTGCATCAGTCGGAAATTTTACCCTGAAGCCGTTGGCGCACGGCAGAGAAGTAGGTGAATTTAAGCATATTTATTTTTAGATAAACACACAGTGACTCAGAGAACTCGATTCGATTTACCAAAGAGTCTTGCATTATTAGCCGTAATAGTCACTGTTTACAAACGCACACATCCTCTCCATATAGCTCAACCGAAATAAATTTTTCAGGAGCATATATATATATATATATATATATATATATATATATATATATATATATGTATTTACCAATAGCTGGGGGGAGAGGAAAAGGATTCATACTTTTCCCAAGGGTATTAGCACATAAGTGAATGTAATGGATTTGACTGGAATTCAAACTCAACTCTCTGATTCCTCAATCTGAGCCGCTGTCCATCACTCCACTGTGCTTCCTATGAGTAAATAGTAAGACAGATTGGGTTCTATAGTCTTGGATACCAGCTTGTCTAGGAGAAGGGCAACTCTGAATTCAAAATCTGCGGAGGGTCATTTGGGGAACTTGTGGCACACGGTGCACCAGGTCTCTGTATTCAGCTCTTCAAAAAGTGTGGTTGGTTCTGCACAAAACCTTCACCACCATAATCATTCAAGTTGTTGTCTGGTTATTGGTTCCTAGCAACTCATACATCATAAAAGAGTCCCCTGTAGGTGCAGGTTAACAGCCTGCATCGATCAACGATGGGAGAGTCCATGACACACACATATATATATATATATATATATATATATATATATATATATATATATATATATATATATATATATGGTGAGGCAAAGATTGCACACTATAGGGATAATTTATTAAACACATAATTACACATGAACATGTTATTTACTAGTTATGCAATTGTTATATATGTCGTTCAAAGTATCGTCCTTCTTTGTCAAAACCCATTTCAATTCTACATCTGCATGATTGATTAACATGTCCAAGAGTTTCCTCTGTCATTTTACTGCATTCATATCTAATTTTGTCTTTAAGTTCCTTGATATTTCTTGGGCGTGTCTGATGATAAACAACTGATTTCAAATAGTCCAACTGAAAGAAAATCCAATGGTGTGAAGTCTGCTGACCTCGGTAGCCACTCAATAGAACCTTTTTGGCCTATCCATTAACCCCTATGGTGCACAACTTTTACCTCACACTGTGTACATATATATATATATATATATATATATATATATATATATATATATATGCAATATATATATATATGCCAAATATATATATATATAAATATATATATATATATATATATATATATATATATATATATATATATATATATATATGCACTACTACAAAGATTGCAAAATTGAATGGCTTCCTTTCAGTTTACCCAGAAGGGCCATGTCGGATATTTGCCAGTCTCCCAAAATGGATATCTTTATTTAATATTAGTTCAACTCCTCCTGCATATAGGAGTTGCTATATAAATCCTCTTATCTGTCCATCTTGTTTTCAAACTTTCTACATTGATGTGGTCTTCTAACAGAGATAGTAATGGATGCCTTCAAATGCCAGCATCAGATTTTGAAATAACTTACTTGCTTCAAAACATTGAAGAGTTAACTAAGCATAAATAGACATTTAAATCATGAAAACTTCAGTATTTGAGATTACAATTGTTATTGAGATTTACAGAAAATGCTAACCCCACTAAACACACACACACACACACATATATATATATATATGCATATATATATATATATATATATATATATATATATATATATATATATATATATATATATAATTAAGTAATTCATTGAGTCTGAAAGAAACCTCAACAGAATGCAGAAAGCACTGGACAGCCGTTTCGTCCTATATTTGGGACTCATCAGCAGTGCGCATCCACTCCAAGAATTGACACCCTTACAGTTAGGTTGTCAAGCAAACATCATACCAACTGTTCAATGGGCCTCGGTGACGAAGAGATAGCAAATCAGACTCAATATAGCGCCGTTCGCTCACATATTCCGTGGTGGAACTCAACTGAAATTCTCTATAACTATAGGACTGTGCCCCCCGGAGCCACAACTACAATTTCTATCATATATATATATATATATATATATATATATATATATATATATATATATATATATATGTATATGCACAGTGAAACATTGGTTCACAAATTTAATTCATTCCTAAAGGTTGTTCGTGACTGAAAATATACATAAACAGAAACTATTTTTCCCACAGGAATCAATATAAAATGGATTAATGCATTTCTGGGTCCCAGATGATTGCTTATTTAAACTTTTACAACACTACTTTGTGCAATACAGCAAACCAATGGAAACCATTAAATCTGACACAAAAAGACACAGATAAAAAAGAAAATAAAACGAATGTTAAACATAAAATACAGACAAACATTTAATTTAATTTTATCCACCTGTATTGGGGAGTGTTGATGGTGTATGCCGAAGGTGGTGAGGAAAGTGAAACAAAGAGATGTTATTGTTTGAAAGGAGAGACACCGTCCATAAAACCATCAGATCACCTTCTTTTCTTTCATCAAACAAGACATCATTTGTCACCCAAGCTGTTTTTCTTCGGAAATTTGTTTCAGCAGGTAAGCTTTTAATACCTGCCTCATCAGACTGAAATTACAAAATTTCAATTTATTCAGACAATATGTTAAATATGCTGCAATTTCTTGTTTAAATAATTTTTCACATATTGTCTGGATAAATTTAAACCATTTTGTAATTTTGGTCTGATGAGGCAGGTATTAAAAACTTAAAATGATGGGATAAGTTTTTCTTTTTTTTTATCATATTGCTCTGTCTACAATACATTAAACTCTCTTCATGGATCTATCTTTTTAATATTTTATATTAAAAAGACCTACTTGGATTATCCTTTCCACTTGTGGATTTGATTATATATATATATATATATATATATATATATATATATAAATCTCCTGAAAAATTTATTTCGGTTGAGCTCTCTGGGGAGGATGTGTGGGTTTGTAAACAGTGACTATTACGGCTAATAATGCAAGACTCTTCGGTAAATCGAATTGAGTTCTCTCAGTCACTGTGTGTTTATCTAAAAATAAATATGCTTAAATTCACCTTCTCTGCCGTGAGCCAACGGCTTCAGGATAAAATTTCCGACTGACGCGAATTCAGCCGGTTTTCGATTCTAGCCAGAGGCAACCGGACGTCTAGCCATATTGATGAGCTGTGATACAGCGAAACAGTCTGTCTGTGGATGACAATATATATATATATATATTATATATTTAAAGACATTTATATTATGTTTAACGTTCTTTTTTCATAATATAAATGTCTTTAAATAAATTGTCGGGCTATGTCCAATTCTAAAATATATATATATATATATATATATATATATATATATATATATATATAATAAATATATATATATATATAACTATATATATATATATATATAATAAATACATATATATATATATATATATATATAATAAATATATATATATATAATAAATATATATGTATATATATATATATATATATATATATATATATATATATATATATATATATATACTCGACTCTCCTGTCAAATTTGACATATGAGCATAAAGAAGATCAGTTCCTAGGAACCTACAACCCAACACCACTACATGAGATTTGATTATAGTGGTGAAGGTTTTGTGCAGAACCATCCACACTTTTTCAAGGGCTGAATACAGAGACCTAGTGCACTACGTACCACAATGTCCCCAAACAACCCTCTGCAGGTTTTGAATTTGGTGTTGTCTTTCTCCTAGACCAGTTGCCATTCAAGGCTATAGAACCCCGTCTGTCCTGCTATTTACCCATAGCTGGAGGGAGAAGAAGAGGATCCATACCTTTCCCAAGGGTATTAGCATGTAAATGAATGTAATAGATTCGACTGGTATTCAAACTCAGCTCTCCGATTCCTCAATCCAAGCCACTATCCATATATATATATATATATATATATATATATATATATATATATATATATATATATATATATATAGGATGAATGGTAGAGTAATGGATAGTGGCTTGGATTGAGGAATCGGAGAGCTGAGTTTGAATACCACTCGAATCCATTACATTCATTTACGTGCTAATTTACTAATTTACTCCACCATTCATCCTATACATATATATATATATATATATATATATATATATATATATATATATATATATATATATATATATATATATAGAATGAATGGTGGAGTAATGGATAGTGGCTTGGATTGAGGAATATATATATATATATATTGTCATCCACAGACAGACTGTTTCGCTGTATCACAGCTCATCAGTGTAGCTAGACGTCCGGTTGCCTCTGGCTAGAATCGAAAACCGGCTGAATTCGCGTCAGTCGGAAATTTTACCCTGAAGCCGTTGGTGCACGGCAGAGAAGAAGGTGAATTTAAGCGTATTTATTTTTAGATAAACACACAGTGACTGAGAGAACTCGATTCTATTTACCGAAGAGTCTTGCATATATATATATATATATGTTTCTGTGGTTAGAATGTTCAGTTTCTGACTATGAAATCTAGGTTCAAATCCCACCATAGTTGATTTGTTGAGAACTCTGGTACTGACTGTCGTGTATTTTTACATAAAAATATCTGGTTCTTATAAATGTGGCATTAGTGGGATTTAATTTTTCCTGATTAAATTCCATACCACTCCTGTAAGTACCTGACCCCCTCATACTATCCTCTACTTTTACAAAATATTCACTAAATTAAACGGAGATAGAGTGTTTTCAAAGTTGGACTTCTCGGAGGCTTACATTCAGGTTAAAGTCAGTGAAGAATGTTCGAAGTACCTGACAATAAATGCGCATAAAGAGATTTTAAAACTAAATCGTCTCCCTTTTGGATTGAAGGTAGCTCCAAGCCTATTCCAGCAACTAATGGACACAATGTTGGCTGGTATGGAGTATGTAATCGCATACTTAGATGATATTTTGATTACAAGTGAAAACGAGGCCCAAAACAAAACGCATATTAGAGCAGTATTTCAGAGAATTGAGGAATACGGGTTCAAGCTGAGTGCTGAAAAGTGCGAGTTCTTCTTAAAGAAGATAAAATATTTAGGGCAGATCATTAACAGTAAAGGAAGAAAACCGGATCCAGAAGGGCAGAGGCTATAAAAAATATGCCCGCACCTGATAATGTGGCTAAACTCCAGGCGTTCTTAGGATTAGTACGTTATTATAGCGTTTATATCCCAAAATTGTATGATATGAGAGCTCCTTTAAATGATTTGGCAAGGTGGATATGGTCGAAAGAATGCGAACAGGCTTTTAAAAAAATAAAAAGCTGTCTATTAGCAGACCTATTGTTAGCGCATTTCGATCCGAAGAAGAAAATCATTGTAGCAGCAGATGCCAGTAATGAGGGACTAGGTGCGGTATTGCTTCATAAATTGGAGGACGGATCTACGAAGCCAATAGCACGTGCCTCGAGAACGTTACTGCCCGCGGAACGAAGTTACAGTCAAATCGAAAAAGAGAGTTTAGCAATAATCTACGCTGTAAAAAAAATTTCACAGGTTTCTACACGGAAGAGAATTTACAGACCACAAACAGCTGTTCACAATATTTGGTTAAAAAAAAGTTTTACCAACTCACACGGCAAATCGACTACAGCGTTGGGGTATAATTCTATTGAATTATAATTTCAAAATGGAATATGTGCCTTCAAAGTAGCTAGGTCACGCCGATGGGTTCTCGAGGTTAATACCTAAATATAAGGAACCACTGGAAGAAACAGTAATAGCGGCGCTAAGAGACGAAAGTGAATTGTCGGTTCTGTTATGCAACAACACTATTAGAGAACTACCGGTTACGGTAGAAGATGTGAAAAAAGCAGCGGAGAACGATGATTTCATTAAAAAAAATGAAAAAGCAAGTCTGGTTAAACGAGAAAACTAAAAAATGGAATTAGTGTGTCACCTTTTTCAATCTGCGAACAGGTATTACTATACGCAAATAGAGTTGTATTGTAATGCCGTGTACTCTACAAAAGAAACTTCTGAAAGAATTTCACATTGGCCATCCGGGGATTTCGAGAATGAAATCTCTAATGAGAGGCTATACTTATTGGCCAAGGATGGACCAAGACATAGAAAATTTGGTGAAACCGTGCAAAGGATGTCAACTGGCAGCAATGGATCCACCGGTAAAGATTCAACCATGGCCAAAGACAGATATCCCATGGACTCGGTTGCATATCAACTATGCAGGGCCTATAAATGGATATTACTTGATTATTGTAGACAGTTTCACTAAGTGGCCAGAAATTGTTAAGTATAATTATTGATATTTATTTTTTTTTAATTTCAGCTATGTAAAAATTGCCACAAATTCTATGAAAGATATAATGTTGCAAGTGGGACAAGATATTGTAAATTCATTGATTGTTTAGATGCAACACTGAAATTCCCAAAAATCTTGAGAAATTTTTTAACAATTAAGAAAGAAATTGAAAACATTTGTGAGGCCAGAAAAAGAGACTGGTTTTAAGAATGGCAAATAGAAATTTGAGAGAAATTAACAATAAAGAAATGTGGATTGACCATTTTCAAAAAAGCGTCCATTTTGAATATGAACTGAGAGAAAAGATCCTTGATAATGGCTAAAAGAATAGCAGAAAGTGCTCTGACAGACAGAAGATTCAGACAATTTCTACACAATTCATGTCCAGAAAAGAAAAAATTTAAAAGAACACGAAAAAATTAAACACAGTACCATGTCAGTTATTTTTAATGAAACTGTATATATATACATATATATATATATATATACATATATATGTATATATATATATATATATATACATATATATATATATATATGTATATATATACATATATATATATATATATATATACATATATATATATATATATTTACATATATATATATATATATATATATATATATAATTATTTATTTGAATATTACAACATAAATATGTTGTGATTTTATAACATATTTATGTTGTAATATTCAAATAAATAATTATATCTGCTCTACTCTGTATTGAGCACTCTTTAAAGAATATTAATTGTTGGTTATTGGATTTCACTCCGTATATACCAATCCTAAACTTGGATATATATATATATATATATATATATATATATATATATATATATATATATATATATATATATATATATATATATATATATATATATATATATAGGCATGTGGCCGAGTGGTTAGAATGTTTTCTTTCTGAGCATGACACCTGGGTTCGAATATCAATGTCAGGAAGGTGACTTCCTTATGTTATTGGACTGGATCGAGGTCAATCCCAATGTGTGACACATTTGGAAAGTGCCTGAAAGCCACACCAACGGTTGACCCAAGCCTTGTGAGTGAAATTGGGTAGATGGAACCTTTGTGGATTGTCGATAGCTGTGCTAGCATGGAGCCACAAGTCATCATAGCCGAGGGCTTGAGCATACTGGCTTTGTTCAAATTGTTGATCATGCTAGATAACACGCTCTCTCCCAGAAACTATAACTAAGGTCAGCTTAGCATAGTTGCAGTATAAACCACAGGTGGGCTCCGTGTCTGTTGAGCAAACACAAATGTGCCTGAGCGAGCGTCTGCAGTAGGGATTGGCTAGGCACCCTAGTAGACAGGTATCCTCGAATACAAGTGGCCAGCTATTATATATATATATATAAATTAATTATTATTTATTACAAATCTAGAGCCTTCTCACTCCTGTTGGCGGAATCCCTTCTCAATTGACCATGTCTTCAGGGGTGTAGCTGTACTCACCATGCTTAGCCAGTTGTGGGTTGGTGAAGCTAATTAACCCATAGTTGGGGTACATGGCCATTGACTCTGAAGAGTTCAGCCAGCCTTTAATAGCACTTTATTATACTACTGGGGTTTCACTTAACCTCCTCACCAGACCAAGGTCTGATGGGGGAGCCAGTTTAGTTCTCAACAACTTAACTACTCAGGTTTTGAATTCAGTGTTGACTGTCTCTTTGAAGGGTTACTACCCAAGAGTATAGGACCCAATCTATCCTGCTAATGACTTTCCCAAGGGTAGCTGCACATAAGTAAATGGTAACAAACAAAACTTGAATTCAAACTGACATGCTATCCATTACTCCACTATATATATATATACATATATATATATTGCACAAAGAAGTAAGGTAATTATTCAGGTATATGGGATTTTTTTTATTAAATGTTTCAGTGGCATATATCTTTATTTATAAACAAAAACCTGTTGCATAATTAATCCTAACATATTAATAAAGAGAGGTATTATAATATGATACTCGCATGATAAACATATAAATAGAAATATAGCCTGAAAGCTCTACCAACATCATTATGCAAATATTGATGATAAATAATATTAAATAAATTGATTATAATAATATCTGGTGTATATATATATATATATATATATATATATATATATATATATATATATATATATATATGATTAATACAAGTAAAAGGTTTGTCACTTAGCTGATTGATGTTACCATTAGCATCCCAACTCCAGACTTTGGAGACAGACCCTCCCAGTATCCATTCATCCTCTTATCAGGGCATATCATCAAATGATTGCTTATAATTCTCAATTTGTTTTTATATGTATTTTTCAGGGGCAAGTTTGTTTTGTTTTCATAGTGTATGTGCACATGCATATACGTGTAGGATGTCATGGTTATTTGTCGTTTTTTTCACTTTACACTCATTCCTTAAACTTTTCTCTCTTTTTACTCTTTTCTTTCAGTTGCAGCCATTTTAACTTCTGGTTTTTGAGACATATACTGTCATTTATACACACACATACATATATATATATATATATATATATATATATATATATATATATATATATATATATTGAATGGCTGTGACAGTTTTAAGCAGTGCCATCCATCAAAATATGGGCAGCACAGATGTAGTACTTTAGTTCTGCTACAGTCTTACATTCTCTTGTATAGATGTGGCAATCTTGGACATATTTTAAAGTAATTATTATGTAAATGCCACATAAGGTTTTCTCAGTCATTTTACATGAGGTTGAACTTTTACAGTGCGTTTTGGATGCAATCTTTATACCTCAAATTCAGATTTTGTGCCAGTACTTTGCCTTCAGTCAATTCCTATTGTACTTCATCCTGACTATATGACCACTCCATTGTGACTGGTGCTGATGTAGCTGAGACTCTATACTGGCAAACTGATTGTGTTCAAGTATATCAATATCACTTATGTACTTTTGCCACTGGATACCCAATATAAGATGGAGACACTTGGTGGAATCACACCAGTTTTTTATTTATGTACCTCTGATTATTGGCCCAGGTTTCCCATGCATACAACAATGAAGACAAAACATCAGCATTGTAAACTTTAAACTTAATCTCCATAAAATTCCATACTGAAACCATAGACGTCTACCCAGTTTCCAGAAACCATTACTGGTTTTCGTGATTCAGATAAAGATTTCACCATCAACAGTGCATCATATTTACAGTGCTGCCAAAATACACAAACGTTTCTACAAATATTCCTACTCAATAGCCTCTAAAATAATTTCAAATATAACAGTTACTGGCTATTCAATAACTATTAGGATAATGCAACAGACCTTACTACCCATAATGCATCATTGACC
Source organism: Acanthosepion esculentum (assembly GCA_964036315.1). Lineage (NCBI taxonomy): Eukaryota > Metazoa > Mollusca > Cephalopoda > Sepiida > Sepiidae > Acanthosepion > Acanthosepion esculentum. Next base: position 33,291,573 of record OZ038504.1, on the reverse strand, counting down.
AGCATATATAAAGAATACACATAGCGTGATATTGCATTCAAAAAAAGACATTCCACTTTGAGTTGATGTCAGTTGTCTGCTTTTATACTTACATACCTTCTACCTCTGATATTTAATATTTTGCCCATAAATATAACATACCTTAAAGTATATACACAATAAGGGCATCCTAAATTTCCAGGAACCGATTCTATAAACGCAGGTAATCTTTAGAAACCTATTCTACATATTTTCATTTCAATCTGAGAATGGAAACAAATCACTTTATAGTATCAAAAAGAATTAAATTAACTGATAATTTAATAGAAAAAATGTATTTATTAAGATATTTCCAGATTGAAATTCTGTTCCCATCATACTTCTGTTCTGAAGTATGATGCTTTTTGACTCTAGTGTCATCAGCTGTGTTATGGTTTCTTAGCCACATTCAGATCGAATTGCTGCAGTTCCAAAGATACAATGGAAGACTCACATTTACGACTAGATGATTTGCCACATTTTTAATTTCATGGTGATTCCTTTTGTCATAATAAATTATGTTCATCATAGAAAACCCTCTTTAAGCCTCCACAGAACTTAGAGCAATGTTAATAATTATATATTGGATTTTAATATATAAGATTATTTTTGGATAATGCGACAACTGGTTTGCTAAGCTTTATAATTTTACAAATTGGTTCATGCAAACTGGTAGGATGCCACCATTATATATGATAAATGTTTGGACAAGCAAAAGTAGCATTCTGACTTCAAGACAGACCAGGACTGAATCAGATGAAATTGAGATTTTATTTTATTGGCTACAAAAAATCCCAGCATTCATTTGTATGCTTCTGCCTATAAATTGGGGAGAGGCAAGTGTTTTACAATCATTCCCATATGGATTGAAACTAACAATAAGTTTCAAAATGTTAATATGAACAATATTTTTTGAATGGCGTTTTTATCTGACATTATTCCTTATTACATGTACATGTGTTTGAGTTTATTTATTTTTATTTTATTAAATAGTGAAATTATAATAAAAACCAATCTAAATTGAGAAGTCCAACTAAAGAAAGATTGACCCTGCATCTTCTTTTCCATCAGGGAAACTATTTCTATAGCCAAAACATGCTTTTACCAATTTGACCATGAAAGCCAGGTTCATAGACCAATGTTTGGTTTACCTATTTAAGGGATGCATATTACTCATTCTGACTTTTATAAATTTATCTCTGCTACCTTCAGTTTCTTGCCTACTAATTTATGACTGAAAACTAACAAAAATCAGGGAGGTGCCACGCAAAACTTTCATTATAAAATAATTAAAAATAGAACGCCTGAAAATAAAAATAAATTAACCCAAAGAGACTTTTGATATTAGCTGAAACCAAGGTTCATACCAGAATCTCTGAGTCTAGTTAAAGGGATATAAACTTGACACCTCTGTGCTAAAAGCAAAGGAGACAGCAAGAGTGATGAACAGAGATGCAAGCATGGAAAACCAGTTATGCATGACATGTGAAGAAGAAGTTAAGAGGTCATTGTATTTCTGCCCTGATTAAAGCTGAAAAAACACAGTAGATTAACCTGACCTATTTCTAAGATTACTACTATCCCTACCATGGTCTGACTTCAAACTACCACTAACAGATATTTCTCGAGTCTGCTTTCAATATCTACCTTACCCTGATATCTACATGTGAAGAAGAAGTTAAGGGGTCATTATATTTCTGTCCTGCTTAAAGCTGAAAAAACACAGTCGATTAACCTGACCTATTTCTAAGATTACTACTATCCCTACCATGGTCTGACTTCAAACTACCACTAACAGACATTTCTCGAGACTGCTTTCAATATCTACCTTATTCCCAAATTTTTGCTACACCTAATACCAAAGGACTCACTCATCACTGGAAAGCAAATAAATAAAAATATATTATTTGCATATACTCTCTTGATCTTTTATTTTATTTCAAAGTTTCAATGCCACCTACGACACACTATTTAAAAAGGTTCTTTACAAAAAATACGGTGCTATAAAAAGGAGTACTAACAAATATAATTCTATCGCTTAATGTATGTGTTCAGTTACATTATTTATATTTGGATTATTGTCCTCATCTTTGTTTTTGTCATCACAATATTTCAGCCATTATACCTGCCAACCTTACCCAGGTGTATATTGATCTACAAGGAATTCTGTACTGGAGGCTTTATTTAATCTACAGGCGGTTGGCTGTTGCCTATATCTAGGTATATCTCTAGTTCTTATTTTTAGTACTGCTAAGTTATTGTTTGCCCATTTCCACCAGGTCAATGTACACACTGCCTATATATATATATATATATATATATATATAATAAATGGCTGTGACAGTTTTAGGAAGTGCCATCCATCAAAATATGGGCAGCACAGATGTAGTACTTTAGTTCTGCTACAGTCTTACATTCTCTTGTATAGATGTGGCAATCTTGGACATATTTTAAAGTAATTATTATGTAAATGCCACATAAGGTTTTCTCAGTCATTTTGCATGAGGTTGAACTTTTTCAGTGCGTTTTGGATGCAATCTTTATACCTCAAATTCAGATTTTGTGCCAGTACTTTGCCTTCAGTCAATTCCTATTGTACTTCATCCTGACTATATGACCACTCCATTGTGACTGGTGCTGATGTAGCTGAGACTCTATACTGGCAAACTGATTGTGTTCAAGTATATCAATATCACTTATGTACTTTTGCCACTGGATACCCAATATAAGATGGAGACACTTGGTGGAATCACACCAGTTTTTTTATTTATGTACCTCTGATTATTGGCCCAGGTTTCCCATGCATACAACAATGAAGACAAAACATCAGCATTAAACTTTAAACTTAATTAAACATCAGGAATTAAACTCATAATCACTGTCGCCAAATTCAAGAACCAATGCTCTAATCCACAGTCCATCCAATACATTAAAGAAAGGTTTGTAAGGATACAAAAGACAATTGTCTCCCTTTTGTTGAGATAGCCATGAGGATTACATGATAACTGATGATGTCAGGGAATAGATTGACAAAGGACAGTTGCAATGTAGAGCCTGGAAAAGAAAGATGGCAGATCTTACAGGAAAAACCACATGACCCAAACTAGTTTATAGAGAAACTGCAGTAACTCCAGGGAAATATTACAAGTAAAGTTCCCCTTTTTTTCACAGTTTTTTGTTTTATATATGTTATAATTTCTCTGCATGGGACATATGTATATATAATTCTGTGTGCAACTTTGTATTATAAAACTCTTTCTGAGAACAAGGCATATTTGTCATTCCTTTTCCATTCAGCTATTATGTGAAGTGCGGTGTTATTATATGACAGATATAATAATGCCCATAATGGGGGAAATAAAATGGGAAAATAAACCTTCCTTTCATAGCTCTCTCTCCCATTACAGATTTAAATTCAGAATTACCTGTAGATTGATATACACCTGAGGAGGTTTGAGAATACAATGACTGATAACAACAAAGATAAGGACAATATAAACAAATAATTATAACTCTGAAAGTAGGACAGAAATTAGTCTGCATTCATCTCTTTGTAAAAATCTAGATACACATGCAAAATTTCACAAAATCAAAGAATTAAAAAAAAAATGAAAATATGGATTTAAAAAAATGTGACATTGTACCAAAGTTAATTAAATACCAATATTCTGTAGAAGTCTTGTTAAACAAAAACAGAAATAAATTTTCCCACTTCTTGTGAATATAAAATATCTAAAAGCCAAAACAAATAGCAGTAAAATTTTATGCAGAATGGTTTTGTCTTTCAGGTTTTGGAGTCTCGAGTATACAGACAGACCTGGTCAATCTCTTTACGAGATGCTACAAGGTAGGGGATGACAAGAAAAAAAGAGTGGGGTGTCAGGGGAAAAGAGCAGAGGTTATGGGCATATAACATCTTCAAAGATGCTTGCTACCATGTCTGCCAATATTGTTATCTGCAGCTTTGATTTGCCCAGAGTAATACAACGTGGAAGATGAGATGCAAGAGTAGACCTGCAGGAAGTGAGCAATTTAGAGTTAAACTGACAATCAAATGTGTGACCTTAGGTTCTAGAAAGAAAGGTGATCATTTCCCCAGGGAGGGGAGAACGCAACTGAGACTGGTTTGGAACCAAGGAATAACTAAAACTTTTAAAAGGTGGTTGACTGAATTCTTTGGACTGTTTTTTGAATCAGTAGAGCTTGAGTGATATATAAAAAAAGTAGAAAATAATAATAAAGAAACAGAAAAAATAACAGAAAAGAAGAGATGCAAGAGGAAAAAATACACACACACACATACACACACATATATATATACATATTATATATACATACACACACACACATATAATACATACATACATATACACATATATATTATATATACATGCATACATATATATATTATATATACATACACACACACATATATATAGATACATACACACACACATGTATATACAAACATACACACATATTATATATACATAAATACACAGACATATGTATGCATACTTACACACACATATACATACAAACATACACACATATTATATATACATACATACACAAACACACATACATACAAATATATATATATACACACACAAAGTATATGCTAAAAATATAGATTACATTCACATATGTACATAAATGCATATATATGCATACACTTTATATATACACATTTATAAGTATATATATGTATTTATATACATACATACATACATACACTGCATTTCAAATTATTAACAAGTTGACACTTTTCCATCCTATCCAAAAACTACTAGAATTTAACAAAATTATCTGAAAATGATGATGACACGTATATACACCTACTCTGTAAAAATCATAATGTTCTCGAAAAAGGAACTTTTACTTAAATTATTGGTGTGTCAAATTATTAGCGAGGTGTAATAAAAACCCCTGTAAAAATAGAAAATAACTCTTTAATTGATTCAAATACAGTAACTAAGATGAAATTAAATTGAAATAAAGAAGATAAACAGAGTTCAAAAAGGCTTGGTGGATTTGGTTAATATGTGATCTTTTTTTTAAAAATGACTTGGAAAAGGCGGTGGTCCATTGAACATGTCAATTTATGGATCTTCTCTGATGTAATTTCACGTGATATGTTGACTGTTTCCTGCCATAAGTAACCCTTGCTTTTAAATTGGCACCTGTTCTCATAAACATGTCATTTCAGACTGCTCCACAAGTTTTCAATTTGGTTTAAATCTGGAGAATTGATTGGCCAGTTCATCTTCCGAGGTCCACAGAAGCCTAATTTCTCCAGGTACTCTATATTTTTATGTGCTGAATGCAAAGGAGTATTATCTTGCATAAATACGATGGTTCACCTGCAGGTGATTTTTTGGTTTTTAGCCAAGATTCCAGGTGCTCTTTGAAGAAGGCTATATAAGCATCTGTAGTTATTTTCATACCATCAGGCACTCTCCACAGACCAACCACGATACATCCCAAATCATACCAGCCCAAATCATAATACCTTCCCCTCCTTGTTATCATGTCATTTACAACCCAACCTTTGTTCCCACCATCAGGGCCATCAAGTGTTTCAATCTTTTCACCTGTGAACAGAACTTTTGAGAAAATGACCTTCATGTTCTCCTTTGCCCATTTCAAACACATTTGTATGTGTACTTTTGGCAATCAAGTCTTTGTCACTGGTCTCACTGACGTCCTGACCTTTTTCAGAAGACCATAACGAGTACTTCTGGACTCTGCTACTTCTCCAATGCTCTTGAAAAGTGCTCCACTGGTAATTCCTGGGTTATTTACAGCTATACATTTCATTTGTAACAAAGAACTCAGGAAACAACCCTCAAGTGACACTTATTAGCCATCTGACGTACCTTTGTAGGAGCTGCAACAATTCTTTTCACAGTTTATTGTAGATTTGCCTTTGGAAAGTTCAGAGGTTATAATATCTTTCTCAGAAAGGGTCAAGTCACATTGGCAACACATAACTGCATGATTATAATGACACTCTTTTATAGTCTGGGACTATTCTATATTGTCGTAATAAAGCAAATGGCCTTTATTTGTTTCCATTGTACAGAACAATACAGTTTTTATACAGCCAGCTCATATGCCTATAAACATTATACTGTGAAAATTTTGAAAATCGTGACTAGAGGATTTCAGACAAAATGAAAAAATGTCACTTCATT
>OZ038504.1:33182858-33280358 GCA_964036315.1 Acanthosepion esculentum | reverse complement strand
TAATATATAGATAAATCTATGCCTATAAATAAAGAAAAAAAATAGATATATGCCAGTAAAAGCAGAAATAAGTATGCTTAAAAGCCTGAATTTCGCCATCCACTGAGAGCTTTACAAGTGTTGTATATATAGGAACTAAAATGTACACTTCCATTGCATTAGACAAAGTTGGAGATATTCCTTAATGCATTTAGAAGATAACAACATTTGTTTCTAGAGTATTCTTCATGCCAGAGGAAAAAAAACATATCCAAATAAATACATGTAAATATAAATGAATGTAGGTTAATTCCAATGAACATGTAGCTAATCGATAAGTGGTTGAGAGACAAATTATTTTCAGAGAATGGTACAAAGAGTACCCAAAGTGAAACACATTTGTCTCTTAATCTAATATTGATCACACACCAGAATGGAAGTTATCAATATTTCTTGTTTTAAAAGGATCTAATTATTATAATAGTTAATATTTCATGGTAATTGTTCAGATGAGCTCTTCATTATGGTACCAAGACGTTTTTAATTTAAATGCAGCACTCGACTGGTGTCGAGATTTCATCAATTTACAATTCAGTTAGCAAGATGTAACCATAAATCCTATGCTAACAGTTCCTTTTCTCTCACTTCTCACTTGTGGAACCCCCCTTTAATCTGCAAAAATTTAAATGCAATGTCAATCACTATCTACTGTCCTGATTACTCTTTTCTCTTTCTGCTCATTATTAATGGTTCTGATCCTTGTGTCTTAGTGGCTTTACTGCCTTGCTTGGGGTGATACCAATTAAAAACAAATATCTATATAATAACACAATGCAAAAAAAAAACTTAGCAATTAAAAACTTTCAGGAAAAATAGGAAATGAATGATGATCAACAAATGAAAACAGAAAATAGTTTTGATTTGCAAATTGGATAAACATTTTATTGAATCAATTGATAGGTCTGCTGTGTTGTGCTAGACAATTTTTCTCACCAGAATCCATCTTACATATTTATAAGTCTACCATTCATCCATGCATTGAATATTGCTGACACATCTAGTCTCGTGCTTCTATGTATCTACAGATCCTTGACAAAATCCAAAGAATCTGCCAGGATAAAATATTACATGTAAATCTACTATTCATCCCTGGATTAAATATTACTGTCATGTCTAGTCTGTTGTTTCAGCTATGTATTTAGAGATTCTTGATAAGATACAAAAAATCTGCAATGTTATTGGACCTGACATGGCATCTTGACTTACATGTCAGTCTCCTATTCAACCATGCAGTGAATATTGATGTCATATCTAGGCTGGTGTTTATGCTATATATTTAGAGATTCTTTATAAGATTCAAAGAATCTGCAATGTTACTGGACCAGACCTGGCATGTTGGCTTCAGTCACTACTGCCACCACCATACTATAGTTTCCCTGTTCCTTTTCTATAAATATTTTTAAGGTAATTCTTCTGAAAACCTTTCCTCTTTAGTACCTCAACATTATGTATAAGTTTATCATCAGAAGTGTGATTCATTGTGCCATCTCTGACTAACGTATACCACTGAAATGAATTGGAATGATTATATGGAATCAAGTGCTAAATCTGCTGCTAGGAAAGTTGGCTCCCTGTGCCATGCTAGACAATCTATCTTACATATTTATAAGTTTACCATTGGTCCTTGTTTTAAATACTGCTACATTTGATCTGGCTCTCCTGTTGTAAATTTAGAAATTCCTAATAAAATCCAAAGAAGAATCTGCAATGTTATTGGTCCTGACCTGGCATCTCAGCTTCAGGCCCTTTCCCACTACTGTAACATAGCATCCCTGTACTTTTCTATAAATAATTTCAGGATAACTGTTATGAATATTCCTCTATGGTAGCTAGACTTTATGAATTTAAGTGCAGTACTAGATTGGCAGGTAGGTTTCATCATTTTACAGTTGAAATGGCTAGTTGTAACCATAATTATATTAAGAGTTTATTCTATCGTACTTCTTGCTTGTGTAGTTATCAGGGAAGCAAGTAAACAGAAAGGAGTACCACAGGCAGGAAGTGTGAGAAAAGAAACTGTTGGAGTGGAAGTGTCGGTTGCATTTAGCTATTTCAAAAGTAAACGGGTGCGATCTAGATGCCAGTCTAGTAGCTGTATTAGTCCCCATGAGAACGACAATGAATCTAGAAGCCAGCAAGTGAGTTGCAATGCTTATTGCAGATGTGGCAAAATTGTTTTGTACAGGCCTTGGCCAGCTTGTTCATGGCTTTTTCTGTGACAGGTGAGACTCGACCAGATTTTTTTCAGATTTGCTGACACTTTGCGTGTTAAGTCATTTCCAGTGTAGTAGTGATGTCTGTGTGTAAGATTGTATTTCATCAAAAATATTGCCAACCAGTGTGTATTTGTGTGTGTGTGTGCATATATATATATATATATATATATAATTATTTATTTGAATATTACAACATAAATATGTTATAAAATCACGACAAAAGTAGCCATTTTGTTTCAACACTTCTTGTGTCTTGTCAAGTGATAATATAGAATATAGAATAAATGGTATATATATATATATATATATATATATATATATATATATATATATTTCTGATATTTCTTGTTACATTTGTATTTTAATCCTTTCCCTGTTATATTTATCTCTGCTGACAGTCAAATATAAAAGTAGAACACACCTAAGTTCAATAAGCATCAAGATATTTTCACCAAAAATATCAAATCTATGCACTCTTTGATAGAAGACAACATAAAACCAGTCATGTGTGCAAGCAAAGATTGTTCAGTCAATAGTAAAGCTTGAAGAGTTTTAGGAATATTAAAAACACTGTATGTCTAGAAAAGCTTCAAACAGAAAGAAATTAAAATACACTATAAATACAATAAAATATCATCTATAACATGTAACAGTTACCATCACTTATTTTTTTCTTTTGAAAATATTTCTTTCTCTCATCATTTTATGAAGTTTAAAAACATCACTTGAAAAAACAAAATTTTTTTATCAATGTAAAATTTTAATAAAATAGATTTTTTTTCTTTCTTTTTCAGAGAAAAAAACGTTTCTTCCAATAATATCAAAGAGAAAATTTACTATTTAAAAAACGAAAAAAAACAGCCATTTTGAATCTGAGACTATATTCAGTAAACGGGGCATTGGCTGATTCTCAACACTTGGCCGCTTTCATCATTTTTTCCTTCTTCATCACACAAGATTTTCAAACAATTTTTTCAATCCAATTGTCTGACATTTTCCTTCCCTTTACTTACTTCTTAAATGTTATTTTTATATGTTGTGTCCATTCAGAATGAGGATGACCATAGCTCTCCACAACTTCTATCCTTTATAACTCTTAGCAATGTCTTACTATTCCTCTTAGTTTTTGTTCTGTCCATTTGCACAAGCTAAGGTAGGTTATTCACCATTTCCCTCTGCCTCTCAGTATATCCTGTGAGTGTTAAATTCTCAGAACACATTCCTCATTATTTCTTTATTTATATTTATAAGAAATAAAGACTGTTGAAATTTCTAAGTATATTTACAGTTGTGCTGACTAGATGTAGCCGCAAATTCTATGTTAACAGATTCTTTTCTCACACTTCTCATTTCTGGGACACCCTTCCAGTTCCATGCTGTCCAGCCAACTTTAATCTGCAAAAATTTAAATGCAATGTCAATCACTATCTAATGTCCTTTTGATTACTCTTTTATCTTTCAGCTCATTATTAATGTTTTTGTTCCTATTTCTTCCACACCCAGTAACCCCTTGTGTCTTAGTGGCTTTACTGCTTTGCTTGGGGTGAATTCGATTAAAAAATATACACTGTGTTTGACGTCCCATTTTCATATATTAAACAATGTGTATCATGTCTATTGGTGTGCATATTCAAAAAATCATACTTAAGAAAATGCATTCCCCCAACAGGGACCAGGCTTGCATAAGGGAAACCATCGTTTCTTCCAGTGTGCTTTAACATTCGGCCACTAAGAACTAGAATCTTGAGCAGTAAATTATACTGGTTCAAATGGTTGTTTCCCCCTACAAAAAAAAAAAGAAAAGAAAAAGATTTGTTTCCATTTCTGTTAAAACCCCCTTTTTGCTTACATGTGTCATCCATGGTATTTTTGACATTCTCCTATAGAATAAAATCTTTGTTCCCTTAATGCTTGTTTCGTGTTTACTACTATATTGGAGGATTGATATTACATAGTAGATATTTTCCTGCTTCTTAATACTTTAGATTTTGGAAGTATTCTTTCACTATACAAATACACCTTTGGATTTCTGTGCTAAATTTCTCACTCATATTAAAACATTTCCCCAGATTGTTGAATCTGCACTTCTTGATTCTGACATTGCCAGTTTATAGTTACTGGATTTTTATTTGTATTTGGTAATTTTGTGTTTTTGTTTCATGTGATTTACAATATTTGTCATTTATTTCTCTCTTCTAAAGATGATGAGATTAATAAATATTGGGGGGAAAATCTATATTTTCTTGTTTTTTCTTAATAAAATATTGATTATCTACAAACATGTTCTTTTTTAGCTACTTTCCTGCTTTAAAATTATCTGATCAAAAAGGTTTCTTGTTCAGACATTCATACTTTTTCACTCTCCAAGATAATGGCTGAACCTCATTGACAGGCTAACAACAGTTGGCCAAGTAGGATCTGAAACTGTGCCAATCTATCAAGTAAGAAATGGAGATACTTTATTGTCAATATCCAGGTTTTTGGGGGTTTTTTTTTTTCAGTGTCTGTGACTTTGAGGTCACAGCATAAAACCTCTCAGTGCTTTTGCTTTTATTCTACTATTAAAAGATCAGGTTAAAATGTACGATGTTTACTAATAAAACAAGTGAAGATCAGTGTAGAAAATAAGAAAAATGATTTGCAATTGTTGACCAATATACAGAGATTGGAGATTTTGTGTGCTGAGAAATGAGAATAATGAAAATGATTTTAACCTATTGAAATAAGATCAGGTATTAATTATAAGAAATAAAAATAAAATCTGCTATTAATTATAAGCATTAAAGATAACATCTGGTATTAATTATAAAAAACAAAAGTAACATCTGGTATTAATTATAAAAATTAAAAATAAAATCTAATATTAATTATGATAATTAAAAACAAAACCTTGTATTAATTATATATCTGGTATTAATTATATAAATTAAAAATAAAATCTGGTATTAATTATAAAAAACAAAATAAAATCTGCTATTAATTATAAGTATTAAAAATAACATCTGGTATTAATTATAAAAAATAAAAATAACATCTGGTATTAATTATGAAAATAAAAAATAAAATCTGTTATTAATTATAAGAAATAAAAAACAAAATCTGATATTAATTATGAGAATTAAAAACAAAACCTTGTATTAATTATATATCTGGTATTTTCACTTTTATAAAAATCAATATAAAATTTACTTGTATTAATCTAATATTAATTTTGATTTATAAAAATCTGGTAATAATTATAAGTTTATACCTATAAAGTCTATAGTGTCTATAATCCCAAAAATGAAACTGTGGGTGTTAATATAAGTTTTGTAAGTCTTTTATAACATCTGAGGCCAAAAAGAGCATAAATATTTTTTTATAAATGTTAGGATTCTATAATACAGTCACATTTTATCCTTTTGTAAATGGACAGAGAAATTTAAAAGTAGGAATTTATTAATATCCCACTGTGACAAATGCAGCAGAGGGACTTTTTACTATGAACACTTTAAAACAGTGATTCCCAAACTTTTTTCTTTGGGTTGCATTTTTGGAATGACAATTCACTCATGCCTTACCAAATTTTATATGATAAAAAGTATATTTAAAAATGAAAAAAACAGATAATCCCAAATTCAAAGTCAGAACATTATCATTGATAACTGTCTCTTCCAATTTGCAGACCCTAGTTACTATATTCTTAATACTTGATACAATGCAAAAATATCACAATGACAAAATTGTTCAATAATAATTTATAACTATTTATACTGGGACTTGTGCATGCAATTATAAATAATCCATAATAATATTTTAAATTCTGCAATCATATTTATTTTTGGTATATGAATTTTTTAAAACTATTTCTAAATTTTTGATTGTCTTTTAATCATTCTGCCTCACCTGCTATCCCCTTCCGTTCCATTTGGGAACAACTGCTTTAAAGAATTTCTGTTACACTCAAGTATTAAAAGGAACACCTTAAATCCTGTTGTCAAATGCAGTATAGAGGTACTGTCTAGAAGGCAGATTATTTGTGCTCAGACTTTGTAACTTTTACTTGATATTTAAGAGTTGCAAACCCAGGATTAACCTTGTAGTTAAAAATACCTTCATGTCTGGCAGCCCATTCTGCTCAGAGGGTTTTTTCCAGGTGTCTAGAAAAAAATCCTCTTGAAACCTGACCATGATGCATCCTTACATGAATATGACTCATGAACAGATACACAAACAGTGTGTCAGCACCGAGGGACTATTCCTAATTGGTTATGGTTAGGCAACTGATAAATAAATGTGTTACTAAATAAATAAGATATTGTGACCAATCACAGTAAATGCTATACAATCTTCTCACAAATGAAGAGGAAACTGGAGGCAACAGCATTCAGGTTCTACGGAAGGATACTGAGAATTCTATCGGTGGTGTTAGTAAGCAACAAAAAAGTCTTGAAGAAAATGGTAAGAAGAACATGACTTAACTCACAGAGCATATTGAGAGCCAGAAAGATAGGCGAAAGAAGCAGAGCCCCCCTACCTGACAAGCTTGTGTGAATGAATGGGGAAACAGGGAGCAGGAGCCTTCGCAAAGGGAAAAGTCACTGCTAAGGTCCACAGAAAGTATAAACAGGAAAATTTCATTAGAAACAAAGAAAAGGGTAATGTACTTAAGTAAATATCAGTCCTCCTATATGGTAGTAAATGCCAGACAATCTCTTCACAGATGAATAAGAGATTTGAGGCAATAGAGATATGGTTCTACAGCAGGATGCTGAGAATATCATGGACTGTATAGTGGTTTTCAATTACTATGGTTAAACTGAAGAATGTTTTACCACACTAATTGATATTATGTATACACTAACTGAATCTTGGTATATAATAATTTTAGCACACTAATCAAAAATGCATTAATTAAATGCGCATTAATCAAGGGATGTTTTTGCTCAGTCAGGTCAAAGCACTCTCGACATGCAGATTTGCCAGAGTTTTGCGTTCCAGTTGGAGTTTACATTTACTGTACTTAGAAAACCAGACAAGACGAACACAAAAATGTATTGAATTTATTAAATAAATTCAGTCAGTATATACTTTCTTTTCATTCAAATTCTAAGGAAAAAACGGTGGAGAGATATTGTCAATTATCTACCACAATCTACAACACTTCATGCGTGGGTGCTATGTTTTTGGTAGGTTATTGTGATAGCCTGAATGACTTTTCCCCACTAACCATCCACTTGTTCAACTATTCTCAAACATGATCTTTAAACAGCTTGTCGAGACACACATCCAGTTTTGTTTTTTGTTCAACATGATCAAAAAAAGCAGGCGAGGCACGTGTTAGCCTACTATCAAAAAACTCCCATTCTAACAACTTACCATAACAAGATTTAAGGTTCACATTTTATTCTTGGAGTGTAAGATGACCACCTATTTTTGGAAAGGATTTTTATAAGGTTAAAAGGTCACCTTCTACACCAACATATACGGAATCCAGACAATCAGTGAGCCGGTTAATTTGTGATTGTATGTACAGTTTGTAAAATTGTAGTTTCTTCTGGCTTGTAATCAATTCCTGTAATCAGTTTCCTTTAAGTTAAACAAACCACTGACTGCACCAAATGTGTCCTGTTCACTACAGCAGTCACCATTCGTGTCTTTATGCATTTTTTTAATATCTTCTTTGACAGCCCAAATTTATATATGTAAAATATAACTCCTGCAAGATGGTTCTGTCCAACTCCAAGATCTATCTGTTTTAAATGAGTGACCCACAAAGCCACCATTTTTTCTTTCGGGATAGTTTACATGCGAGACACATCATAATCTGTTTTCATCCTAGAGGTTAACCACTTTCTCTAGTGTTACATTGACTGTCGCAAAAAATGCATCCAACCCTGAACTTCTTTTTCCTCTGTGGTAGTCTTTTATGGGAATACATGATTTGACGATCATGCCTCTTTTGATTCATGACTGACTAGGCAGAAGTCTTTTCACAGTAGGTTGACATTTCTTTCTGCAGTAGACTGGTTGTTACCCAAAGTTATAGGACAGAGTCTGTCCTGATATTCAACCCATAGCTAGGGAGAGAGAAATGGTGAATTCATAACTTTCCTAATAGTATTTGTGTGTAAGTGACTGTTGCAAAAAATGCATCCAACCCTGAACTTATTTTTCCTCTGTGGTAGTCTTTTATGGGAATACATGATTTGACGATCATGCCTCTTTTGATTCATGACTGACTAGGCAGAAGTCTTTTCACAGTAGGTTGACATTTCTTTCTGCAGTAGACTGGTTGTTACCCAAAGTTATAGGACAGAGTCTGTCCTGATATTCAACCCATAGCTAGGGGGAGAGAAGTGGTGAATTCATAACTTTCCTAATAGTATTTGTGTGTAAGTGACTGTTGCAAAAAATGCATCCCACCCTGAACTTATTTTTCCTCTGTGGTTGTCTTTTATGGGAATACATGATTTGACGATCATGCCTCTTTTGATTCATGACTGACTCGGCAGAAGTCTTTTCACAGTAGGTTGACATTTCTTTCTGCAGTAGACTGGTTGTTACCCAAAGTTATAGGACAGAGTCTGTCCTGATATTCAACCCATAGCTAGGGGGAGAGAAGTGGTGAATTCATACCTTTCCTAATAGTATTTCTGTGTAAGTGGCTGGAATTCTAACTCTGCTCCCCAACTTCTTATTCTGAGTCATTATCTATTACACCCCAACTCACATCCAGATGATAACACTTCTAAAATCTGCTAGAAAACTGAGGAGAGTTCTGGATGACCAAGTACACTTGAACTCATATGAAAAACAACAAATTCTACTGATGTGAAAATCTGAGTGGAAATTTGTTTTATTTTCTTTCATTGTTTCTTGCTTCGTTAATTTTGCTGAAAGTTTTTATTCATTCTTTCATTCATTCTTTTTTCTTTCCGTTTTTTTAAAACCAATAGCCGTTATTTGTTCATAAATTTAAAAGAAGAAAATTCTAAATATGAATCTTTATTCATGTGTCCTTGTTTTTGTCGAAATATCAATAGGCCCTTTTGTCTACTTCCTTTTCGTTCATATGTAGAATATCCAATCATAGCTTTTGAAACCCCAGTAGCTCTGTAATTGTTCTAAATTTATTGTTCCTTGTTGCAAGCCTTTTCTATTCAAGATCATTCAGTGCAATTCCATTGGCAGATTGAAGCTACTATCAATTTCCATATTGATAATCTTTCTTTTTTTTTGTCTCCCACAGAGAAAATAAAAGAAAAAAATAACAATTTTATATCCATTTTCACCCTAATACATGAGCTTCTACAATTCAGTAATGTCACTTCTCCAACATGACACAAATGAATTTAGCTTCCACAGATATAAGCAGAAGTCAGTTTTTTGGTTACCAAGGTTTTTGTGCAGCTTATCAATTATCACAGCTATTCAAGTCAATTCGTGGCTCACTATGACTAAAACTGTACAATTCAAGCTGACATATTGATCAAATAATTTTACTTGCATAAATTTGTGTAAATGAACAAGAGTTTTTGTAAAATCTGAAATACTTGTCTATATGAAAACAAACATATGACTTGATTTTCTTTTTTACAGTAAGGTTCATCCTGTACAAGGCCCAGGGGCCACTCAAGGTAGAGGATTACATTAAGGGGTAGTTTATATGGATAGGAGGGAAAGATAACAGTCGACTCTACAAAACTGTACAATTCAAGCTGACATATTGATCAAATAATTTTACTTGCATAAATTTGTGTAAATGAACAAGAGTTTTTGTAAAATCTGAAATACTTGTCTATATGAAAACAAACATATGACTTGATTTTCTTTTTGACAGTAAGGTTCATCCTGTACAAGGCCCGGGGGCCACTCAAGGTAGAGGATTACATTAAGGGGTAGTTTATATGGATAGGAGGGAAAGATAACAGTCGACTCTGCATTTGAATGGGTTAAAATTGTAGCGATCTGGGAAACATCATTGAGAGAGTTTGTTCCATAGGGCAGTGGTTTACAGGAAGAAGCTGAGTGAGTGATGGAATACAGAAGGAATGTGAGTGGTTTGCTAATATGTAAGTGGCATGGTGGGTCCTAGCCATGAAGGTCAGACATGGTGAAACCAGGAGATGCAGTTTGTCCAAGCACATTCCAATTTAACAGCAACAAAGCAGTGTTATATAGGAATAAGGTGTCACAGTTGAGTCTGAGCATAGATCCTCAGTGAGCAAACACAGGTGAACCCATTGTTGGATTAAGTGGATCATGTCACCATAGAGGAACACATATATGTAGGAAGTAGCTGATGACTAACGATCGTTATTTCTATTCTATCCTCTATTTCTATACAGTTTGCTATTCTCTATACTATTCCCTACACTGATCACTACATGGATTACTTTTTGGGGGTTACTGTTCAAGAGTGTATTATCAAGCAAGTACTATTATTGCACATATTATTTGAAGGCGTCTAACACCAGTATTGTTCAACGGCATTACTATAGTTGTATCTGCGATTACAAAGTCTCTACTACAACAAGTATTCATTGAAATTGCAAAAGTGACAACGAGTATTTGTTGGCAGCACAAAAGTGGCAATCAAGTGTTCATTGTGTCTCAAAAAGCAGTGACAAAGTTGCTATATCCCACCTTTGAGGATTGAGGAGTGGAAAATAATTCTTCTCCAACAAGGACTCTGAGACGCTTTTGAACCCTATCAAGACTGGAAAGTGAGCACTGGGCAGCACCTGCACAAATAGGGCATGCTTTGGGTGCTTCTGTTAAAGAAGGAAGGAACAATTTTGAGGACTAGATTCAGAATCCACCTATGAGAGAGAAGTTGGAGGATAGAAAATAATTCTTCTCCAACAAGGACTCTGAGACGCTTTTGAACCCTATCAAGACTGGAAAATGAGGTTTGGGCAAGTCCTGCCCAAATATGGCAACAGTACTCCATTCTTGGCCTGATAAATGTTATTGCATTTTCGCACAACTATTGGTGACCGGTGGTTACTCATGGTTGACTGACGAATGCAGCTGGTAGTTTAGAGTTGCAACAAAGTCCATTGTTGCCACTTGTTGCTAAGTAGATGCAGTTAACCATAAAGTATAAAAAGAGTCTAAGCTCCGACAGAAGGAATAGCCATTGACTAGATCCACCTTCCTCCTCTAGTGCACACAACACTCATTCTTGCCAGGTAAGAGACGGGTTCTAGAATCCCCTTCACTACAAAAGACATGGTAATTTTTCTTCTTTTTTTTTCTGGATTTTTACAACGTCACCGTGAACACATATTAATTTTAACAATATTTCTTCTTTTTGTTTACGTCCCAAAGGAAATTTTGTTAGTAACAAAGAAAAAAGTGCTGAACTGTTTAATATCAGTCCTCCTGCATAGCAGTGAATGCTGGACAATTTCCTCACAGTTAAAGAAGAGACCTGAGACAATAGAAACAAAGTAAAAAGTACTAAACTGCTATTTAAGATCTGTCCTCCTATATGGCAGTGAATACTGGACAATTTTCACACAGATGAAGATGAGACTTAAAGTAAAGGATGTAGTTCTCTTAAAGAATAGTATGAACAGAACATGTTTTAACAGATGACAGAAAATCTGACACTGAAATCAGTAGACTTAAGCTGCTTAACAAAACTTGTGTAAATGGATAAAAGAATAGTGAGTGGGTAAAAAGACAAATGTTGCTAAGAACTATGAAGGTCAGGAAGTTGTAGAAAGCCATAATTATTCAATTTCTGAAGGGATATGGTATCTAGAAATCTCAAAGAATTACTGTTCCAGTCAGTAGATTGTCTAGATGATTACTTGTGTAGTAAATTAGTACCACAGGTACCCTCACTATTCTTAGAGAAGCAGGCAGTACCAGAGGTAGCCAACATTTGTTCCTGCAGAAGCAGGTAGAACCAGAGGTAGCCTGCATCTATTCCATGGGAAGCAGGAAGTACCACATATAGGCCACATCTATTCCTGGGGAAGCAGGAAGTACCACAGGTAGGCCACATCTATTCCTGCAGGAGCAGACAGTACCACAAGTAGCCTGTGTCTATTCCTGGAGAAGCAGGCATTACCACATGTAGGCAGCATCTATTCCTGAGGAAACAGACAGTACCACAGGTAACCGGCATCTATTCCTGGGAAAGAAGGCAGTACCAGAGGTAGACCACATCTATTCCTAGAGAAACAGACATTACCAGAGATAGCCTGCATCTATTCTGAGAGAAACAGACAGTACCAGAGATATGCCACATCTATTCCTAGAGAAACAGACAGTACCAGAGATAGCCCACATTTATTCCTCGAGAAACAGACAGTACCAGAGATACGCCACATCTATTCCTAGAGAAACAGACTGTACCAGAGATTGCCCATATCTATTACTGGAGAAACAGACAGTAGCAAAAGTAGCCTTCATCTACTGGGTTGACTGATAAGTTAATTTGATTTCTTAAAAAAAACTTTCTACTCAAAAAGCTAACAAACATTTTGGCCAACACAATATATTAAACTTGTGCTGTCAAAGAAACACTTTCTCTCTCTTCCATCTCCTAGAGCAATTACTGTTTCAATTGTTGACATATAAAGTCTTTAATCAATGGAAGACATGTATTTCCATAGATAAACTTATTCTATTCCTATGGAATAAATGTTTTATAAAATTTCAGCCTTGCATTTTGTGTTTGTTCTCTATCATTTTATTGAACTGTCTTGAGTGGTATTGATAAAAACATCACTTTACTTGATCCATTGGGATTTGATACTGTATTAAAGATTAAATAAGAAAGAAATATTCATTGATTTTTATTGCATCAGCAAAGGTCATGATCCTCACTTGAACTGTTTGCCTATTTTCAGTGAACCTATTTTTGTCATGACTTTTCATCATCACCATTATTCTTATTTTTTTATATGCTATGTCCTTTCAGGCAGTAGGTGTTCATGGCTTCCTATCTTTTGTTGCTCTCAGTAATGCTTTTACCCTTTACCATCTCTTTTTGTCCTGCCATCCATTCACATAAACTTATTGGCTAGGTTATTCACTGTTTGCTTCTGCTTCTTTTACTTTTATTATATTGGGCATGTGTGTGTTAAACTCTCTAAGTCCTCTTTCCCCATGTTGTATCCTAGAAATTTAAACTGATTTTAAGAATAAGTTTTCTTGTAGTTCCTATTTTCCTTAAAACTTCCTCATTGTTCACGTGGTCAGCCCATGTTATCGTCCATGATATTTTCAGTGGAATCCTATCAAGCCACTTCATCTATGGAGCAGATTACATCCACTGTCATATAGACGAGATTATTACCTCACAATACACTACTATGTTTCTAACAATATTTTCCAGTCTAAAGACTTTTCTTATTTATAGAAGCATCTTTTGTAATTCCTCTGCACCTAAATATTTAATAACCCCATGGTTTCATGTTAAACTCATTCAAACAATTAAAAAATGATCCTCATCTTTGTTGCTATATTTATCACAATGTTTCAGCCATTGTACGCTTTGGCCTTCTTCAGGTGGTTGGAATGTCAAACTGAGCCCTTTATTTCACTCAACAGCAAAAATCGCAATATAAGCTCTGGTAAAAACACACAATGATAACAGCAAATATTGCAATATGAGCACTAGTAAAAATAGTTGCTGAAGACATTAGGTTTATAATAACCAGAAATTCATGCACAGATGTCCTCAAGGACACATGGCACAGTGGATAAAGGTGTTAGTTAGTGACAGAACCCAAAGAGTGTGAGTTCAATACCTGGTTAAGGCAGTGGTGAACTTGGAAAGGGGAATTAATAGGAGATAACTGATAACTGACATACATTAGTTCCAGATGCCATATCTGGAACTAGAACAGTCTACCCCAGTGAGCGAAATAAAGGGTTCAGTTCGACATTCCAACCACCTGAAGAAGGCCGGAGTGTACAATGGCTGAAACGTTGTTATAAATATGGTAACAAAGATGAGGATGATAGTCTGAACAATGTAAATAGTGAACATAATACCTCATCTCAGAAATATAGAAAGATATTTAAAAATAAATATTGTTTTTTATTAACAAAGACTAAACATTTTAATAAAAATTTGCCTCAATGAATATAATGTATGTTACCAATAATATACAGGGTGATTACAAAAAAAAACAAAGTTTCCAAACTTTATTAAACATAAAATATTTAAGATATTAAATGTCATAATGCGTAGTTTTCTAGAGAAAGTTTTTAAGCTGAGCCAGTGGGACTTGAATTTGCATTAAATCAAATAATGAAGAAAAATTCATTGATTTTTATGGCATGTGTAGATCATAAAGAGTTATCTCCCTTTAACTGCATTATCCTTTGTCCATTGGTTCTCTACTTCTATTGTTATTTCTCATTGTTGCCATAGCTACTGCTGTGAAAACTACATTCCCTGAATGATGACAGACTCCATGAAAGAATACAGCAGTTGCTGTCTTAGAGTGTTGTGGCAGATGCATGTCATCATAGATACAAAAGAGGCCTTGGATCATATACAGACATGTTTCCTCAATACCAGTTACATCCAGGTATTTCCTGCTAGCAGTCTAAATACAGGCCTCACTGCAACTGGTCAAGATCCGTGTTTTTGTAAGATGCCACATGCCAATAAAAGCGGGGCAAAAACCAGCAGTTGGCAAGACACAGTGTCTTGGGAATTTGGTTCCATGGACGTTTTTGTTCCTCAAGTTGCTGTGATTTCCGAGGCATTGTTATTTTTGTTACCCCTTGCCTCTTTCTCCTCTTTGCCTATTAACCCCACAGTTGCTGGGAGAGCAATTGGTTAGGCGTTTCCCCCAACTTCAACACACTATTGCCACATGTATCTAGAGCTATAAAACAGGGTTAACACCTTCAAAAGTGACATTGTCCATGGAGATGGATGGAGAGATACCTTTATGAGCAAAAAAGACAACCAAGAGTTTGGCACCACCAGAAAAAGAGTGGTTTAAAGCAGCATGCTTGAAAGACAATGATGGCTTCTGGGTTTTGGGACCTTTAGAGTTTATACGCAACAGTATGACTATCAATTATGACTAATGGGAGCATATTGTCAAAACTCAGAGCAAAGGCTTAAGAGGAGTGATGAATGGCAAGTGAACAGTAGTGTGCAGAAGTGGGTGGGGAGTTGCAGAGGGTGCAATATACACCAATGTTCTGATAAGCGAGACCAGAGTAGAACCCCCCACACACACCTAGTAAGTAGTTCAGTCTTAGGGGCATGCAATCAAGGAGTTGGCTCTGGGCATCACCAAACCTCTGCACATCACTGCAGGCAGAGTTCAGTTTTTATATTCATATAAATTCCTTTTGGAAAGGCATGGATCCATATCTTCTTCCCAGGGCAAACCAGGCTCTTTTGCCTTGAAGTAGCAATCTGTCTACGAAAAGGAAAACTGAATTCAAAACCAGTCTAATGAAGAGATGGTTTTCGTCAGGCTCTCCTTACCCTAGACACACCCCTTCTGATATGGTTGCAATTCATGTGGTGCCCCTATGACCAAGACTTTTGAAATGACAATGATCTTTTGTAATATGACAATTAAAGCAGCTTATATACCAGACAAACAGTCACTGCAATCAAGATATGTCTCCATAAGTCTGTGACTTGAGAAAGGAGCATTGCTTTTAAAGAAATGAGATATTTGAACAAATCCAAATGGAAGGTAAAATTTACATGTATGAGGGTTGTTCAAAATGTTCTAAGCTTCAACCAGAAGTAGTTGAAGAAACAAGACAGTTTTTCACTATTTCTCACTATAGTCCCTGTTGACATCAAGGAACTTGGTCCAATGATGCCTAAGTATTGCAATCCCATCATGGAAGAAAATTGCATCTTACCCCTACAAAAACTTCTCCACAGCACATATAATTACATGTACAAGGGTTGTTCAAAATGTTCTAAGCCTCAGCCAGGAGGAGTTGGAGAAACAAGACAGTTTTTCACTATTTCTCACTATAGGCACTTGGTCCAATGATGCCTAAGCATTGCAATCCCATCATGGAAGAAAATGGCACCTTGATCCTCCAAAAACTTCTCCACAGCACATATGAGCTCACCATTGTTTTCAAAATGGTGACCACACAGATGTGATTTAAGTTTAGAAAACAGGAAGAAGTCAAATGGAGCTCAATCTGGTGAGTATGGAGAAGCAATTCAAAGTCACAGTTGGCTGCTTAAGCTACTGTAACCTCAGCAATATGAACAGTTGTGTTATTCTGGAGAAGGAGCACATTTGCCCTCAGCTTCTCTCTGCATTTCAACTTGACTGCTTCAGTTCTCTTAATTCTGAGGCATAGTACTGTCCCATTAATAGTTTTTCCCTTTTCCAGGTTGTCTATCAGGATTATGCCTTCAGAATAAAACAAAAACACAAGCCATCACCTTACCAACAGCAGCTGCCTGCTTGAACTTCATTCGGGGGGTATCAGAGTGTTTCCACTGTTTATTTTGAATCTTTGATTCATTTTTTAAGTAGTGAACCCACGTTTCATCTTCAGTTCCTAATCTGTGCTGCATATTCTCAGGGTTAGCCTGAAAGTGAGTCAGAAGTGTCCTGAAAAAAGTCAATCCTTTTCAGTTTCTGCTCTGATGTCAGCATTCTTGGAACCCATCTTGCAGACAGCTTGCTCATCCCCAAGATCTCAGTTAAAACAGCATTGATTGAACCAGAACTAATGCCTTTGAACGTAGCTATCTGCTGGACAGTAAGACATCTGTCATTCAAATCCATACAGTGAATGGTATCAACTTGTTTGGATGACATGACCAAGGGTCATATTCAGTGCTACCCCTCCTCCACTTGAATTCTGCAGCCCACTTCTTCACAGTTGCATAAGAAGGGGAGTCTTCAGCAAGTGTTTGCACCATGTTCTCATGGATTTCTATGGGTGTCATACCTTTCTTTTGCAGATACTTTATGACTGCTTGGGTCTCTATTTTCTCCATTTTTAGATTTGTCACAAATCTCTCACCTCAGAAATTAAGTGTATTTACTTGACCCCCCCCCCACCACCACTGAGTCAAGTTGTGACATAAGCTCAGTTTTTAACGCGTGGGGACCTGAGTGTTTTCACTCGGGCCGCTGGTCTAAGCTGGTGTTAGCTGGTCATAGCTTGTCCAAGCTGGTCAGAGCTGGTCTAAGCTAGTCATAGCTGGTCTTGGCTTGTCATAGCTGGTCCAGGCCAGAGTTGGTCCAAGCTTGTCGTAGCCGTGATACTACCAGCACAGGGACGAATCCCTGTGCCCACCTCAGAAATTAAGACAGAAATCTAAATTAATGTTTCTATTTTGATAAGAAGTGGTAGTGTGTTGCCACAACAAAAATGTTCAGCTATGGCTCTTCTTTCTGGGTAAGGCTTAGAAATATTTGAATAACCCTTGTATGTATTTCATTGTTATAAACATTATTTTAGTGGATACATATGTTAGAAAACAAAAGCAAAACACAGAATTAGCAACTACCAGCCCGAACATTCCAAGAGGTTTTCATAAAGAGAAATGCATGTAAGTCTTTTTGCATTGACACCATTTTAAATGTGATCAAAAATGACTGACAAAATGTGCTACCCTAATTTGGCTATACCCAAGTAGTTGTACCAAGAACATCAAGATCCATTTTCTCCAATGAAAAATATTTCATATTCAACGTTTTTCTTCTTTCTTTCAGCAAAAACATATATAGAACTGAAGAAAATGCAATAGACATCTATAAACACAAATTCTTTGTTAGCATTAATCTTTGTAGCTTGTCCTAGATATACAACCTAAATTTTAAATTTATGTTAAGGATATGTAATTCCAAAAAGTAATAGATAGAAATTATTGTTAACAAAAGAAGTTTTTTTTTTTGTCTAAGAGCCAATCAGAAAGCCCACATGATAGTAACAAGTGGTAAATTTTGCAAGATAATTTTAGTAAAGGTTTTCCTGCCACTTGTAATAATGGAACAAAAGTTGAACAGAAAAAAAATACAAGTTTTCATTAGAAAATGGGTGGTGGGAATTCCTTATGGTAACCAAAACATGCTTCTGAAAAACCTTGTTGATTAGATTTTGGGAAGTGGGTGTGCAGATTACTTTTCAGCAACCCTTTCACCTTTTTCAGATTTAAGCAAATAGAATTTCAAATCATTCTTGCAGCAATTTTTAATTGAATTTGCTATGTAATTGTATATTTTTTAAATGCCATGAACTATCTTGATATAGGCAATCATGGCTCTCCACAGATTCTATTTATTATGGGGGAATTGCAATTGAATTCTTGAGAGTGCAGTTGTTTCCTGTTGTCTTCTATATGGTTTGAAATGTAGAGTTGTCCTCAGAACTTAAGACAGAAATCTAAATTAATGTTTCTATTTTGATAAGAAGTGGTAGTGTGTTGCCACAACTAAATTGGCTGCCAACCAAGGCTCAAGCCCAGTCTATCCTGTTGTTTAAGAAGTAGAGCATAGGTAATCATGGGCATTCACAGATTCTTTTTATTTATTTTTTTATTGTCTGTGAATTACCAAAATTTCTTGGGCAAATATAAGAGATTACTTATTGTCTTCTCAACAATTTCACTGGTCAACACAAAAGAATTTTTGAAATGGTGTTGAGACACCAAACATATTTTTAGCTAATTTGAGGGCACTGAACCTGAAAATGATTATAATTTTTCTTGGTTAGCTACTGTTTTTGCTGTACAGAAATGCCTCATTTTTTGAAAAAAAAGTATTTTTTTCGTTTGTTTTCTGTATATATGATATTGACTGACGGTAATATTTCAGAAAATAAAATTGTAGAAACTCTCAGTTCGTATTTAAACCAACAAATATTGGTCTGCTTATTGAGAAATACTATTTTGCAATAACAATCAAATCCTAAGTTTTTAAAAATAGGAGTATTTTCATCAAATCATTTAATAAACTAACAGCAGGAATAAATCCTCTATGAACATAAGAACAATGGTAAAATTGTTCTCTTTCTTGATTGTCTGTCATGTTTAATGTTATTTAAATCTGTTTTGATACTCCAACAGTATCATGTACAATGGAATAGGTGCATTCAATTGGGATGTCTTTAATTGGAGTTTCTTTCCAACTGTGAAAACAAAATGCTTTCAGTGTGCTTGCTTTCCTTCTGTAGTGATGGGATAAATTTATGAATATCAAACCAAAGATTTTAGGGTTTCATTTTTTTTATGCCACCTTAATTAACAGCTTTACTAAAGTGTATTACTAATAAAGTTTATCAGTTAATTTGAATTTTGTCAATAAATTGGAAAAATTTGGTACTTCTATTTTAAAGTTTTTGACTCAAAAACACTTTTTTTCTTATAAAAATAGTTTATTTCAGGTGGCTGACATAAATTGCTTTACCTATCTGAAAATTGATAGGTTTCTACAAACATTATTAACTAAATTTTGTGATCAGCCAAGATCATAAATTGATCTTTTTTCCAAAAATGAGCAATATCACGACAGCAAAAATTGTAGCTAACCATGAAAAACTTAGGTTATTTTTGGAAACAGCACCATCAAATTCACTAAAAAAAAACGTGTTTTGTTTCTTGGCACCAAAAATTGTGTTGACCAGTGTTTTCTATTGAGAGTTGTGTTTCTACAAGACTGGATGTCATCCTACTATTTAGAGAGGAGAAAAGACTGATTAGTACAAAAATGTATATAACTACATATATTATATTCTGCTTGCTGTTGAGGCCTGGCTGCCATTTATCTGTATTGTTTGTTTGTTTTTTTTAATGGCAGCAGCAGTAAAAAAAAGTGTAGGAATGGTGAAAACAGCCAAACATGATAGTAGCAGCAGCATGTTCATCAGCAGGCAGGGGAGAACAACATTAGGGTTAAGTTCTTGCTTCAGTATTGTCCCATGAGACAATAATGAGGTAAAGTGTTGGTGTCGTAAATAAGAGATTGACTGTGAGACTCCTTCACGACACCATATTCGTTTATGGCCCTTTCTTTGGATTACGACAATCAGCCATATTCGAAAATACTAGGAGCACGTGATGTGAACCCTGCTTGTATTCTGCCGAATAAAGCTTGGGTTAACTTATCTTCCGCGTCTCAGTCTTCATTCTTGACAATTTATTCGGCAAAAATATCTTATAAAGCGCCATGTTGGAGTCTGTATCAAGTTTTGGCTATAAATCCAGAGTATTGGATATCGACCCGAATTCAACACACGCCGCCAGAGAATGGCGGCACTGGCGTACTATATTCACCAACTATTTAGACGACTACCAAGACAGAATCCCCAACAAACTACGGGCATTGATAAGCTGTGTAAGTCCTACAGCTTTCGAATTCATTGAATCCTACGAAGATATCGAATCGGCACTAAATCGACTGGACTCAATATACATTAAAAAAAACGAATGAAGTCTTTGCCCGTCATCTACTGGCCACACGGAAAGCAAAGACAAGATGAATCGATTGACGATTTTTTCCAAAGTCTCGAAAAATTAAGGCGAGACTGCAACTTCAAGGACAGGACGGCTAAGCAAGTCGGTGATGAAGCTGTGAGAGATGCTTTCATTAGTGGGATAACATCACCAGAAATCCGACAGAGATTAATGGAAAATAAATACTTGGACCTGCAGACAGCTCACGAACAAGCTCTAACACTGGATTTAGCCCAGAAAAATAATGAGTCTTGCGTTTCTCCCTCCGATTCAGCCATTGCTGTCATTAACAACAGGAGACCACGTGGCGACTCGACAGGCAGTAGTAGCGAAGAAAAAATAATCAAACCGCTGTCGCTGCCACATTCAACCAAAGATTTAACAATTCTTGTAAGAAAACTTCCACTACAGCTTCAAATATTACACCGGTAAGAAAGCTTGTTTTTTCTGTGGTATTATACCTTACCATAAACGATCCATTTGCCCGGTACGTGAGGTAATTTGCCATCGCTGTGATAAGCAGGGACATTACCAAAAAATGTGTAGGTTATCAAATGTGACAACTAATGCTATGATTCATTCAGCTTCTTGTATTTCTGTAAACACTACTAACATACCAGTGGGACTTTCCCATTCCGCTACTTTCGTCATGGTTGAAAATAGAACCTTCAATACTCTGATAGATTCTTGTGCTTCTGAAAATTTTATCAGCAAAAAAGTGGTGGATTTATTGTCTCTGAGGATTTTTCCCTGGTCAAAAAAGTAAGTATGGCCTAGAAAAGTATTAATAGCCGGTCTAATGGATTTGCAGTAGTCAATTTTAAACTGAGTCTTAACGATAAATTATATACTTCCGTTCCTTTGACTATCATGAAGGACCTCTGTTGTGATGTTGTTCTTGGACGGGAATTTCAATCCCGACATCTTAAGGTCACGTTTGAATATGGCGGTTATTTACCGGAACTCGTTGTGAAAGGCACGGGTGCCTGTCTTGCCCAGGAAGCTGCTGATATAGCTGAACCAACTTTGTTCCCAGGAATTTCAGCTAAATGCACACAGATTGCTACTAAATCAAGACGTTTTAGTAAAGAGGACTCTGATTTTATTGCTGTAGAAATTAGCAAACTTCTGGAAGATGGGATTATTGAACCCGTATTTCACCGTGGCGTGCACAATTAGTAGTAGTTAAAGATGAAGCTAAAATACACAAAAAACGATTATGTGTGGACTATTCCCAAGCCATAAATATCTACACAGAACTAGACGCTTTTCCATTACCAAAAATTTCCGATCTGGTTGCAAATCTGGCCAGGTATAAATACTTTTCAACTTTCGATCTAAAAAGTGCCTACCATCAAATCAAGCTCAAACAATCTGACAGGAAATATACCGCTTTTGAAGCAAATGGCCAACTCTTTCAGTTTACCCGTCTCCCATTTGGGGTAACTAATGGTGTCCCTGCTTTCCAACGTGCTATGAATGAAATTGTAAAAGAAGAAAATCTGACTGATACATTTCCCTACCTTGATAATGTGATAATTGGTGGTGAAACTTTTCAGTCCAAATACGTCACTTTTTCACAAAAGGTGGAAATGTCTTAACCTCGTAAAGGGCGAAAATGAGGACTACTCAACGTTCACCGCAATCGTGAACAAACATTGCGACGACTTTAAGTTGGCAGAATTAACTCCAGACAATTTCAAGTGTCTTATTTTTGTACAAGAGATAGTGAAATGCACAAAAGAATGCTTTACAAACTGCAAAATGAGCCTGGATTAACACTACAGAAATTATCAGAAGACTGCCAAAAATGTCTGAGTATAAAGAAAGACTTGAAGGATATCGAAGAGTCAGGAGTAGCACACATACGTAAGTTGAAGAAAAGTTTACCCCCCCCCCGGGAAAGAAAACAAAAATTCTATAATAATGAAAAAAAATACAACGTATAGGGTAAATAATGACAAAAATCTAAGCAAATATACCCCCCTATCTGCATGTTACCGATGTGGAGGATTAAACTGGAATAAGGATTGCCGTTTTAAATATAAAAACTGTCTAGCGTGTGGAAAAATGGGACACAAGGCATCCCAGTGTAGGAACAGAAAATCTACTAGTAGGATAAGAGTTACTAGAATGCATGACGAAGACAATATTAACATAAGAAAATACGTGGAACTTGAATTTTTAAATAAAAAGATAAAATTACAACTAGACTCAGGTACGGATCTAACGATAATTAACCTACAGACATGGAGAAAGCTTAATAGACCGACCATGATGACAGAAAATTGCTAAGTCTGTTACAGGGAAGCGTATAAAATTTGAAGGAGAAGTAATCCTAAATGTAAAATTCCACGGAAAAACAAAAAAACTCAAGATATTCGTAATGAAAGATACAGAAAATTTGGTGGGCACAGACTGGATGCAAAAGTTCGACGTATGGGATTTACCTATCAGCTCGTTCTGTAAGAAGATAGAGTGCGAACCATCAGAAGCTACAAAATTAAAGGAAAAATTACATAGTCAATGTCCCGAAGTATTCTCGAGCGGTTTGGGACGATGTAACAAGTTTGCAGCTAGAATTGAATTAAAAGAAAATGTCCAACCAGTATTTAAAAAGAAGCGAAACGTGCCGTTTGCTACCATAGAAAAAATCGACAAAGAATTAGAGAGACTTGTACAAACTGGGATCCTTTCAAAAATCGAGTTCAGTGAATGGGCGGCACCAGTAGTCTATGTAAAAAAAAAAATCCGGAGAAATCCGTGTTTGCGCAGATTTCTCGACTGGGTTAAATAAGGCTATAAAAAACCATCATCACCCATTACCAAGTCCGGAGGAAATATTTACCAAGCTTAACGGTGGTAAGGTATTTTCTAAAATAGATTTAAGCGAGGCTTATCTTCAGATTCCAGTAGAAGAAGAGAGTACAAAAATTCTATGTATTAATACGCACAAAGGACTGTACAAATTAAACAGATTACCATTTGGGGTAAAAGTAGCACCGTCAATCTTCCAACAGACGATGGATACAATGCTCATGGGCCAGAACTTTGCTACCGCTTACTTGGACGACATTCTAATCAAAAGCGACAATGTTGAAGAACACGCATCGCACATAAAGGAAGTTTTTAAAAGACTTCAGGATTTGGGGTTTAAAGTAAAGGGAAAAAATGTGATTTTTTCCTAAATGAAATCAAATACTTAGGCCATATAATTAATGAAAGTGGCAGAAAACCAGATCCAGATAGGGCATCTGCAATAAAAAATATGCCTGAGCCGAAAAATGCCGCAGAATTCCAAAGCTTTCTTGGTCTAGCGAACTATTACGGTGAATTCATTGAAAATATGCACAAATTGAGGGCTCCCCTCAATGAATTATTGAAAAAGGGAACAACTGGAATTGGACGGAAGACTGTCAGAAAGCATTTAAGGAGATAATACAAAAATTAACTTCGGAACTAGCACTGACGCATTTTGACCCCAAACTAGAAATTATTATTGCTAGTGACGCGAGCTCACACGGAGTAGGAGCTTGTATTCTACACAAGACGCAGGACGGCACAAAGAAACCTATAGCTCACGCATCTATATCATTGTTACCAGCAGAGAGGAACTATTCGCAGATTGAAAAAGCAGCGTTAGGCATAATATTCGCCATAACTCGTTTTCACAGATATATATATGGAAGAGAGTTTACGCTTCATACGGACCATACACCTCTTCTTACGATTTTTGGATCGAAAAAAGGACTACCAATTTACACAGCCAACAGACTTCTAAGATGGGGAACTATTTTATTGAACTACAATTTCAAACTTGAGTTCCTACCATCGAAGAAAATTGAGCATGCTGATGGATTATCTCAATTGATACCTGTGAAATGCGAACATCTGGAAGACTCGGTAATAGCGGCGTTGCAAGCCGAAGTCGAAATCAGTAAAGTGTTATACAATACAGTAAAGGAACTACCTGTGAGCTTTCTAGATATAAGAAGAGAAGCGGAGAAGGACGAATTCATTCAGAATACCAAGAAAAAAAATAGAAGAAAAGGAAAGGAATCTAGCGGACAGCTTTTCAATTTGTGATCACATATTACTGTATAATGAAAGAGTGGTCATACCGAAATCGTTACAAAGGCGGATTCTGAAGGACTTTCATTTAGGACATCCAGGAAAAAACCGTATGAAATCACTAACGAGAAGTTTCGTTTACTGGCCTAATATGGACAATGATATCATGCAAATGGTGGAAAAATGTAAAGGCTGTGCTGCTGCAGCAAAGGAACCACCTTCTATACAAAAACCATGGCCTAAGGTGGACAGATCTTTGTCTAGAATCCATGCGGACTATGCAGGACCCATAGAGGGTTACTATTACTTAATAACGGTAGATAGCTTTAGCAAGTGGCCAGAAGTTTTCAGATTCAAAAACCCGACGACGGAAAATACTATAAATTGTCTACATGAATTATTCGCGGGATTCGGCGTCGTGGATTGCTTGGTTAACTGATAATGGTACACAATTTACCTCCACCGACTTCAAAGAATTCTGTGAGACTTACCAAGTAAAGCATATTAAAATAGCTCCGTACCACCCACGGTCTAACGGGCAAGCCGAAAGATTTGTAGACACACTAAAGTGAGCTTTAAAAAAAGCAGAGGACGTACCGATAGAAAGAGCTATACAGTAGTTCCTCCAAGTATACAGAATAACCCCAAACGGGAACACACCATCTGGTGTTTGACCAGCGGAAGTGATATTTGCCCGCAGAATACGGTCTGTGTTTGATAAATTATTGCCTAACAAGAATAAAAACCGGCATACACCTATAGTACTCGAGAGATCATTCAAACCAGGAGAACGGGTCTGTTTCAGGATGTTCAGGAACAATATGGCTTACTGGGAACCAGGTACAATAATTAACAGACTAGGAAATGTGATGTACACAATACAAGGCGAAAATTTTGCCCACAGAAGACATATTGACCAAATACAAAAAGACGGGTTGAGGAGCCAAGCTCGTCACCTGCAGAAAATGACGATTTGATGGAGGCGATCTTTGAAGCTTTTGAGATTCAAAGGCCACAAGAAGACACAGAAATTAGAAGGACTAGCAGGAAAAGAAAATTTACGGAACCTCTGATTATCAACCATAAGAGGAAAAATATTAACTCCCCCCCAAATGAATCTAAAGAGGGGGGTGTTGAGGGGTCCTCCCCTTTTTTTCACAAATGGACTTACCCAAGGTATACGTATACTACTGCTAGTGAATACCCAAGGAGAATAACAGAGTGAACGAGCGAACGAACGAGAACGAACGAGAGCGTACAAACTTAGCAGGCAAGAGTCACAGTGAACGAGGACGTAGACTCAGTAAGAAGTCATACAGCGATATGTCGATACCAAAAGACTATATATATATTTTTCTACTAACCCGCATTCCTGGAACTACTAACCTGTATTATCAGTTTGTATTATTACGTTAATACATTTATTTTCCTATATTCATTCTTGGCGTTTGTTATTATTGGTACCGGATTTCATCCCAGAATCCACAACAAATACCTTAGGGTATTGTGTAGGGAATGGGAAGATAAAGCCTGACTCTGAACGGATGAACCATTGCAGGAATTACCACCACCTAAAAACACCAACAGTCTGAAGAGAATCAGGGGCATGTTTGCTTACTACGCTAAGTGAATCCCTGAATTCTCAGAAAAAATAAAACCCTTAGTGAAAGCAGATCGGTTCCCATTGGAAGAGAAGGCTATTGGGCCTATTGATGAGCTTATGGGCTATTGATGAGAACCTACCCCTTCAGTTAGATTATGATGCTTCGGACTATGCTGTATCTGCCGTACTTAGCCAAAATGGAAGGCCCATAGCATTCATGTCAAGATCACTCCATGCAAGTGAAAAAGGATATAGCATCGTTGAGAAGGAAGCTCTAGCCATAATAGAGGCCGTACGAAAATGGAAGCATTTCATGTCTCCACATCACTTCAAACTATACACAGATGCAAGGTCTGTAGCATTCATGTATGATAACAGGAAGCGCACTAAAGTGAAGAATGCGAAAATCAATGAATGGAGAATGGAACTCGGCAAATTATCCTTCGACATTGAATATTGACCGGGAAGAAACAATGTAGCTGCGGATACTTTCAGTTGCACTTATTGTGCATCATTAAGTTGCCAAATCTCAGTTCTGGTGGAATTACATGAAAAACTATGCCATCCAGGTGTCTCAAGACTTTTACATTTTGTGCGATCAAAAAATCTCCCCTTTTCAACTGAAGATGTCAAGAAAACCTGCGCATCCTGCAAGATTTGTGCAGAACTCAAACCCCGGTTCTATTGACCAACTGAAGGTACACTAATAAAAGCCACTGGCCCAATGCAAAGGATCAGTATTGACTTTAAGGGGTCCCTCCCAACAGCTTCCCACAACCCATATTTGTTAGTCATCGTTGATGAATATTCATGATTTCCATTCTTATATACCTGTCCAGACATGCAAACTTCCACAGTCATAAAGTGCATGGAACTTCTTTTTAGTATGACTGGAATGACAGACTACATACATTCAGATAGAGGTCATTCTTTTATACACCAGGAGCTAAAGGAATATTTTCTTGGTAAAGGGGTTGCTACCAGTAACCTGATGCCCTATCACCCACAGGGTAATAGTCAAGCCGAACGGTATGTAGGGGTTGTCTGGAAAACAATCCAATTGGCGCTTAAGCCACTCAAGCTATCAGATAAACATTGGGAGCAGGTCCTACCACAAGTTCTTCAGTCTATGCGGTCCCTGTTATGTACTACAAATTGTACACCACATGAACGTTTTTTTTAAATTTCAGAGATGCACAACCCATGGAAACTCTCTGCCATCTTGGTTGATGAATCTGGGGCCGGTGTTGTTGCGACGATTCATTCGTACTACTAAGAATGACCCCTTAGTGGATCGAGTTAACCTGATTGATAGTAATCAATCATTTGCATGCGTCAGATATCCAGGCGGGAGAGAATCAACTGTGTCGGTTCAAGAATTGGCCCCAGATCCTGCTTGCTCTGAGACATTTTCACCCCATCAGATGTTTCAGCAGTCCTCCGAGGAGATCCCTTCCAAACCAGCAACTGTTGAACCGCCAACCATGCAAAATGAGCCTTTAATGAGCCCAGGAAGTGATGCCGATATAGAAGACCACGATTCGTCATGCAGAGAGATTGTGCAAACACTACGGAGGTCAGGTCATGTGTCGTGACCCCAAAAAGGTATGGCTAGGACTAAAATAAGTACTCCCTTCTAGTGGGGAGGGATGTCGTAAATATGAGGTTGACTGTGAGACTCCTTTACGACACCATATTCGTTTACGGCCCTTTCTCTCGATTACGACAATCAGCCATATTCAAGAATACTAGGAGCATGTGATGTGAACCCTGCTTGTATTTTGCCAAATAAAGCTTGGAATAACTTATCTTCCAAGTCTCAGTCTTAATTCTTGACAGTTGGTTTGTGAATTTAGCAGCAGTAATTGTGAGTTTAATCTCTGGGCCATGAAGTACAAACTTAGACTCAGTAGAAAGATAGCACACACTATCTGAGTTGTACTAAAAAAGATATTCCTAAATATGAACAGTAGAATGTGAATAATCTACACCTACTAGAATAAACAAAAAGTTCAGTTCAAAATTCCATGAATGCTATCCAGATTGGTAGTCATCCGAGAACGGCAAGAGAGTGTAACAGCTGAAAATGTGATAGGGACAACAGAGATAAAGACAGCATAGATAAAGACAACAGAGATAAGGACAACAGATATAAAGACAACAGATATAAAGACTGCAGAGATAAGGACAACAGATGTAAAGGCAGCAGAGATAAGGATATCTGAGATAAGGACAACAGATATAGAGACAACAGATATAAAGACAACAGTGATAAAGACAGCAGAGATAAGGATAACAGAGATAAGGACAACAGATATAAATGCAGCAAATATAAAGACAACAGTGATGAAGACAGCAGAGATAAGGACAACAGATATAAAGACAACAGTGATAAAGACAGCAGAGATAAGGACAACAGATATAAACGCAGCCGATATAAAGACAACAGTGATAATGACAACAGTTATAAAGATAGCAGAGATAAAAACAACAGATATAAGGACAACAGAGATAAGAACAATGGCCATAAGAACATTAATCTGAATGTAAATAATGATAACTCCTCCCTCCAGAAATTCAGACAGAAACTTATCTTTTTAATTGGAAAGCAAAAAAGAAAAATCACTGGTATTTAGCCTACTTTCACCTTTCTGCCTTTTCTTTGCATATGAAATGTACATTTCAGGATTTTATCAAACATACAGCCATAGAATAAAGTAAGAAGAGATTTTTTGCATTTATTGAATGTGTGTTGAATGCAAAATTATATGAAATAATTTAAATGACTATAAAAAGTATTTCAGATAATAAATCTCCATTTTTAAAAAAAAGTCTGTGTTTTAAGATGGCATGATGAATTTGTCAAGTTTGTAATTCAAGACGCACATTTTGTTTCTCTATTTTAAACATGCTGATTCAAGATTCAGGTTTTATTCAATTTTTAGATTTTAAAAAATATATTGCCCAAAATATTTTTCATTTTCAAAAAGATTTCTCATTTTTAATGTTGATCTTATTTTACACATTCATGCAACATTTTGAATTTTTTTTATTTCTTATTTTTAATATTCTGTATAAATATGACTATCAAATAACTATAGTTTCTAAGAATAATGCAGGCCTTTGATACACATCAAGCAATTTTAGGTGTTATATTAACACATGCACACACATATACATATATATATATATATATATATATATATATATATATATATATATAATATATATCCTGAAGAATGAGACATCACCAAAAATCGATGCATTTAAGTTTGATTAAGAAGCTTTGTAAGTATTCTACAATGCTCAGCCAGGATTAGTGTCTGTGCTCAGCCAGGATTAATGTATGTGCTCAGCCAGGATTAATGTCTGTGCTCAACCAGGATTAATGTATGTGCTCATCCATGAGTAATGTCTGTGCTCAGCCAGGATTAGTGTCTGTGCTCAGCCAGGATTAGTGTCTGTGCTCAGCCAGGATTAATGTATGTGCTCAGCCAGGATTAGTGTCTGTGCTCAGCCAGGATTAATGTATGTGCATTGCCAGGATTAATGTCTGTGGTCAGCCAGGATTAATGTATGTGCTCAGCCAGGATTAATGTCTGTGCTCAGCCAGGATTAATGTCTGTGCTCAGCCAGGATTAATGTATATGCTCAGCCAGGATTAATGTCTCTGCTCAGCCAGGATTAATGTCTGTGCTCAGCCAGGATTAGTGTCTGTGCTCAGCCAGGATTAATATATGTGCTCAGTCAGGATTAATGTGTGTGCTCAGCCAAGATTAATGTCTCTGCTCAGCCAGGATTAATCTCTGTGCTCAGCCAGAATTAATGTCTGTGCTCAGCCAGGATTAATATTATGTGCTCAGCCAGGATTAATGTCTGTGTTCAGCTAGGATTAGTGTCTGTGTTCAGCTAGGATTAGTGTCTGTGCTCAGCCAGGATTAATATATGTGCTCAGCCAGGATTAGTGTCTGTGCTCAACTGGGATTAGTACCTATGCACAGCCAGAATTGGCAGGTTTTATTTTTTTTTACAGTAAGGTTCACTCTGTACAAGGCCAAGGGGTCTCTTGAGGTAGAGCGTTACGTTAATGGGTAGTTTACATAGACAGGAGAAGGACATGATGGTTTACACTTCTTGAACAGTTTAAGATTGTAGTGAATAGGGAAACATCATTACCAATAAAGTGCCAATTAATACAGCCAGAAAGAAGCACCTGTAAACTAAGCAACACAATTGGGTATCATTAAGAAACAAACGTTGAATAAGGCAAAAGTAATCTGACAAAAACCATCTGCTATGGGGCAATAAAAACGGACAAGAATCGTAAACAAAATAGAACTGAATTCAAGGGCAATGCCCAAAGACCAAGTGGTACAAGAAACAATTCAAAATCTAAAATCTGTAGATGGATCTGGATCAAAAGATCTCAAATATGGAATGAAGCAGAATAAGAATATTAAGGTGCAAAGTCATAGACAACAAACAGTATTTCAATATTAATTGTAAATATGCATTTTCAAATAATAACTTAGGCAACGTATTTTTTTATTTTTATTTTTTTTAAGCGTATCACCCCAAGCAAGGCCGGTGGCCACTATAACGCATGGGGTTACAGAAGGGTTGGAGGAAGAGCAGATAGGAGTGGTAAAGGAAGGGATGTGGAGAAAGAGAAGGACAGAGGGTCGATCAAGGCAGGGGGGTTACAGAAGATATAGAGCGAGAGCAGATAGGAATGAAAGATGTCAGGAAGTGGAGAAGGGAAGTGGATAGATCAAGGCAATTGGAGATGACGATTGACGCTACACTTAAACCGTTGGAGATTGTATTTGTCAGGGAAACAGTAATAGGGAAGGGAGTTCCATAGGTGAGATGCGCGAGACATGAAGCTATTGGAGTAGAAAAGACGTCTACATCTAACAGGGGTGGGAACGGGATGCCAGCCTCGTAGGACGCTTAAATTCACGAGGCTTAGGGACAAGCGAAAGCAACTCCTCGGAGCAATTACCGTGGAAGTACTTGTAGAAAAGGCAGAGCGATGCAACATCGCGTCTGTGAGAGAGCGACTGCAGACGAGATGACAGATCTGGGCCAATAACATTGCATATCTGTCTCTGGATCTTATCAAGAACCCTGAGGCAACACGCAGGGGCCCCAGCCCATAAATGGCAGCAATACTCCATGCAAGGTCGAATGGTAGACTTATAGACTTGGAGGATCGATTCCGGGGAGAAGAATTTCCTGGCTCGGCACAGGGAACCAACTTTTCTTGCGGTGGATGATGCAATTGGCTCGATGTATTTGTTCCATCTCAGATCAGCGGACAGTGTGAGACCGAGCAGCTACAGAGAGGAGCTCTCGAGAAGTTGGTCCTCAGACATTCTGATGGGATGCAGGGATGGGTCCTTGTGGTGGTTAATGGAGAGCAGTTTTGTTTTAGAGGCGTTAAAGTTGACCATCCATTTCTTTCAAAGAGAAGTAATTTATAAAGAAATCTTCTTCTAAATAAATAAACGGCAAATTCTGTTTGCCCATCTGTGTGTCTTAAACACCCCTCTAACTCAGGAGTTACATAGACATATTTTGCCTTTTTGAAATTAGGATGATCTCAAGATTAAAAATCTGTTCTTCATCTGGGCCTTGAAGATTCAGCACTGGGACTTGTGTGCAGATTAGTAGGGAATAGTTAAAAATTCAAATTTTAAAATAATTGAAAAAATTAGTGATTTTAAAAGTTTTAAATTTATATTGAGTTTAAAGTAACACAAAAACTTTGTGAATTTAAAAAGTTTTTGTTTTAAATTTAGTTTAAAATATCTCCAAAATTGTGAATTGAGGAAATCAATATTATTTCTTCAAAATGTTAAAGAATCGGTGTTAAAGTGAGAGGTTTTGTGATGTGAGGTTTTGAAGTTCTGCAGAATTTGTAATTTGAAGAACTCAACTCAGTTGAAGTTCCACAGAGTTTGTGATTTGAAGAACTCAACTCAGTTGAAGTTCCACAGAGTTTGTGATTTGTAGAACATTTTGGACTGAATTGGAATTTTTCACCCAGAATTGGCCTTACTGCTCGAATGAGAGTTAAAGTAAGGTTTTGAAATTCCATGGAGTGAATTGAGGAATTCAAAGTTTATTTCTTCAAAATTATCATTGTTGTTTTCTGAGCTGGCCAGAGGTCCCTTTAGTTTTGGACTGGTGTGTGAATGTTAAGCTAGTATACAATACAAGGCAATGAAATTCAGTAGTAGGAATTTAATGGTTTTCACTTTGTTAAATTATATATATATATATATATATATATATATATATATATATATATATATACACACACACACACAGAGACACACACACACACACACACAGACACACACACATGCACACACACACACACACACACACACACACACACACATATATATATATATTAAAATAAAAACAAAGAACATTAACATTTATAATCTGATGTTCTTATTAATTATTTTTATTAAAAAAAACAGTCCTCAGTAAAATTCTGCAGAGCATAAATATAAATTCCAAAATTCACTTGAGAATGAAACAGTACTAGGGATTTTAGTTTAATTTTATCATTAAATGTGAAGTTTTTAGTTTCTGTTTTTGAAACATGGTAATTCCTGTGTAGCAAATGGAATCATATTTTTAAATTAGTAAATTTATATATATATATATATATATATATATATATATATATATATATATATATGTATATATATATATATGTATATATATATATTAAAAAAGAAATATTACTTACTTTTAGTTTAAAATATCACAGAAATGCATGTTTTAACATGCTGGTAGTCATTTAAGGTGTTGACAGCTTGACAGATTGACTTACTGATGCGGGTTTATCTAATGTTTTCTTCTATGGTGGACTTATCTGTAAAGATTACTAGAGGAATATAATGTGAGCGTCTTTTTTATATAATTTTTAAGTACCCAGTAATCTTAAAAGTTAGGAAAATATTCTTCATAATCTAATGTTTTATTGAATTTTAGGTACTTTGGTTTTAAATTTATTATAA
Organism: Acanthosepion esculentum; assembly: GCA_964036315.1. Classification (NCBI taxonomy): domain Eukaryota; kingdom Metazoa; phylum Mollusca; class Cephalopoda; order Sepiida; family Sepiidae; genus Acanthosepion; species Acanthosepion esculentum. The sequence goes on along the minus strand of OZ038504.1, from coordinate 33,246,968 downwards.
ATATTGCTCTTTTCTGATAATTCTGTGTATGGACATCTGAATTTACAAAAATCAGCATATATATACATTCAAAGAAAATTCAAAATTCTTTTTAAAATATTGGGGGTGGTCAATGAATCAAAGTAAACTTTTCTATGATTAGTAAATATAGATTTTACTTAATAACAATATCACCTAATTGCCAGAAATTAATACAGAAATTTAAAAGATTTCAAGCTTTATAATTATTCTAAATAAAATTTAAAAAAATGAAAACAATTCTTTTAAAAACTCATTATTCAGCAGAAAAATTTCTTAAAACAATAATGGCCATAATATTTTATTCATAAAAGCAATCAAAAGCTTTCTAATTAAATAAGGTTTTAGTTTTATTACATTTTTTATTTTACAATTCAGAGCAGATTTTTGGTGACTGAGTGGTGGGGGGTGCTTTTACAAAAAAATTTGCTTAAATTCTCCTAGTAATTCTGTGTATAACTAATATAAACAATAAGTGGTATAAAATTTAATTTCTCAAAATTTCATAAAATAAGTAGGGACGGGGTAACAGATGTAAAAATAATTTTTACCAAGATTTTCTAAAAAGGAAACCTTTCTAAAATAGTTTCATTCATTTAGGAATAAGTCCTGAAAGTTTCATTAAAATCTTACAATTATTTTATTTCTGCAAGAATTTTCAAATCAATGCATTTTTCACCACAGAAGCAGATGCTAAAATTTCCTATAATAATCTTTGGTCCACCTGTTGGCATAAAAAAACAAGATTTTTAATAAAAATTACAAACATTCTAAAAAAGATTAAAAAAGTATAATTTAATAATCAAAAAAATCCTTTGGTCTCTTCTCTTCATAATAACAATGTCTGATGATAAAACTGTTTTTTTTATTAAGTTTGGAGCATTTTTTCATCCTGGTATGCTCATTTTATAGTGGATCAATGGAGGTATTTATATAAGGGTAGTAAAAGGTAAATGAAATCAGAATGGAAGCAATGGGGTTCTATGTGTAGGATTAACTCAAGTTTGTGTATTTTGGTAGAAGTACAATTGGGAACAGCCAGTAGATTATATTTAATTAAGTTTTTAACTTAGAAGTTGTGATATCTCCTATCAAGGTAAAAAATTGAATTGATAATTAACTGCCCTAATTGCCACAATTCTTTTTTTACCACTAGCTTCAAGTATCTCTTCTCTCACCCTCCCTATACACGACAGCTCAGACAATTTTTTGCTGAATGACCAGTATTTGAAGTTTTTGTGGTACATGAAATATAGGAAAACATCCATACAAATAATTCACTGTTCAGTCCAAAAAAAGATTAAAAACAAAAATATATACTTATACATTCAAAAATAAATACTTAAATAAAATCAAGTACAGAATAAAAAGTTTTTTTTAATTTTCAGGAGATAAAATAAAGCTGAATCTGCAATCTTATTGATCCTGACCTGGCATCTCAGTTTCAGTCACTTTCTTGCAGCTGTAATGTAGCTTCCTTTTCTATATATACTTTCTTGGTAATTGTTCTGATGAACCTTCCGCTATGATACCTAGACTTTATGAATTTAAGCACAGTACTAGATTCACTTATTAATTTAGAGCTGAAATGGCTAGACGTAGCCATAAGTTGTTTGCTAACAGTTTCTTCACGCAGACTTCTCTCCTTAGAACTCTCCTGGTTCCTTGCTTTCTTATCAACATTTATCTTTAAAAATTTAAACGCAATGTCAATTGTTACTTTCTGTTGTAATTTCTGTTCTTTTATTGTTCTCTCTCTTTAAAGCTTTTTCTCCCTCACAGTAACCACACGCGTCTTACTGGCTTTATTGCCTTGCTAGGGGGTGATATGTTTAAAAAAACAAAAAACAAACAAAAGATTTAACATATTCTTTATCTGTTCTATTTAATAAATGAAGGTTTGCTACCTAAATATACTATGTTTAATATATATGAGATTGAGCAGCACAAAAAAAAAAACAAGTTTACCCAACCATGTTTCTTTTCGAAAGGAAAACAAGCAACCATCCAGATATAAACAAATATAAAAGCATCAATAATTTATTCTGCCATAATCAGATGCATCTTAAACTTTAAATAAAACGAAAACACCATGAAAAATATAATTTACTGATAAATATCACTTAATGATTAAAAAAAAAACAACTTTACATTTATCATAAAATGTTTAAAACCCTTAACCTAATTATTTCCAATATCTCTCAAGTAAAACTTGATACTGAGAAGAAATTCTCAGGTCTTTCCGGAAACTTCATCTCAATTGTCAAAATTCAAAAACAATATTAAATTCTTACATTGATCACACAAGCACTCCACTATCTTGAATGCTAACATGTCACTTTTCAGAACTTCATGCACATAATCACCACATCACAAACAATCAAGATACTATTACACAAGACATATATTAGTAATTAATACCAAAATGAATATATCAATCACTGCCATGAAAAATTCAAAATAATCATAATTGTTATACAAAAGGAAACCGTCTGCATTAAATAACTGTAAAGGTTTTGATGTTTGGTAGCACTGTCTTTCAGTAGGACAAAACTGCAATGACCGAGTAAATAGCACATAAATTACGAAGTTTCTTTGTCTAGAAGATGGTGATTTTACTTATGACATGTTTAATCTCAGTATGTCAACAAAAGAGGACACATCAAAACACGGATCAGCTGGTTTGATTAATTACTCTCTTGCTAAGCATACATTAGTGCCATATAAAAGTTCAGCCAAAGGAGTCTGGAAATCAGATTTAATAGATGTTCTTAATCCAAACAAGATCAAAGGGATGTTCTGAAGACAAGAGGTATGATTTAGTCATGCTTTCACTGATTTCTTAAGGGACCAATGAAAATGTCTGAACATGCCGTTAGCTTCAGGATGATAGGCTCTTGTACAAATTCTACTTGTACCAAGTAGATTGGCCAATGACGTGAAAATAAGTGAGGCAAACTGTCTCAATTTCTGGGATGAGGAATGATCATTACTTACAGGAAACTATTTACATAAATAATAATAACTCAGAAATACCGACAGAAATTATTGAATCGGTACACACCTGAGGCTGTCAGAAAAATACTGTCAAAAATTTGTCTGGATGTCAAACCACCTGACATTCCTATACAGATGAAGAAATCTAAACCTAGTTCAACTTGGCTATCTGTTATGGTAATTTACCCATGCATGCATGGACTTTCTCAGCTATAAATAGGAGCAGGTACTGCCTTTTGGAGAGGGAAATTTCCAGCAGTCAGCTCTGACAGTTGGATCGAACATTCTTGCTGTAACACTCTCGTTTGTATATGTTTGTATGACTGTTTCTGTTAATATATTTGTTTAACTCAATTCCTCTATTTGTGTCTATTTCTGGCCCTAACAAGGCCACAACTCTGTCAATCAAGTGTCATGTCATCAAATTACAACTGAGTCAAATGTAACTGCACATTCAAAGCTGTTTCTTTTCTTACACTTCTCACTTGTGGAACTCCCTTCCGGCTCCTTACTTTTCAGCCAACTTTAATCTGTAAAAATATAAATGCAATGTTAATTGCTATCTACTGTCCTCCCAATTATTCTTCTATTAGCCCATTAGCAATGTTTCTGTTTCTAATTCTTCCACAACCAGTAACTCCTTGAGTCTTAGTGGCTTTAATGCCTTGCATGGGGTGAATTTCATTAAAAAATTTCTAGGAGAGCACAAAGAGTAATAAAAAAAAAACTCATGAGAGAAAAGTTACTCAACAACTGTTGGAAGAAAGAAATCAGCTTTACCATGAACTCTCCAAACAAACAATAATTCAAATGGTTTTCTTCGGTCAGTGATGATAGTGAAAGGGACTCTGAATCTACTAAACCATCTTCAGACAAAGGCATGTGCAAATTTGTTCACGCATGCATCAGTAAGAGAGATTATTTGAAGTCAGTGGATAAATCTGTCAATAAACAGAGGATGGTATTGTGGAGGGTGGTAGGATTTTTTTTACTGGAAATTTGGAATAAAACAAACTGACTCAATGCTATAAAATAAATAATATATTTTTTTATTTATTTTCTTTTGAGTGATGAGTGAGTCTTTATGTATTTGGGGTAGCAAAATGTTCATTTATAAGGTGGATATTGGTAGCAGTCTGGAGAAATGTCCAGTAGTGTTGTTTTGAACCTAGAACATGATAGGGGTGTGGGTAATCTTAGAAATAGGTCAGTTTCAATCTACTGTGTTTTTCTCTGCCCTAAGCAGGGCAAAAATATTATTACCAGGTAATCTCTTAACTACTTCTTGGCACATCACACATGGCTGGTTTCTCTAGGTTAGCATCTCTGTTCGTCACTGAGGGTTCATTTTAACTGAGGGTTGCCTTTTCATTATTTGAGAGAAGTATAAAAACAGAAGTTTAGAGAGAGAGATAGTAAGGGATAAAGGTTTTATAGGAAAATACAAATTGCCTTATTTCAATTTTAATTCTTTTTATTTTTGTTTATATAATTTATTTTTATTGGTAATCACTACAGTAGTATCCTTAACAAGGAGGAAACGGACATGTAATATCAATATGGACATGGTCAAACCAGATGTCAAGAAGAGTAAAAATGTAGGAATTTAGGATTTTGTATACCTCACTAATTTAGTTCTGGACAGATCTGAAGAGTTGACACAACATTGCTTACAATGAGGTGTCAACACTTTGTATCTTTATTAATATCAGATAAGTCAATTTTTTATACTAAATCCAGAGACAATAACCTAGTGGATTATTGTGTCAGTTTGTAAATTTGGTGACATCATAAGTAGGAGGCCATGTCATGCAGATTTGGTGGAAACAGGATGAGTAATAACTGAGCAGTACTAAATAATAAAATGAGATATCCTAGACTTGGACAGTGGGATGACAAGCTATCCTCGTAGATAAGTTCAGTTCGATATTTCCTGATGGTTAGTTGAATCAACAAGTACCTGAATATCAGAGAGTCCATCATCCTAAACATTATGTTAAACGCAGGAAAGATGAGGACAATATAATCAGAGTGTAAATATAAGTAATAATAATGCCTCATCCCAGAAATTTAGACAGAAATCTCGAAGGTACTCAATACCAGGGTGTGATATTGAATGTAAGGTGTCTAATATCTTTCTGCAAAGAGATTTGGGTATAAAAGTTCATAAGTTACTGGTTGAAATGTCACACCCCATAGATTGTTTTGTTTGAAGAATGCATAGCTCCTTCAATTGTAAAGAATCATTGTTCCAGAAAAAAATATTTTAATCCTTTGATTTTTTTTTTTTTTTTGTGATGATTTTAACTGTTATTACAGAGCTTATATAAATTTTGTCAAATATTTCTGGACAAAGTTTCTGTACCTTTGATATGTTGGATATCAGTTGTAAACTGGCTGATGAAATCAAGGTATCAAATTTCATGAGGTGAGAAGGTATCAGACTTTGCTTGGATTGCTCTGATTAAAAGTTCATGATCAGTAAATCCGTGAAAAAAAAAAATCTTTGCTTGAGAAAATGATGAAAATTCTGGATGGCATCATAGATGGCCATTCATTCATTTTTAATATTGGTGTGTAGAAGCACTTTAATAAAAAAACTCCTGAAAAGTATCACCTACTTTACACCTCATTAATATTAACACCAACATTCATAAGGGCAGGATAAACAAAACAAAAGACCCTGTACCAAACAAAATCACATGCACCCCCAACCTGAATATAAACCCAGATAAAGAAGGTTTTGTTGTCAGTTCTCTCTCCCCTTTTGCCAGAAAGTGGGACTGGCTAAACTGTATTAACCACTGAGGAACTAATCAGGATGACTGCCTACTACAAAGGAGAAGGAGTCTCAATCTCTTGCTCTCTGTTCGAATGTACTAAGAGTTACAAAATACAAGTTTGTAATGTATACATATGAAAATAAACCTTCCAAAACAATGTTCATTCATTTTGAAATATATTTTGTGCTGATCACCACAGGTGTATCAAGTACCAGCTTCAGACAATTATTTGGTGTATGTGGGGGGGGGGATATATGCTGTGCGAACTTCCACAGGTGTATCAAGTAGAGGCTTCAGAAAATTACTGGGATGGAGATATTCTGTGCCAACTTCCATAGGTATATCAAGTAGCAGCTTCAGACAGTTATTGGGTGGGGGGAAATGAAAATGAATATGAATAACAAATTTTTGTCATACGCTGTTGTCATACGACTACACAAATGACAAAATGTGAAATATCTATGGATAGTACTGAAATTCTGGAAGGATTTTTTTTTTTTTACCAGATTAAAAGATAACTTCTTTTGTCTTTGAACTACACCTGTTAATCAGCCAAGTTTAGCTGAGTTAGGAAAAGATTTTCCGTAAATGTTTAGCACGAGAAATTTGCATAAACTTTAAGTTTTTTGCAACTGAGTATGATTGAAGACAGTTATTTAAGGTGAATGGCTTATGCCATTTGCATGGATCTTATGAACTAAAAATTTTACTTTGGATAAACTGATTTAGCCTTTTACAGGATTCACAATAATGCCACATTTCAGAAATCTCTCAAAAACTGCTCATAAACTACGTTTATGCTTGGCTGGTGAGTGCTGATGCTGTCAATGTCACAAAAATTGACTCTAATCCTTATAGGACTTGATTCATGAACTGCTCAGGATTTCTTAGCTCCAACAACAAACAAAGAAATTTAAACAATTTCTTTTAAAATATCCAATTCATCTACTGGTGATAGGCATGGATCAGATAATTTTCTTTTTAATTTTGAAAAGAAAAAAAAAATATCATTGTAGCACTGGATAACTAGCTTGTAAAATCCTGTATCTTAGAGATTTGGAAAGGTAATGGATTTAAGTCTCCAATAAACACAGCAAGGTCTCCACAAAAATCATTTAGCGACCAGATGTAGAAGTGAAGATCAACTGCTATTATATAGAGGTATTATTGCAAAGTTCATTAAATTTTTAAATTTTTATTAATCTTCAGCTTAGCAGGAGCCAACTGAAGACAACGAAAAACAAAAATAAAACAAAAAAACATACAATCTGCAATGTTATCTGTCTTCACCCAGCATTTTGACTTCAGACATTTTCCCATGACTCTAACATAGCTTTCCTGTACGTTTTTTATATTTTCATGGTAATTGTTTTGGTGAGCATACCTCTTTGGTACCTTGTCTTTATGAATTTAAACAAAGTACTAGATTGGCAGATCAATCTCCTCATTTCACAGTTGAAATGGCTGGATCTAACCATAAGCTCTATGCTAACAGTTTCCACTTTTGAAATTCTCACTTATGGAACTCTCCTCCAGATTCTTGTTTTCTAATCAACTTTGATCTTCAATCTTAATTCCTGTCCTCTTATTTGTCTCTCAATGTTACTTTTTTCATTTATAGGCTTTATTGCCTTGTTTGGGGTGAAATAATTAAAAAAAAAAGCTAAAAATGGTCGCCCATGTCCTAAAGAGATATTAACCATAAAAGAATACTGGTGTGGTTATATAGACTATGCTGATGGGCACCTCAGTGTGGTGTAATGGTTAGAAAGCTTGTCTTGCTAGATCAATTACGACTGAGTAGTGAGTTCGATCCTCACTGGGTGCCCCATAATTTCGGCCTCGTGCCACATCTAAGCCGGGCTTAGAAAATCACTATAGGCTATGATGAATGACATTTACACCTGTGAGATTACCCAACCTCTTTATGCCAGGGGACTTCTAAAGTCCTCTTGGTGGCTTTGTATAAAACAGTATCAAACCACAGGATACGGTAGTGACAAGATATGCCTTTTCCTTTTAATACTCAAATAACATATCATTACATACAACATAATTCTATCAATGCCCTCTCTCCTGTTAAAACCAAGCCTCATACGGCCACAATAATATCTCCACTATCATGTAAATATCTCTCTCTAAAACAAGAAAATATCCCAGTTCAACAAATGAGACAATGTTACTACAAACTAATGACTCCCATAACAAACTTGGTAACTTAATGCCATTATAAATTTCTCAAAGAAACTTATTGTCAGTAACTTCCTCACTTAGAGAAAAGTTTGTTGAAGCTCTTTTCACTTAATCTCCATTGATGAATAATGGTAATCTTAGAGTTGCGGATTTTAATTTCTTGCCAACACACTCTCTAAAAAAATTGGACACCCTGCACCGAAACGTTAAATAGTTTCAACACCCTAGCTTCATAGGAATTCATTCAACCAAAGAAGGCATGAACCTTAGTAACTATTAAATCCAGTGGGTATATAACAAAATGTATGTCATGTATCTCTGCCTGAAGTTGTCCATAAATGAGAATTTTTGACAATCGTTTATCATTCATCCTAGCAATGTGGCCAGTCAAACTTAATTGAGTATGTATCAAGAAGACTTCTCTGCTTTCTATTATACATTTATCAAACTGATAACATAAAATATATATATATATATATAAATAATTATTTAAATATTATAACATAAATATGTTATAAAATCACTACAAAAATAGCCATTTTGTTTCAACACTCCCGGTGTCTTATCAAGTGATGATGTTGAATCTTCAACATCATCACTTGATAAGACACCGGGAGTGTTGAAACAAAATGGCTATTTTTGTAGTGATTTTATAACATATTTATGTTATAATATTTAAATAAATAATTATATCTGCTCTACACTGTATTGAGCACTCTTTAAAGAATAATAATTGTTGGTTATTGGAATTTACTCCATATATACCAATCCCACACTTGTATATATATCTATATATATACATATATATATATATATATATATATATATATATATATATATATATATATATATATATATATCAGAAAGCAAATAACTTTGGCTTTCTTTGCTTCAACATTCTATGTGACTGCTATGTTGACCTCAACTACTCACAGGTCAGAACTTTACAACTATGAGAGAAACATTGGTGTAAACAGGACATTTTTTATTTTATAAATTGTAAGACCCATTTTTTAAAATGAACATTTTCTGTTTACCCAGGTATTCAAAAGAGAATTTTGTGCAAGCTTTTGCACTCTTCTTACCATTAAATTTTAAACTATAGGAAATAAAAATCTTTCTGTTCAATTTTGCACTAAGTAGGAGTCCTTTTCTTTGTGCACCTAATAACTCCACGGATTTTTTTTTAATTTACCAATAACACAATCTTTAGTCTGTCTTGTGTCAGATAATTTATTCACAAGTCATAGCTCTTAAATCTGTTCTTCAGACTAATGAAAAACCTAAAGCAGAAATTTATAAAATAAGCAGCTAAAACTACCCCAATAAATACAGAGGTTAGACATCTAGGAATTTAAATAAAAGAGATCTTTTACAAAGGAATGCATTAGTCTATCTTTGTTATCAGTTTGACCAAAATTTCAATTTAAAGAATGCAATTCTAATTAAAAGTGAAATTCATGAACGTGAAAATGGATTAAAAAATGACTTGATTTCAGAATACCTTCCAATAAATATATGCCCAGTATCATACAATATACCTCCTTTCCTTATGAAAGTGTTGTAGTATACCTTCAGACGATAATGACTGTCCCCATTCACATAAATACAGTAATAAATACTGTATGTTGGTCTGCAGTTGGAGATTCATTGTGGAATTCACTTGACTCACTTCCGAGCAGTTGACTATTTGTTCTATGCACTGCTGGCAAATCTTATATGTGTTGTTCTTCTCTTAAATATTATTGTTCATTACCAACCTTCGTGTGATTATTCTGTTCAATAACCTTCACTAGGTTACAACACTTTTGCAATGAAGATGGGATAAAATTACTTATGGGATTAAAAGTATTGCTATTACAATGTATAATAATTAACAGCAATAATGATACAAATAAAAATGACAGTAAAGTTAAACATCCGGATACATCAGACATCAAAATTTAAATTTAAAGCTGAGTGTTCTTGTATTTAACATTTTAATGTAAACTATAGGTATTCATTATATTTCTCCCCCATCTATGTTCACACCTTTTATATTTAAGGTGGTTTCCACCAATAGAAAACCTTGTGAGTTTGAATTTCCTTCTCTGAACTAAACGGGTTACCAAGATGTTTTTCTTCCAACCCTACCCTACACAGTAAAGCTCAAGCTGCTACTTAAGTTTCATACTATCATAATCTTCATGAAAATAAAATGTCCTAGTTGCATAAAGATCACAAGAGTGTGAAACTCAAGAAGCAATGTGAGATGTGCCTAGTTGAGGTGAAGCGTTTTTTTTTTGTTTTTTTGTTGCTATGTCTGGACAGCCTAGGCTTTGAGCACTTTAATTTACTGCTTAAGTAAGTGCTTGTTTTTTTTTCCTTTCCTCCTTTGTCTAAGGTTTTAGGCAGGTAGTTTGTTGGCTGCACCAATGTGCGCACGCTCTGATTATATTTCTACACTCACCTTTAGTAAAATAGTTTAATATGCGAATTGATAATGAATAAGAGAGAATTAATATTTTATTTGTATGACTTTTGCATAAGTATTCTATGTCCTAATAGACATTTCCTGTAGCCTTCTTTCAGGCATCTGCATATGTCAGTTGGTATTTTTGGCTATTGTTTGATGTACAATCATTTCAAATTGTTCAGATGCAATGGCTTCTGTTTATGAACAGCAATTTTCAATTCATGCCACAAATGTATGATCAGATTTAGATCAGACGATTGAGAAAGTTGGTCCATTACCCTAACGTTGTTGTTCTTAAATCATTCTTGGGTGGTTTTTGAAGTATGTTTCAGATCGTTGTCTTGTTGAAAGATCAATCGCTTTTAAAGTGTAAACTAGCAGAGAGTAAAACATTTTCCAAAAGAATGGACTGATATTTTAGCAAATTCCTTTTCCTTTAAATCCTTGCGAGTCTCTCAGTACATTTGCTTCAACCCCACAAAATGGGGAATTCATAAACATTCTTTTTTTGTGCTCTGCACTTATTTTTTCTATGTAAAAAAACATTGCTGATTATTTCCTATAAGTTAAAACTTTTGTTTTGTCTGATCAAATAACTGTATTCCAGTAATCCTTTCAAGGGAGCCAAAAGGCTTTATAGCAAATTATGAGTCGGCCTTTTTTGTGCAATGCTTCCAATTAACCACAATACTTCTCTGCATTAACAGTTTTGTTTTGGTTTAGAGCTTCACGAGAGACAACATTTCATTTCCCACCATACACAGCATGACTTTTTTTCAGTTCTATTCATAATTTGGAGATAGAGTTTATTTTTTCAGAATGGGCTAACTGTCATAGAGAACCCCCTTGATTAGTGTCTTTTTTGTGCAAGCCACCCATGAAATCCTTATCCGTTCAATGTTTTACAAATTGTTGAGACATATACATCTGTTCCAGTGTTCTTCAACATTAACATTCGATTTCATGTTGACCGAAATTTTCCTTGTAATTATAGTCACTCCTCATATTGAAATCATCCTTGAACGGCTTTATCTTTCGATATTCTTTCCATTTATGAATGATAACCCAGTAAAAAACTTATATTTCATTATTTTCAATTTTTGTTTTCTCATAACCTTCCCTCAGTGGATAAGCCTCAGTCAATGACTTGTCAGGTTCTTAGAGCATTTTTTATTTTTTGTCATTTTTTTTTTCAAAAATGAATGTTTCATCTGTGAAATATATTTATACTTGTGTACCTGGGCAGTCAAAAAGACTGCAATTGTTCCAAAGTTTTAATAGTGAGATGCAATGAAACAAAAATCTTGAAAAAATATATTAAAATTCAATAAAGCCAAGATGAGTAATTCACAACTAAAATAGAGGCCAATGAATTATTTAATAACAAAATAACAAAGACAATGATGACCATGCCTATTTCAGGACCAAGTTGAAGAAAAACAATCACTAAATAGAGAAAAGTTATCTGAGTGCCTCACTTGAAATGCTTGAACAAATAAGACTGCAATCTAAGAAATGTAAGAGTAAAAGAACTGATTATTTAAATGGTTCATTTTGCTTAAGACCTAATTTTGTCTAAATGCGGATATTTTATTTGTCTATGTTATAAAAAGGACTAAGGGGATCACTCAGTCAAAAATTAAGTTGGCTTACCTCCATTCCTACTACAAATGGGACAGAAAATATATAAATACACATTGATAATAATTATATGGCTTGATAGACCTTCTAAAGTATTATTGGGCATGTATTGAGAGGGTATATGAATGGCTCCGTTTTAGCTGGTGGTACTGCCAAATGTATTTATCCACTGTGGATATAAACTTATATAAGAGTGGTTTTCAAACAATTAGTTATATTCAATTCGATATTATTTCTTATTATAAATTCAGTGGGTATGCATTGTCATTTTTTTTAAAGTGAAATTACCAGCCTAGAGTTTTAATAAAGGAGGCTGATTTGCTTGAAGACTTTCAATCTCTAAACTGATAGATATATTCAGTTAAAAGGAAAAAATGTCTACTCAAACAGATGTTTATATAATGTTTATAGCAACAAGAGACAAAATTTATTATTGCAAATTCTTCTATGTGCCATGTCCTTTCAGGACATTGGTGTTGATGGCTCTCCACAAGTTTCTGTCTTTTGTAGTACTTAATAAATTAATTTTTGTAATCTCTATTAAACCTTACTCTGCCATCCATTTACTCAGGCTCATTAGGTAGATTATGCATGGTTTTCCTCTGTCCTTCTTGTCTTGAGTTGGTCCTGTGAGTATCGAATTTTCCAAGCCCTTTTTCCTCATTATATGCCTTAGAAATTTCAACTTTCTCTTCTTAATGTTAATTATAAATGTCCTTTTTGTTTCCATTTTATTTAAAACTGTGTCATTGTTCACATCATTGGTCCATGGTATTCTCAGCATCCTTGTGTAGAATCAAATTCCTCTTACTTCAAGGCTTCATCTGTGAGGAGATGATGTAATGGAATAACCTTTCATCCCCATGAGTGACTACACTATAGGTAGTAACTACCTATAAGTATCTGTAAGTCAAAAGACTACAGAGTCTAGCTAGGATCTGTTGAGTACAACTCAGACTTATGCGAGACCTACCGACCTTCCAATAGTAGCACTCACTACTGTATTGAATTCCAACAACCTTATGCATAACTGTTACCTTTATTCTTATTGTACTGGTTTTTACAATAAACTTTTACTTATTTTATTCACTGTGTTTTTCAAGTATATATTCCTATTAGCAAGGAATATAACAGGAGATTATCCAGCATCCACTGCCATATAGGAGGACTGATAAGTAACAGTTCAATTCTCTTCTTTTTTTCTATCAAAATTTTCCTGTTTCTTAATACTTTGCTTGGCTTTTGGGAGGCATCTTTCATTATCCCAAAGTGCCTTAGGATTTCAGTGTCCCAGATATTTAAATTGTTGTACTCATTTCATTTTGGCATCTCTAATTTTTAATTTGCATATTGGGCTGTTCCATTTCCTAATAACCATGCATTCTTTCTTTTAATTGGTGTTTAGTTGTTTCTTCTCTACATTCTGTAGGCATTGCTGTATTTACCTTTCTATATCTGCTATCAACACTGTGTTATATGCATATCTTAGGTAAAGAGGATGGCCACCAAATTTCTAATTCTCTCAGAATCACCTCACTGTATAGGTGGAATAAGTTCAGTAAGAAAACACAGCCTTGTCTTACATCCATTTTCTATTTTTGTGTATTTACTGAATTTATTTTCTATTGGTACACAGGTGGTTTGCTACCAGCGTGGCTTCTGAGTTATTCTAATATCCTCCCTAAATATGTTAAGGTTACCAAGCAGTTCTAAGAGATCCTAGTGATGTACTTTATTAAATGTTTCTGCATAATCTACAAAACACAGGTTCATGTTCTTCAGTCTATGTATTGCTGTTTTCTGCTATCATACCAAGCATAAATATTGCATTTCTTGTTCCAGTGTCTTTAATGAACCTGCCCTGTTCTTGTCCTATTCCTAGTCTGATTCTCCTGCATGCTCTGTTCATCAGAATTTGCATGTTTTATTATATGGCTCATTTGGAAGATTATTCGAGAGAGTTCACATTCTTTTGAACCTGGATTCTTAGGCTTCAGTCTTCCTGTATATCACTACTGATCATTTTTTTTCATTTATCATGTCAATGCTGAAATCTTCTAAGGCTACCAGCATCTATTATAATTCCTGCTTTGTTTTTGTTCAATTTGGCCAGTGCTGATTCCAATTCAGATTTTAATATTTCTGGTCCTTCAATATTTCTGTATATTGCTAGTTGTTCTCTTTTGTCATGGCAGAGTTCTCTGATGTATTCATTGCATCTCTGAAGTATTTTCTTTCTCTAATACTAGTGTCCCATTCCTAGATTTTATGCATCCTGTTGATGAGCCTGCCTTTGTTCTGTTAGTTCTTTTTTATGCATATATTTAGGCTGCCTGCACTTTCTTTGTGCAGTCCTATATTGTGCACCATAACATGCCATTAGTTTTTGTCTCCTTTTCATCATGTCAAGAATATCATTGGTCATCCATTCTTTTGTTTTCTTTGTTTATTTTTTCTTTAAGATGATCTGATGTTACTAAAATCTTCTCTTAATGTGTTCCAGACTCATTTTGTCCATTGTATCTGCTTTTAACACTGTCCATATATTTCTCTTTGATATTTGGGTCATTAAAATGATAATTCTCATATTTATCATTAATTCATTATTAAGCTGTTGCATGGATAGTCTATTTTAATGTTGAATGATTAATTAAAAACATAATTGAATAAAGAAAGTAATCTAGAAGCTGATTACAGTTCTGCCGTAGCGAGAGACGAAAATTTATCTCCCCTTCATCAAAGAGAAATAACAATAAAAATTAATTATAAATATTCACAGGAATGAAAAACAGTCACATGATTTGACGAGACCCACACAAGTCATCATTATGTAATAAAGTCAATCTTTCTCTTTTTGCTCTGTGAAGTTATAGAAACATTTCAGGTTTGTGAGAAACCAAATAGATAAGTACAAAATTCATATTGTTTTTGGTACCCATTCTTTTGCAATCAGATACCTTCTAACATTCTATTAAGAATTTCAAATATAAATTTTATGTATATGCAAGTGTTTTTATACAAAGGATTTTGTGTTTTGTTAGAACTTTTCATATATTTATGTTGTATGTATCATTCACTTTAAATGAAGTCGATGTTTCATATCTTTGCACAACATATTTGGTGATTCTGACAGAAAACACATTTTAATAACCACAGTATACAACTGTATATATAAGTATTCACTGCACATGTCCATATGAGATACTGTTGAAACTGTAATGTAAAACAATCACAGTGCAAATTAGAAACTAACTAAAGCCCATTTATATAATAGATTCAGTAAAAAGAAACAGAATTTTTTCCACTAATGAAAATGTAGCATTAAATAAGTGATTCTCAACCATTGTGTTGCATTACATTCATGTGCCATATGAACCTCTTAAGTGTGCCACGAAATATTGTCACAGCATACATATATATGTGTGTGTGGAAGTAGTAATGGTACCGCATTAGTAGATGAATAAATGAATAAGTATTAAACTTTTTAAGTTGAGTAGAAACATTGAAATACAGTATGTTCATATTTGCATGTGAATTAAAAAAAAATCTATGGCTTTATTTCATAACATTGAAATGTATAGCCTTTAAAAATTTTAATGTTTGCTTTGCTGAAATGTTAATTTTTTTCTCTCTCTCCTTAAAGAATTATCAAAAGATGATCACTTCTTTCTACTTACCTGTCTAACCCAGTAAATTTCAACTGCCCCATGATTCTCTTAAGTATGCCACGGAATATTGTAACAGCATATATATATATATGTGTGTGTGTGTGGAAATAGTCATGGTACAGCATTAGTATTTGAATAAATGAATAAGTATTAAACTTTTTTCAAATAATTCTTTTCATTATTCTTTTATTATGTTATTTTAAATACTTTGTTTCAATATCCATTTTTTTTAAAGTATTTTTATTTTTTACATTTCACTGTTTAAAATTTTCCTATATTTGAATAAATGAATATTAACTGTTTTTTCATATAATTGTATTCAACATTCTTTTTTTAATTCAAAATTTATGGTTTTATTTCATAACATTTAAATGTTCATCCTTTAAAGATTTTGCTAAGTGTGCCGTAATATTTTCATTTGCTCCTAGGTGTGCAATTGCTTAAAAAAGTTGAGAAACACTGCATTAAATGAACACATCTATCCACACTTTTAGTGAAGCCAATTTTATAAGACACTTCAGGAAAAGTCAGCTGAATTTTCTGGGACACATAATGAGGAAGGAGGGCCTAGAGAATCTGATACACATGGGTTTAAATAGAGGGAAAGAAAGACAAGGGAAAAAATGCATGACATACCTAATGGGCTTAAGCAAGTGGATGACAGAACATGGTCTGGAGGAGGTGACAGAGGGAAGGAACTTGCTGAGAGCTGCTAGGGATAGAGGGAGTTTGAGAGCAGCCATGATTGCCTACAAACTGAAAGGACATGGCACATAAAAAGAAAAAGAAGATACATAGCTTAGTGCAGAATTAGCCTAATTGCTCAGCTAACATGTCATATGATAGTGTAATGACAATGAGCAACCTTACATGAAAGAGAAAAGCCCCACACCTATGTTTTAAGCCAGGGTCGATAACAGTAAAAGACACACACACACACACACTTTTTTTTACTTCAAATCAAGTGAACCAACTTTGAAATGTGTTAGATCTCAGGGTTTTTAAGCTTACAAGTTGACAGTTATATTTTCTTCACATACAACTGTCCTCCTATACAGCAGTGATTGTTGGATGGTATCCTCAAGCATGAAGAAAAGACTCAAGGCAGGGCATAGATGTGGTTCTACCGAAGGATACACAGGATCTGATGGACTGAGCACATGAGCAATGATGAGGTCTTGGAGAGGATGCACACAAGGGGGAAAGTTATGTTCAACATAAAAAAAAAGGCAGATGAAATTTCTGGGACATGTGATGAGAAAGGAGGGCCTGGAGAATCTGATACTCATGGGATGAATAGAGGAGAAAAAAAGAGACAGGGGAAAGCAGCGCATGACATATGTGGTGGAGTTGGGCAGGTGGATGGTGGAGCGTGGTCTGGGGGAGGGCAGAAACACAAAACCTGTTGAAAGCCACAAATAAATAGGGGGAAGTGGAGGGCCATGATCACTTACATCCTGAAAGGACACGGCACATAAAAAAGAAGAGAAACTTTAATAGATTTTTTATTCAAACTGTTTTATCTAAAGATAAACAAATTTGTTGTTATATGTCTGTCAATTACAAATATCTGAAAGTCTCAACTCAAGTCTGGGTAGATGCATGCCAAGCACTCAAAAACTAGGAGCCTTTTACCACTTAATCCCTCAGTTCAGTAAAATTTTGGTAACCGTCCCACTAAAATTTGTACTGAAAAGTTCACTACCGAACCAGCTTCCTAAAAAAGAAAAAGAAATTTTCAGTAACCAAACACTTGAATAATGATTTGGGGAAATGTTTTGGGCTGAAAACTTTTGAGTTCCCTGAACATATTTTCTGTGTATGCCTTCCAAAAATTTCAGTGATCTCTATATAAGTGTTTTCTCAGATTAGGGATTAAAATAGCTTCCAGCAAATGAATCATTTAGGTCTTAAAGATGATAATGCTTGATCAAACCCTCTAAACAGGAAATGACAAAATCACAAAGAGCTTTAGCAAATCACAAAAATCATATTACTTGAAGACTTCCAACAACAGCAATATGGATATAGTCAGTCAGTTATGTGCCATGTGCAATACATGCTTAGGCAATCATGTATCTTTCAATACATGACTGACGAGGCAGATTTTTTCCTGCAGTAGGTTGTCATTTCTTTCTGCAGTAGACTAGTTGCCAACCAAGGCTATTGAAGCCAATCACTCCTACTATTTACCCCCAGCTGGGTGGATAAGAAGAGGATTCATACCTTTCCCAAGGGTATTAGCACATAAGTGAATGTAATGGATTCGACTGCAATTCAAACTTGGCTCTCCGATTCCTCAATCCAAGCTGCTGTTAACTTCCCATACTACCAAAAATGTCTGGAAGGAAATTCTATACAAGATTTATGGATTTGTTTCCTATGCTTTATCAACACTTTGCATCTTATTTAAAACCAGAAAATATTTTTCAGATTCTAAGAATTTGGGGGGAGATAATGGTTTAGGGATACAAGTCTCACTAATTAACCCATAGCCAGGGGAGAAGATATGGATTCATATCTTTCCTATGGGTATTTGCATATAAGTGATTATAACAAACACAATAAGAATTAGAACACTGCTCTCTGGTTAACAATTCAGAGCCATTTATCCATTAGATCACCTGCACATCTAAGTGTACAGCACTTGATATTCCCAAGCAATCAACCTATCAAGATACTGACCAGGATCAACATTGCTTAACTTGATCAATATAAGAAAACTATAACATTTAATGGATTTGTGAAGTCTAATTTTCTAAAAAAAAACCGTTTTAATGAAAAGGTTTTATAAATTTCAACTGACAGTAACACTAACTGCTCAGTCAGTGAATGCTAAATGCTTCCTGTATAGAAACGTATAATTTTACTGTTACCACTGTCTTCTACTGCTTGCATATGAATCAAAACAAATTATGTCTGTCCAAGATGATGGAGCTGCAAACCTAGTAATTCACTTATTGAATCCTGTAATAATGATCACTTGCCCTCTAAGTGTTCCAGAAATTACCTGAATCATTCATTATTTGAGAATATACAGATTCAATTAGAGCAGGTAAATTTTGATTTCATGCCAAAAACTGGTTGGGACTCTGCAAATACAGAAGTGATGAGAAATGTCTGCTTGTATCTTTTCTCTATTTTCTACTTTCCTTACCTGAATTAATTTTATTTTTACCTGTTTTTTCTGTATACGATTGATAAGTAACTGCCATAGTGTTTGTGAAGAAAATTTAGAAGAAATTTTAGGATTTGGCAAAATGAACAAATACTACAGATTCCAATTACAGCAGACATTATTAGAATATATTCTGTTAAAATCAATTTCAGGCAAAAATGTTTTTATTGAAAATTATTAATAAGATACAATATCGCTACCGAACAGATATCAACTTAAAATAAAATTTAATTTATAACTTATGGAGAAATAACATTTACACAGCATTTAAAACATCAAATTATTAATGTGTGAAGTTTCAAATTTTAAGTATGCATAGGTAGTAAGTTATTTGAAATTTTATACTCTTCAAGTAAAATGCATTCAATTTTCTACATACAACATGTGAAAGCACATGCAATATCCTGCCCTTATCAGCTGCCAACCAGGGGAAGTAACACAGTTTCAATAGCTAAGGCAGTACTGCTACTGCTGGTGCCACCAGCAGCTTTTGCCACCGGACAGGGTATTGTTTTTTATGTAGACATGTCAGTCTCTGCAATTTTTATGCAACTGTAAGTCAGATTTTCAACGTTATGTTAAAAGTGTTTGCTTTTGATCTTTAAACAAAACACAATGCACATATAGCAATCATCACCAATGATGTTGAATAGAATGTAAACACATGTGCTTCGCGTAAATAGGGTTTTCTGTTAAATATTCCCGCATCTGTCTATATTTCCGAGATGAGGTATTATGTACAGTATTTACATTAGTCGGACTATTGTCCTCATCTTTGTCGCCATATTTGTCACAACGTTTCGGCCGTTGTACGCTCCGGCCTTCTTCAGGTGGTTGGAATTTTGAACCGAACCCTTTATTTCGATCACTGGGGTAGACTGTTCTAGTTCCACGAGCCATGTTTGATGGATGTCAGTTATCAGTTATCTCCTGCTAATTTTCCCTCTGAAAGTTCTCCACTGCCTGAACCGGGTATTGAACTCACACTCTTTGGGTCTGTCACTGGATCTAACCAACGCCTTTATCCACTGTGCCATCAAACATGGCTCGTGGAACTAGAACAGTCTACCCCAGTGATCGAAATAAAGGGTTCGGTTCGAAATTCCAACCACCTGAAGAAGGCCGGAGCATACAACGGCCGAAACGTTGGGACAAATATGGCGACAAAGATGAGGACAATAGTCCGACTAATGTAAATACTGTATTCCCGCATATTCTTGTTTTTAATACATCCACACTCCATGTTTAAATAAAAGACAACTTACCAAGTAGCAAGTCTGTATAACAGCTGGTGTGAAAGTCTGAATTGTAAGGTAAAGAAATCTTGGTTTAGTCTATTTGTTGTCTTATACAATTTTTTTTCACCTGGACAAAAAACATTTTGGAAAAGACCAACAATTTATTGAATTAGAAAATTTTGTATTTGCACTTTACCTGCTTTCTTCTTTAATTTTCCTCTTCCTTTGTTGGTTGAATGTTTTTACAAAGCCAAATTTTGACTCTCTCAGCCTTCTATATTGAGTTTTATCAATCAATATATAAGTATATGTCTACTCTCTTTGACCCAAAAACAAATGCTGGGGAATTGTTATACTGGTGTGCATTTTGCAACTTATAAAATAAGAGAATAGGTTTAATATACTCAAGCAAAATAGATAGCTGATAGAGTTATTTTAAATTAATAAGCATATCCTGACAAAAAAAACACTGTTTAAATTTAATCAATTCAAAAGTTGATCCAAATTCAATCAGTTCAACAGTTTCTCTAAATTCAATCAGTTCAACACTTGATCTAAATTCAACGTCTGACTTTGTGTACGTAACTCATAATTCATATCACCCACTGAATACCATCAGATACACAGCATCACCTTCAGATACAGACTCACTTTTGAAATGGTTAACAGTGACTGTTTTTCCCCTGGACATTTTGCTCCACAATGTTTTAAACAATCCATTTTTCATAGCTTTTGATCTTTTAGAAAATATAGGCTTTTTTTGAGCAGCGAATACCATATGAAAATGTGGACCCTTAATTTATTTTCTGTTAAATTATGAGACACTCAAACATTGTAGGGATTCACATACCAAACATATTTTCAAATGTCTTAAATTACTCACATGAAATACATGGAGTATCACTGCAAAATGTGGCCTGGATTATTTTTAATCATTAGTGACTCCAGGCCAGCCAGAACATTCTCATTTTTTCAGATCACGATTTCCACTTTTGAACCTAGTGAACCACTTACAAAAAGGTCTCTCAGCTATGGAACCATCTCTACAAATGGCTCATATCTTTTTTGCTATTTATACAGTGTGCTTTTTTTCCTTTACTGGAAATAAAACAATATCAAATGATGGAAATGTATCAGTTTCCTCAGTTTCAATTTTAATATAAATATTTAAATTCACTTGTTCAAATGCCACTTATTCAAAAATCCAAGAAATCCCAACACAAGACAAATCATTGAACCGATTTGTCATTGACTCACCATAAGTTGTGTCCACGCTATTTTCAGGGGTTCATTTTCTTTTTGCACAATTAAATGTAGAAATTATTAGAAAAGAAGGGAGGCAGGTATTTCCTTACAAACAAAGAAAAGCGTGCTGAACTGCTATGCAATGTCATTTCCCCTTTATGGCAGTAAACACTTGAATCAACAGAAATGTGGTTTTACGGAAGGATTCTGAGAATACCATGGACTGAACATGTGAGCAATGGCAAAGTTTTAGAGAAAATGAAAACAAAAAGGACGCATACTTCACACCAGAAAAAAATTGAAATTTTTAGGGCACAATGAAGAAAAATGGATGTGAAAATTTGATACTCACAGGGCATATTGACAGCAAGAGGGACACTGGAAATTGGTGGCAGAATAGTGTTTAAGAAAAATAGCAAAATGTCAAAATTTACTAAGCTACAAAGGACAGGGAAATTGCGGAGAGCAATGAACGTCAACATTGTGAAGGGACATGTTGTATAAAAGAAAACTTTCACATCTGATATTGCTGTTATGATTTCTAAATTGCTTACACTTTCTAAAGACAATTAGAAATGTTACTGAATATATTATAAAGTTATTCTGGACCCAATGAGGTTTCACTGGAACCCACTCTGAAGAAATGTCCAAATTTAAATAACTGACGTTTGTACTTTGCTCACAGTACAGATTTGTTCCACTTCTGAGATGTCGCCAGGGAAAGCCTTCAGTTTAACTTTTATTTTTGATAGAAGCCACAACAAATGAATAAAGACATATTATCAATATATTTGCTTATTCTCTGCAATATTCCCAAAGGAATTTCACAAATCAATTTTAGTTTTAAACACTGAATGGTAAAATAAAAAAAAAGAAGCTTTGTTAAGCTGACAAGTTACAATTTTTGATTAGATTTTCATTCATAATTATAATATTAATTACAATAGTTACAGTACATTAATATATGTAATCTCTTTTATAACATGTTAAAGGGTATTTTTATTAACCTTTCAAGTCTAGTAATGTCAGATATGCCTCAGAAAATACAAAGGCCTACTCTTTGAAAAAGTTTTTCTTTTCTTTATTTGGATAAATTATTAGGTTGAGTGGGAAGTAATTTCTGTTTTTGGGAACAAATTGTAATGATAGATATATCACCCCAAGTAGTAATTATATGTGGTAGTTAAGAATAAATTTGGAGTCATTTTTGTACAGCAGTTGCAATGTATGCAGTGGATTAAAGGAAAAATATTCTCATGCCTGGCAATGAATAAACTGCATGCAATAAGAATAAGCCTGGAAAATAAACTTTTAACTACTTTAATATGTTCAACCCCATCAGCCGTATTCACCTAACTTTGTATAAATCAATTAAAATGTTTTTCATTCACTGCAATACATTTTGATGGGGAGCAACTTTAAAATCCACATTCAAGAGTTTGTCAAAAAACTTTTCACACCTGTGGAATTTTATACAATATGTATGAAATAGTTACCTGATCGGTGATAACACCAGTGCAAATAATGGTGAATATATAACTGAATAAAATGCAATTGTGCTTTTATTTTGGAGTCTGTCTATATTTCTGAGATGAGGTTTTATGTACAGTATTTACATTATTCGGACTATTGTCCTCATCTTTGTCGCCATATTTGTCACAACGTTTCGGCCGTTGTACGCTCCGGCCTTCTTCAGGTGGTTGGAATTTCGAACCGAACCCTTTTTTTTGGATCACTGGGGTAGACTGTTCTAGTTCCACGAGCCATGTTTGATGGATGTCAGTTATCAGTTATCTCCTGGTAATTTTTCCCTGAATGAAGTTTGGGAGAAAATGGAAGCATAAAAGATACATATTTAACAACAGGAAGAAACAGTTGAAATTTCTGGGGCATATGGAGGGGGGGAATTGATACTCATAGGACAGACTGAAGGCTCGAGGATGAGAGTAAGGCAATGCATAACCTACCTATACCTTTAGTGAATGGATAGAAGAATATGGTTTAGGAGAGATGACAAAAAAGACAATTTATTAAGAGCTACAAAGAACATAATCATCTACATCTTGAAGGAACATGGCACATAGAAGAAGAACATTATCTGAAGCAACTCTTGTGCTTTTGGAGTAAAAGCTTAAACCTCAAATATCTATTCTGACCAAATTTCAAATTTTTCTGTCTCAGTGAAATACTGCCTGGTGGGTGAAGTAGCAGCAAATTTCAACTATCCTGTGTCAAAATGTGATATTTACAGCCAAGGGCTCAGAATATTAACATATAGATCATAAACTCTTAAATTTTGCATATAGGATCATTATTACAAACTTGTATTCATCACCTCTCTGTATATCCATCTTTTAAGGATGTTAAATAATAGTTTAGCAGACTATTATTTTTTAAAGGATGTATAAATCTGCATTGAACTTCCTGAGGTTGACATTAGGGATCAGATACAAGACAAAATAAGGAAGTCGATTTTGATTGCCTGAGCTAGCGTGGGAAAGAAGATAGATAGAGAACGGTTTTCAGTGAGTTGTTTTTGAACCATCAAGCAATGTGTTATATAGGAATAAAGTGTCACTGCCGACACTTGAGTCTGAGCATAGATCGCCAGTGAGTAAACACTGGCAATCCCATTATTGATTTAAGTGTATCACGTGACCATAGAGGAAATGCATATATAGGAATTTGCATGACGTCTAGATTGATCGCCACTTCTAGTCTATCCTCTATTACTATTCAGATCACTATTTCTACTCTATTCACTATACTATCTCTCTTTTCAGATCACTATATGGATTACTGTTCAAGTGAGTATTATCAAGCAAGTACTATTAGTGCAAGTGATATTCAAAGGTGTCTGACACCAGCATTGTTCAACAATGTATATGTATGGACATATAGCTAGCCACTCATACTTGAGGATACCTGTCTATTAGGGTGGCTAGCCAATCCTTATTGCAGATGCTTACTCAGGCACATTTGTGTTTATTCAACACCCACAGAGCCCACATGTGGTTTATACTGCAACTATACTGAGCAGACCTTAGTTACAGTTTTTGGGAAAGAGCATGTTATCTAGCATGATCAACAATTTGAACAAAGCCAGCATGCTCAAACCCTCAACCACAATGACTTGTTACAGCTATCGATGGCACCTAAGGGTTTCATCTACCTAATTTCACTCATAAGGCTTGGATTAATGATGCCACATGCTGGGTTTAACCCTTCCAGTCCAATAACATCAGGAAGTCTCCTTCCTGACAAATCGACCCTGGTGAGATTCGAACCTGGGTCTCATGGTCAGAATGCAAACATTCTAACCACTCGGCCATGTGTTCAACAGTGTACTATAGTGGTATCTGGGATTACAAAGTCTCTACTACAATGAGCATTACAAAACTGAGTATTCGTTGGCATCACAAAAAATGTAGACGTGTTCTCTTTTGTGTCTGAAATGGCTCCCCAGAGGAAGAGAAACCATCCCCACTGGATAGATAGAACATGTTGACATGAACCTTAATAAAATAGTTAATTTAAAATTTCCTGTGTTAAAGTTGTTTTTTTTTATCTTTGGATATTATACAACTATCGATTACTGTCCGAGAGAAAAGAATGCAACTTTATTATTGAATTGGTGTCGTTGACCCCCACCAGTGGACTATGCAACAAAAATTCATACATTTGTGGTGACAGTAACCTACCTGGCAGACCTACATTCTCACTGTACCTTTGGCTAATCTTAACAATACAGGTAAACTCCTTTAGCCTGTCTCCTGTAGCCTAGACTCTTTCTTTCTCTTGCTATATCAACAGAATGTCATCCACTAGGTGTGCCAATTATTTTGTCTGATAAGTATCTATACCATATATGTTTCTGTTGTGTTCCTTATTCTGTATTAGTCAGACACGAACACAGAGAAAAGTACAGTATCTAAATCTTCATATCAGATATTTTATGGGAAATGGTTTGTGTCACCATTTGGGGGTAGATCTGTTAAAAAAAAAAAGAAAACCATTTTCAGTGAGTTGTTTCTTAGTCATCGAACAATGTAGACATGTTTCCTTTCGTGTTGGGAACGACCCCCATTGGATAGATAGAACATGTCAACATGAATGATAATAAAATAGTTAAGTTAAAATTCCCTGTGTTGAAGTTTTGTTATCTCTGGATTCAAAACCACTAGCAATCATGGCCGAGAGAGAAAAATGCAACTTTATTAGCGAATTGACGTCGTCGCTTAAGAGCTCCCCAGCACAAGGGGGCTATACAACTTTGCCTCAATTTGGCACCAATAGCCAAGACCTCCCAGCATGAGGGGGATATACAACAATGTACACTAACAATATAGTATCCATGCATTTCATACATTAGTCAGTCATCATAATAGATCTGACCATAATTTCAACTTAAAGACTGCAGTTTTATCAAAGGTGAAAATTATTTATTAGGGTAAAAAATATATTAAAAGTGTAGTTTTGGAATTCTCTACAGGAAATTTCTGTCCAGGATTA
Organism: Acanthosepion esculentum; assembly: GCA_964036315.1. NCBI lineage: Eukaryota > Metazoa > Mollusca > Cephalopoda > Sepiida > Sepiidae > Acanthosepion > Acanthosepion esculentum. Next base: position 33,221,040 of record OZ038504.1, on the reverse strand, counting down.
TAAGACATCTAACAAAACTATTTTTAATACAATGTGGAATAGTTAAAAACAATGTCGTGTCTACTATTTTTGTCGTGTCCACTAAAATATCAAATACAGTGTAACCCGGATATAAGAGACCCGGATATAAGAGAAACCAGGATATAAGAGATACCTTTTCTGGTCCCAAATTAGAGCCTGTGTTAATGTATATATAATAGACCAAACCCGGATATAAGAGAAACCCGGATATAAGATACTTCTCAGGTCCCGACAACTCTCTTATATCCGGGTTACACTGTACAATATTTAAACCAATCACACCCACGAAAATACTTACATCTTAAAACCCACCAATAAAATCATAATACAAATCAAAAAGTTACTCGTATTAGTCATCATTATTTGAAGGTAGATACCGCCCAATTATCGTGCGGACGTAGCTAGTAGAAGACATACCACGTGCCCTTTTACGGCCAATTAGGAATATATAAATAATTTAATTCTGGAGCCGATTTTGTTACGAAAAAGTGTATAAAAACATACGAAATCCGTTCCCAAACATGATACACACAGCTGTCAACAAACTCCACGCAATTCTCGCTTATGATCTTCACGACCCCATACTAAAGGCGACAGCGTCGGCAAACTTCAGACAACTTGCAACACCGCCAACAGTAAGAAACAATTTCTAACTATCTCTTGTATCCTCTTTACTATGAATCACGCACACACATGTTGACTTTTTCATACAAACACACATCTCACAACATTTTATTATTTCTCACATACGTAAACAAAGACAGTTTATATTTTATTTCAGAACTTTATTGACCCAAACAAAAATACATTACTTTACATTCTATCATCAACTGCTTGTATTCTTGTCGTTATATTAAATTAATGTTTATTTGTTGAAACTACGTTGTCTTTTCTTCTGAATTTTATTCCTTCAATGAAAATCGTGTGATTATTCTAGACGGCTAAATTACGAGCGACATCGTAACGATATTTTGTTAATGTATCGAACCCCGACACTCCAAAATTTTAACATTCAACGAAAAACTGAGTAGAAGGATTCCTAGTGTTAAAAATAAGCAATAAGCTGAATGAAAACTAGACAGCAAAAGCGTTCAGTTTGAAATCCAACAGCCGAAAAGTTGAATGTGAGAGTAAAGATGATGACAAGATACCAAACAATGTAAAAAAAATGGGGAAAATGTACTACAAAATGGAAAAAGGTTTTTGTGATGCATTTTCTCCTTTAGGACTTCAGACTAAATTTGTTATGTTGGTGCGACTACAAACATACACAAACGAAGGACACTGGTAATTATTATTATTATAATTATTATTATTTTTTTTTTGATCTAGCCAATTTCATTTAGATTCTTTTTCTTCCTAACACTTTTGTTAGTAGATATTCCACACTGTGATGATAGAATATCTGCCAGAAATGGCGAAACATTGTAAGAGCCAGGACACAAATTTACTGTCGATGACCTTGCGATTAAAGCACTTTCTAGACATTTTCGTTGTAGTGCATTGTATGGGATTATTATCGACTTCCACATTAAGTTGGGCAGATGACAAAGAAGAGACAATTGAATAGTTGAATGATATTCTATATACAACAATAACATATACATCAAAACGTGAATTAAGAGAGTTGCTAAAAAACGTAATTTTAACGGGTATATTCAAGCAATTGGGTCAATTCCAATACCTTTCAGTAAGAAACAGTTTATTACACTTATCTGTCATTCAAACAAAGGTTGTTTGTCTCAGAGGCCATCTGGAAGGTTCAGACATATATCTTCTCTTGAGAAGCAGGCCTTCTCGTTCAAAACTGGTTTGGGCACCGTTCCCCGGAGGCAGTTAATGACATCTGTCTCCTTCGATATCGTGTGTTTCTCTGACTTCGCATTCGTAATTATGCACCAAGTCTTATTTGGTGCAAAAAACTGGATAATAACATTAAAAGTAGAAAATAGAATCTTCCAATAGCAGCAGGAGCAAGGTGAGATAACCTAATTTCTTATAATTCTTTTCTTCTTTGAACAGAGTATTATTTGTTTTGTCAGAATTGTGGTCAGTCTCATTACGGTGGGCAACCAATATTGTTCTTGATATATAAAAATATATATTGTTATCTCAATGGAAATAGTGTAAATAGAAAGCAAAAGGATTTAAAATTTGAATTCAGGGCTAAGCTTCCCTCTATCATCGGCGTTTCTTAATGTAAGATTGCAATTAGCATTTTTGTACCCACTAAATATGTGTATAAGGACCCATAAAAGCGTTATTAGTGTTAAATCCTTTTGGGGGATGTAATGGAGTCCTCCACCACCACTTTGTCTATTGCAACTTGTTATTCAGTCAACCACCAAAACTCTCTCTCTCTCTCTCTCTCTCTCACTCTCTCTCACACACACACACACACACACACACACACACACATATACACACACACATCTGTAAAAAAAAGTGAAAACTAAAGTTTAAAATCTATATTTCTCATGTTGTCTGTCTGTGTGTCTGTTGTGGGCGTTGTTACCTCGCCCAAGCCGCATTTCTCACCCGATTTCGATGCAGTTTTCACCACAAGTTTGCAAATGGCTGCCGTAAGGACATGACGGAGCCCTATTTTTGAGTTCGGACTCAGGTTCCGAAAAAATCGATAAACGAAAAAATCTGCTTACAGAAGGAATGATCGCATTTCAACCAAATTTGACACCCTCTTAGAGTCTACCATTAGAAGTTTTGTCCAGAAGTTTCATGACCACGGACCCCTAAACAACGCGGAAAATCGTTACCCCCCCCCAAACCTATACGCCCAGACTGCGCCTTAACCGCATGTCGGTTTTTAGCGAAGACCGACCGGATTTATGAGAAGTCCATTGGGAGCCACCATGTGAAGTTTCAACTCTGAGCGCCCCCCAAACAGAGTGCAAATCGACAATCGGTCAACCCTTAAAAATGTTTTTCCGGTTGGGTATTTCCTAAATGCAGAGTAATTTAAGGTCACGCTATGCGCGGGAAGAAACAAGTCAGTGCGTGCAGTGGAGTGGAAGAAAACATTTGACCTCAAATTCTGGAATGGGTGCAGGGCCATTGAAATTCGGCTTTTTTATCCCTGCTACCAGGTCTGACGTTGAGCCACAAATGACATATTCGACTTTGTCAACACATTTGCTTTAATCGTCGCATCTTACCAAAATAAGCACTTCCTTTATTCGCGTCTTTACTGAAAAAAAACCCGCATTCATGCTGAGTGAAAATGTTTCCGCCCTCAGCAATCCATTTTCCAATTCTTTAAACCTTTTCCCCCTAGCGCAGGCCGCATCCCAGACCTGACGAGGAGTTTTTGTGCTAAAACATAGGGCTTCCTCCCAACCCATTTCAAAGCTAATGCCGGCAAACGGTTAGCGGCTTTTCGTTGTCGCACAAACCAAACGAGCAAACGCTTCATTGCAGCTCCTTGCATTCTCATCGCCGGCATCACGTGCGTTAGAAGCAGCTTGACCCCGTTTACGGCCAAGCCCTGCGCTTGCCAAATCATGCTCGCGTGCGTGAATGCGCGCTAGCATCTTCCATTTTGCGTGAGCTCATTCATTGGTCTAAGTCATGTCCATTGTCCAGGCTACACCAATCAATGACAAGGCACGCTCCCTTTAAATACCTTCAGCGCGGCTGCATCCGTCTTGATTTGATCGCCATTAACGCATCTGTCCTTGGATTAATTGACAGCTTCCTGCTACCGCAAGTTACCTATTTGCTTAAACGTTTGCATTACCCATTTTATCTTCGCGTGCTGCCTCTACTGCGCAGCCCAGTCCATCTTAGCGTTCCATACCTATTTCTACCTTTTCGTAGTTCAGTTTTGCTATTAGACAGTTAACTGCTGTCGCAAGTTACTTATTTACTCAATCGTTTGACCAACCTATTTTACCTTCACGTTACAGTTTTCACTGTAAGTTGAAGTGTACTGCCTTTACTACGCGACCCAGTACACCTCAGTACTTCACTGCCTATTTGCTTAAACGTTTGCATTACCCATTTTATCTCCGCGTGCTGCCTTTATGGCGCAGCCCAGTCCATCTTAGCGTTCCATACCTATTTCTATCTTTTCGTAGTTCAGTTTTACTATTAGACAGTTAACTGCTGTCGCAAGTTACTTCTCTTCTGCCTTTACTACGCGGCCCAGTACACCTCAGTGTTTCACTACTTTTTAACCTTCAACGCTTCAAAGTTTTAGTTGCGTAACTTCTTCCTACAGCGACGTTTTCGTGCTGCCAGAAAGCACGGCCAATAGCTAGGAGAAGCTTTTTCCATACCACTCTACCGCATTTTTAGTTTTCGTATACAACGAGGTTGCACCGCTTCAGCTTCGGCATCAACTTCTATTCGCATTTTTACACAGCATTTCTACAACTCCTCAAATGGCTCCTATACGACGAATATCCGCACGTCAGCAACTGAAGACCCCTAACACCGTTAACGTTACACATGCAGAACAGGCGACTGCGGAGGAGCACATAATAACTCCGGTTACAGATGATCATATAGCGTTTACTTCAACCTCTGCTTTGCACTCTTCTGCGAACCGTAGCGATGACCAACCCGGCAGCTCTGCAAAGGCTGCAAAGACACCCAGGCGAGGCAACCTTAGCAGGGGTTCTAAAAAAGCCTCACCGGCTAAGGGGAAACGGGAGCAGGATTCCATTGAGTGCGCCTCCTTGGGGGAGAAGCGGCTGGCGTCTACTTCAACCTCTGCTTTGCATTCTTCTGGGTGCTGTGGCGATGACCGACCCGGCAGCTTTGCTAGGCGTGCCAAAATACCATGGCGAGGTAACCTTAGCAGGCGTTCTAAAATAGCCTCTGCGGCAAAGAGAAAGCGGGTGAAGGAAACCGAGGTAGAGGCCTCTTTGAGGCTTTCCAGTCAATCTCAACGGAGGCAGTATGTTTTGTCACATGAAACACTTGGTGAGCGTAACTACCGTTTGTACTGCAAATCATTTTACACATATGTATTGAAAGGTAAGAGGAAACTACCTAAACGTACGATTTTTGAATCAAGCACGGGCAACACATCTTCTATTTTAGTTTTAAATTTATTGGAAACACTTTTTATTATCAGTAAAATCTATAAAATCGTTCATATTTACAAATCTGTCAAATCAGCATAATTCTCATTATCAAAAAAAAAATTTTTCAAAAATTAAATATTTTTCTGAAACCGAAGGAGATTAACTGATTTAAAATTTAATTAATCTAAATGAAAATAATAATTTTAGTTTAAAACTTTGCAGAAAAGCATCTTTAACATTGACGTGGGTGTTTTTAGGTGTTGACATATCTATTGATAACCTGATGTTTGCAAGGTTTATGTAAGGGGGAAATAATTGTAAAATTACATGATTACAATTCTAACACTCGATCCAGCCCCTCAACCTTCAACGTCTTACTCTCTGGGTTGAGGTGTCTACTTGGTCTTAACCGAACTTAAGGGAGTAAACGTAGGTCCCCTGAGCATCCGTAGATCATTTGACTGGTCCACTGGTTTAATCCTGCTTCCTGCCCACGCTGTGTTTGGTTTGATCCAGAAAGCAGAAGTGATTTTCATCCATTCACGGTCGACTGAAGATGTAGACACGGCTGGAGAGTATGTGTTAAGAAATTTAGAATGCACCAAAAAAAAAAAAAAAATCTGCAGAAAGCCGGACAAACAACTATTCAATGGTTGAATTGTTAATGTCTTTGTTATAGCAGAAAAAATTGTATAGAAAAGAAACGGGTTACAGAAAAGAAAAGTAAGTGACGTAAAAACTCATACACTGGATTCTAGACAGAGAGAGAGAGAGAGAGAGAGAGAGAGAGAGAGAGAGAGTTTTGATTAGCTTGTGAAATCGTCTCAGAATGATATACGACTCTTGCGATGGAGAGATAAAGATTTCTCTGCACACCTTAAATTTTATAGTTCCTCCTCGGCAGTAGTAACAGTAGTAGTAATCTTCGTGGTAGCCGGAGCAGCGGTACTTATATTAACAGTACATGTTAGCGGGGGTTTTGTTCCAATTCCTGACGTCACTTCCAGTCTCCGATATCTCTCCACCCAGCTCGACTGCACTCGACGACAGACGATCCCAAAAACAACCTTTTGATTATTGTAGCTTGTTCGACGTTTCCGTTTCCAGTGGTAGTAGAAATAGTACCAGTAGCAGTCTTAGATTCTTGGAGGAGTGATTCGCTTCTTCGTACTTATATCAACAAAATATGTTAGCGGGGGTTTTGTTCCAATCTCTGACGTCACTTCCAGTCTCTGACCTCTCTCTACCCAGCTCGACTGCACTCGACGGCAGACCAGCCAACCACTCTGTTAAGAGATTTCTGTGCGCGTTTATATAGATAAACCTGGCTGATCATAAATCGAACCTTGGCTCGCACGCGATTATCACGAGTGCTGCCTTCAACCCAAAATCATGTTAATTTCAAAGTTCCTCATAGCCTTAGTAAGCTCTATTTAAAATTTTAACCGATAAAAATTATCTCGATCATCTTCTATTGTCTTCCTAATGACCCAATTCCAAATGGGCTAGATCAGATTCCCATCAGTAAACAAAATTGTTCTGATCTAATTTCGCTGTTCAAATCTACTCCAATTTCAATAAAAAAAATATAAGTTTGTGTGTGGTTCCCAAACTCTCTCTGTTACACAATGTAGAATACCCAATAATTTTTAAAATTTTAAATATTTTGTGCATTCTAATATTTTGCTTAATTTTAGGTAATTGGCTTTTTAGTTTTACTTATGAAACATTAAGTGATACAAAAGGGAATATCTTGAAATTTGATTAATTAAGTAAGTGTGGGGTTACAAATATGTTTTTTTTAAACCAAGATTTTCTAATAAAAATGTTTAATAAATAATTTCATTCATTTGTGAATAAGTTCTGAAAATTTAATTAAAATTCGATAATTATCTGATTTTTGCAAGAATTTCTAAATCAATGTGTTTTCTCCACAGAAGGACACACAAATTGATGGTCTTCTCGTTGAGAGAAACAAGATTTTGCACCAAAACTTTGAATGTTCTAAAAAGGATTTTTTTAAAATACATAGATCCTCTGGTCATTCCTCTTAATAAAGATTTTGATAATAACACTATTTTTAAGTTATGGGCATTTTTTCATGTATGCACATTTTTTAGCGAATCCTTGGCAGTACTCCCCCCCAAACACACACACACACACACACAGTCACACACACACTAGAGATGAGACGTCGGTGATGTTTTCCTGACTTCATTAACAATTTCTGGTTTTACATTATCAGACTCTTTCTGCCAGGCAACCCCTCTTGTGTTGATAGAGTACATGCTCCCATTTTGATGGTAGTGTGCTACATAATCTTAAGACATGCTTGTCTTAGAGTATTTATGAATGAAGATTTTGATTAAATATAGCAGAAGACTGAAACTGGGAGAAGGAAAAAGGCTGGTCTCAATCCATGACCCACTGATCCGATAATGTTCCATTCACCATAACGCCACATTTTTGCATACTATTCTATACTACAGTCACCAGAATACCACATATTCTCTATGAAGTTCTAAATCGTTTCCAAATGTACAATTGTTTTTGACTGTGGTAGGCGAGACCTAAAATAACATCTATTCCCAATGTGTATTTACAATGTGTAAGTAAGATTTGCAAAAACTAAAAACCCGTGTTCGTAAGTACCCCTCTCCAACAATCTTAATTTTATTTTAAGCAAGTTCACTCCAAGCAAGGCAGCAATATCACTAAGACACAAGGGGATACCAGGTGTTGAAGAATTAGAAAACAGAAACATCAAAGAACTTACGGTTACATTTAATTAACTAAACTGTAAATTGGTGAGACTTCATCACCAGTCTATATAGTACTGCGTTTAAATTCATAAAATCTAGGTACCATACCGAAAAGCTCATCCGAACAATTACCATGAAAGTATTTAGAAAAGAGACATGGGGAGGCAACTTTACGCCAATGGGGAAATGACTGAAGCTGAGATGCCAGTTCAGGACCAATAATATTGCTGATTCTTCTTTGGATTTTATCAAGGATCTCTAGATATATAGCAGGATCTCCAAACCATATGTTGCAGCAATATTCAAAGCATGGATGAAAGGGAGACTTTAAAGAAAAGATCAGTTGGGAAGAGGTAACATGGGATCCCACATCAGGACTCTGAGAATGCCGAGCAAGGAGAAGAACTTAGTCTTTGTTAACGGTGGTACCACATTGCTATAAACAAAACTCGTTCCAACAACGAAAACTTTCCGTTCAGTACGCGGACCATGAAGCCTGCTATCATCCTGCACAACACTGCAGTGGAAAAAAAGGCATGTACAATAGTTTTCACCAACTCATCACAGCAAACGCATTTTGGTGAAATTACCAGTCCCGCTGAATAAAGCTTCTTGCCAACCAAGACGGCACCTGGCCAGTTGAGTTATAGCTCCAAATTATTGCGGCATTTCAACCCGGGTGTCCAAGGCGATAGGGAGCGATTCCTACGTCATCAATTTGAGCTCGCCCATTAAACCATTATGAACAGACCTCTAACACTTGACACAATGTAGACATCTAAAATAAAATAAATCGATATCTAAGGTTTTAAATGCAAAAATCTTGAAGATTTTTTAGTTATAATTCCGATAGATTAAATTTAATATTACCAATAAATAGAATACTTTGCTGTATTTCAAACGAAATTTAAATTAATTGGAATATTTTTTCGATTATCAGTAAAATCTATAATATTGTCCATATTGATAAATTTATCAAAACAATTTAAAAAAATCTTTAAAAAAATAAAATTTGAGAAAAATTAGCTGATTTAAAGTATAATTATCTGAACTGAAAAATTTCTTTCAGCTTAATATATTGCAAAAAAGCATATTTAATACGGAGGTGAGTGTTTTTGTAATTTATTGACAGATCTAGCCTGACGTTTGGAAAATTTAAGGAGCAGATAATTGAAATAAAATTACATGACCAATGCAACGTATATGTCTTTATATATATATTTTTTTTTTGTGGATAAAATACCATATAAATTTAAATTTGGCGGTCCCTTTTCTAGAGCAATGTCTAGTCTTCAATAATCAGCTGGTTTCAGATCTCTACACCTATAGAACTCGATGCACACGAGAATTAAAAATTGAGTATACTGCGTCCATTTTGTACAAAAGCATTGGCTCCTACGCTTCGAAATTTGTATTGCTGATAGAGTGAATGAACATCACCAGCTTAACTCCATTTTTAAATCTGACTTGTTTATATCTTTTTATATTTTCTTTAATTATGCATTTTAAAACTGCATAAAGTCCTTGTTGCATTGTGGAGAAGTGCCAAATGTAATTCGGGTTGGAGAAGGCCGGACGTAATTCGGGTTGGAGGAGTGCCAGACGTAATTCGTTTGGAGAAGTGTCATACGTAATTCGGGTTGGAAAAATGCCAGACGTAATTCAGGTTGGAGAAGTACCAGGCGTAATTTGGGTTGGCGAAATGCCACACGTAATTCGGGTTGGAGATGTGTCAGACGTAATTCTGTTGGGAGAAGTGCCAGACGTAATTCTGTTTGGAGAAGTGCCAGACGTAATTCGGGTTAGAGAAGTTCAGACGTCATTTGGTTTGGAGAAGGACCAGATGCAATTCAGGTTGGCGAAAGTCCGTCCGGCTCGGTAGTTGATAGTTTACAAGTTGGACTTTGGTAGTATTTAGGAGTGTGTTTACTTTGAAATGTTGTTGCGAAAGTCAATCTACTGTTTTCCTAGCCCCCAGAAGGGCGGGAAAATATCTGCACAAAACTGTTTGTACATGTCTGGTTAAAAGTACCTAGATTTTATTAATTTTGTAGATACTCCAATTCCTGGATGTACTAAAGAATGCAAGATGTCGAAAACAGCTTTACGGAAATGTTAAGGGATAAACAGTATAGGGTACATAGTGGAAGTGTTACATACGGCAAAGGCCACTTCCATTCGAAACGAGGCATTTAAAGTTCGGAAATGATTTTCGTCAGTTGTTTGAGCTTGTACTATCTCTATCAAGACGCAGGCATCTATCTGCACTGCTAATGCAGATCTGGATCCTTTTATATGCAGCACGTCAGCAAGGTATTCAGCAAGTACCGACTGGTGTCGTTGCTGGCGATCCGATTTCGTGGCTGTCTGGTTGGAGAAGGCTCCACATAATGGCTTATGATCAGTGAACAAAACTACGTGGTGATGAAAGTGAATCATGACCAAATAAGCTCCTAAGAGTTCTCGATCGAGTGTGGAAAATTTTGTTTGGGCTCTGGGCACCTCGGCGTGGTGTAATGGTTAGTAAGCTTGTCTCGCTATAACAATTACGACTGAGTAGCGAGTTCAATAGTCACTGGATGCCCCATACTTTCGGCCTCGTGCTACATCTAAGCTTCGCTTAGAAAATCATATGGGCATCTCGAGGTGGTGTAATGGTTAGCAAGCTTGTCTCGCTAGAACAATTAAGACTGAGTAGAGAGTTCGATCCTCGCTGGATGCCCCATACTTTCGGCCTTGTGCCACATCTAAGCTACGCTTGGAAAATCACTATTTTGTCTGCGCTTGAAACAATTACTTCGAAAAGAATTCTGTAGTTACTGATTTATTATCTATCAGCTGGTGCAATGCAACACCGACTGCAAATTGGCTGCTGTCAGTAACTAATTGATAGTCTGTGGCTGGTGAGCTGATGCCGTAATGTCTGACAATTTTTATATTGATTCTTTAAAGGATTCTGTTTCTTTTCCTGTTATCTCAAATGTCGATTTGGGGTATAACCTAATGCTTTCAGCCAGCGGTGAGATAATCAGGCATAATTGGGATTAGCTTGCGATAGAAACCGGTCATGCCCCAAAATCTACACAAACTCTTTGAATCCTTGAGAGCGGTAAAAGATTGGTTACACAAAGGGATTCAACTAAGTGCGCCACAAACATCTGTTGAAACTGTTCAGCAACCTTAACGTATCTGGGAAGGATATCAAATTAATCAAGAACCTGTACTGGCAACAAACCGCCTACATACGGATAGAAAACGACTTCGGTAGATATACAAAATAGAAAGTGGTGTAAGACAAGGATGTATCTTTTCACCGGATTTATTCAACCGATACAGCGAGGCGAGTCTGAGAGAAGTCCTACGAGTATAACACGGCCTGAGTTGTTCCCACGCTGTTCAGTACGACTACAGGTCAATTGATGGTTATGTGGTTTCCGCTTCGTTCCTGCATCTGCTTCTGTCCCACGTTGTGATCTTTGATCACAGAGTAGTGAAGGAACGAATTTTGTCCGTACTTGAGCGCTGGATCGGACCGTGGTGGTACTGTCCCATAAATGGACAAAGAACGCTTCCGTTGGCGAAAATAAAAATAACATTACAAAGTAACGAAGAAGGTCACTGGGTTAATTTTCAATTGGTTTATATAGATTTGATACAACAAAATTAACCCTTCCCGTTAAATTCCCTATCGTGAAACTTTGTCTTTTTCTTCTAAAACTTGGAGCGGGTTCAATAAACAAAGTGAGAGGCCGGTCCGGAATTCTCTCAGCAGCAGGACACGTGGAGTTCAGCAGCTCCTTCACCCGCTGCAGTCTCGTTTCGTCTGTGGCTCTTGCCGTCTCTCGCCCCAACTGTTGGGTCACTTAAGTGCTCTGTTTATATGTATTTCTCCCGATTCCCTATGCACCTCAGTACTCATTAATAATCATCTCAATTATTTTCTCCAGTTTTGGAGAAACGACACTGAGCTTCGAACAAAGTGGTTAGTTATTCAAAACAATACATTCTACAAACTTTGTTTATCATTCCTTTCTATAGCCTGACAATAATCGGCCCGTGATTGGTTACTTATTCAAAACAATAATTTTATCCGATAACAAACTTTGTATTTATAAATTATTTCTATGTTCATGACGTCAAAGAATTTCCTTTGTTGTTGATTTTCCAATTTGACCCATATAATTGTCTACCCATTTTGCATGTTTACAAAACGACATTCCACATTTTTTACATTACCGTCTTTGCAAATTCTAACGATTCCATTTGTCTTTCGGCTTACATTTTACATTTCTCTTCCATTCTGTGTTCCTGGTTATCAGAAGAAATCTCTCTTCATTCTTGCTTCATATTTCAACTCATGTTTTCACCTTAACAGATTAACCCTTCCATTCCCATACGGAGTTTTCACATGAACCCTTTTAATCCTAATTGCATACTACCGGTGTCACAACAGTGTCCCACACAGGATTCATTTTTGGCGGTCGCAATCTTAAGAACATAAGATATCCAAATGACACTGTGTTGATGGCAGACACGGAAAAACTACAACAACTTCTGCAGAAGGTAGCGAAGGAAAGCGAGAAAAAAGAATTAAACCAAAAGTGCAAAATACAGAATGCATAGTAGTTAGCACAAAGATGAGCCCTAAATGCAAATTACAAATCGGAGATACCAAAATCAAACAAGTAAAAAAAATAATTAAATATCTGGGAAATGTTTTAAGATAAAACGGGAAGTGCGACACTGAGATCTGAAGACGCATTAGGATAGCCAAAGATGCATGCCAAAAGCTAAGCAGAGCGCTAAGAAACAGGAAAACCTCGTTAGAAACAAAGAGTACTGAACTGTTACATAATATCACACCTCCTATATGGCAGTGAATGCTGGACAATCTCCGCAAAGAAGAAGAAGAAAGTGGAAGCAACAGAAATGTGGTTCTACAGAAGAATATTGAGGATGAACCGGATATGTGAGCAACGACGTAGTTCTAGAGACAAAGAAAGCAAAAAGGAAACATACTTCACCTCAAGAAGAGACAGCTGAAATTTTTAGGACACGATGAGGAAAGAGGGCTTGGAAAATCTTATATTCACGGGATAGGTTGAAGGCAAGAGGGACAGAGGTGAACAACGCATAACATATTTAGTGAGCTTGACTAAATGGATGGCGGGACAAGGTTTTGGAAAAATGACAAAATTTATTAAGAGTTAAATTGTGGGGAGTCATGATCGCCTATGTCCTGACTGAACACAGCACATGGATACGGAACAAAACTCTGCTTCATCTCTGTCGTGCTATGAATTATCGAAATAAATTGTAAGGCATTATCTGTTGAAATGAAAACTAGTAACAGTCGAGTTTGCCCTTCTTGTGTCATGTCCTAACTATTTCCTTTTTGAGAATGCAATATTTCCTAATGTTGATGCTGATCTGAGCTAATAATTACTGATTCCATTAGTATTAAATTTCTTTTACTTCAAAACTACCTTTATAACATTACATTTATAATGATTTTTAACTAGTCTGAAGCTTGCATCTTCAGTTATACACTGTTAAAATTGGTTTCTGGTCCAATAGCACACGAGATAGGAAACTGACAAAATTTTAATAGTCATAACTTTGATTCTAATTATGCTACCAAGATAAATTTGATACCATTTTTTTATGTTTTGTCAAGTTCTCTATGCCTGTATTAAAGACTTTTAGATAAACTGAAAATAATTTTTTTGCGCGGATACCTATAGTGTAGTGTCGTAAACAACGAGTGTTGTGATGTAGGCGACATTCATATATGTTATTATTGTGTATGTTATCTTATTACTGTGTATGATCTTATTGTGTATGTTATCATATCTTATTACTGTGTATGTTTATATTATATCTCATATTGTGTATGTTTATATCTTATTATTTTGTATGTTTATATCTTATTTAATGAAAAGTTTTAAAAGAATTTAGCTTCATCTCTATTATGCTGAGTCATAGCAAGAAGTTGTAAGTTGACGCTGATCTCAGCTAATAATTACTGATTCCATTAGTATTAAATTTCTTTTACTTCAAGGCTACCTTTATGACAATACATTTATAATGATTATTAACTAGTCTGAAGCTTGCATCGTCAGTTACACACTGTTGAATTTGGCTTATGGCCGAATAGCGCACTTGACGGTAAAACTAATGAATTTTCGTCATAACATCGTTGCTAATTGTCCTACCAAAATAAAACAGAGCCTATATTTAAGTTAAGTTCTATGTCTCTATTAAAGATTTTAGATATATTGAACAAACATTTCAATTTGGTATACTTATTATTTATGAATCTGACACAGTCGGGGAAGTTTCAAAAATATTAAGCCCAAGTCAGAGGGTGCCTTCCTCCTAGGCATTACCTCTACTTCAGGAGAGGGCTGGGTTTATTGCCCGGCGCCTAAGGCGTCCCTGAAAGGGGAAGTGCCCGGTGGTGGGGGTGAGGGTGATTTTTCCACGGTACTATCGGTAAACCCACTTTAAACCTCGACCTTGTGTCACATTCGGTAGCGACGTGGACGTGCTGAAAATAGGCTTATTTACGAAGAGGAGGAAATGTTGGAAAATTCAATAAATTTTAATTTTTTAAAAAATGGTTCTCATTACATGATGTTGTGTGTATGGACATCCGTATTTACAAAAATCATTTATACACAAAATAAATTCAATATAAAGTCATTGAATTTGTCTGAGTTTGGTAAATATAGTTTTAATGTAACAAAAATATTGCTTGACCAATATAAATTAATACAGAATATGACGATTTAAGAGTCTAAAAATTATAATAAAAATTAAAAAGTGAAAATAATCCTTGTAAAAATTAATTCGTTGGGATATAAAATTAAAAAAAAAATCAATGCAATTAAAGACTTTAATTAATTACTGTCATACTTTTATTGCAGTTTTTATTTTACAATTCAGAGCAGATTTTCTATAACTGGGGGTCCTGTGTAACTAAAAATAAAATACGATTTAAATTCTCCGAGGATTTGTCCTTATAATTAATAAACATTAAGCGATAGAAAAAATGAATTTCTTGAAATGTCAAAATTAAACGAGTGGGGTAATACTTTTATAAAAGTTTCAAAAATATTTTCTTTCATTACCGAATAAGTCCGGAAAGTTTCATTAAAATCTGATAATCATCTGATATTTGTAAGAATTTCCAAATGTATTTTTCGCCGCAAAATACGCTCAAATTTCTCGTACAAATTTATGGTCCCGCGTTGAGGTCAGAAAAAAAAAGATGTTTATTTAACCAAAATTTAAAATGTTTTAAAATTAAATAAAAAAAAACTTTTTGCATAAAAACATTCTTAAAAGTTCTAACAATAAAATTTTTTTTTTTATTTTTTATGAATTTTATATTCATCAGGTATCCTTTCTAAACGAGTTTTTGGCGCTACCTAATCGCTACTGGGACACTTCGACGTGATGTAATGGTTAATAAGCTGTCTTTTTCAGACCTTTTACTGGCCGTTTTTTGTCACGTCGTATTTGCGATACTATTACTTGGATTATTTTGAGATCTCCATTTCGTTCTGTTAAGTCTGTTTTTATTTTACTTTTTCTTACGTTTTCAATTTTGAACTGACTGATTTTTTGAAAGTTTTTGATTTTTTTCTTTTTCAATTACTTACCATCCCCAATTTTTCTTTTTTCTCCTCTCATTCTTTTATTATTAGCTTTTTGATTTTCTTTTATTTTTTAAATTAATATTTTATATTTTCCGTTTCCTTTTTAATTTTCTGTAAACCCCTGCTAAAGTTTATCGTTTTTTATTTACGTCAGACAATATTTTTTCATTGTTTACATTATTACGTGTTATATCATTCTTTGTTGTTCTTTGTTTTCGCTTTTAAATATCCGTTACGTTTTCTGTGTTGTACTTGTGTAATATTATCTGTACATATTTATTTTAATTGTCTTGTATTTGTAGTTTTTGTCTAATCTGTTCGTTTTTTCCGTTTTTGTTTTTCTTCGTTAACGGTCAGACTTGGTATTTTAGCGGCCATATTTATTTTTGTGATTTGTTAGTTTCATATTTTTCTCGAACTTTCTTCGATTTTCTAGTCCTATTACTGTATTATTTTATTGTTGTTTGACTTTCTTTGTGTATTTCTTTTACCTTTTTGTACGTGTAACTTTTTTGTGTATAGTCCTTTTAAAGACATTTTGTGATTGTTTTGTATATTAAAATTTTTGTCCACCTTTTTAAGTTAAACGTTTTATTCTTGTCTGTATTTTGCGTAAAGTTTTGTCTTTAGCACATTTAACTGCTTTATTATATTTGTTTTAGTGATTTATTTATCCTTTTATTTCTTTAACATTTTATTTTTGTAAAAGGAAAAAAAAAGATTTAATTGTTTTAAAAAATGGCCCCGAAAAGAATGTGTAAAAAAACTTATTCGGGACTAAAAAAAACATCTGAGCCACCCGATAAATCGGAAGAAAATAAAAAATACGGAAATAGATAATAGTATGGTGGCCGATAATGGCCAAAAAGTTCAAGAACAGAATTTGGCGGAAAAGAGCGAAAATTCTCATATTCCTGCTGAAAGTATGGAGGCCGAATCAGGCCCAAATATCCAAACAAAATTATGGAAGCAGAAACAAGCCAAGATACTTCAAGAAAAGTACCTAGAACTGACAATACCAACAAAGATGAAAATGTAGCGGTCGGGGAGATGTCCTCTTGCTGGTCGTCCCCTCTTAAATGCAGTATCAACATCACGGAGTTCCTTTAGAAAGCTAAAAGCTACGCCCATCTTGTTACAAAAAATGGGCTCTTGACAAATCTTGAGAAACTACAGAAAGCTGGAAAAAGAATTGTGTCGGTCTTTGTGGTGGACAAGCATTCGCGTAACATCTGTCGCTCCACTAAAGACACCGCCATAAAGTCATTGACGTCCCTGGGGATTAAACAACAGAGAGTCGTTAAAAGCAAAGGCTTCTTCATGTGGGACATACTGTTATCCACGCCTGCCGACTGTGAAGCGGTGAGCACTCGCGACCTCATTACAAAAGATTTGATACTGAGGACCGAATATCAGGCAGGCGTATGACCACCGTTTCAGTTTATGAGGTCCCTCCTCAGATTGTCGGCGAGCACTTGGCCGCCTATCTGTTCCAATTTGGCCAGATACTCAGTGCGTCCTCCGACGATCTGAGCGAGGATGTAGTTTTGAATTGATAGTGAATCGAAAAGCCTTCGATTCCATCTCCAACTGCCTGGATGTTGAGGGCCAGAAGATGCCGATCATAGATATAGGTCGAGGACCGGCTTGCTGGAAGTGTGGACAGATTGGTCAACTGTCCTCTTCCTGTCCAGAGATGAAGGCCTTTGGAGTTCTACCCCTCCCCCCACCGACCCAAATACCCCTCGAGCTGAGGCTGTTGTTTCCGTCTCGCCTGTAATGGGCATGCCAACAGCCGGGACCAGTGTGGTAAAACTCCCGGTTGGGTCCGTCTCGCGGCACCCACTGCCCGAAAAGCCTTCGCCCGCCGCTAGTGCGGTTGTAGAGGAGAAAAAGGGGGAATAGCAGGTTGTTGATAAAGCTAGAGGAAAGCTCTGGGCAGCGGGTCCTCGTCCCAATGAAGCCCCAAAGGGAAAAGACACAAACATTCCTACTCCCTCAAGCAGTACTAAGGGTGTCTCCCCGACCAGCTATTCAGAAAAATTACGGCAACAAAGCTAGTCTTAATGTCCGAGGCTTGAGGGCGGAGTCTCGCAGGACGAGGCTCCTTCGTGACCTTCAGTGTCTCGGAGTGAATGTTGTGTACAAGAGACCCGTTTTGATGGTCGTTCAAGAGGTATCTCTTGGCTGGTGAGCAAGTCTTTGAAGGCTGCGTGTACCTTTGTCTTCGCAGATCCGGCGCGGGGGCTTTGCGTGCTGGATGTTACCATAAAGGATAAGGCTCTTCGCCTCATTGGGGTTTATGCCCCCAATGTCCATTCTGAGCGGTCTGCTTTGTTTCGGCAGATCGAGCCGTTTTTGACATCTCGTCGGGTAGTTTTAGCGGGGGATTGGAATGCCGTCCTAGACCCCGATATAGATCGTATAGGGCCAAATTCGAGTACTGACAACCAGGACGTGAAACCATTTCGGGACTTTATCGACAGGTTTGATCTTATCGATAAGTACCGGAATGAGCACCCTCGGGAGGTAGACTGGGGCTATTTCTAGCTACCTCGACCGACTGTTAGTTACGAGAGTCGATGTAGAGCTCTTAGGGTGTCCAAGTTTTCATTATATAGTTTATACGGACCATAGGCTTGTCCGGGTCCGTGTGAACTTAGGTTAGGTTAGCTGGATACTGGAAATTAAACTGCTCACTATTTGGTGAGCAGGATTTCCGGGACCAGCTGCTACTAATGACACAAAGGGAATTGACGGCGGCGGTTGTTGGGAATGCTTGGTGGGACAATTTAAAATCGAAAGTTTGCTGCTGAATTTACCCGTCGACTCAATCTAGCTGGATTAGCGGCGCACACAGCTTTAGAGCAAAAAGTAGAGCGGACAGTGAAATCCTGTGATAGTGGAGAAATAGCCTTAGCTAAGGCAGCGTTGTTGTCCTTGTTTATCAAGAAGGATCAAGCTCTGGTAGTTAGGGCTAGGTTAAAAAGAATGTCCTCTGAGGCGACGAATATGGCCGCTGAGTTGCGCGCAGAGGAGTCTCGGAATGCATCTCGGCGACATATCGCATGTGTCACATTGCCGGATAAGCGAACCGTGACTTCAAATGCGGGCATATGTGAGGCTTTTCATGATTACCTTCAGGAACTTTTCGCCAGGGAGCCCTGCTCAGTTCGACGCCTATTTAGCCTACTTCCCCTATCTTGAGGCATTGAAGCGGCTGCGTGCGAGGGTCCCATCACAGTCGGAAATCTGGGAAGCGTTGAAACAGGTTGGCCGGGATAAATCTCCGGGATTAGATTGTCTTCCCGTTTTTGTTCCTTTGCTGGAACTGTTTTTCCACAATTGGATGAAGTAGTGGTCTATACCTCAGTGCTTCACCAGGGGTGTGATCAAGTTGCTACGCAAGGACAAGAACGGTGGGGATGGGATAGGTAATTTTCGCCCTTTAACTATGTTAAATACAGAGTTAAAGTTTTTTTGCAAAGATCTTAGCCAACCGTTTGCAGGCTGCCCTGTCTAGTTTGATTAGCTCCGAACAGACATGCTGTGAAGGGTAGGACTATTCAGAACAACCTTCCTATGGGACGCTTGATCACTGAGAAAGTCGACAGTGAAGCCGCGCTGATCAATTTAGATCAGTCCAAGGCCTTCGATAGGGTTGACCATCGATTCCTGGAGGCTGTCCTTTCGACAGCCGGTTTCCGGCTGTACTTTCACACCTGGATCCGACTTCTGTATGCGACTCCCGGTGCGGTGGTGTGGGTGAATGGGGTACAGTATTCGCTCCATTCGTCAAGGTTGTCCGCTTTTGCCTTTGTTTTACGTTCTTGCGTCCGACTTTCTTGAAAACTTTAACACGAAGGCCGGAGCGTACAACGGCCGAAACGTTGTGACAAATATGGCGACAAAGATGAGGACAATAGTCCGACTAATGTAAATACTGTATCTTTATTTTACAGTTGTATTTGGTACATGGCTGAAGAGGAAGTGGGGAAAGACTGGTCTGTACTGCCTCTCGTCAACCTAGCTAATACGATTAGCAACCAATTCCCTCTAACAATTTCCTCTCTCTCCACAAGAACCTATCTTTCTCCAATCAATCCAACATATTCGCAGGGATGCTTCTTAAACACATAATGTAAAAATTTTAAAATATGCACAAATATCTTTTTTTTTCTTTTTCTACAATTTTCTTAAAAAAGAAAATAAAAAATTATCATGAAATGATTTAGGAGGGATGAAGCTAAAAAAAATCAAATAAAGATATCAAAGCATTCACGCAGAAATAAAACTGCGAAAGACTCATCCAACCCACAAAAATAAGAGCGGCCTTTATTCTACCGATCAAGAAAGTTGGTTCACTGTGTCGGGCGAGACAATTATTTTCTCCGGAATCTATCTTGTATATCTACTTGTATATATGCTTGGAATATTGCTGCCATATATGGTCCGGTACCCCTGCTATCTACCTAGAGCTCCGTAATAAAATCCAAAAAAGAATCAGCAATATTATTGGTCCTGATCTGGCGATTCGGCTTCAGTAATTTGCCCACGGCCGTAAGGTTGCCTCTCTGTGCTTTCTTTATAAACACTTTCATGGTAATTGTTCGGATGAGCTCCTCGCTATAGTACCTAGACAATATGAATTTAAATGCAATACTAGACTGGCGTCAAGATCTCATCAATTTACAGTTGAGCAGGCTAGATGTAGCCGCAACTTATATGCTAACAGTTTCTTATCTCGCAATTCTCTCTTGTGGAACTCCCACCCGGTCCAGCCAATTTTAATCTGCAAAAATTTCAATACAATGTGGATACAATGTGGATCGCTATCTACTGTCCTCCTGATTGATCAACGCGTGACATACCTGGCGGACAAGCAAGTGGATGACAGAACGTGGTCTGGGGGAGGTAGCAGAGGGAAGGAACTTGTTGAGAGCTGCAACAGATAGAGAGGTGTGGAGAGCCATAATCGCCTACGTCCTGAAAGGACATGGGACATAAAAAGAAAAGAAGATGGACTACTAGTGAACACAAAAGAATTAAAGCAGCGGAGAAAAGTATAGCACCCCGTCTTTGAGAAACGTGCAATCAGCTAAGGGAGCGGTCTATCGTTTGCCCCCAAAAGAGTATTCCTTCTTCCATGAATGCCATCATGCACTGATAGTTCTTTCTCGAACACAGTCTGATCTCTGAGATCCGATCGTTGTCCAGAAAGTCATTATATCAGGTGTTAGTGGGGTGGCGTTCACAATGATTTGATTGAGGTGCATTACTCACCTGGCTGATGATTCGGAAGGCGCTCTGGGTCGGCAAAAAGTTCTTTTACAGCAAGACTGATTATTTCGCCAGAATGCGCCCGGTGTGACGAAATGGGCGAGTCTACTGAGTACGCCTGCTTGTACTGTCCGCTGTATGAACTTATTGAAAGCTACATGGTCTGCATTTTGCACGGACAATTCTTTGTTCTCGATACCAGTTTGTGGCAGCGTGATTTCGTTGGCGGACAGGAGGAAGCACTCTGTTCTGTACTTGCTAGCCGTATGGTGGTATGGACGATGAGGATGAATGAAGTTCACGGAGCATTGACTCTCTCTTCCCATCAGCTGCTCACGTTCTTCAAGGTCAGAGTGCAGAGGGAGAAACTTTCTTCCGAGGACTTTGTTGAAAGGCGGATGACGCTTGCGCGATATGTGCCAGTGAATGGTGCTAACCTTGATGACATCTCGAGCTGACTGGTTAAAGGACTTGTTTTTCCGAGAAAAAGTTTCCACCCAAGCCAGTTATGATAGATTAGCTGAAATACTGTTTTTATTTATTGGGGGGTGAAAATTGGTTAACTTAGCTAAGGAGTGAATGGTCATTGACTTCATTTTGTCTGTTGTTGTCTCCCACATTTTCTATTTTCATTTCCCACTCCCAGCTCCTTTTTGTTGATGGAAGGTACAGTTCTCTGGAGCGGTGAGAACGTTTCGTTTTTTTTTTACCCGTTTCTACTGTATGTTCGCTATGTTAACTTGTGTTCTGCCACGATTAGGCAGTGGGAAAGATTCCATACTAACATTTTCTTTTTGTCTATATTTTCATTCAACTCATGAGGTTATTTTTATGATGTAATTGTAATGAAAAAGTACGAAGATGTAGGCTTTAAGAAAGCTTTATTCAACTGAGAATACAAGGTTCGCGTATAGTGTCTTTTTATAGTCCCAGTAAACAGAAATAGCTCTTTCAAAGAGGAGAGTAACAAATCAAGGGGAGACCACTCTTAATTATTCATAACAGTAATAAAAATCATGTTTTTTATACCCCTCTTCAAATGTTTTGTAAATTTGGGGTTAGGATTTCATGAAGAGTCTGTGTTGTTTTTGGTGTTTGTGGTACGTATGTGTTTTTGCATAAATGTAGTATTATGGCGTAAAGGATATTAAAAGTGTGATTGGGTCAGTGAATATGACCAGCGATGGTTAAATTCAGAACAGTGATGACCAGCTTCCGTCATTTTCGACATTATTCTGTAGTAGGATTATGCACTTTCCTCTTTAATGAGTGAGTGACAAAGAAAACTCTCTCTCTCTCTCTCTCTCTCTCTCCCCATCTCTTCTGCATATTTCCTTTCCTTCCTTCTATTGTTCCTATCCTTGCTAACGGACTGAACCCGGACTTAGTTTATGTGGGTCAGTGAACGTCATAAAAAAATCAACCAATGACAACACGTCCCGTCAAAAATCAAACGGGAAACACGGATGTGTCAGTCCCAATAAAAAGAAGAAAACCACGCACGAGACGATAGACACCGCAGTGGAGAGGAATGTTATTCGAGATAGCAGTTTTGAGACACAAGGGTTGGTGATTCATCGGCTGTGAGTTTGACCTGACGTACAACTCCAAAAGAGAAAGAAGAAAGGATGAATGCAACGAATTAATTTTCGTCAACCAGAAGGATCACAACAACCCTGTATGAACTCTCAAATCACAAAAAAGAACAGTGACGATAGTCAACCATTAAATGGTACTATAGACAGTAAAATTTGGCCTTTACTTCATCTCGATATACCATAAGTCTATATTTATATAATATATAATAAATATTTTTGATTGATTGTTTAGAGTTATTTACCTTCTTCAATGTGGTAAGTCGTTATTTGCCGCCGTCTTTCTCCTATCCCCTTTATTTACCTAATTTTATACTTTGATAGTTTGTATTGAAGATAATATTTACTTTTATATCGTTATTATTTTTGATGACCAGGTGAAGAATTCAAAGAAAAAGTAACTATATAAATTATAAATCTAATCTTTGTCTTAATTGAGAAATTAATTTATTCTATTGATATTTTTACTAATTATTTATGTCTTTTCAGAGAAAGAAAGGCAATCACGATTATTGTTTTTATTTGTCTAGATTTTATGCTTATATTTATGTATTTACTAGCAGAAAAGCCTCATTCTGTGCGTACTTTTAACCTAGCTACTGCGGAGGGCTAATTGGGCCTCCAGCCTAAAATTAAGAGACCTCTGGTCCAGCTTAGAAAACAACAATGATAATTTTGAAGACATAGCTTTGAATTACTCAATTCACCCCATAAAACTTCAAAACCTTACATTAACTCTGATTCAGTCTATAAGTCCAGTTCCGGCCAAAAGACCGATTTGAGCCGAAATTCCATTTCAGGCCGAAAATTGAGTTCTTCAAATCACTAAATTCGTGAAACTTCAATTGAGTTGAGTCCTTAAAATCTTCGGAACTCCAAAAACTCGTGTCACGAAACCTCTCAATTTAACTCTGATTCCTTGGCATTTTAAAGAAATAAAATTGGTTTCCTTAATTCACAAAGTTTTGGAGATACTATTAAACTGAAAATTACAACAAAAAAATTTAAATTCACAAAGTTCTTGTGTTACTTTTTAAACTTAATATAAATGAATAACTTTTAAAATAACTATCTTTATTCAGTTATATTAAATTTTTGGATGTTTAAGAACCAGATGAAGGGTAGATGTTCAAAGTCGGATCGTCCTGATTCCCAAAAAGGTATAATATAATGATGAAGAGCAAGTGTGCTGTGTTGGAGGGGCTTTATATGGATATTATTATTATTATTATTATTATTATTATTATTATTATTTCCTTTGATATCTGGCGTTTACACATTTCTTTCCGGGTCCCGCCCAGGGACCTAAGGTTAGAAATGACATCATGACACTTTCCACTGCAAAAAAAATAAAATAAAATAAAAAAATAATTACATGGATAAAGCCCTTCGTAAAGTGTGGGCTGTACTTGTCAGAACAATTTTTTGTATCTCTTTGAGGCATGGACTTCCAGGGATCCCTTCAATCAGCCTACTGGAATCTTTTCCAACCAGTCCAAGGGCTCCAACTACAACAGGAATTGTTGATGTTCCCATGTGCCACATTTTTGAGATTTCTATTTCAAGGTCCTTGTATTTTGACAGTTTTTCGAATATCTTCAAAGATACATTGCAGTCTGCAGGGACTGCCATATCAATAAGGAGGCACTTATTTAGTTTGTGGTCTTTAATAACAATGTCTGGGCGGTTGGCTTTGATTGTTCTGTCAGCGTGTATTGTGTAGTCCCATAGAATTGTAACAGGTCCTATCACCGTAACCGGGTCAGGGTGGTGTTCGTACCAATTTCTTCCAGTTTCCTTCCCATATTGAGTTGCAAATTTTCCAGTGCAGATATTGGCCCACTCTGTCATGCCAGGTTTTATATTCAGTGGGTGCCAATATCGTGCAACCTGATATAAGATGATCAATGGTTTCTGGATATTTGTCACAGAATCTGCATCTTGGGCTAACACAGTATTTTAGTATATGTGCTTGATAATTCCTAGTTAACAAGCATTGGTCTTGTGCAGCAATGATAAAACCCTCAGTTTCACCTTTCAACCCTGCACTACGTAGCCACTGATGGGTGCGTTTTTTGTCTACGTCAGCTTGTTTGGTACGGGCAGAGTATTGGCCATGGAGCGGTTTATTTTGCCATTGTTTCTTTATCTGGTCGGTCGCATTTCTCTTTGCATTCTTTTTAAAGTTTTTTGCAGCTTCAGCCGGTGTACAGTGATGTATTTGAATTTCTGTGCCCATTTGAAGCTTCTTTTTTAATTTTTCGGCTTCCTTTACTACAGGGTAAAGACACTTACTACTTTCATGTTCCTTGACACATACCATCATCCAGTCTTCTGTATTTTCCAAGTATATTATTATTATTATTATTATTATTATTATTATTATTAATAATAATAATAATAATAATAATAATAATAATAATAATGATAATAAATATAAAAAAACAACAACATTAAAACTGTTTAAAATAAAACAAATAAAACTAAAATAATAAAAGTTATCCCAGCATGCAACAGAAAAACTTTCCTGCCTGAGAAACAGATTCTTCGTGCCTAGAAACGCCCAACTCACTCCGACCTACAAATAGTCAAGACGTCCATTTCCTCTCCTCGGTTCCTTAATTGTCATATGACGAAGTGACTTTCTTTCTCTTTTACACGCAACCTTAAAACACATAAGTAAAATGCACACACATACACACACACACGAATACGCAGAAATAAATAAAATTATATGATTTAAATTTACAATTTAACATGCTTTTAGTGTTATTTCTTCGTATGATTTTATTGCTATGAACATGAGGCTATCCCTGCTGGTATAATCTAAGTGACCACACAGTTTCATACGCACGGACGGAGAGACAAAATTTGCCGTTTATTTATTTATAAGATTTCTTATATATTACTTCTGTTTGGTATACGTTGCATAAGTTCTTATTTGAAAATGCTTAATTAATATCGAAATACCGTTTGTTGTCCTTTCCTGTTTTTTCCTCTTTGATGTTTCTACAAGTTCTGCGACTTTCCCTTTAATATTCCAATTCTGCTTTATTCCACGTTTGAGATCTTTTGAGCCAGATCCGTATAGAGGATTCTTTGTCTGCTTCGATTATTTCCTTAACTCTTTGATACCAATTCTTGTTTAGAGGTTGCACAAAGATTGTCCTACGAATTCCCTACATCCTATCTCGATGGATTCGTAGTATGTTTCCCATCCGTTTTGTTGACACCGTTCGATCTGTTGTTGGTACTTATCACATTTCCTTTCGTTAGCGATTATTATCGTAAACTCTTTCCAAGGTACGCTCAGTTCCCATATTATTATCTATTTAATGCTATTGAAGAAGATTATCAGATCTGGTCGAAGTACCATTTCTGCAATTTGTTTATGAAATTTGCCATTTATTTATATAGATTTTGAATTGTTTCTTGTACCAATTGGTCTTTGGGCATTGCCCTTGAATTCAGTTCTATTTTGTTTACGATTCTTGTCCGTTTTTATTGCCCCAAAGCAGATGTTTTTTGGGGGGTGGGGGGCTGGTGACTTTTGCCTTATTCAACATTTGTTTCTTAATGATACCCAATTTTGTTGCTTAATCTTCTGACTGTATTAATTGGCACTTTATTGGTAATGATGTTTCCATATTCACTAAAATCTTAAACTGTTCAAGAAGGGTTAACCATCATATCACCTTCCTATCCATATAAACTACCCATTAACGTAACCATGTACCCCCAAGTGGCCCCTGGGCCTTGTACAGGATAAAACTTACTGTAAAAAAAATAAAACCTGACAATCCTGGCTGTGCATAGGTACTAATCCCATATGTGTAGAGACACTAATCCCAGTTGAGCACAAACACTAATCCCAGTTGAGCACAGACACTAATCCCATATTAACATCTATTTAGTGCTGCTTGAGATTATCAGATTTGGTCAAAGTACCGTTTCTGCAATTTCTTTATGGAATTTGAATCACATTTTTAATCCTGTTAGTTTTAACCTGAAGATAGCAGACTACGTTTTTTCCCTTCTTTGTTTTGCAGTAACAGGAGAAATCTATGATAGAAAGGTTTATTCTCCCATTTGTATTTCCCCCATTATGAACATTATTATATTCATAATATGACAACGCCGTATTTCACGGACAGAACTGAATGACTGAAAGGAAAGGAATGACAAAAAGGCTTTGTTCTCAGAGAGACTTTTATACCAGTAAGACCCACACAAAACTATATATATATATATATATATATATATATACATATTTACATATGTCCCACGTAGAAAGAATGTAACACATCTACACAGTAAGATAATGTAAGGAGAAAAAAAGAAAGAGAAAGAGTCTTGCATATAATTCTGTGTTTCTAGAGAAGCCATGTTTAGCTCTCCAGATGTCCCAGGCGAGGATATATTCTACGAATGGGAAATGGCGAGTTTTCCCAAATTGAGAACTGCTAGCCGGAGATTTCTATATCTAACGAAGATATATTCCAAAAGGAAAACGACACCATGTATTCATAAACTGTAGCATTTGCTGGAGGAAGCAGATTTAGTCTGCAAACTCTCGGTTTTGGCTCCAGTAAACTGACTGAAATTGTCACTGTATGGAGTGACATCACTAAGTGGCCTTCATTTGACCCATACGACTCATCTCCATCGAAGAGGAATAATCGCCTTCTGCATCCCTACATTACTTATTTCTTCCTGCTCTGACAAATTCGAACTGGTTGAAGTCGACTCGCCACAAATCTGACCACTTGATCTTTCGTCCCCTCTGTTCCTTTACATATTGTTCATACCCTTTGTTTGCTTAGTACTTCCATTTGACAGTACTGTTGTTCTTCTGCTTCCACTCCTCTTCCTGTTGTAAGAGTTGGCATCTTTCCCTATCTGCAGCTTTATTTAATTGGCAGGTAGGAAACCAACCTAAACCTGATTTCCCTTTCTTATCGTCTTCACTAATTCTTTTCGCCTTAGTCTTCCTTTGCTACCTATAATTCTCTGGGAGCACTCCATTTTCTTCCAGCCTGAATTTGCATTCAGACTGCCTTTTCTTTAATGTCTCTTGAGTCAGTATATAGTTGGCTTCGTCTTGTTCGAGTCAAAACAAATTCTACTCTCAGGCTATATCCATGTATAGAATCAAGCTGGTAACACTGATGTGGCAATTTTATGTAAACTTTTGAAAAGTTTCTCTTTTAATGTTGGGATTGTTATTCCTGAGATTGTACACTGGAAATTTTCAATGACTTGACCTTTTTTAATAATTAAATATCGCAATTGCTCTGGTTTAAATTCCATTATGGCTCAAGTGAAAGCAATTAGGTCACTAAACCATCTTGCTTCCTTTGCAGTCAACTGCCTTTCCAGCAACCACCAAAGACTCCATATATATATATATATATATATATATATATATATATATATATATATATATATATATATATATATATGTATGTATATATATATATATATGTATATATATATATATATATATATATATATATATGTATATATATGTATATATATATATATATATATATATATATAATGTGTGTATGACATGCACAAAATATAATATATATATATATATATATATATATATATGTGTGTGTGTGTAAAAAATAAAAGCATTTTTTGCACATTAGAACTTGATTATTGTTACAAAAAATAATACTTAAAGGGGATATTTATTGATTCATATATATTTTTATATTATTATACATATTAATATTTATTAACATAATTCTACACCAAAATCTACACTTCATTATATATATATATATTTATATTTATATATATATATATAAATATATACAGTAGTATGCAGAGGGTGATGACAGCCCCAGACATCCATACGAGGAGGTTATCCAATGAAAGAGTGAAATAAGAAATTAGTTTATATTTAATTTGAATAAAGTGTTTATTACATGTTTAATCTGATTTTACATATTTAAAATGTCTTCCATTCTCACATTTGCCAGTACTAGGCCATATAACACCCCACCCTATTTAAGTCTTAGGAGCATACAATCACGACATTGGCTCCAGCCATCACCAAACATCTGCACATCACTGTATATATATATATATATATATATATATATATATATATATATATATATATATATATATAAGTATATATGGTGAACACTCCCATCGTTTTCAACATATGAGGGTCAGGCAGCTCAATTCCTAGGAACTGAGAGCCCAGACACCAGCACATATGATTTGATTATAGTGGTGGAGGCTTTGTGCAGAACCAACCACATTTTTTGAATGGCTGAATACTGAGACCTGGTACACTATGTGCCACAAGGTCCCCAAATAACCCTCTGCAGATTTTGAATTCAGAATTGTCCTTCTCCTAGACCAGTTGCCATCCAAGAATATAGAACCACGCCTGTCCTGCTGTTTACTCATAGCTGGAGGGAGAAGAAGAGGATTAGTAACTTTCCCAAAGGTAAAATTGGATTCTCTGATTCCTCAATCTGAGCCATTATCCATGAATCCACCATGCCTCCTCATATATATATATATATATATATATATATATATATATATATATATAGCATCACATGACGGACGCTAATTGTGAACAAACTTCCGAACACAGTTATTCAATTAATTTCTGAGGAAGGACCGAGGCGGTCTGAAATATCAAATATATAAAAACATATAAATAAGTACTTTCACAAAAAAACACCTAATTTTTTCTTTTAATTTGCAACTTTTCAGTTGTTTTATCCATATTATATATATATACATATACATATATATATATATATATATATATATATATATATGGTAAAATGAGAAAAGTTTTCTTGTGGCGCGTTTCATCCTTTATGATTTCATTAGATTAAAGGATGAAATGCATCACAAGAAAATATTTTCCATTTTGTCAGACATTTTCTCCACTATTGTTCCTGATATAGAAAACAACATATTGTTATATCATACATATATATATATATATATATATATATATATATATATATGTGTGTGTGTGTGTATATGTATGTATGTATACAGACACACATTATTAATAATAATCATCATTTTTTCTTAACATTTGTTATAATTCTGATGAAAAAAAATGTAAATTTATTATCATAAGTCAGTTCTTTTATATTGAGCATTATTATTAACAAAAGCACTCATTATATACAATATATATATATATATGTATGTATGTATGTATATATATATATATATATATATATATATATATATATATATATATATATATATATGTATGTATATATATATATATATATATATATATATATATATATGTATGTATGTATATATATATATATATATGTATGTATATATATATATATATATATATATATGTATGTATATATATATGTATATATATATATATATGTGTGTGTGTGTGTGTGGCACAGTGGAGTAATGGATAACGGCTTGGATTGAGGAATCGGAGAGCCGAGTTCGAATTCCAGTTGAACCCATTACATTCACTTACGTGCTAATACCCTTGGGAAAGGTGTGAATCCTCTTCTTCTCCCTCCAACTATGGGTAAATAGCAGGACAGACTGGGTTCTATAGCCTTGGATGGCAACTGGTCTAGGAGAAGGACAACTCTGAATTCAAAACCTGCGCAGGGTCGTTTGGGGACCTTGTGGCATCTGTTGCACCAGGTCCCTGTATTCGTCCCTCCAAAAAGCGTGGATGGCCCTGCACAAAGCCTTCACCACTATAATCAAATCCTGTGCGGGCTTCGGGCTTTCAGTTTCTGGGACCTGATCTGTCTGACCCTCATACGTCGAGTTCGATGGGAGAGTCCATTATATATATGTATATATAGGTAAGTAGGTAAATGGATAGTATAGAGTGACACAAATATATGCATAATATAAGTAGCAGTAATGTAAAGAAAAAAAATTCATTTTTTTTTCATTCAGCCAATTTACCTGACAAAGGCACCAACAGAATCAGAGAGTTGACATTGCCTGAAAAATCAAATCATTGCTTTTTGAACATGAATTGTTAATAGTTCTGGTGGTATTCATGAAAAAACATTACTGCAAATCTTAGAAAATATTCACATTGTAGGCCACTTGCAGACTTGTTATATATTCAAAGCCATTTAGTGCAAGGAAAATATTTCCCCCAAATCTAAAAGCTCTTGTCACAAAAATAACTGTATATATATATTAATTTCCATGGCCTCCATCACTGCTAAAGGGAAGATGAAACTTGCTTAATTTAATATCTACTTTTCTATTTTCTCCAAACAGAACAAAAAATGAATATATATAAACAGACACACATATATATATAGATACATATATATGTATTTATATATATATATATATATATATATATATATATATATATATATATATATATATATATATATATATATATATATGTATATATATGTGCATATATATGTATATGTGCATATATATGTACTCGTTGGGTCTGTCACTGGATCTAACCAACGCCTTTATCCACTGTGCCATGTGTCCTCAAGGTTAGATCCAGTGACAGACCCAAAGAGTGTGAGTTCAATACCCGGTTAAGGCAGTGGAGAACTTTCAGAGGGAAAATCAGCTGGAGATAACTGATCACTGACATCCATCAAATATGGCTCGTGGAACTAGAACAGTCTACCCCAGTGATCAAAATAAAGGGTTCAGTTCGAAATTCCAACCACCTGAAGAAGGCCGGAGTGTACAACGGCTGAAACGTTGTGACAAATATGGCGACAAAGATGAGGACAATAGTCCGACTAATGTAAATACTGTACATAATACCTCATCTCAGAAATATTGACAGAATCTACTGTAGTGTTTCTGTTCATGGTCCACCACAGAGTATTCATGTGCACAGCCCACCACAGTATGTCTCTGTGTGGCCCACTACAGTATGTCTTTGTGTGCGGCACACCACAGTGTGTCCCCATGCATGGCCCATCACAGTGTGTCTCTGTGCACATCCCCTTACAGTGTATCTCTGAGCATGGTTCACCATAGTCTTGCTGAAAAATATTCACATAACTTATAAAAATTCATGATGTTTTTCAACTTAGTAGTGACATTAAAAAAAAAACTGATTACTTTTGCATTCTCAAAAAAGTGATTCTTTTTTATTTAAATAAAGATTTACATTAATTTGTGGCACAAGGCCAAATGGTGATTCCCTAAGCATAGCTTAGATGTGGCACAAGACCAAAAGTACGTAGCACCCAGTGAGTATCAAACCCACTACTCAGTTGTAACTGAGCTAGAAAATCCAGTTTGTTAATTATTACACCATGTCAGAGTGCTCAAATGATTTTCTAAGTGTATCTTAGATGTGGCACAAGGCCAAAAGTGTGGAGCACCCAGTGAGGATCAAGCTCACTACTAATTGATCTAGCAAGACAAAATTGCTAAACATTACACCACATCGAAGTGCCCTTGATTTTCTAAGCATAGATTAAATGATTTTCTAAGTGTAGTTTAGATGTGGCACAAGGCCAAAAGTGTAGAGCACCATGTAAGGATTGAACTTACTACTCAGTTGTAATTGATCTAGAGAGACAAAGTTACTAACCATTACACCACGTCAAAGTGCCCAAATAAAGGGGTGTCCTGAATGGAAAAAAGAGATTATTATAATAATATGTATAAAAGGTATATTCTTTTCTTGTGCAGATATCTTACATATGGCATCACATATATGATACATGTATATTTTAAAAAAATGTAAAGATATTGCCACCAAGATGTCTATGAATTTTGGACAGTTGACAATTTTGATTTGGATATACAACAAAAAATGAAAAAATACAACAAAAGTAAATTGGACCAACCATTTTGGTTGAATTTAGCAAAAGTCAAATAATAAAGAATTAATTACTCATAGAATAAGCAAAACCACATCACTTCAAGCATCGCCCAGTCGCCTTTCTAGAACCAACTCTCTTTCTGATTTACATAAATGAACCGCCTAAAAATATACTCAGATCATTTGTATATTTACAAATGATCTGAGTATATTTTTAGGCAGTTCATTTATGTAAATGTTGATGATACGACAATATACGGGTGTGCCTCTAAAACTCTTGATGATCAGAGATTGACAGCTGAACACTCATCTGATTTAGCACTAACTTCCTAGTGGAGAAAAAACTGGCTTGTTAAAAAGATGCTAAAGATGCAAATAAAATGATCGGCTCCCTGTACCACTCCAGTAAGTACTTGACTCCTCATGCTATCCTCTACTTTTATAAGAGCCAAATCAGACCGAAAATGGAGTACTGCTACCATCTTTGGGTGAGAGCTGCCTAGTTCTCATTTTCCAGTCTTGACAGAATTCAAAAGTGTCTCTGAGTCTTTGTTGGAGAAGAATTATTTTCCACCTTCCAACCTCTCTCTCATAGACAGGATGAGGCAAGCTTCTCACTTGCTCTATTTCTACTTCCATCGAAATTGCTCAGACCATTCTTGTTTCTGCCAGGTCTAACCTTCATGACTAGGATACACTATGCCACTTACATTGTAGCAAACCACCAACATTCCCCCCATATTCCATCGGTGAGAAGTAAGTTCCACTCAAACAGCTTCTTCCTGCAAATTGCTGCTCTATGGAACCAGCTCCTAAGTGGATATTTCCGTGATCACTACAATCTTAACCTGTTCATATCTAAGGTTAACAGTTATCTTCCCCTCCTGTTCATATAAACTGCCTCTTAATGTAACCCTCTACCTCATGTGACCTTATACAGGGCAAACCTTACTGTAAAAAAGAAACAACCTTGTGTACTTTCAAAAGCAGCAACAACTAAAATGGATATAACATATAACTTTAAGAGAAAATAATGAAATAATGAATATGTAGACATTCCACACTACTTCAAATAAAAGGTTAGGAAGGAAACACCCATCAATACTGGAAAGAGTGATAACAGCTACCGAACTTGAGGAAACTATTTTTCTGAAAAAATTGTTTTAAGAGAAAGATTTTATATATTTCAACCAATTGTGGTACAAGCTGCTCGGTCAATAAATGCTGAATGTTTCCTTATAATGCCATTACCATTACCATTTTGTCAATGTTTTAGTAGACACCAACAGTCATAATCTTACTACTTCACTGTATAATAAAACGTCAAGCAAAAATTCATGTCTTCTCAATTACAAAAGTGAATGTCCTCACCAACATAAAAGAGCCATTATACAAATCATGATTAATCGAGCTAAAATAATTTCTTCCTCTGGCACATTATTTTATAAAGAATTCAGCAACATAAAACTAGCACTTATCAAAAACAATATCCCCAGCCATGTCATCGACAAGCAAATAAGCTTAACTCTAAAGAATTTTGGAAAAATTATCCTGATATAAACAAAAATAAAAACACTGTTAAGTTAATCAACCGTAAATAGATGAACCCTAACTATACACAATATGAAAAGCTATTAAAAGTATCTAAATGTCTTGTTTTGTACAACTTTTCTACAAATGACATCACTTACAGTGTCTACACTTGAATTAATTTGAATTGTAGTGTTCCAAAAATATGGCAGAATGTAGACAACAAAATCTTATATACCCCACTGACAAAGTTTGAGGCAGTCAAAGTTTTTTTTTAACAAAAACAGAACAGAAACATAAATTTTGGACAGATTATAATTTTGATTTACAATTTATACAGAAATTTGAAAAAGAAATTAAAAAGACAGATTTTGTCTGAGGTAACTCATTTACATACGAAGTCACAAATACTATAAATCACTACGGCTATTACCTATAATGTAGTTGAGTGCATACTACTTCACATGTTTCTGTAACACGACATCACAATGACATCACCGATATCTAAAGAATAATTATCACTTGATAATTATGAGTACACACAAGCATAGCTTAGGATTCTAGCAGCTGAAGCTCGAACAAAAAAACTGAAGGGTTTAAAATCAGCTCAAGGCGAAAACCAAATAACTGCTCTCTTCTTGGCAACTGCTGGTTGTGAGGCCATTATAAAATTACCAGCAATTTCACACCCAAAATATTTGAAGGAAGTGACATTTGACAATATAAGTCAACTAATAGTGAAAAACATAGCACCCAAGAAAGAAAAGATAGAAACATTTCTTCCCAGATTGCTGCTAAGCTAAAGAACAATACCACATGATGGAAGATTGAAATCCCATCTGCCCTCATGGGCAGACAAATTAGAGCCTCATTAACCACGTCTTATGCCAACAACAAAAACTGTGGTATAAAAAGAATAGCAAATCTAATCTACAAGAGGCAAGAGTCATAATGCAATGTAGACAGAACACTATGCCAATAGAAAAAATGGAAATGAGATATTAGCACATGCAGACCAAGTTCGATTGCAACATGATATCGATGAAAAAATGTATAATGTGTCTGTAAGTAATGAAAGTGTCATGTCAGGGAAAGACAGACATGACAGTGAAATTGAGAGCAACACAGACATGAAAAAAGAAAAAGTTCACAATCTCCCCATATCTAGACAAACTCTTAGGGAAAGGGAGGAAGATAGCGAGGAGACAAAATATCCAAGAAGTACCATGGAAAATATGAAGATAAAACCTCTTCAGTACTGGGAGATGAGGTGACTCATTTTCATATGAAGTCACAAAGACAAAAAATAGCTACAGCTATTACCCATGAGGTAGTTGAGTGCATACTACTTCCCATGAGTCAATAACATTACACCACACTGTTGACTTTCGAGGAAACTTTGTATGTGTGTTTACAAAATGGAAAATACTTCCCAGTGATGCATTTCATTCTGCGAAGAAACTGCTTCAGACATATAGTGATATAAAATCTGAAGTAGAATTTTATATTTGTTATTTATATACATATATTTGAATTAATTTGCATTTTAACATCAGAATAAGCAAAGATATAGCCCCCAAAATGTCTATGAATTTTGAACAGTTTATCCAAAATTTTTATTTGCATGTACAACTTATTCAAAGGTGAGAAAAATACAATAAAAAATAGGACAGACGGTGTCTGTTCAATTTAGCTAAAACTTGTTTGGATAAATTCTTGTGGCCTAAATATTCCTTCCTTCCTTTGGTACCATACATGATTATGTCTCTTTCCAATTCATGATTGATATTCCTCTAACATTCTACTGTTCATAAAATGGGGGATCAGTTTCCCATTGGCATTAAGTACTAAATTGATCCCCCTAGGATTACTACATTAATATTCTTCCTTAGGTGTCATGCATGATGCATGCTTGGGCGATTATGTCTCGTTCTAATTTATGATTGATTTGGCAGAAGAATTCTTACAGTGGGCTGCAGTTACTTTCTGCAGTAGACAGGTTGCCAAACAAGGCTAAAGGACACCGTCTGTCCTGCTGTTTAACCGACAGCTTTCCAAAGGGTAAAGTGAATGCAACATACTTTGAATCTGGCTATTCAGTTTTTAATTCCAAGCCATTATTAATTATATCCCCAACACATCATCTAGTATTTCCAAGCGGTCACCCATCTAGATACTGACTTTGCTTAACTTTGGTGATCAGATAAGAACCAATGTTTCAATGTGATATGGCCTAAATATATTCTAATATAAATAAGAATCATTTATAATTTTGAGACAAGTCATTAACACACCAGATATTGCTTGGACAATTGAATTCTTGATGTCATAAACACAATGTTATAGTGAATCAATTCCTCAGCTCTTGCCAGTTGTAAATTCCATGAGAAAAAAGAGAAAATTTCCTTTTTCAAAGAAATAAAATAAAAAAAGTGATACGTTATAACTACCGTTTTTCTTTTTCTGTATTGAAATTGCACTGAAGGAGCCGGAAATGGTTCTTGAATAAAAGATTCCTTATTGCATTTAAATTAATGACAGCACTTGATACCATTATTTTGACAATGCACATATCTGTTCTGAAAACAAGTTCTTGAAACCACCTGTTCTTGTATCGAATCTTTCTTTTGGTTATTGGTGTTTGTTGCAATGAGTAAAATTCTTTCTTGTTGAAAAGATCTTTGCACACTCACAAGTCTCCAAAAGTATACAAGTGAATATGCTAGGATTTAATTAAATAATTGATAAAGGATATTAATTAAATCTATCTATCTATCTATCTATCTATCTATCTATCTATCTATCTATCTATATATATATATATATATATATATATATATATATATATAAAGTTGTAGCCTCTCTCTGTCTGCTTGTCATCAAACTCATGCTAGGGTTTTGGAGATAGAACCCCATAACCATATATATCATGAAACTGCATTACTTAGGGTACTTGGATAAGTATATTTCATTTTTTATTTCAGAGGGGTGTCCCTGGAGGGTACAAACCCTCTACTGATTTTTTTTTCCCCTTTTGATTTAAATTAAATTTAAATGGGAACAAGGAAATGACTCCTATCCAAAATATAGAAAGAGAAAGCCAGAAGATAGAGGTCACATCAGCAAGATCATTAAATAACATTAAAATGCATCATTTTTCTCTACAAATTATAACAATGATTTAAAATCAGTCATCATTTTCTTATAAAAAAATTGTGAGACACACAGCAAGGCGTGGGTAATTTGGCTAGTAATTTATATATTACGATGTGCAAGTGGTCTCATGGGTAACGATCCGGAACGAGAAATCAGTGAACTGAGTTCAAATTCCATTTGTGTTCAGTGCATTGACTTGCACACAAATACCCTTGGGAAAGGTATGAATCCATCTCTTTTCCCCTCATTTATGGGTTAAATAGTAAGGTTAAGAACTCTAAACCATAAAACCTGCTACTTGCTATAGATTTAAGTAAGTATCTTAATTGCTGTTGTTTTATTGTTCTCTCTTCTTAATAATGTTTTTTTTTCTTCTCATTCTTTCATACTCAGTAACTTCCCTTGTGTTTTAGTGGCTTTATTCCCTTGCTTAGGGTGAAATGATTAAAAAAACCTTTCTTTTTACTTTCTTGATAACCCTAACCTCTATTTCTTTCTTTTTCTCTCTTCCTTGTTTTACATATTTTGTCTTTTTCTTTCTTTTCTTGTTACTTTTTTCTCAGTCGATTTGTTTCCTTCCATTATTTCTTTTTCCCTTTTTTAATTTTTTTCTGTTCTTCATTTATTCCTTTAACCATTTTTCATTCGTTTGTTTTAAATCTCATTCCCTTTCTTTATCATCTATCGTTTTTTTCCTTTCATTTCCATTTTTTGTGTTTTTTGATCTTCTATATTTTTTCATTTCTCTTTCATTTTCATTGCATTTTGTTCACTTTCTTTTCAATTCCACACTTACATTCTTTCTCAAGTTTAGCTTTCCTCTCTCTTTTCTCTCTCCTCACTCTCAGCTTTATTCCTCTCCCTCCTCTATATTTTCTTTCTTCTCTCTACTTTCATTCTTTCTCAGCCTATTCTCTACTCTCTCTTTCTCACTCTTCTCACTTTCTTCCTCCATCCTTTCTCTTCTTTAATTCTTTTTCACCCTCTTCTCTACTCTCTCTTTCTCACTCCTCTTTCTACTTTTTCTTCTCCCTTCTCTCTATTTTCTTTCCCCTCTCTACTTTCATTCTTTCTCACCCTCTTTCTCTCTCTTTCTCACTCTTCTTTCTTTCTCTCTCTCATCTTACTCTCTACTTTCTCTCTCTCCACTCTCTATTTCCTCCCTCTGTTTCTGTCTTTGTTAATCATTCTAAATATTTATCCAGCAAAATTCTTTTTTCTTTATTCCTTCCTTTTTTTTGTTCTTCCTACAATTTCAATTTTTTTCTTCTTTTTGGTTACTATATTTTTCTTTTCTTTTCTTCACATT
>OZ038504.1:33155358-33177858 GCA_964036315.1 Acanthosepion esculentum | reverse complement strand
GGATAGTTGTCTCTTGACATGTCGTTCTGTCATCGATATTGTAAGAACAACTTGTATGTCATAAAAACTGACTTGTTAGCGTCCTATAAAAAGAGCATATCCAACTTTTCATATAAGTTTTCCATTCCTTCTTTGCCTTTAATGTTGTAATGTTCAGTTCCAATACAGCCTCTCTGACTTTTCCTTCCAGGGATAAAAATACTATGGCAAGGTTTGTCACTGCAGGTAGAAAGTTCCCAAACTTGCATTTCTTTTTTTCCAAGTGTTGTACTTTTCTGTGCTTAAAATAGACAGTGGAATAAGTTTGGAAGCCATTGTGTTGATCTCTGTGCTCTGCTACCAATGTAAATTTAAATTAAAAATACTTGGACACAAGATAGAAAGAGAATACTTTATTTGGACTACTTTGTTCTCCACACATGTCCTCTGGAATGATGGGGGCTCAGCACTTCCAAGAAAGCTTGTCTCTTCCTAGGTAGCAGAGTATCCAAGAGGAGCAACTAATGAAGATTAACATATGGCACCCACATGTCAAGTTTGGAAACAAACCCAAATTCTTCAAATAGCAAAAGGCAGTTGAGATATCAGTTTTCAAACTCTTAGCAGTTTGTTCACCACAATGCCAAGCTGAGCATTTTCTTAAACATTGGAAGGTTGCTCAGAGTGTGGTTGATCATTTAGGTTAAAGTCATCCTGACAAAATCTTCCAAATGACTTATTGACCATTGAAAGAGTTGGTACACAATCCAAAATTAACCTTTTGAATGTTCTTTTTTTGTTTCAGTTACAATGCTTACTCTTTTCCAAACTTCATGGAGCATAATATGGTAGAAGTGCAACTTTTCATCCTCCATCTTTAAGCCATTCATTTATCTGACTCAAAACTACACAGTGAAAGGTTTCAATCTAGAACACACCAGAAAGCAGCACCAAAACAAACACCAGTGTCAAGTTGCAGTCATTTTATATTAATAATGAAAATCAGGCACAAAGTTTTGCAAAAATCTGATATATATATATATATATATATATATATATATATATAAAAATATAAAAGTGAACATAGAAGTCAATACTTAGAGGCGACAGTCTGTTTCATGGTAGATGCAATCGTCAGGCAAGTTGCCTGACGATTGCATTTAGCATGAAACAGACTGCCACCTCTAAGTGTTGACTTCTATGTTCACTTTTATATTTACACATGCTCTATCTCTGATATTGAGAACTTTATCCCATAAATATAGCACACTTTAAGACTATATTTCTTCATATATAGATATATATATATATATATATATATATATATAAGCTTTCTGATGGACATATCATTTACTAGTAAAAATAAGTACTTTGTGCTTCTTTCATAAACTTTGATATGCATGGTATTCCAACTCTAGTCATTTCCCATCACCATAATGTAACTTTCCTGTTCCTTTTCTATAAATATTTACATGCTAATTGTTCTGACAAACCTTCCTTTATGGTACCTAAGCATTATGAATTTAAACGCATTACTAGATTGGCGGCAACTTCTTATAATCTTCTGTCTATATTTCTGAGATGAGGTATTATGTACACTATTTACATTATTCGAACTATTGTTCTCATCTTTGTTGCCATATTTATCACAATGTTTCAGCCGTTGTATGCTCTGGCCTTCTTCAGGTGGTTGGAATGTCAAACTGAACCCTTTATTTCACTCGCTGGGGTAGACTGTTCTGGTTCCATGTGCCATGTCTAATGGGTGTCAGCGAGCAAAATAAAGGGTTCGGTTCAACATTCCAACCACCTGAAGAAGGCCGGAGTGTACAACGGCTGAAACGTTGTGATAAATATGGCAACAAAGATGAGGACAATAGTCCGAATAATGTAAATAGTGTTTTCATCATGTTAGAGTTGAAGTGGCTAGATGTAACCATAAGTTCTTTGCTAACAGTTTCTTCTCTCACACTTCTGGCATGTAGAACTCTCTTCTGGCTTTCCAGTCAACTTTGATCTTCAAAATTCTACATGCAGTGTCACATTGCTATCTATTGTCTCCTTGATTCCTCTTCTTTTATTGTTGCTTCTTACTAATGTTTCTCTTTTTCTTATTCTTTCACACTTAGTAACCCCTTGTCTCTAAGTGGCTTGCTTGGGATGAAATGATTAAAAAAAAAAGCTTCTAAGGATATTCAGAATTATTTGTTATTTTCTGCATCAATGCAAGATATTCAGTGCCATTCTTGAGTTCAAATTTGCTAATGGCAATAGTAAAAGCATTTTAGTGCAATCAGGCATTTCAGTAATCCTTGGAAATCCATCACATCCTTTCTTTCTAGAAGGTAAGTAAGGAACTGGATGGACTTGTTTGATAGCGATTTATCTACAACTATTCAACATTAGTTCTGCACTTAATGAAACATCAAATTATATACAGAATATATATTTATAGAGTTTCCAATTTACAAATAAGTTATATTTATTACTTATATTATTAAATATTTTCTGTTTATATATATATATATATATATATTTCAGCATTTATTTTTATAGATTTCAAAAAAAGTAATATGTTTTCATGCCGTAGGCAATCGTGTCTCTTCTAAGCTTCTTGTTTTTTATTATTTGTGAATTGTCCTGCCTTCTTGCTTTCCCATTCCATGGTTTGGAATTTCATGTTATCTTCTCTTAAACTGCTACCTAAGACTATCGTGCTCAGTCTATTCTGGTATTTAACCCATAGATGGAGTTGGGCAGAAGAGACTGACTAATGATTTTTTTACCAACATCATTTTTGTAGAAAGGAACATAACAGACAAGATTGAAATTTGGACTTGATGACTCTCATCACCATCATCATCATCATCATCATCATCATCATCATCATCATCATCAGTTACACAACCAGGTGTGCTTGTAGGTTCAGGTGTAGATCAGGTGTGGTTGTAGGGTCACTGTGCAGCTGAGCACATGACCCCATCCACATGTCTCAGTTATGTGCCAATGTCTTTTGCCTTTGAATACACTGGTTCCCATTCAATCTTTGAAGATAAGCTGCATTGAGCCTGGTTAGTACTTAGGAGGCTGATTTGGAACACTGGGTACTTTAAGCAATCTCCTACAACTCAACATATGTCTTGGCTTTAAATAACACACTAAGGGATGATAAACCGTAAAAAAAACAAATTAATCAATTGATCTTCTTTGACCTAAGGTGGTACCTTGTTAAATTGTATTGGAAAGGTTCATGGCTCTTGTAATATATCAATTTCCTTTTCTAGGCAGTGGTTATAAGGTTTTAAACAAGCCTATTTTTTCTGTCTATATTTCTGAGAAGAGCTATTGTAACTATTTAGATTGTCCAGACTGTTGTCCTCATCTTTACTGTCACATTCATGATGTTTCAACCATTGTACACACCAACCTTCTTCAGGAGATATTTGTTGGAATTTTGAACTGAACCCTTTATTTAGTCCACTGAGGTGGATTGTTCAAAATTCCAATAAACATTACCTGAAGAAGGCTGGCACATGCAACAGCCAAAACATTGTGAATATAACAGTAAAGATGAGGACAACAGTCCAAACACTGTAAATAAGTCTGTTTCCTGCCTAATAGTGTCTCTCATTGCATCCTTTCTGATGCAGTCGATATAGGATACTCAAAATGATTCTGTATCATCTCATATATAATGCTTGGATTCTTTGCTTTAATTCTGCTGTTAATGTCTCAGACTCACAGGAATACAGAAAGATTAAGAAAGCCAATGGCAGCAACAAGCCTAATCTTTGATTTTAGGCTAATGTCCATTCAAATTGTTTTTAGTTTTGTAAGACCTACCATAGTTTGTACCGTGATTGAAAGAATGTTCATACTGGAACCCTCTTCACAGATAATAAAGAAGAGATTTTGTCTCATTACTTGATGTTTCTGATCATTGAATTTTATCTGGTTTGAAAGCCCTTTCTCATTGTTTGTCATGATTTTATTTTTTGTATTAATCCCCATGCCATATCTGGAGGATGTTTCATCCGGTTTTTTCACCAGACTCATTTCTCTTTGTCAGCTAAACTTTCAAGTTGTCAGGCAAAAGAAAGGTTTTTGATGTTTCTGATGCTGAGTAGGCCCCGGTGTCATTCATGATGCATTCAAGGAAAGTGTTAAAGAACATAGAAGACAAAAGACAGCTTCAGCATACACTCAATGATGTGTGGAACCACTTCCCTATGGAGCCTCGGAACAGTACTACACTGTCATATCAAACAGATGATGGACAGTACTGATCAACTTCTTACCCATATTTGTACATTGTTGCCCACATTGCCTTGTGTCCTACTCTGCCAAAGGTTTTTTTTTTAAGTCTATGAAAATAAGATGTGGTAGAGGTCTTGTTGCTGTTGTAACTGTTTTCCCCATAGATTTCAGTGTTTGAATATTTTTTCTGTGGTGCTTTTTCAAATCCAAACTATTCTTCAGTGATGACTTCTTCTTCTTGGGGCATTAATCTATTTAGGATAATTTTTGGCATCATTTTATTTGTGTGAATAATCAGACTAATAAACCTGTAATTAATTTTATGGAATTCAGTTATAAATAAGGTATAAAGATAAATGTTTTTATATGAGTGCATATTTATATATTTAAAATGTCCAATGATTTCCAACATATTATTCAGATTACAGTTTTACAAAATATACTCTTTTCAAAAAATTGTTACTCGCCAAAAAATTCACTTGCAAAAAAAAGAAGTATCATTCTTAAAACCCAAAGTATGTTTTGGTTTTAAATAACTTTACAAAGGGTTGATAAGCCATAAAAAACAAATCAACAATTTGAAGTGAAATCACCTCATTAATCATGTCAACTTAGTTTCAAGAAACTGTTTTTCACAGATGCATGTAGATGATGGTGGGGGCTGAAGGACACATAAACAAGGAGATGGGGATGTTTATGTTCCAGGTGGAATCAATGGTTTATGAGTTGGCTGGCTGCTGATAGGTGGACAGTGGCATAAATTGACCTCTTCTGCCAGTAGTGAATTCCTAAATCTTAACCTTCAAATATAGCTTAAGAGAGTGACACCAAAATGAAAAGTTACGCATGACAGTGC
Organism: Acanthosepion esculentum; assembly: GCA_964036315.1. NCBI lineage: Eukaryota > Metazoa > Mollusca > Cephalopoda > Sepiida > Sepiidae > Acanthosepion > Acanthosepion esculentum. Next base: position 33,172,766 of record OZ038504.1, on the reverse strand, counting down.
TTCTATTCGCACTGCTAATGCTATTAATGAATACTAATTAAGGTTTAAAGTCAACAGACTTATGATGTGGCCACCATATTCTTTGGATCTAAGCCACATCAAGATCTTTTGGAGTGTAGAAGCCAATTGAATCTAATCTAAAAATGAAATTTGAGAAGCAATTTAAACTATTTACATTGTTTGGACTTTTGTCCTCATCTTTATTCTCAAATGCTCGATATTTCAGCCATTGTATGCTCCAACCTTCTTTGGGTGATATATGTTCGAATTTCAAACCAAACACTTTATTTCAACCACTGGGGTAGATTGTTCTAGTTCTGTATGACATGCCTTTTTTGGACATATTAGTTTCAGCTTTAGTAAATCAACTCATCAAGATTTCTTTCACCTCTGCTATGGCCAGGTATTGAACCATGGCCCAGTGGATAAAGGCATTGGTTGAAGTAATCCAGTGACTTGACCCAAAAGCTGTGAGTTCAAATTGCCAGAAAGTGACCCACGTATTTGATTTCATGACCTTCCTCTGCAGCACATATGGAATGAGACATGCAGAATCTTGTTTTGAAGCTACAATCGATTGCCACTGATTCTGTTATAATTTTGAGTGGCACCTTCTCTAGAATGTCAGTCATACATAAAGCTCTCTTCATCTGTTGGTTCAGCCATTGAGATCTGTTGTATTCATTTTCTGCTTGTTCCACCATTGTAGTTTGTGGGGTTGGTCACGCTTAGTCTGGTTCTGCATTTTTGACCTTGCTTTCAGAGTACTCCTCTTGTGAAGCTATGCACTTTGTCCAAGCATTTCTGGAACTCATTTTCCAGAATACTTTTCAGTAATATAGTCACCTGTTGTCAGCTATGTCAGGAAACATTTGACTTTTAAGGGATAATGTTCAATTTTGGAAATAGCCAAAAATCACAGCAGGCTAAGTCTGAAGAATCATCCATTTTTCTAATTGATTTCTTAGCCAGGAACTCACAAGCACCAAGCACATCATGTTTTGTTTTTTAAAGAATCATTTCATCCCAAGCCATTCATATGCAGAAGGTTACAGGGAGTGAAAGTGAAAGAGCAGACTGAAAATAGGGAGGGTTGAGGAAAAGAAAAAAGATGAATGGAGGTTCAAGAAAACAGAAGATGGCAATTGATGCTGCATTTAAATTTTTGAAGATTCTAATCAGAGAAGCAAGTAAATGGAAGAGTGTTCCACAGGTGGGAAGTGCAAGAAAAGAAACTGTTGGAATAGAAGTGGTAGTTGCATTTAGCTATTTTGATAGTAAAAGGGTGGGACCTAGATGCCAATCTAGTAGCAAACTTAAATTTCTGTAGTCTGGGCATCAGGGAAAAAAAGGTTGTCAGAGCAGTTACCATGAAAATATTTGTAGAAAGACAGAGGGAAGCCATATCACATTAGTGAGAAAGTTACCGAATGTCTGGTCTGGATCGATTACATTACAGATCCTTCTTTGGATTTTGTCAAGAATCTCAAAATGTACAAAGGAGCACCAAACTAGATATTAGAACAGTGTTCAATGCACAAAAAATGGTAGATTTGTAAATGTGCAAGATGCATTCTAACAATAAAATTTTCTTGGTATGACTTAGTGACCCAACTTTCCTTGCAGTTTAGGACTATTGTCATCATAAAGAAACTAATCTGCAGATGAGATCAAAGAGAAACTATAATCTTCCAGCTAAACCAGTAAGGATACCAAGCTCTTGAAGGATGGGACTCTAGTACTGGGCCTTGAAATCTGGAGGAAGCACGATGGTCTCTGGCGGAAGTGAGGGAGTGCAATTTCGGAACTCCCTACCATAATTACACACATATAGCATCTTTTGTATTTGCAGGAAGTTGGTAGGGCTGTTGGTGGCTCCATGCAGCAACTGGAGTATTGAAGAGCTAGCAACTGCAGTAACAAAGGGATGAGATGAAACAGTGAACTATATCTCTCTCAAGAAGATGATGTCCAAAGTAATCACCAAAGTGCAACTGCTGTAGCAAACAGGAGGCACATGTTGGATTATGTGACATACACTACTCTGTTGTCTGAAGGAAGTGGATTAAGGAACTTTATTACAAGCCAGAAGAAACTGACTACAGAAACCATTAGTCAGGCTGCAGTAGGTTTTTTTTTTTCTTCCAAACAGATTCTTATAACTGTTTCGGAACTTCCAAATAAACATGCTGTTTGACAGTTTGTCCCTGTGATAAGAATTTGCAGCAAACTAATATCTTCTGATCAAAGAAACACACAAGAATCATCTTGAACTGTAAGTTAGATATGCATGCTTTTTTCAGCTAAAAAGAATTCCTAATTTTCTTTCACATTTTGTTTCCAGGTCATATTGAAAATACAGCATTTCATCCCTGGCAACAACCTTATCAAACATCACTGCATTATACAGAAGATCAGATAAAACATGAAGCCGATGTTGTTTCTGTTTATCTGTCAAGATTCAAAGCATCATCTTTGAGGAAATTTTTATCATTCCCAAATCCCCTGTTGGAAGCTGCCAAACTGTTTCCATATTTGCATTCAGTTCTTCTGTTATCAACTGTACACTTCATCTTTGATTTGTTTGTTTGTTTAATGGCATATCAACTCCTTATGGATCATTTAATGCCAAAATTTTATTTTCTTTGAAGCCTTGAAGTAATACAAATATGATGTTATTCTGCTTTCACAATTGAATACATGGTAGATGATACTCAGCTTTTGTGCATATACATGTTTGTTTGTACATAATTACTAGAAGCAGTTATATGTGTTTTATGTTGTAGTTATGTTAAAGCTATATTTTGGAATAGTTCTACTTCTTTAAGAAATTTTAAGATATTATATGGATTAATGTCATGAAAGAGTCATTTCATGTTGGTTGATTGGTTGGTTTATTTTGTTTAGGTGCATATCAACTTCTATGATTTATTTAATACTGAAATCTAAATATTTTGAACAATTTTATGGCGTCAACTAAATATATTTTGAATGCAATTGTATACCTTTAGTTGGTCATTTTGCTATAAAATGTATTGTTGATATTTCTAGTATGAATTGTATTTTTGGCCATTTTGCTATAAAAAAAGTATTTTTATACTTTCATATTGATTGTTATTGTATGAGAAGGTTCACTATTTGCTCATAGCTGGGTCCTTAACAGATGCTACCAACTCAAGTCAGGGTGGACCTGGAAAAAAAAGCAATTAAGAGGTGGATCCACACTCATCAAAACCTTCTGATTAGTGGCCTTACTGCCAGATGTATTTTATCATCATACCCAGGGTTACTTCATCTTTGATCTAACTGCATTCTCTATATTTGCATCTGTGTTTTTAGCTGCCGACTTCTTCACCATCATGCACATCCTCTCATCATTCCTTGAAACCCCTGTTCTATTGTTGATTTCTTCATAGCATTTCCCCATAAGCTAGTGAATGCTGGTCATTTATAGGTATATAATGTGAGCCGACGGCTTAGTGGTAGAAGTTCCGACTGACGCCAATTCAGTTGGGTTTCGATCCTAGCTAGAAGCAACCGGATGTCTAGCCACACTGATGAGCTGTGAAACAGCAAAACAGTCTGTCTGTGGATGACAAATATATATATATATATATAAAAATATAATGCACATCGAACATATGTGGATGACAAATATATCGAATCTGTGGATGACAAATATATATATATATATATATATATATATATATATATATATATATATATATATAAAATATAATGCACATCGAACAGGTGCAGAAGTTTAAACATCTGGGAAGTGAATTATGATTGGCTGATTCATTTTCTATGACTTATCAACATTTTGCAAGTTATTTCAAACCAGAAAATGTTTTTATATTGAAAGAATTTTTTTGAGATAATAATAGTTTAGTGATGCAAGTTTTACTAATTAACCCACAGCTGTGGGAAGAAGAGGTGGATTCCTACCTTTTCTCTATAACTGACTATAACAAACCCAATAGAAATTGGAACTTGGCTCTTTGATTAACAATCCTCAGCCATTATTCATTACACCTCCCACCCATACAAGCTTCCAGCACCTGGTATTCATAAGCAGTCACCCATCTAGATATTGACCAGGCTTGACATTGCTTAACTTTGGTATCAATGCGATGTGGCCATAAGCCTGGGAAGTGTTTTAACAGGAGACGGAAAGTGAAGATGCACTGGACTAGTGAAGGAAGCATTCCAAAAGTTAAGCAAGGAGCTGAAAAACGTAAAAATATTCATTAGAAACAAACAAAATGAGTTCTGAATACCTCTGCAATTTCCGTCCTCTTATATGGCAGTGAATGCTGGACAATCTCCGCACAGATGAGGAGAAAACTTAAGGCAGCAGAAATGTTATTCTACAGAAAAATACTGAGAATTCCATGTAAGTGATGAGGAAGTCTTAAAGAAAATGGCACAAAATGAACACTTATGCTCAGAATCAGGAAGAGTTAGCTGAAATTACTTAGACACATAATGAAGAAGGAGGGCTTGGAAAACTTAACCCTCACAGGAGCATAGTGAAGCCAAGAGAGATAGGGGAAAGCAGTGAGCCACTGAACTGATGAGTTTGTGTGAATGGATGACAGAAAAGTGGGTGGCAACTTTAGCAAAAGTAGAAAAACTGATAACGGCCACAAGAAGTAGAAACATCTGTCTATATTTCTGAGAGGAGCTATTTTCACTATTTGCATTATTCAGACTGTTGTCCTCATCGTTATTGACATATTCACAACATTTCAGTCAATGTACACTCCGGCTTTCTTCAGGGGATATATGCTGGAATTTTGAACTGAGGCTTTTATTTAGTCCACAAGGGTAGAGTTCAATGTCCATATGGATGCATGTTGAATGCTGAAGAGTAAGAAATCCTAAGAATTTATTCCTTGCTGTTAAAATGGAAAAAAAGACATTTTCTTAAAAAAAATATTGTTTATCATGATTCCTATAAAGTTTAATTTAATAAAATTATTAAACTGCAAAGTATTTTCCAAATGAATTAGCTTGTTCAAATTTTATCAATTGATTTATGAAATGTAGAGTTTATACATCTTGAAAAAAAATGTTATTGATAACTGCAACAATACTAAATACTGTTAGGATTTCAATCTGCATCAGCATGTTGCAAAAAAATTCTAGTTAACGAAAAGACACAGAAAGAAAAACTGCAAATTCTTATTGACAAGGTAGTAAGTGAAAGCATGAAGAAAAGACTAATCATCAATTGTAAGAAGACAGAATGAATGGCCATTACAAGAGATACAGTCCAAGATAGAGCTTGGAATTGGAAATGGTAAAATGAAACAAATGGAGAAATTTAACTCTCTGCCAGTGATATGTAATATCTATCTTCCTATAGGGCAGTAAATGCTGGACAATTTCCTCACAGATGAAGAAACTAGAGATGTTGTTCTATAAAAGAATACTGACAAAACCATGAATGGCATTTGCAATCAATGATGGAAATTGAAGCAAAAAGAACACTTTTGCTTAGAATGCGAAAGAGTTTAAATTTCTGATGACAAAAAGATGTTAGGATTGTCTGACACTCACAGGATATATTGAAAGTAAAAGAATCAGAGGAAAGCTCTGAGGGATATACCTTGTGTTAATGGATGACAGAACAAGAATTGGGAGGGATAATAAGTGGTTAAAAATTGCTTACTGCTACAAAGAATAGGAAGTTGTAGAGAGCCATGATCATCCATATTCTGAAGTTATGCTCAAAAAAGAATACTTACCCAAGATTTTGTCCCATTCCTTCTTTGATTGTCATTAATTGAAATTTTGTCTGTTACACATGTCTGTTTATATAAGATCACCTGCGATCTATCTAATGTTGTTCTGATGGCTATCTTGCTGGGGTAAGAATGTCTGAATTGACAGGTTTTTATGTGTTTTCTTGTGTAGTGTCACAACAGCAATTCTTCTCAGTATCTTGCAGGCATATAAAATTTGTTAGAATGATAATCTAACTCTCTGAAAAGATGGTTCTTACTGAAAATTAAATATTGTTTATTTACTTCTTTTAATTATGGTAAATTTAATCAGGTTTAAAATTTTTCTCTAAAACTAATGCCTCCTATTTTATTTTCACACAAACATCTGATAAAATGGGACTAAGTTGGTTCACTGTGTTGTGCTAGACAATTTTTCTTTCCAGAATCTATCTTACATATTTTTCAGTCTGCCATTTGTTCTTGCTTTAAATACTGCTGCCATATCTGATCTGGTGTTCTTATTATACATTGAGATTCTTGATAAAAGAAAAATTTGCAATATTATTAGTTTCAGCTGGCAACTCAGCTTTAGTTACTTTCCCACTGATATAATGTACTTCTCTGGGCTTTTTCTAGACAAACTTTTCTATAAATACTTTCATGGTAATTGTTCTAGTATTTTTAATCTTTGTGTTGTTTGATTTCCATTGGTTTGAGTTGTTATTTCTATTCCCCACCCACCGCAGACAAATTGTACATATGCAAACTAGTTATAACTAAATAGAGATTTTGAGGCATTATGGTAGCTGTAGTGAGAATGGTAAGTAAGAATGTATTGTTTTGGTGTAAGCAATACTGTGATATGTTTTGGTCAGTAATTGTGGCTAGCTCAGTTTAAAATGAGAGAAATTGAAGATCAGTTTTCCTCATACCCCCTTTTAGCTTGGTACCACATTTTTGTATTATCATAATCAATATTACTTTCCACTATGATACTAAGAGCAGTACTAGATTGGCGGCAAGGTCTCATCATTGTACAGTCAAAATGGCTGCCAGATGTAAGTTCTATGCTAAGTTTTTTCTATCACACTTCTTGCTTATAGAACCTTCTTATAGTTTCTTGCTTCCCAGTCAACTTTGACCTTCAGAAATTTAAATACAATTTCTATCATTATCTTCTCCATTCTTAATTCCTGTTCTTTTATTGTTCTCTCTCCTTAATGGTGTTTTATCTTACACTCACTTAACACTAAGTAACCCCTTGCATCTTAGTAGTTTTATTGCCTTGTGAAGGGTGAAATGATTGAAAAAAAATTCTCATACATAATGTTACATTTTATTCAACTCTGAACTTTGAAAATTTCTGTTGACTTGTATATGTATGAGGGTCATTCAATAAATAAGGTGAATTTTCCAGTATAAGGACTTCTAATACAGATAGAAGCTTACTTTTTATTTTATTTTTCAACATAGTCTCCCAGCACTGTCACACATTTTTCCCATCTGTGTACAATCTTCTGTATTCCCTCAGCATAAAAATCTTTGGACTGATGTCTCAGCCAGTCGCTCACAACATTTTGACTTCATCGTCACTTTTAAACTTCATGCCTCTCGTGAACGCTTTTAAGGGACCAAACAGGTGAAAGTCTGAAGGGGCAAGGTCTGGGCTGTAAGGGGGATGAGGGAGCAGTTGCCAGCCCAGCTCGTTAATGGCCTGCACCGTTTGAGCTGCTGTGTGAGGCCTTGCATTGTCATGATGCAAGATAACTCCTTCTGACTGATGACCCCTGCATTTGTCCCAACAGATAAGCTCAAAGTCCTTGCAATGCCATCCACTGTCACCCTTCTGTCAGACTGAATGAGGTCATTGACTGATTGGATCACCTCAGGAGACCTCACTTCTGTAGGCCTCCCAGGCCTGTCTTCACCCTCAACACTGCTCCGTCCTTCTTTAAACAATTTAGCCCACTTGTAGACATTTTTTGGCTGAAACATGTGGCACCATACACAGTTGACATTCTCCTATGAATTTCAACTGGTTTGCACACTTCAGCAACCAAAAACTTGATAACTGACCGCTGTTCAATAGTGGGGCATGCTTCTTGGTTGGCCACCTTTGTTAATCGCCAAAATTCTCAAAGTTTTTTTTTAATCTGCAAAAGAAATGAAATCCATGTGAAAAAAAGTAAAACAAAAAAAATAAAAAAGAGTAAGCTTCTATCTGTATTAGAAGTCCTTATACCGAAAAATTCACCTTATTTATTGAATGATATTGAATCGTATGTTTGTTTGGATGGGATGTAGGGTTGCACGTCTGAACAGGGACCCTATATTCTTGTGTGTGATGTAAGAGAAAAAGCCTGTCCGTTTCTGGAGTGGTTGTTTATATATCTGCATGTCATATATATTCTTTTCCCTATACGCAACTCTCAAGTGCAGTTTGTTTGATCATGTTTGTTTGGGTGGGATGTAGGGTTGCACGTCTGAACAGGGACCCTATATTCTTGTGTGTGATGTAAGAGAAAAAGCCTGTCCGTTTCTGGAGTGGTTGTTTATATATCTGCATGTCATATATATTCTTTTCCCTATACGCAACTCTCAAGTGCAGTTTGTTTGATCATGTTTGTTTGGGTGGGATGTAGGGTTGCACGTCTGAACAGGGACCCTATATTCTTGTGTGTGATGTAAGAGAAAAAGCCTGTCCGTTTCTGGAGTGGTTGTTTATATATCTGCATGTCATATATATTCTTTTCCCTATACGCAAATCTCAAGTGCAATTTGTTTGATCATGTGTCCACCTGTTGGAGTCACCACTGGTATCAGGTGAATCACTAATCTCTACTCCCGGCTAGGAAGTCATCATCCCTCAGGTCAACCCCATACCATGATTGGAGGTGAGCCTCTCACTAGCAACAGTACATTCATAATGTAGTTAATAAATAGTTTCCTCATGGCGTCTAAAATGATGGCTTGGATGGAGATAATTTAAATCTGTACTGTTATTGGAAGCTTAAATATATTTTTTAAAAATTGATGTTGAACTATGCTCTTGTTCATAGATGGCTTCATAAAATTTTTCAAGGATTTTGCAATGAACATAAAAAGTAAATACTACCAGCATCACGAGTGTGAGGGAGAAAACTATAAAATAATTTCTTTTTACTTCTATAATATATACTCATATGCTTTACTTAAATCTTCATTCAAGCCACTACATGGTTCATTATATGTGTGTGTGTGTGTCTGTCAGTATATATATATTATTTTACTTGAAGAAAAAAGAAATCAAAAATGTTAAAACTACATTTGAAAAACTCAATTCTTAAATCTACTTATGAATGTAGCAAAAAAAAAAAAATAGACTTCCATACTTAGATGTTCTTTCAGAATCTAAGAATTATACTAGCAAAAATGGTTGAGACTTTCTGCAAATAACCAATAAATCTTTTGCCTTTTTTCAAATACAGTAGGAAACAAAAGAAATGAGCCATGTATATTTAGTGAGTCCCAATAAAAATGGAATAAAATATATAAACATATAAAAAAGAATTCAAATTAAAACAAGACATTTGCGCTTTCCTTTAAAACCCTTATCTCTCTCTCTCTCTCTCTAAACTTCTCTCAACCTATGAGAAGGCAACCCATAAATAAAAAGAGGAAGAAGAAGAAAAGACTAGACCCAGCCAAAAATGCTGGAATTTTGCAGGAGCAGAGCTTACTTGTTTGTGACTGAAAAATACCAAAAATCAGGAAAAACTCAATGCATAAATTCCATTATCAAAAAATCAGGAAAAGGAACATTGGAAAATAAAGTAATTTGGTCAATTAAAAAAAAAATTGACGCAAAGAGTGTTTGATGTTCACACAAAATACTCGAGCCTATTGAAAAGGGTAAAAACCTGACACCTCTAGGCCAGAAACAGAAGAGGGAACAAAACAAAGCCAAGAGAGGGTGGAGCACATGACTGCAGCCATGCGTGATGTGGGAAGAAGCAGTCAAGAGGTCATATGCTGCTGACATTTCCGTCTTGTTTTTGGGTTGAGAGTAGATTGACACTGACCTAATTTCTCACATTACTACTATCTTGGACCAACTTCAAAATGATGACAAACTGACATTTCTCCAGACTGCTGTCAATATCTGCCTTATTAACAAACTTTTTGCTATGCCAAATATCAAAGGAACATCACTCTAAAGAAAATAAATAAAAATATATTATTTATTTTAACCCCTTCAGTCAGTTTGTGTTATTCACAACATTTCCAATAAAATAATTATCTTACCATATAGCCACACTGGTAACATTATGGCATGAACATATATGTCAATGTCACATATATAAAAAAAATCAATTTTTAAAATTTTTACTAAGAAGCTGTATGCATGAGTAGTATCTGTGGTCAGTGACTATCTCTCCTTGTGCCACTCATGTGCAAATACACTTGGGAAAGATATGAATGCATCTGCTCCCCCTAGCTATGGAGTAAATAGTAGGACTTGTATATGGAAAGATCACTGTCATTGTTAATGAAATATTCACTCATAAAAAATGAATTATTCTTACAATCCAAAATATTTTGGCTTAACCCACAAAGGGATGATAACCTGTAAAAAATAAATTAATCAATAAAGTTGTCCTGAAAGTATATTGTCAGATATTTAAAACTTCTCAGTAGAAATTAAGAAAAAATTATTTTTATGCTCAGTGTTTCATTTCTTTTGCTTGTCCCTGTAATTTGGTAATATGGCATCTGACATGAAAGTGTATATGAAGTTAAGCATTGTGGAAAAATTACATTTATTGGTATTTATTAAAACTTGGTGAAGGTTTACAGAGACCAAACAATAGATGTGAGCTCAGTTAGGTGGTGCATCATGCAGTTACAGTGCACAACTAATGTTGATGAATATGTGGGAAAATAGAGTTTAGGAAGTGAAACTTTCCCCTGTCCAACAGTGTTAGTGTGCTACCTGTATCTGTTGTATGTCTCATCAAAATAAATAGGAAGCATTAACCTGGAAACTCAAATCATGTACTTAAAAAGCCTCGTCAGATCGAGGCTTTCATGTGGATGCCATGCATGACACTAAACACGTTCAGAAATATCCAAACAATCAGCTGTATGCAACTGCTTTCTAAGGTCAATGGTTAAAAATGGCTTTGCATGAATGAAGCCTATGGGTCTTGGCAATGATCATCCTCCTTTGAATTTTGTAGACTGGTGCTAGAGAATCATAAAGAACTGTACCAAATAACAGAAACTACATCACTTGAGGATTTTGAACAGAAGAAAATGGATATTACATGTAACTCAAGGAAAAAATAATGACATAACCAAGATGTTGACATTCCACACTACTTCAAAAAGTGACTGGTATTTCAAACCGAACCCTTTATTTCATTCACTGGGGGGTAGATTGTTCTAGTTCCACGCACCGTGCCTCTTCTGGATATCTCAGTTATTTCCCTTTAACTCAACTCTCCAAGTTTTTGCTTCACCACAGCTGTGGCCTGGTACTGAACTCACAACTCTTTGGGTCTAGTCACTGGATCTAACCAACATCTTTATCCACTGGACCATGTGTCCTTGAGGACATCTGTTTATGAATTTCTTGGACACATGTTTTTGCTGCCAATTGAAACAAAAATCAAGTTTTCTCTGTTCAGCTTTGATGGCCAAATGAAGCAGATGTCCGGGAACAGCACTCTGACAGACCATGGGGCAACTACCAAATAAGTAAAACCTTTTTTTTATCTCTGTATACATATACAAAAGCATTTTATCATTTTTCTTTAGGCTTATTGTGTTGTATCTTGTATAGGATTTGGTTGTAATTTATATATTTCCATTGTGGGGCTGATGATGCCTTTTTAATCCCCAAACAAAATTATATATATATATATATATATATATATATATATATATATATATATATATATATATATATATATATATATAACAAAGGATATATATAAAAACAAAGAAGTGCATTTATCCAGATCAACATATCATCAGTATAACCTAGAACAAATTGATTCAGCAATGATTATAGTTTTAAACATAACCACTTGCATCATACTTGATTTTACAAGTGCATAATTCAAATATCATTAAAAATCATGTCTATATTTCTGAGATGAGGTATTATGACTATTTACACTATTTACATTGTTCAGACTGTTATCCTCATCTTTTTTTTTTATATTCTTGATGTTTCAACTGTTGGACACTCTGCCCTTCCACAGGTGATTGGAATTATGAACTGAACCCTTTATTTCATCCACCAAGATAGAATGTTCTAGTTTCATGTGTCATGCCTCTTCCGATTATCTCAGCTTCACTTTCAGTTATTTTCCCTTAGTGACTCAACTCTCCAAGATTTTTTAGGTTGAAGTAATGCAATTGTGAGTTCACTACCTGCCCACAGCAGTGGTGAACAAAAAAACTTGAAGAATTGAGTTACTAAAGGGAAATAACTGAAATTGAGATATCCAGAAGAGACATGGCATGTAGAACTAGAACAATCTACCCTGGTGGGCGAAATAAAGGGTTTGGTTCAAAATTCCAATCACCTCAAGAAGGCTGGCGCATACAAGGTCCGAAACATCATGATTATAGCAACAAAGATGTGGAAAACAGTCTGAACAGTGTAAATAGTGTAAATTAAAAATCATACTTTCTGATATTTCTGTTTTGCCTTTATCTATCAATACCATGTTTATCAGAAGAATCTATTCCATGTTCTGAAAATACTGGCTAATTTTCTTTCAGTGCCATATTCCAAATTATGTGCTGCTTTCTCTTTAGGTTCTATCAAATGTTTCTGATAGAGTTTCAATATGATATTCATCGTTTTAGGCTACATTAAATTATTCCTTTTTTATTCTTCATGGTTAAAGCATTGCTATAACAAGAGCTACTCTTATGAAACTGAGTTTACTTACATGTTGAATAATGAAGTTTCATTTCTTCTTTACGAATCATAGCTTTTTCAAGGTTATTTTCACTTGTCTCTTTGGAAAGCTACAACTGCATTTTTACAAACTTTTGCTTTATTTATACCTTTTATTTTATTACATATCCATTCTTCCTATTTATTTCTTCGCTGCTTTATCACAAAGCCATATCTATATTCTCTTGTGTGATTCTTAAAATATGTAGATTAAGTAGTATTGAAGATAATTCATTTTCATCCTTTAAGTGTGTCTTCACAAAACTCAGTCTCAGGAGTTATTACTATGATGCCACGTTAAAAAAAATTGTTCTTTTCTTTCTGATAGTCTCTGGTCATGTTGGCAAGAAAGAAAGAAAAGTGAAATTATAACATTTGTTTATCAAAAGGATTATTAAAAGGTTTTGCAATACAGGACCAAAAATTATTTGAACATTTTCTCTCTGCCATATTCCCACAGGAAATCTAGTTAACAACAATCCAATATGCAAACCGATTTATTAAAAGCTGGGAATTATGAGTGTTACGTATCAGCATTTTTTTGTACATATACATACATACATATACATATATATATATATATATATATATATATATATATATATATATATATGCAGTGGTGGAATTCAAATTTTTTATGAACAGGTTCTCTCCACTTTTACAGCCTATATTTTTGTTTTATGAAATTATGAACAGGTCACTCATCTCTTTTGACATCCCAATTTTTTTGTCAATAAAGGCCAAGGGAATCTCAGAACCATTTCTGCAGACTTTTGATTTTTAGCAAGTGATTTGCACAAATGATGCTGAACTCATTGAATATTATCACTATGTAAGATATATGCATAAATACTCATATATACATATAAATAGTTATGTGTATACACACACATAAAAAGTTACCCACGGAGATGAACATATATAGGGTGTTCCAATAACTTGGACTGATTTTAAATGTGAATTAAGTTTAAGTGTCTAATGATTTTTCTTCTTTTTCTTTCAGATTTAACAACTTAAGTCCTTGGCAATTTCATCCATGGAAAGATTAACAATCAAACAATGTGTTAAAGTTATCGAAGCCTATTACGAAAATGGACGTTCAAATAGAAATGCATTTCGCACACTTTGCGATTTTTTGGTCAACATAATCGACCAACCAAGAGTGCAATTGGAAACATTGCTCATAAATTCAAACAAACTGGGTCGGTGGTGGATGTGAAAACACTATTGCATGCTCATTTATGACATCCAGCTGAAAACATTGCTGCAGTGCACGAGAATGTGGCCAAAAATCCAGACACCACTATTTGTCATTGTGCACAGGAATTGAACCTCAACACAACAATGTTACATCGAATTTTGACAAAATTCAATTGACACAAGAACTGAAAACTTGCTGACCATTTGGAGCAGTGCACATTCGTCAATTGGGTGCACAAGCAAAGACACGTTGATGAATATCTTTTGCAAAAAGTCCTCTTTAATGATGAAACCCATTTTCATCTTGGTGGATTCGTTAATAAGCAGAATTGTTGCATTTGGACTGATGAAAATCCAAGGAAGATTGTTGAAAAGCCACTGCATCCACCAAAGGTCACTGTTTGGTGTGCATATTTTGCTAGTGGAATCATTGGGCCGTGTATTTGAACAACCATTTTCATAATAGGCTTCGATAACTTTAACACATCATTTGATTGTTAATTATAGCAATTCAAGCAGACCACATATATTCATACTTGTAAACATAGGTCTTGGTACAATATATAATGTATGCTTACTATATTTATTACTAATATGAAATGTATACAAAATTAAATCTATTTCATATTAGCATTATGGATTGCAGTGTAGTCCTACTGAAAGATCCAGCCATTTTCAGACAAGCCATGGACGTCAGTTAATAAGGACACACTCTCAAACATGCCAGTCTAAGCAGCCATGGTTTGATGCCCCTGTATAAACTGAAGCTCCATTGTGCCTTGGAGGGAGATTGCACAACAAATCATGGTGAAACCTCCTCAACTGTGTTGTGTAGACAATGTTTCCAGCAACATTATCCTTATTGTGGATGTCATTATCAATAGTTAAATGTTTCTCACCAGAGAACAAAACCTTCTTCCACTTTTCTATGGCCTATGTTTGGCGCTTCTCAGGAAAGTTTAACCAAGCTGTTTTGTGGTATGGAAGGAGATGTGGTCTTTGAAGATGTTTACAGTTTTTAAAGCCTTCTCAGAGATGCTCTCTTATTGTTCTTCAGCTGCATTCTGTGTCCGTAAAGGCCTTAATCTGGCTCAATGATCAGCTGTTGTTGATAACCCATCAAATCTTCCTGCTCATTGAAATTTCCTTGGACCAACCATTTGAAATTCTCATTCCATATCTCTCAGCATATTTTAAGAAATTTACAACAGTAGTTTTACTACATCTAATGTCACCAGATATGGCACGTTGAGAGAAATCTTGCTTTTGCAGCTCAACAATTCTGTCAAGTTCAAACACAAATGACTAAATTTTGTTGTGTGTTTACCAATTAATGCTTCATTTAAATATGGTCTTGAACTTTTTACCAGCTCATGTTTAGCCTAATTTCCGAGTATTCAAATTTTCCCTATTAAATGCTAAAAAAGAATTTCATGTTTATTTTTCCTTTTTTATTTTCATTTTTTAAAATTCTACCAAAATATGTGGTTGAGTCTAACAATGCAAAAGGTATATTTTTTCTTTATTTTCATTGTCCATAAGATTGTGGTCAGCAGTGTATATAAATATGTATAAAAAGGTGTTGAAAAACTTCTTCATTCAATCCACTTTCCAAAATCAGTATAGAGATGTTGGATCCCAGAAATAACGATTTTGGGAAGTTGATTGGTCCAAGAACTTTTCAGCATACCCTCATCTATCTATCTATTAAACATGTGTAAATGCACACACACACACACACACACACACACACACACACACACACACACACACACATATATATATATATATATATATATATATATATATATATATATATATATATATATAAACATATATTGTTAAATATAATAGACAGTGAATGTCTATTATGTTTGACAATAAGTCAATCTAAACTCTGTATATTTGCTTTAATTTTGGGTGAAAATAAAGACAAAAATTGTCCAACATTTGGATATTTTTTTTTTAACTGTTCATTGATCTAAGCTTTCAGCTCACATGAGCCATCTTCTGTGTGGTTATGGCTCAAATGAGCCAAAAGCTTAGATCAAGAAACAGCTTGCAAATTGGTCAGTAGTAAATTTCACTCAAACAGCTTCTTCCTGAGAACCAATGCTCTGTGGAACTGACTCCCAATCTTAACATGTTCATATCTAAAGTTAACTGTTATCTTCTTCACCTAACAATAAAAAACTACCACTTAATATAACCCTCTACCTCGAGTGTCCCTCAGGCCTTGTACAGTGTGAACCTTACCATACAAAAAAAGAAAAATAAAGTATACTAACTGTTGTGTCTACTTAAATTTATATCTTGGCCAACCTATGAACTTTCCAGCCAACCCTTATATGCTGTATCTTTCATTAACAAAACACACCCCTTCCAGATATAGTTGATCATGTCTCTCTACATTTTCTTTAATACTGGTAAATTGTGAATTGCTACAACAGTTTTTGGATAAAGCCTTGGAGTTGTTTCCTGTTCTAATATCCATGATTTTGAATTCAGTTATCCTTCTCATAAATTGGTTGCCATACAAATGTAAACAAGCCCAACCTGTCCTGCTATTTCCCCCACCCCATATATGGGGGTAGAACAGAGCAATTTGAACCTTTTTTCTAAAGGAATTCCTGTGTAGTAAAAACAGACTTAGCTAGGATTTGAAACTGACCTTTCCAATTCTGTTTCCTGTGTCAATAACCATCAGACAAAATAGTGTTAGATTCGACCCTGTTATCCTACTGTATCTGATTCTGTATGCGTATATATATATATATATATATATATATATATATATAATGTATGTATATATATATATTGTTCTAGTTGTAAAAAGTGGGAAGAAATGTAAGTAAACATCAAGTAAAACTAAGTGTCCAGTTACAAAATGTTTAGAAATCTTTCAGTAAAAATATATTTGTCATGTGTACAAATAATAACTTCCTTTATCTATTTCCTTCAAATTCAGGTGAACTGAGAGAAAGACAGAAATTTATGAGCCTATTTGAAATGTTCTTTGGACCAATGAAAACCTTGACTTTACTGAGATTTGTCAATGAGCTGAGAAAATGATGAAAACAAATTTGTGAACCTATGTGAAATTTTCTTTGGACCAATGAAAACCTTATCTTCACAGAAATTAATGATTAAGCCTAGAAAAGAGAAAGAAAAGAAAATACTGAGCCTATGAGAAATCGTTTTTTTTTTATATAAAATAAGAATAATAAATAACATTAACAAGAAAAGAGTGTCTGAGGTCATGTGAAAGGATTCTTTTCTCGTCATGCTTCCTGCTTGAAATTTTTGCCAGTGTCAAATTACCATACACTTGGCACTTCAAAGAATGTTATTTCAACAATCCAAGAAAGCTAAGTATTTCAAACTATTTCTCTTCATCTACTTTTTAATGTATGTAACCATATATCTCATCTGTAAACAACAAACTCTCTTACATTTGTTTTAAAATGTTTTTAATATTATTTTGTGTCAGATCATTTAATCTGTTGTATGAACATTTCCTT
>OZ038504.1:33127858-33150358 GCA_964036315.1 Acanthosepion esculentum | reverse complement strand
ATATATATATATATATATATATATATATTTAAGCTAATACTGCACGACACTTCGACAGAATTGAGTCACTCTCAGTCACTGTGTGTTTATCTGAATATAAAAATAAACACGCTAAAATTCACCTTCCTCCCGTACTGTACGCTGACGGCTTAGTGGGAGAAGTTCGGACTGACGCAAATTCAGTCGGGTTTCGATCCTAGCTAGAAGCAAACGGACATCTAGCCACACTGATGAGCTGTGAAACACCGAAACAGTGTGTCTGTGGATGACAAATATATATATATATATATATATATATATATATATATATATATATACAGAGAGAGAGAGAGAGAGAGAGAGAAATTAAGGGGGATTTGAATAATCATAATTAATTCACCGAGTCTAGAAGAATCCTCAACAGAATGCAGAAAGCACTGGATGGCCATTTTGTCCTATTTTTGGGACTCATCAGCAGTGCACATCCACTACTGAACCTGGATCATTACGATATGACACAAGCATCATACCCACTGGACCAACGTGTCTCGGTGATGGAGAGGTAACAAACCAAACTCAGTATAGCACCAGCTCTTCACAAATCCCCCTTAATTTATATATATATATATATCTCACTGCTTGAACCAGCTTCTAATGTTCCAGATGGGGTGGCTTGGAGACAGAAGACATGACTCATGGAGGCACAGTCTGTTGGTAGAAGTAGACAGGGATGAGTCACATGACAGAACTGTTGATGAGTCCCAAAAATAGGATGAAATGGCCGTCCAGTGCTTTCTGCCTTCTGTTGAGGTTTCTTCTATTGACTTGATGAAATAATTATGATTATTCAAATCCCCCTTAATTTATATATATATATATATATATATATATATATATATATATATATAAAATCTTTTGTCAAAAAAAATGATAGCTATTTACCATGTGAATCCTGCCTGCACTCTGATTTTGCAGCCTTGTTATTTTTAAGGCAGTACATCCTTTATTTGAAGATCAGAGCAACATGATCTTCCTATCCCTCCAATTGATTAAGTTCAGTGAATATCTACACTTGTACTATCCTCATAAATTTCTTTAATTCATTTGGTTTTGTTAATAACTGCTTCAAGCTTTCCAATTTAAAAAAAGTTAAACTTGTCCAATGGTAACCTGAAAGTAGAAAAAATAAGCTTACACATATCTTACATTTTGATATAGCTTTAGAAAAATGCCTAAAAATGTATAGAAAAATTCTAAATAAGTTATTTTTGCAAAAATGACCTTTGGACACTGATCAATTTTTGCATTCTTGAAAAACTTTTTTTGTTTGCTTAAAAAAGAAAGCTAATATAAATGTGCAAAAGCAAATGACATTTGCACGTGTAGGAAGATAATGGTTCTTTTGCAGACACAGAAGCTGCCAATTAAAGAAGTAAGTATTTAAATGTCAGAAGATAGGAGGTAAAATCAGAATTATCAGACTTAGTGTGTGATAAAAGAAAGAATGTGAAGGGTTAAGAAGTCTCTCTATTTCAGACACCCAGTGACAGAGAGTAATTCTGGCTGTTAAGGAATGGAATCAATCTCATTTGAGAAAAGTGTTTGAAATGTCTTTTTTTCAGTTGCAAGATGATGATGGAATGATATCATGATCTCGTTTGGAATAAGAAGAAAGAACTTGTTGTCAGGATCCCAGGAATTGAAACCGAGCTGTCAACTGTGCTAATGCTTGAGAGAAACTTGGTATTCATAAAGAACAATTAGTCTGATAACAGAGCAACTTTAAACATTGGAGGAGTAGAATGTCTTATAGTTTTTAGAGGATCAATTTAAAGAAGAAGATGAATAGTAAGGAAGATAAAATTATAAGTTGATAAGAGAATTGGCAGCTGACCTAATGATATCAACTGGTTAACGATTAGAAGTGATTTTTTAATTGATGACTGGTTTTAGTAATAATAACTAGAGAATAAAATCCTTCTGTTTATCAGACATGTCCATGTAAATTTAACAGAAGTTTATAAGTTCATAGGAATATAATAAAAGCTAAGAAGTTTATAGTAGCTTAATAGAAGTTAAGAAGTTTATAGGAGCTAAGAGGTTTATAGAAGTTTAATAGAAGTTAAGAGATTTATAAAACTTAAGAAGTTTAATAGAAGTTAAAAAGTTTATAGCAGTTAAGAAGTTTATAGGAGTTTAATAGAAGTCAAGAAGTTTACAGAAACTAAGAAGATTTTAGAATTTTAATAGTAGTTAAGACGTTTATAGTAGTTTGATAGAAGTTAAGAAGTTTATAGAAGCTAAGAATTTTATACAAGTTTAATAGAAGCTAAGGAGTTTATAGATTTTTTTAATAGAAGCTTAGACGTTTATAGAAGTTTAATAAAAATTAAGAAGTTTATAGAAATATAATAGAAGCTTATAGTTTATAGACAACATGACAAGTACAAAAGATAAATGCAGAACTTGATAAGAGAACTGGCAGTTGACCTAACATGAACTGGTCAACACATAGAAAGGACTTTTTAAATGATGACCAGTTTCAGTAAGTAATAAATAGAGAGTTAAATCCTTTTGTTTATCAGATATATCAAAATGAAGTCAAGTAAGAGATATTTTGTCATTTGAATTTCAGATTTTCTAATCTTGTGGGGAAAAATGTAATTACTGGTCAACACGTCCAAAAGGATTTAAGCAATTCTTAGGTGTTATCTACATAATATTTGTTGTAGATTTGAACCAACCCACAACAAAGAAAAAGGTGAGAAAGGTTTTTAAATATAAAAATATTAAATATTTTTATTTTTGTGTTTTTAAAACTAAATTTGTCTCACTGTGAATGAGTGTTCCTTCAATCCTTGTTTTTTGTTGTTTGTTAAGATGAAAAAAAATGTGATTTATTTGTGTATATGTGTGAGTAAAAGAAGCAAGAGAGAAAGTGAGGAGGAAAGTATAAGTGTCACATATCTCGATGAGAAAGACAGGTGAATGAGTGAGGGAATCTCTTTTAAGTTGCCGTCATGTACTGTTGGTACATGTATCTTTTTACTGCTTGTCTGGTCCAGATACTTTACTTATATACTCTTCAAAAGGATCACAAATCATGTTTTTATTGTCTGCAGGAATGTGACCTGTTGGTTAAAAAATGTTAAATATTTATTTTCAAAATATAAATTTGTTAACTGGAATCTTGCGCAAATCCTCCGGCTCAGAAACCATTTTTTTATCATTTCAGTGTTTGACTGTCTTAGTGTTTATTTCCCTCTTTGCTTCACACATTATTACTCCTGTTATAGGTAACTGACTACTACAGTGAAAATCTATTGTCTTATTGTTGCTCTTTTCTTAAATATATTGCCATCTGCTTGTAGTTGAGAGTGTAGAACATTTTAATCCTTTATAGAAAGTTTTCTTCTTCTTCTATCTATTATTTTTAATCATTTCACCCCAAGCAAGGCAATGAAGCTACTAAGATGCAGGAAGTTAGTGAATGTGAAAAAATATAAGAAAGTGAAACATTATTAAGAAGCAAGAACAATAAATGAGGAATTCAGAAGACAGAAGATAACGACTGACATTGTATTTAAATTTTTGAAGATTAAAGTCGACTGGAAAGCAATAAGTCAGAAAAAGTTCCACAAGTGAGAAGTGTGAGAAAGGAAACTGTTAGGATAAAACTTATGCACCCACTTCTCCACAAACTTTCCATCGAGCAACATGGTGGTCAATTCTTGACAAGTTCACTGATTGTGTCAAAGCTGGCTCCTGTACATTGATTAATTGACTGATTTATTTTTGATAGCTTATCAACATTTTACAGGTCATTTAAAGAACTTTCTGGAGACAATAATGACTTACTGATAGAAGTCTTACTAATTAACCCATAACTGGGAGAAGCAGAAGTGGATTCATACCTTTGCTAAAGTTATTTGCATGTAAGTGAATATAATGAACCCAACTGGAATATGAACCCAGTTCTCTGATTTCCACTTCCAAGCTGTTAACCATTATACAAGCTGCATATCTGAGCTTATAGCAACTGATATTCCCAGGCAGTAACCTACCTAGGTACTGACCAGGGTAGATGTTGCTTAACCCATTACCTTAAAGTGAGATCAATACAAAATAAAGCAAATTATGATTTAAATCAGTATTTCTCAAACTTTTTCAGCAATGGCACAGTTAAGAACAAATGAAAATATTAGGACACAATCAAATTGCAGGATGTCATCTTTGATGCTAAACATTTCTGTTATAAAGTCCAAATAATCAGTCTGATGATGGCTCATGTGAGCCAAAAGCTTAAACTGATGATCAACATAATAAAGAGGTATCCATATCTTGGACAAATTTTTTCTTTATTTTCTCCTGAAAGTGAAGCCATTATACAAAGCTTGGAACGGCTCATGATAAAACATGACAAACATTTGTTGTCTGTTATATTTAACAATATATGTCTGAATAATGATACACTAATATATATATATATATATATATATATATATATATATATATATATATATATATATATATATATATTAACTGCCTAAATACACAAATATATACATTAGTATTTACATTAGTCGGACTATTGTCCTCATCTTTGTCGCCATATTTGTCACAACGTTTTGGCCGTTGTACGCTCCGGCCTTCTTCAGGTGGTTGGAATTTTGAAACAAACCCTTTATTTCGATCACTGGGGTAGACTGTTCTAGTTCCACGAGCCATGTTTGATGGATGTCAGTTATCAGTTATCTCCTGCTAATTTTCCCTCTGAAAGTTCTCCACTGCCTGAACCGGGTATTGAAAAATGGCGACAAAGATGAGGACAATAGTCCGACTAATGTAAATACTGTACATAATACCTCATCTCAGAAATATAGACAAATATATACATATATATATATATATATATATATATATATATATATATATATATATATATATATATATATATATATATATATATATATATATATATATATATATTTGTGTATTTAGGCATTAAATTCTCTTTTAAGCTTGTCTGATTGAATAAATTACAGATATTATTTAATTCTTGGGAAAGTACCTGGGACTATAGCACATTTCTCTCATCCTTTAACATCAATACATGGAAGGTTATTCGTGAGTATGAATGGATTTTGTTAGAAATTAGCAGACATGCTTAAATATATATATATATATATATATATATATATATATATATATATATATATATATATATAATTAATACAAATATAAAGTTTTCTACTTAGCTGATTGGTGTTACCTTCAACATTACAAATTTAGAGTCTCCTAGATGACCCCCTCCCCAGAAAATCACTCTATCCACAATTGACTGTTTATATTTCTTGTTTTTCTTTTATATATTCACTTTTCATTGGTGCAAGGTTGATTTTTTTTCATTGTGTCTGTGTAAGTACATGTTCAAGTGAGGGCGTGTGCAATCACTTGCCTGCACGCATGTGTAGAATGTCATGGTTATTTCTCTTTTACGTAGTTTCTTTTGGCTCTTTATATACTCTCTCCTTATTGCTTTTATACTTTTTCTCTCACTTTCAGTTGGCACAGTGCCAATTGTAGTCTGCCACAAAAATTCCTGATTATATTGTCAAAAGTAGATCTGTTGAGGAATTATTGGACCATTGTAATAGTGACTACTGGAGATCAATTTAAAATTATGAAAAGACTATCATTATTGTATAAGCAGGTCATGTTAGAGGCTCACACCAAGAAATCAGTTCAAATTCAAGTTGAGTTCTTCACATTCACTTTCATTCAAATACCTCTTAAAGAAGTATAAATCCATCTCTTCTCTCCTCGGCTATGCAATGTCAATCGCTATCTACTGTCCACCTGAATATTCTCTTCTCTTTCTGCTCATCATTAATATTTTTGTTTCTAATTATTCCACACCCTGTAACCAGTGGTGGGATTCAGTGGGTTTGCACATGTTCACATGAACCTGTTCTTGGGATTTTATGAGCTCAGAGAACCTGTTGCTAGGGGCAACCCGAAGAAACTGCTAATTTTAGATTGTCTTTCAAATTGTAGTCATATAATCGGTTGGAGATGCAAATTCAGGTGATCAAATAAAGGTTAAGACAAATTCCATGAACTGCTGAAATATTCAAGAAATAGTTATTCCCTGTAAAGAAAAGAAGAAAAGCTGAATGGCATCAGTAAAATTTTCATCACATCATTCCCAATAATGATTTGGAAAATGTCCTGAAAAAATTTTCATAATCCTGTAATTTTTTTAAAGTGTACAAAAAGCAAAAACTATTATGAATATCATTGCTATCAGTTCTTCCTAGGCAGAAAATGGTTTTTCAAGAATGAATATTATATACTTAGATAAAAGCTGCTACCTTACAGTGGAAAATGCAGCAAAATTGATGACAATTAATCTTAATGGTCTTGCCTTAGATTTATGGGATTCCACTTTTCGTTTAAACTTGGCTTACAAAAATCTCAGTGCTGATGACAACAGAGTGTGGCAAAAAAAAGCTGAAGACTATGATGACAATCAAGTGGCTATTTCGAAATTTTTAAAATGAAAGATCACGAATAAAAGATTTTAAAGCATTTCTTTTAATTATATTTCCTTTCAAAATGATAACATAGGTTAATTTTGGTACTTTTGACTAAGTGAAAGAAAAATTTGCTTTATTCCTAAATTATATCTATTTAGTAAAGTATAGACTATGGAAAAATGAGGAAACCCATTGCTATTAAGACCTGTTGTTGAGAGAACCTCTTCTTAAAATTTTTTAATCCCATCACTGCCTTTAACCTCTTGTGTTTTAGTGGCATAACTGACTTGTTTTGGGTGATACCAGTTAAAAAAGAAAATAAGTTAAATAGCAAAGCAGACATGGCTCTCTATTTAGAGTTGGCAACCAGTCTAGGAGAAGAACAACTTTGAATTCAAAACTGTATGCAGCCATTAATAAGATTCTAAAGCACACAAAGACTCAAGGATCTCAACTCTGACTGATAAAATAGGTGGGCATCATTATCTTTATTTTGATATTATTCTAATATCATTCATTTTAACATCATATTTTGATATGTTCAGTGATGTGAGAGAATTTGCTGCAACATCTCTTTATTAGGTTGAGTCATAAATAATTGTCATTTTTGGATATCAATTTTATTTTTCAAAAAATAAAGTACAATTACTCAATTATATCTTTACCATTATTTATAATGACTTGTTAACACTTGTCTATATTTCTAACATGAGGTATTGTAACTATTTAAACTATTTACATTGATCAGACTGTTTTTCTCATCTTTACTGCCATATTCACAATGTTTCAGCTGTTGTACCCACTTGCCTTCTTCAGGTGATATTTGCTAGAATTTCAAATCAAAACCTTTATTTAGTCAGTGGGTGTAGATTGTTCTAATTCCATGTACCACGCCTTTGGATATATGAAGGAAGTGCTACAAGAGAGAAATCTGAGAGAATGAATTGTCAGCATAGAATTTATATATTATAAACTCCCTTAAAAGCCGCTCTTTTGGGCAACATTTAAACTAGCTACTGTGGAGGGCTCTTGATTGGGCCTTTGGCTTGTTCAGTAGTTTGAGAGTCCCTAAATCTTTGAATATTCTCAGTATTGGTAGCTCTCCTGGCTGCCATTTGACCTGGGTTTTCAATTGCACGGGACTTTCTTTTCTTTGCTGCAGCCTTGGCTCTTTTGATTGCAATCTGGTCCTCTGTTGTCAAAGATTTCTTTTTGTGAGGCATACTGCTGCCAAATACGATAGGCAACAATAAGCTACAGAAGAACTCAAAATTGATTGCTGCATTTAAGTATTGCATTAATATTTAAGCTTACCTTTTAAAAGTTCAACGATAATTCTTCTTCTGCCACTTAATTTAAAGATAATTTGATGTACAAACAATTATTTTTATTTCATGAGTGACTTTCGCTGGATTTTGCAATTAATTTCAATTACTGCCAAATTTATTTCCAAGTTATAAAAATTGTTATCATACAAAAAATTTGTTGCAAAAATTCGGTAACAAAATCACTAAAAACAATCACAGTAAGGAAAACTTGGGAATGCAAAATTTCAGGATTGTGGGTTCGGATCCAGCCCAAAATGTTTTTAATTTGCTCACAGAGCTGGCCTGATTCCAAAATGGTATGATATGTTGGGCTACAGCCTCTAGGAGTAAAGTTGAAAAAGTGTGACACACTGACATTCACATTTATTTATATATATATATTAACTTATAATTTAAGGGGAAAGATAAAATCTACACAGCATTTTAAATATGTATCAAATTCAAAAACACTTACTCCACAATGCCGCAGACTGCTCATCAACATGAGATATTATACTCATGTTAATTTTATGAGTCCACTCTTTCATGCTGGTTCAAGGCATGTTGGAAGAGAGTGTTTGAAAATTTTCCCCCTGTAGGTTGACAATTCTTTCTGCAGTAGACTGTGTAACAACCAAGTCTATAGGACCCAGTTTGTCCTGCTATTCAACCCATAGCTGGAGGGAGAAGAGATAGATTTTTACATTTCCCAAGGGTATTTGCATGTAAGTGAATGCAATGAACCTAACTGGAATTCGAACTCAGCTCCATGATTTCTCATTATGAGCTGATATCCATCAGGTATCAAATTAGTAATCTGCAAAATTTTGAACTTTTAGGCATTTATAGTTAAATCATTAAAAATTTTATACTTTCAATTAACATAACTTAAGACATAGAATTTCACATCTTTGTTGTTATGAAATAAAATAAGACATATCTCGGCTGATTTGCAGGCAAATAAACTAACATACTCAAGAGTGAGAGTCAGATGTGAACGGGACAAGGCCCCGTCACGGTCGAAAAATAAAATAATATTTCAAAGTGCTTCTATTTTTTGACAAATAAAAACGCTTCCCTCCTAATTATACTCGCATCGTTTTTCAAGCCTGTTAAGCCATAAAAAAACGCCATAAAAAGGGTCACACGGGGAAGTACAAAGCAGTCAACGGGAGGCCGGGGAAGAGATCTGTCACGGTCAGTCTAAGCAGTCAGCAGCAGTCAGCAGGAGGAATGCCACGCCAACCAGTGGGAACTACTATGAGAGATCAACCCGGATCGGCAGCCGGCTTATGAACTATACCACAAGGTAGCTGTCCCAAACCCACACGTTCCTATTGAAATAAATCACGTAAATATATTTCTACTGTTGTCGTATTTCTGTCTTGCAACCATACGCTTGTCTATAACAAAGTTAAAAAAATTACTGCTAATAAATCAACTTTATTTCTCAACATTCGAGAACATTGTATTACATGGTTGTCTATAACATTGTTAAATATTCATACAGATCCTTATGTCTACTACTTGGTCTTTGCTTTTAGTAAAAAGCGGAAACTATGTATGAAGTAGTCAGTGAAAGTTAAAATGTTTTCTAATTTATTTCTGGTAGCATGGAAACTTTGTCATCAAGACTAATAATGTGGCCATTATAATTTAATTTGTTTGTTTTTCCAATTATAATTTCCTAATTTATATGAATTTTTAAAGTGTTTCTTCACAAACACTACAGATACATTTGTCTTTGAAAAGGAGGAAGTAAAAAGTTTAGAGAACTATATTAAGCAGTTTAAAGCTTGTGTTAAGCCAAGTGTCATATTTGCGATTGTCTCTTTTGTAATGCTGACAAGAAACAAATGAATCTGTTCTCAAGAAACAATGCCAGATAATGAAACAACGCAAATATAATTGCATAGGAAAAAAGACAATTTTAATCAACTTATTTAAGAGGGTCATTCAATAAATAAGGTGAATTTTTCGGTATAAGGACTTCTAATACAGATAGAAGCTTACTCTTTTTTTTATTGTTTTTTGCTTTACTTCTCTTTCACATGGATTTCATTTCTTTTGCAGATTAAAAAAAAACTTTGAGAGTTTTGGCGATTAACAAAGATGGCCGACCAAGAAGCATGCTCCAGGATTGAACAGCGGTCAGTTATCAAGTTTTTGGTTGCTGAAGGGTGCAAACCAGTTGAAATTCATAGGAGAATGTCAACTGTGTATGATGCCACATGTTTCAGCCAAAAAATGTCTACAAGTGGGCTAAATTGTTTAAAGAAGGACGGAGCAGTGTTGAGGATGAAGACAGGCCTGGGAGGCCTACAGAAGTGAGGTCTCCTGACGTGATCTAATCAATCAATGACCTCATTCAGTCTGACAGTGGATGACATTGCAAGGACTTTGAGCTTATCTGTTGGGACAAATGCAGGGGTCATCAGTCAGAAGGAGTCATCTTGCATCATGACAACGCAAGGCCTCACACAGCAGCCCAAATGGTGCAAACCACCAACGAGCTGGTCTGGGAACTGCTCCCTCATACCCCTTACAGCCCAGACCTTGCCCCTTCAGATTTTCACCTGTTTGGTCCCTTGAAAGCGTTCACGAGAGGCACGAAGTTTAAAAGTGACGATGAAGTCAAAAGTATTGTGAGTGACTGGCTGAAACATCAGTCCAAAGATTTTTACGCTGAGGGAATACGGAAGCTTGTGCACAGATGGGAAAAATGTGTGACAGTGCTCGGAGACTACGTTGAAAAAAAAAGAAAAATTAAGCTTCTATCTGTATTAGAAGTCCTTATACCGAAAAATTCACCTTATTTATTGAATAACCCTCGTATATATAAGATTAGCCCAGAAGGCATTACTGAAAGAAGGTATCTGACTATCCTATATGCTCTACACAGTGCAGAGATGGAGGAAACATATACAGTACAATCAAATGAGGAGAGAGATCATTTTAATCCTGAGTCCCACAACAAATTTGGCAGAAGATGTCAACAATTTCAAAATAAGCAAATAGAAAACATAAACTGATCTCCTCTCTATCTATACTTTGACATATGTTGAAGTCTGTTGTAAAATGTTTAATTATTTCCTTGGAAGGTTTGTGTCACCTTCTTTGAATCCTGTGAACTGGTGCTACAGATTCATAAACAAAGAACTGTACCACATAACAGAATACGCATCTCTTGAGTACTACCAACAGCAAAAACAATTAAAATGTATAGGACATGTAACTCAAATAGAAAATAATTACATCATCAAGATATCAACCTTCAAATAAAAGGGTAGGAAAGAAACCCACATGAATACTGGAAAGAGCAATAAAAGATATTGGACTAGAAAAACCTATTTCCCTGAAAAATTGTTTTAAGAGAAAGATTTCATGACTTTCAATCTAAAGCAGTATTGGCTGGTTGGTCAATGAATGCCAAATGATTCCTTGTAGGGAAATGGCTAATATTGTTAAGGGGGTCAGCAGTTTGTAGTGGCATTGTCTCATTTGCTTAACCGGGGTTTAAGCTGTAAAATTGCCCAACAGATTTCAGACACAAATGAATTTTTGCCCGTATATAAACAAATTATTAGAAATTCTTTTTGGAAAAGGTTAGGGTTATTTTAATTAGCAGGTGGGAGAGGGTAGCTCAACAATATTTGTTTAATAACAATGAAGAGTTCAATCCTTGGGAGGGTTAGCATTAACACTCTCCATAATAGGCATCTGAAAGGTGGAAGCGTGTAGGGTGGGCTTATTAGCAATATTTGTTGGCCAAGGACAAAGATAATAGGCATCTGAAAGGTGGAAAATAATAGAACACATTGGGATATTTTCTTGTTATTGTGATGAAGTATATACTTCTGATAGGTTGTTGTAGAGATATTATTGTGGTCACATGTGGTTTTCTTGTATATGATATGAGACATGATTCAGGGACTGAGAAGTTTTCTGGTGCGGGGGAATGAGATACTTCTTGTAATTAAGGCATCCTGTGGCTGAAGATAGAAATAAAAGAGAGGGTTGGTGACCTTTACTTTTATGCTGGTCTGTACAATGCCACCTAACACATATTAGAAGTTCTAGGTGGAGTAATCGGACAAAGATATATACTTTCACTAAATAGCCACAGAGTTTCAAAAGGGATGCAGTTAGGGATAATTGCATTTATACCAAGGATTTATTTTTACATGTCGGCTGGTCTTAATGAGAATTATGCTTATCTTCTTCTAAGTGCCATGTCTGTTAGTGGGTCGACTATATCCACTTGGAATCTACTCAATGGGACGGCATGTTATAGCAAAATGAAAAAGATTCTAGGTCTCAGTGGAATAATCAACTTTGTGAATCTTGAGGGAAACATACATATGTGTCAGCTTGGAGTAATGTTGAGTCAGCTGTCTATACTTATTTAGTATGAAGTAGTCTTTGTACTTATTTAGGATCTGTGGCAGCTTCCTCTTAGTTTTTAGGGTCTGATCCTTTTCCAGTTTACTGTAGCTGTCATCCCCAATATTTTGGAGTATTCCAACATTTCCACTGAATTATTGCCTTTGTTAGTTGGCAGTATGATGATACTAGTGTCACTCTGCAAGGTCTTCATTACCAACCTTTCTTCCCTTGTGATGTTTGATTTAGGCGACTTGGCCTTTTCTAGTGCTTGTCTCACTTTCAATCTTAGCTCATTTGCCTAGTTCTTTGGGATATTTTAGCCAACCTCCTCCACTAGAGCTCTGTCTAAGTATGGACTCACCTTATAGTAGTGGCAAAGTTGAGTCTCTTGTTCAGCACTGATTCCACAGATGCCCTCTTCTACCAACTGCTGATATTGAGATTTGTTCTCAATGAACCATGGTGGGCCTTGTTGCTGCTTTAATTCTGTTCTTTCCCCTATGCAAGCGTCTATATTAACCAAGGCTTGACCATTTGAAATTCATGACTGTCCATGTCTTGCTGGATTCTGTATTTGTCCAATTCAAGCATATTATTTTGCTAAGCCGTTTACTTCTGCCTCAATAGCAAGTCTGATCAGTTCAATATGGTTAAATTGACAGCTGATCTCAAAAAAGACCTACAGTCTGTTGTTAACAGAGTGAAAGAATGACTTGTTAATTTTAACATCTCTAAAACAAAACTGCTCTCTATTAATCATCTGAGAGACCCCTTTCTACCTTCCATCAGCATGGCTGATGCTATCCTCCAGGAAAATGAATTGTTGCACCTTCTCAAGTTAACATTCTCAGCTAACATGAAGTTAAAAAACTACATTGAATCCAATTCTAGGTCAGCTGCTAAGAAAGTTGGTCCACTATGTCATGCTAGACAATTTTTCTCTCCAGAATCTATCTTCCATATCTGTATGTTTACCATTTACCCATGCTTAGAATATTGCTGCAATATATGGTCTGGTGCTTTTGCTATGTATTTAGAGAATCTTGATAAAAGTCAAAGAATAATCTGCAATATTATTGGTCCTGACCTGGCATTTCGGTTTCACTCATTTTCCCACCACTGTAAGTTGCTTCCTTGTGCCTTTTCCATAAATACTTTTGTGGCAACTGTTTGGATGAGCTCTTCACTATGCTACCTAAAATTCATGAATTTAAGCACAATATTGAATTGGCAACAAGATCTCATCAAATTACAGTTGATTTGGCTAGATTTAACTGTAAGTTCTATGCTAGTAGTTTCTTTTCTCACACTTCTTGCTTGTAAAACTCTCTTCCAACTCTATGCATTCCTGCCAATTTCACTTGATTTACAGCAGCCAAACTGAGCGGTTGCTTTTTTAGCCTGAGCCAAGGTGCCAGGGCTGTGGTTAAATCCTTCTCCAGCAAATGGTACAGCTTACAAGACCTTAGTCCTGTTTCCTTTTGGGTATATATCTTCCCTAAATATAGAAAGAAACTTCAGCTCACAGTGGTTAATTTGGGAAAACCCAAGACTAACCATTTCCCCTTTGTGAAATATGTCCTCACCTGGGACATATCAGATGAATCTAACCTGTTTAAATCTGGAGTCCTAAACATGGCTTCTCCAGAAACACAGAAGAATCTCAATATTATATGTAAGGCCCTTCCTTTTTGTTTCTCCTTACACTCTGCTTGCAGTCTAGAAATATGTTATATTGTTCTCTGCATGGGACATGTGTATATATGCATATTCAGTTTTGTGTATGTCTTTATGGTATAAAAGTCTCTTTGAGAACAAAGTATGTTTGTCATTCATTCTCTTTTCAGCTATTCTGTTCCATTTGTGAACTATGGTGTTATTAATTATGGATATAATAATTCCCTTAATGGTGGAAACTTAAATGGGAGAATAAATCTTTCTTACAATCTCCCCCATTATAATGATTAATTATTTATTCATCCTAGGGATTAGGTACTATTTCGGAAATCAAAATGAAATTGTTATATTTTCTTTTAAGAATGGATACATTTTTATTTTTTCATAATTCTACAACTTTTTCATACATGATTTGTC
The DNA here is from genome assembly GCA_964036315.1 of Acanthosepion esculentum. Taxonomy (NCBI): domain Eukaryota; kingdom Metazoa; phylum Mollusca; class Cephalopoda; order Sepiida; family Sepiidae; genus Acanthosepion; species Acanthosepion esculentum. The sequence continues at coordinate 33,136,053 of OZ038504.1, read as the reverse complement.
TTTTCAATAATTTTTATGGAAGATAATAAATATAACATCTTTTTTGAAGCAGGTATCAGTTCCTTTTTATGCATTAAGTTACTAATAATTTGAGCTTTCCCTGCCTGAGACTCCTATCTGGGTGATTAATAAAACAATTTACATTTAATCTTCTATTTGAGAGGTCATACTAAAAAAAAATTGTGCCTCCCAACAAGGATTGAAACTGTACCCCAACCCTTTTCATCAGGGGAAAAAGGAGTAAAAAATAGAAGGTGCTTCTATCGAGAGTCACAATTTTTCGTTAGTGGGACTTCTCAATCTATGCCGATTGTTATTAATTGCACTGTTTCAACCTAAATCTTCCTTATTATGCAATGACTACTACAGCTGTCTTCAGATTTAAAATAACCAACTTCAATTCAAATTTTGCCTCTGTAACCTTTAGCGCCTTCTTACCTGTTTGACATGTTTTTCTCTGTTTTTGTACAGACGATATTGCTTTCATCTTCATGAATTTATTTGTTAAAACAAACACTAATTGTGATACTCAGTTGTGAATAAATATAAAGGAAAGAAAAGGAACTACAAAAAAGATTGAAGGAAGAAAATTAGTAATAAAAACAAATGAAGAAATGAAAAAAATCATGGCAGCCTAAAAATGTGGGAATAAAAGAAAAAGTAAAACTGTAAAAGCAAGATACAAATAAAAGGGGGAAAAAGTTAAAGACATAAAAAGAAATCTGTTCAGAAAATGACTTAGGTAATGCTTTTATAAATATTTAAAAGGTTACTTTTTTGTCTAATGAGGAAATCGTAGCAAAACTCTAGTTTGTTTACTTTTTCCACTTATTCTATCGTCTTTTCTTTCATTATTTCTTTTATTTCTTTTTGTTTCTTTTACTTTTCTTTCGTCCTTTCTTTCGTTTTTTCCTTTCATTTTTGTTTCTTTTATTTTTCTTTCACACTCTTTTTCTTGCTTTCAATTACTTTTTCTTCCAATCAATTTTCCCCACTCTTTCTACTTTTCTTTCTTTCTTCCATTTTTCCTTTCTTTTTCTTTCTTTGTTTTACTTTTCTTTCTTCCATTTTTCTTTTCTCTTTTTCTTTGCCTTGCCTTCTTTTTCAATCAATCTTCCTTTCTTTGACCTTTTTCTTTTCCCTTTTTCTTTGCCTTGCCTTCTTTTTCAATCAATCTTCCTTTCTTTGACCTTTTTCTTTTCTCTCTGTCTTTCATTCAATTATGTTTCTTCCATTCTTTCAATTTCCTTTCTTTTTTAAAAAACATAGGCAAATAGACAAATACATCAAATTTCCATTTACCGTAATTCCTTTGTTATTATCATAAATCTGAATATGACTTGTCTTGAGAAGTGCAAAGTAACAAAGTACAAACAACTTTTGGCAATAGAATCCTCATACCAATTTCAGATTATATTTGGAGCTACTAATATCATCTTAACTGAAAGTTCTCTTTTTATTTTATTATTCATTGTGAGAACAACAGGGTTCTTCAATTCTAGACTACAAGCAAACCTACTTCTCTATCAGATCTTATGTACAAGACTGTTTTTATCCAAAACGTATTCATAATGTATCTTTCTTTAGTAATGAGTTCTCATCAGTGAATCAAGACTTAGGGGACGCACACATACACACGCACACGCATACATACAAACACACATACACAAATGCATACATGGCCATTTGTGTGTGTGTGTGTGTGTGTGTGTGTGTGAGTGTGTGTGTGTGTGCGTGTGTGTGCAGTCCTTGGTAAAAAAATGGATCAATTCCAAAATGGCAAAAAATTAAGCTATTAATGGTCTTAACAACAAATGATCAGTCAAGAAATAAGCAACAAATTTAACAACAAATGATTGGTTAGAAAATAAGCAACAAATTTAACAACAAATGATTGGTTAGAAAATAAGCAACAAATTTAACAACAAATGATTGGTCAGGAAATAAGTAACAAATTAAATAAATAGGTAAAGTAATTTAGTAAGGGGCTGTTTTTACCTTCAATTTTTCTTAAATGTGTAAGTCTTGTGGGTAAACTTTTGGACAGTTATTTTTTATAGAAAGCAGAGTCAATGTTATTCCATTCAATGTTGTTTGTTTCAAACGTTTTATGAGTAAATGAAAAATTTTCCCAGGACAATAATGTATTTGTTAGAATATAAGATGTGATCGTATATAATATGCACTCTTATTTTGATGACAAGTTATAATATATATAAACATAGAACCTGTAATGAGAGAAGAAGAATCTTTGACACACTTGCAAGAAGATTGAACATTTGAAGAAAGACATGAAACAACATATCCTCAATTCGATGACATTAATTTGAAGGAATCCAAAAGTGAATAAACCCTTTTTTTATATATGGAAATATAGTCTTGTAATCAGATTTTACTAGCATAACATTACAATATTAGATCCTCCTACAAATAATGTCTTTAAAAATGTTTAATTAGATTTTATTAATTAACATAGGTTTCTATATTATCATTAACCTCTTTCTATCAATTTATAAGTTTCATTACATTGTTTTTGTAGAAGTATTTTCATTTTGAGGAAAAGAAATTAGAGAATGGAGGTTCTACCTATTTACATATTTTTAGAACTAGTACATCAAGATGATTCTCTAAACACCACAGTAGGTTGTAATCAGACGGAGAGAAGTGTGGAAAATGAGATAAAAAATGAATTAAGCAAGTGCACAAATATAGAAAAGGGTCATAAGACAAGGATGCACCTCTCAATGGATTTATTTAACTTTTTTAACAACAAGGCAATCCTAAGAGAAGTTGAAGTCCTACCAGGATTTATTATTGGCAGGCACAATATTAACAGCATGAGAGATGCAGATGACACTGTCTTGGTGCCAGAGACAGAAGGAAAACTTCAGAAATGTCAAGACACGCTAGTAGAGGAAAGTGGGAAGAAAGGACTAATCATCACTCATAAGAAGACAGATGGTTGGTAAAAAAACCCAAAAGGAATAGACTATTGTGCCAGTCACCAAGGCTATTTTGCTGGTAAATATAAATAGTGTTTTAGAAATATATATATATATATATGTGTAATTTGGCAGCAACTTTTCTTTCAAACATGTAGTGTTGAATGTTAAAGACAACATAGTCTTACATATTTTCTTTTGAATTTTCTCATATTCTCTAATGAGACTTTTTATTTGAAAATAGTTTCGAAATATGTATTGTCCATACGATGACCTAGCGCTTTCGAACATCATTGTTCATCTTCAGGGTCAATATATATATATATATCACAGTATATAATTATGTATAACTTTATATATCAACAGTGAAATCCTAATGGATGAAATGCATCACTAAAAAACCTTTTCAGTTTGTCATATTTTTTCTAAATATATATATATATATAAATATATATATATATACATATATATATATATATATGTGTGTGTGTGTGTGTGTGTGTGTAATTGTGTATTTAGGCAGCAATCCTTCATTTATACATGTTTTCATTAAAGACGACAGGTAAGGTACTATAATAAAGCTTTTCATTTAATTTTTCTTGTGTTTAAACAAGTGTTTTCTTTTTGGGACACAGAGTAACATTAGTAACATTTACACCTTAGCACCCAACAAAAATTTAAGATAACAATACCCCAGACACTTCTTATATTTTCCAACTAAAAAAACATACAAGAAAGATTATATACACTTTACTTATTCTTTATCTTATCATTCTGTCAGATTTTGATCCATATTTGATCTACATTTGACTCCTAACTCACAATTTGACTCAGTGTTACTTTCTCTTGTGTCGGATTTCCAACACCCAGATAATAAATAATATTCATTTTGTTGTTTCCACGTCTTACTTTTTCTCATTTTTACAAGTATTTTTGTATATATAAATGTTAGGGACTTTATAATTATTTACACAGAATTATATAGTTAATAAGTTATAATGGAATTTGTCTCTATAGTCAAACCTAACTAGCACTAATAATAATCTTTTTATTCCTTTTTTCCACTACTAAGAACACTAGTTCTTACTATTTCCACTGCTTTTAGCATCAGAACCAGAGATTCATGGCAATTTTTCTAATAGAACCAACTTTTTTCAATATTCTCATCATATGAAATACTTCTACTTTTAGAATTATTTTACCTTTTATTATGAATATCATTTCTCATTCAATAAAAAAAGAAAAGAAAGTGTTATGGCAAAAGAAAAATGAAGTTTTTATTTCCAAACTTACATTTTCTTTCTTTCTATCACTTGTCACTTTCTTATCTCTCTACTTCTGTTGTTTATTGCCATTCTTCAAAACCCAAGTAAAATGGTGCCTCTGCAGATTCTGCAAGTGTCATTTTTACTGCTGTCTTTTGGGGGTCTGCTAGATACCAGATTACATACTTCAGAGAGTCTACCATGGCCACGTTACACTTTCTCATTCAAAGAATTTCCTCTTGGATGCTTCAATCATCATTTGTTTACCACTATTTCTCCTTTTCTTTTCTTCAGGTTTTTTTTTCATTTCATTTCATTTTATTTTATTTTATTTTGTCTTCTGTGTACTATTCACTGTCTTCTGTGTCGATTAATTCAAAATTTACAGCTACAGTATTTTTGGACATGTAATACTTCTGAATCTCATTAACTCCTTGTTTGTTTCAACCAGCTTTCATACCACCTGAGACACAATTTTGGATGTACCTGTATGACAATTAGAAATAACTTCCATGCAAGTAATTCCTCGTTTCCTTTACAGAACTAAGAAACATCAAAGTGTTCATTGAATAAGAATCTCTGTCTTAACATATTCGTTTTTAATTGTTTACCACATGTGAGGGTAGCATTTTGTTTCTTACTAACAAGGCCGAAAAGCCACTGAAGTTAAGGGTAACTGATGGTGCATATAAGAGGAGGAGGTAAGAAGTGCAGTTTATCAACATACAACCTGAAACTTGAAGTGGTTATGTTTGGCGTGATTGGAAAAGCATCCACTCTTCAAATGCAACTTTCTTCTTAATAATGGAATACAAATGGGAATGATTTGTTCAAAAGACACATTGGAGTAGCAAACAATGTCCTCTAAAGACTAAACAAATTAAAACTAATTAAAAAAACAGGAAAATGTTGGTAGAAACAAAGAAAAGATTGCTGAACTTCTATATATCAATTCTCCTCTATGACAAACTTTTCATGAATGAAGGAGATACTTGAGATAACAGAGATGTGGTTCTACAGAAGGATGCTGAGAATACCATGGATGGAACACATAAGCAAACAATGAAGTTTTAAGGATAGTGATAACATAAAGAAAGCTTGTAACTATAATCAGAAAGAGACAGTTGCTACTTCTACAACATGTAATGAGGAAAGAGGGTTTGGAGAATTTGATTCACACAGATCATATTGAAAGGAAACATGGAGTAATCTACCTAATGAGCTTGTGTAAGTGGATGGCAGAACAGGGACTGGGAGGTATAGTAAGAAGACAAAACATTGCTTAGATTTACAAAGTATAGGATAGGAAGTTGTGAAGAGCCATGTTCACCTACCTAACTAGCTTGTGTAAATGGATGGCAGAACAGGGATTGGGAGGTACAGTGAGAAGACAAACATTGGTTACAACTACAAAGTATGGGATAGGAAGTTGTGGTGAGCCGTGATCTAACAAACTTGTGTAAATGGATGGCAGAACAGGGACTGGAAGGGATAGTAAGGTGACAAACATTGTTTAGAGTCATAAAGGACAGGAAGTTGTGGAGAGCCATGTTATCTCATGTACTGAAAAGACACAACACATGAAAGAAGAACAATAAATCTAGAATAGAAAAGAATATCTGTATATATTTCTATATTGTAACTATCCACATTGTTCAAACTGTTGTCCTCATCTTTATTATCATATTCACAATGTTTTGGCCATATAATAGACAGAAAACATCACTGGAAAGTACGAAAACTTAAGAAATCAGCATATATGTTAGGCCACAAAAATCTTCTCAGCCAGCCAAGCATCGCCATGAAAACAATATAAGAACCAGTAATGCAAAGTGCTAGAGAAAAACAACAATAACAACACATTTTAATATGAGCTCTGATAAAAAATGATTACTGAGACATTAGGTTTATAAATCCCAAAAATTCATTCACTGATGTCTCTAAGGCAGAGGTTCCCAACCTTTTTTACATGGCGGCACACTATTGAGTTCTTTAAATTTTCGCGGCACACCTATCACAAAAAATAAATATTTTCCACTCATAAAGCCTTTTTGCAATAAAATAATAAAAAACAAAGAATATTATATAAGAAGAATTTTTATTCCCATAAATCAACATATCCTGTATTCAATATCGAGTATAAAATAATAATCGTGAATGTAAGTGGGACAGTTGTGCATAAAGTTAGATTAGCCTGAAATTGAAAAGATTCAAAATGGTTAGGAAAAGGTAAAAAAAAATGTTTGGGAGTTAGGAGCATTACGTAAAACCTCACATAGTACAGTTCTGTGTTACAACTTTTTGTCTTACAACCTGTGTACTTAGGAATCGTTTTGGTATCGATATTGGGTCTGAATTATTCAGCTCCGATGCCGATTCCCGATACTTTGAAAAACTCCTGATATTCCGATTAATCGTCCCATGACTAATATAAACCATAATAACGCTTACCAATTAGTATGCGCGGAACGTTTAGATTCAGAATTGAGCGGTGTCATCATGATTAAGAAATTGAATGTCGTTATGAAACAAAATGAAATTCAATGGCTTCTAGGTATTATCTCTTCGCGGCACACCAGTAATCATTCCACGGCACACTAATGTGCCGCGGCACAGTGGTTGGAAACCACTGCTCTAAGGACATAAAAGATATAAAGCATTGGTTGAAGTTCGATACCTGGCTGCAGCAGAGGTGAACAAAAACTTGGAGAGTTGAGTTACTAAAAGGAATTAACTAAACCTGAGACATCCAGAAATGGCATGGCACATGGAACTAGAACAATCTACCCCAGTGGACTGAATAAAGGGGTTTAGTTTGAAGTATATCATCTGAAGAAGGCCAGAGTATACAATGACTGAAACATCATGAATATGACAATATAGATGATGACAACAGTCCATACAATTTAAATAATGTACATAGAAAATAAAATAATCAACATAACAAACTCCTAATTGGAGTTATTTCTTCATACTCCAGCCATACTGCATTTTTGACTGAATAACAATCTGAGATATGTGATAAAAAGCAACATACGTAATTTGGAAAAGGGAACAAGAAATCACTCTAATATCTTTCGCAAGAACGCATGGTAATTCTCTAGTAATAAAGAAATTGGAAACTGTGGAGAACCATGCTCATCTTCATCTTTGAAGAGACATGGCAATTTGTAAAAGAGAAGCATTGTTCAATGAAAACAGAAATGAAGCCCAATATAAAACTTCAGAAAGGTTGGAACATACTTTTAACAATCATTAGTCTAACAGATTCTCTCTTAAAACATTTCTACAGCCAATGTATAGCAAAATATAAGAATTAAAAAAACAACACAAAACCCAAAAGAAGAGAAAGACAGAAAAATGTTTGAATATTACTTTTCACAAGATTCTTGAAAATTAAAGATAAAGATATTTTTTTGTCATATATATATATAAATTTCTAAATGGATAAAAATAAATTCCATCTTTTTTCTATATAATTAGCATTTATGAATTATATATATATATATATATATATATATATATATACATATATATATATATATACATATATATATATATACATATATATATATACATATATATATATATACATATATATATATATATATACATATATATATATATACATATATATATATATATACATATATATATATATATATATACATATATATATATATAGATATATATATATATATATATACATATATATATATATATATATATATATATATATACATATATATATATATATATATATATATATACATATATATATATATATATATATATTCAAATTTACATGTATGTATATGTGTTAGCAGATATGAATTACATTGGATGCACTGCGAAATTGTTTTGTCCTTCAAGTTAGCATAAATCAAGGTTATTTTCAATTCTAGTTCTTGGTCTTGTTTTCCATTTTAATGGACAGCAGGGCTGCATTTGATTTTAAATGACATGGGCAAGACATTGTACACATGCA
>OZ038504.1:32835358-33122858 GCA_964036315.1 Acanthosepion esculentum | reverse complement strand
CTATCCAAAACAACTTATTCCATCTAAACAACATCCAGATCATCATAACCACTTCAATATATATCTATATATATATATATATATATATATATATATATATATATATATGTATGACATAAGGAAATAGGCTAAATGATTTCAATCATATTTGACATATAATAAAGTTTTATTCATTGACAGTTACTCAATTTACTATAGAAATGCAACAGAAATGCTTTGTACATTGACAGGCACAGGAATTGTGAGATTTCAAAGGTGGCATATTGTTGCTTTGGTGTAAAGGTGAAATGAACCAGCATCAAATAGTATTGAAACTGGAGATTTCACTTTTATCTGTGAGCCCCATGACTGTATAATTCATTACAAAAAAAGATAAAAGAAACCCCTGTATCTCATTCAGGTGATGAACAATTGAATAAATCTCTGTTGCAAGACAGCAGAAATGACAGAATGTATTCATATCACTGCAAGAATGAGAACAGAGTATCTCCATTAGTTAAATGCATTATTATGGAAGAACAACCACTTCTGGCAGTGGCCAGCATTCAGTATACAAAACTAGAAAGTGAGATAGTGGAGAAACACTTACATTTTTTGCAGACTGACAATTTTCCAGCAGTAAACAAGAAAAGTACTTGCAAAAAATGTTTGAATTGCCTGCAGCCTACTATCATATATTTTTAGTTACAGAGGTGACAGAGGACAGGGATATTTAGAGGGCATAATATCTACCTATCTTATTTCTGCATAAAGGCATCTTCCATTATTCATAATGTTTATTTAGACAAAGACATTTTTTTGACATGGAAGTTGGAATTCCATTTTAAAGAGAAAAAAAGACATGAAAATGAGTGAAAAAGCAATTCAGCAACCCTCAGTGGCCAAGTCAGACAATGCAAATTCTACTGAACATGTTTGGGTTAATTTGGATTGTGAAATAAGGGAAATGACTATAAAATTTTCTCCAAAAGAATTTCTGCATATTTTGAATGTAGTCTAATCCCACAAGAGAAGATAGCAGATCTGATAATTTTGATGTGTGCAACAGTAAATCTTTATTATGAAATGAACTAAGTCTGACAATTATTTTAATATATTTTCTGTTTATACATTATTTTTATAGATACAAATAGTTAAGTAAATGCTCTGTATAAAACAGAGAAATTTCATAGAAAATATGTGTCCTCAATCAGGAATTGAACTTGTGTCCTACACAGAATTGTCATATAGCCTGACGTGCTATACCATTTAGCTACAGAGAAAAAACAGTAATTTGACTTTGCTAACTAAATGCTTGCTCTTGATAAGTGAATAACATAATGGAATCATTTCTATGTAACATATTTTGTCCTTCAAAAGGACTTCATCAGACTAAAATGTTTACTTTGCTAAAATTATATATATATATATATATATATATATATATATATATATATATATATAAAAAGATATGTTTAGTGGTACCAAATTTTATGACTGCCATGAACAGACAAAAATTAGTTTTATTATTACCACTCATGATAATGAAAAGTAAAAATGAAAAACAGGCTAGCTAACTGGTTTCATACCTAGCTCAACACAGCTAAATCGAGGTAAATAGAGTAAATTATATAAGTATATTAACTGGTATCACTCCATGCAAGGCAGTAAAGCCACTAAGACAAGTGGTTACAAGGTGTGGAAGAATTAGGAATAGAAATATTAATAATGAGTCCAAAGAGGAAAGAGTAATCAGGACAGTAGATAGCGATTGACTTTGTATTTAAATTTTTGCAGATTAAAGTCTGTTGGAAAGTATTGAACAAAAAGGGAGTTCCACAAGTGAGAAGTATGAGAAACGAAACTGTTGGCCTAGAATTTACAGCTACATCTAGCCAGCTCAATTATAAATTGATGTGATCTCAACACCAGTCTAGTACTGCACTTAAATTCAAACTTAATTCATCACGAAGAGCTCATCCAAACAATTACCATGAAACTATTTATTAAAAAACGCAAAGAGAGGCAACCTAACAGCAGTGAAAAAGTGACTGATGCTGAGCCACTAGATCAGGACCAATAATATTGCTGATTCTTCTTTTATCAAGGAGCTCAAGGTAAATAGCACCAAAGAGAGAACAAAGAGTTATGCTGATTGAAAGCTGCCTTTAATCAAGAAGATAACTAAAGAATCTGAAAGCTCTTCAAGAATAAGGTCAGGAAAATATTCCTTCATAATTCCTTAGTCAACATAAAAAGAGGGATTCTTTTTAGTGACTCAGACATTGGCACACCTGAAGCACATGGAAGGAGTTGGTCAGTAACAGTGCAACCATTCCCATTGATTGATGAATTATTTATCATCATAATTTCAAACCACCACACAAAATACATGTAAGAAAATGAGAAAAATCAATTTTAAAAAATGTCATAAAAGAAATCTCTCCATGGTCGCTAATGAAATATGCAAATTTTAAATTGTTGCCAAAATACATAGATATATTTAAAGTGGAGGTATAAAGACATTTCTGAAATGTTTGCAACTTTACTCACATAAAGTCAAAGTAATGATTGTTTCCTCTAGAACTGCCACTTGGTGGAATGAACACCCACATGATTGCTTCCCTGTCAATCTTGGATTTTTCAATCTCTTAATCATTATTTCTCATCTTTATCTTCAGAATCTACCACGTTTTCACCCAATCTTATCACAATCAGCATTACAGTTTTCCTTGAGTGGCTCTCAAGCCTTGTATTAAATGAATTTTAGGATGGAAAAAATCGCTTTAAATCTTCTTGCAATATGTATCACTATTTAATGTTCAGACACAGAAGATGCATTGGCATAAATGTTACTGTCTCAAGTTGGCTAAAGTTTTTGAAAATTCTATCTGGGACTCAACAACTTACATGCGCCTGCTATACCCAAGTCAGAATCGACCTTGTCCTTCAGTATTTTACAATTTTATTTTCCATGGTGTGTATATATATATATATATATATATTTATATATATTATGAAATGGACAAAGTCCGACAATTATTTAAAGACATTTTTATGTTTAACATTCTTTTTATAGATACAAGTATTTAAGTAAATGCTCTGTTTATAATATTTATAAACACATTTATTTTATCGTATCTATAAAAAGAATGTTAAACATAAAAATGTCTTTAAATAATTGTCGGACTTTGTCCATTTCATAATGCGTGACATCATTGGTTTACATTTGATATGCCATGAGCAGTTATGAATGTACGTGAGAGATTCATGGAAGATTGAAGTTTATAAGCAGTAAATTCAACCTTGCCAACCAAATGATCCTTTGTGGCTGAAACAGTTAAAGCATGTCAGGCTATATGATGGTTCCGTATAGGATACAGGTTCGAATCCTGTCGGAGGACAAATAGTTTCTATGAAAATTTCTCGGACATTCAGGCCAGTAAATGTTATTTAATACTGTTTATTATAAACAGAGCATTTACTTAAATACTTGTATCTATAAAAAGAATGTTAAACATAAAAATGTTGTTAAATATATATATATATATATATATATATATATGTGTGTGTGTGTGTGTGTGTGTATGTGAATAAAGACTTATCTTATCCAATACATTTCATCTTCTGAGGAACTTTATCAAGACAAGTCTCTTAGAGGACAAAATGCAATGGCTACATTTTTCTTTTCTGAAATTTTTACATACTCACATATACAATACAGTTCAAAAGTTTGAAACCACTCCCAGAAATAACAAAGAGGTCTTAGAGTCATTGAAAAAAGAATGGAATCAATTGTCAAACTTATACTTTGAGAAAGTTTTGCAACAAATGCCAAAAATTTGTGCTGCAGTAATCAAGGCTAAAAAAGGATATTTTGATGAGAGAAAAATCATAAAATGCTTTTTTGCTTTTTGTCATAAAAAAATTTCTAATAAAGTTCATGTCTTACTTTTTTTTAAACATAATAATAATGTTCTCTTATATAAAGTGAAAAACAAGTACTTTTTGGGCCAATTTAAAAAATTAGCAGGGACAGCATAAAACTTTTGAAATGTATACAACAGAAAGACTGAATGACAAGATCGAAACATGTTTCACATTTATTTTCATCAGAGAATGAGATATGGAGGAAAAAGGTTGAGTCATAAGTAATTTCCATTTTTGGGAACAAATTGTAATGAAGAATGCATCATTCTAACAATAATCATATATAGCAGTTAATAAATTTGGAATGCATTAATATATGACTGTTCAATGTAAAAGACAGTGGATTGATAAGGATAAATCTACACAACTGACCTCTGTTACATATTTAATAAAATAAAATCTTCTGATTCAAGCTAAACTAATTTCCACCACTGGCCAGATGTGGACACTCTTACCACCCCAAACTGAACTAAAAATCCATCAGCTGTGCAAGGCTTTGCACATATTTTCCATTTTACTCACACACTCAAAGAAAAAAAATAGGGATTACAATCCAGAATTTCCACCACCCACTCCTGCCTAAAGAAACAAAATATAAGTTGATTTGAGCCGAAGAAAAAACATAAAAACCCATCCAAGGGTCATTCAGCAGGTTGACCTGAGTTCACACACTTCATCAAAAATTGACCTCCCATTTCCAAAGGCATCAGACTCAACCAGCTCGCTAAATGCCATCACCCTAGTAAATAACAACTTATCTTCTGTCTCCTTCCATACACCTGTCCTGATGCCACATACAACTCCACTTATCTGTTTTTTTCTTATAAGAGACATCGACACTGATTTTTTCATTTGTTGTATTGTTATATACCATACCTATGAACACTATTGGGTATGTCCCAATCCTCATAAATACATTGGACACTATTGTAAGTGGGGGTAATATGCTGTCTAATTCGTCCACTACTAGCAGTGTTTTACCTACTATGTGCTTCTGGCGAGTATTGTATTTTGTTGATGTTATAAAGATTACCATTTTATTTCCAATTGCTGTTTTGGTTATTCCTCAATCAGTAACCCTTTCTAGGTTACAACATGTATTTTATGTTAATTCAATTGTTCTTTAAATTTTCATTGTTTCTTCTTCATTCTGCAACCATACAATTAGAAGCACAAAAATCACGTTCATATCATAACAGCTCCATGGAGAAAACATAATGTGTGTTTGTGGTGGGATCATTGAGCAATGAGATATTCATTTAGAATTTTTAAAATGCAATGAAACAGCAAATGCACATTCACATGTCCAGCAGCTGTAACATGTATATAGAGGTTTGGTTGAAAGATATTACATGTTCAATAATTAAAAGATTCATTAATAGGAAAAATGTTTTCCTCCATGAAAAAACAAAGCAAAAGAGAGAGACATTATCAAACCGATTAGGGGTGCCCTCCTGCATTGAACATCGCTGTGGTAAGTAATTTTTTTTATAGAAGGTGGAACCATATGCTGCTGTTTATAAGATTGAGATGCTGGAGCCAAAGATGTGTAACTTTCTGTGTAAGGGATTTTTTAAATTTTTTTAGTTTTTCTTATTTTTAAAATGATGGTTCATATTGCACCTGCTTGATTCTATCGAAATAGCTGGTTGGAGAGTCACCCATTGGAGCTGCTAGAAGGAGTGGGGCTGTTTGTGCCTTTGCCTGTTTTAGTTCTTGTGGAATGAGGTCCCGCTGCCTGGAGATTCCCTATCGCCCTACCAACGACCTGCCATTCCCCCTCTCCCTTCTCCGCAACCGCACAAACAGCGAGCAAAAGCTGTTCGAGGAATGGGGGCTGAGAGCTGGACCCCACCGGGTGTTTATTGACGTCGGTCCCGATCGCTGGCATCCCCATTACAGGTGAGACGGAAACAACAGATTCGACCAAAGGGGGATTTGGTTGGGCAGGGGCCAGAACTTCAGAGACCTTCTTTTCTGTGCAGGAAGAGTACAGATGACCAGTCTACCCACATGTTGATCTATGCCCATTGACGACTATCGGCATTTTCTGGCCCTCTACATCCAGAGAGTTGGGAATGCAGATGAAGGCCTTCCTATCGATCCTGATCTCAAAACTCCATCCTCCGCTCAAATCGTTAGAGGAAACACAGACTATCTGTCCAAGCTGGCACAGATAACCAGCCAAGTGCTCCCCAACGATCTGAGGAGGAACATCATATACTGAGACTTTTCTCTTACGCCTGCACTCATATTCAGTCCGCAGAATGATATCTTTAGGTATTTCTTGTTGCAATCGGCAACATAAAAAAGCCTTTCATTTTTATGACCCTCAGAATTTAAAGCCCAGAGAAATCAAGGCTTTGATTACAGTGTTTTTCTGGAGCAACAAATTTTGCGCGAACGCGTGTCCACCACAAAAATCGGCACAATTCTTTTTCAACCTTCTTTGTTTCCTCGGGATTTGTCAAGAGCCCATCTGCTGTGACCAGATGTGAGTAGCTCTTGGCTTTCTACAGGAACTCCATGATATTGATTTTACATTTAGGTGGGGACGTCCAGCAAGAGGGCGTCTCTCCGACCGTTATACTTTCGTCTTTGTTTCTGTTTTTTGACTGGTTTGAGGAATTTTGGCTATTTTCGGCCACCATTCTTTGGTCTTGAATCTTGGTTTCGACTAAATTTTCTTCATTTGCGGACACCATACTTTTGGGGGAATCCGGATTTTCATCCAAATTTTGCCCCCCTTCTGCATCCATTACTAATTCCTTATCTGGATTATTTTCACATAACTTATCGAGAGGATAGCTCTTTTTTTAGTTCCAAAAAGATTTTTCCTAGCAGTCTTCTTGGCACCCATTTTTTTAACAAGTTTTTTTTTCTCTCCTTCACATAAAACAGAAATAGAAATTTAAAATGCAAATAATACAAAAAAATCACAATAAATAAAGAAATTTAGCAGGACAAAATAATAACACAAAACAGTTAAACGTGCAAAAAGGGTTACTTAAAAGGAAAACATACGCCAAAAGGGCAATAGACTAAAATGGAAATAAATGTACAGTAAACAGCTAACAATCACAAATCTGGAAATACACAGGAAATCTGTTAAATGTGTGAAGATACAAAGAATAAAATAACATGAAGTAAGACAGACAACAACAAGTCTATCATTTTTTTTAAAAATAATACAACAATAAAATTAAAATAAAATGCTACACAAAGAAAAAACAATACATAAATATAACAAATCACAAAACCAATATGGCTGCTGTTAAAAACAAGGCAACCCGATAACAAACGAAAAACAAGAAAAGTAGAAAAAACGGACAGATTAGACAAAATAAACAAAAAAATAGAACAAATATATACACAGAAGTTTTAACAAATATATACACAGAAGACTTAACAGTTATTTAAATAAAGACTGAAGTAACATGTAATAAATAAACAAAGACAAATAAAGTCAGACAAAAAATAAACACGTAGAAAAAATAAGCAGATAAGCTCTGCAGGGGGTTACAGAAAATTAAAATGGAAAAATAAATTAAAAAAAGAACTTAAAAATAAGAGAAAATCAAAAAACTAATAATAAAAGAATAGGAGCAAAAGAGAAAAATAAAAATGGGAAGTGTCGTAAATAAGAGATGGCCTGTGACACACATTTACGACACCATATTCGTTTACGGCCCATTCTCCAGATTACGACAATCAGCCATATTCGAGAATACCAGGAGCACGTGATGTGAACCCTGCTTGTATTTTGCCCAACAAAGCTTGGATTAACTTATCTTTCGAGTCTCAGTCTTCATTCTTGACAGGAAGGATAATAAATTGAAAAAGAAAAATTCAAGAACTTTTGCAAAAAAGTCAATAGAAAAGAACGTAAAAAAATGTAAAATAAATCAAAACTTAACCAAAACAGAGTTTGAAGTTCACAAAGTGGAAGTAAAACACATCTGGTGGCAATCACCCATCAAATTCGGTCTGCAAAAAAGGAACTCTCCTCATAAAGATACCATAGCAAAGAGCTCATCCAAACAATTACCATGAAAGTATTTATAGAAAAGACACTGGGAAACAACTTGATGGCAGTGAGAAAGTGACTGAAGCAGATTAGGACTGATAATATTGCTGATTCTTCTTTGGATTTTATCAAGGAGCTCAAGGTAAATAGCAAGGGCACCGGATCATATATGACAGCAACATTCTAAGCATTGATGAACTGTCAGGGTTCAGGCATTTAAGTAAATATTTTCTCTCTTGCAATTTTTTTGTCTTCTCTCTCACCACACCCCAACCTCATTTTTTACACTCTCACTTCCGGTGTTCTGGTATATTGGACTAGTTTTCTTTAGCTTGTACATCCTTCCACTTGCCTGAGGAGACCTTACAATCAAAATCTGGGTTGTGGGGTTTGTTGGCATTTTAGCTTTTTCTTCAATATCTTAGCTCTACATATTCAATTTTGAATTTTGTTTTGAGAACTTTTTTGTTGTCTATACCTTTTAGGCACGCCTGTTTTCAATCTTCCTATATATATATATATATATATATATATATATATATATATATATATATATATATATATATATATATATATGATTATAATACCCTAGTTAAAAAAATAGCAAAAAAACTCTATAAAAGGGAATAATAACAATATTAACATGGTAGAAAGTATAAATATAACTAGTAAAATGATCACATATAAACTAAAATTAGTGATAAAGTCGGAAAGCTTACCACAAAGGATTGTTACATTACCATCAAGGACCATGAACCTGTCTTTCAGACAAATCCTATCACCAGGACAATAAATCCAACTAGGCCTGAGATTGGTAGAATAAGCAAAAAATCCTGGAAAGAATTAATAAACCAATTAAGAAGTAACTTGGATTGACACAATGGATTAACACCATAGATGTCACCAATTGGTTTTCAAATATAAGAGATAAAGCCAAGTGCACCCTAATCCAGTTTGACACCAAAAAATATTACCCATCAATTTAAAGAGAACTTTTGACACCTACTCTAGAATTTGCCAATATATACTCAGATCTGTCTAATGATGAAAGCAACATAACTATGAATGCAGAAAAATCTGTTCTCATTCATAATATGGAATAGTGGATAAAATATAATTCAGGAGACCACTTTGATATTACAATGGGATCATTGGACTCTGCGGAGTCTTCCGATCTTTTTGGTTTGTTTATTTTTTACAATCTCACTGCCCATCGTGAAATTAGTATAGAATATATTGGATTATATAGGGATGGTGGCCTTATGGTTGTGAGGAAGTCTACTAACTTCAAAATTGACAGTATTAGAAAACTAATACATAGAGAATTTAAGTGTCTAAATTTAAAAGTTACTATTAATACAAGATTAAATAAGGTAACATTCCTTGATGTGATATTAGACCTAATGAAAAATATATACTAACCATATAAGAAACCAAATACCAATCCTTTATATATCCACCCAAAGTCAATGTTGGAATGTCGAACTGAATCCTTTATTTCACTCACTGGGGTATACTGTTCTAGTTCCACGTGCCATGTTTAATGGATGTCAGTTATCAGTTATCTCCTGTTAATTTTTCCCTCTGAAATTTCTCCACTGCCTATTAAACTCACACTCTTTGGTTCCTGTCACTGGATCTAACTAACGCCTTTATCCACTGTGCCATATGTCCTTGAGGACATCTGTGTATGAATTTCTGGGTATTATAAACCTAAAATATAATAAATATGGCGACAAAGATGAGGCCAATAGTCCGAATAATGTAAATAATGTACATAATACCTCATCTCACAAATATAGACAGATATTGATGGATCGGTAAGGACCCGATATACGAAAAATATGGAGACAAATTGAAACATCCTACCAGAAACTGGTACGAATATCGAACCATCTGACATTCCTACACCAATGCGGAGACCTACAACTCATCCCTTCTGGCTTGGCACCAAGATTTTCTGTCAATTCAAGGAGAGCCCGTCTGGTCCCAGAGAAAGCGGGACACGCCCTTGTCTGAGAGAGAATCCAAAACAATCCTTGGATAAAACAGAGCTCATATCTCCCAGAAACTCGAGGATTTCTTCAGCAGAATTACTAATGAAGAAGACCAGATAAGGATCCAAAATAACCTTGATAAGTCCTTCAGACATGAATTCGATGTAGTCAAGGCTCGCCAAGTACAAAAATTAAATAGATTGGAATATCAGAAGGTGACGCACAAGGTCCATCACCCACCAGTGAAAGCAGTAGTCAACATCAGCCAATATCAGCTGAGTGCCTCTGAGGAGTCAGTATTGAATAAGGGTCTCAACTTCGCCACAACTATCAGGCGAGTGCCATCCTTGGACATCATTACCAGACTCGAGGAGGTGACCTTGAACATCCCTCAGGCTCAGGCAGATGAAATGAGATGGAAGGTGAGACAGACCTTGAAGGCCAAGCCGCCCAGGTATAACATAACAAAACTGGATAGGCTGGCGATTGGATCCCTACAGAGGAACGAAAACATCATCATACTACCGGATGACAAAGGCAATGCGACTGTAGTGATGGACAGATCAGATTATACAAAAAAGCTGGAAGACCTCATTAGCAACGGTAGCTACAGCAAGGTAAAAAAGGATCCTACTATGAAAACGGAATGCAAACTGTCACAGATCCTAATCAAGAACAAGGATCACTTCGCACCTAAAAAGTAT
Source organism: Acanthosepion esculentum (assembly GCA_964036315.1). Classification (NCBI taxonomy): domain Eukaryota; kingdom Metazoa; phylum Mollusca; class Cephalopoda; order Sepiida; family Sepiidae; genus Acanthosepion; species Acanthosepion esculentum. The sequence goes on along the minus strand of OZ038504.1, from coordinate 33,112,221 downwards.
AGGCAGTTATCGCAACGTTACACCAAGCTACCTCACATATACGGTGTCCCTAAGATTCACAAAGACGGAATTCCACTCAGGCCAATTGTTAGTTGCCAAGGCTCTGTGTGCCACCCCCTGAGTCACTTCCTTGTAGATATAATTGACCCATTGATTGGAAAGTCTCCTCCATATGTCCGGAAATCCACCCACTTCGTGGAAATAATCAAAGATGCTCCCATCCTATCCAACCAGATGGTGAGCCTGGACGTGGTGAGTTTGTTCACCAAGGTACCCACGGAGGAGGCACTCTCAGTAGTCAGAGACAGATTGGCCTCTGACTCATCTCTAAAAGAACGGACCAGTATTCCAATAGATAATCTAATGGATATGTTGACTTTCTGTACACAAACAACACACTTCGGAATGGGATCACACATATATCGATACAATGAGGGCTTAGCAATGGGCTCGCCATTATCACCAGCAATGGCGAATATATACATGGAATACTTTGAGGAAATGGCATTAGAATCTATATCTCTAAAGCCAACGATATGGTTAAGGTATGTAGATGACACCTTCATACTCTGGCCACATCAGGAAGATGTTCAGGTTCTACTGGACCATGTGAACTCAATAAGACCTTCGATACTGTTTACAATGGATAAAGAGAGTAACAACACACACCCATTCGTGGATGTTCTAATATCTCGAACAGAACATGGGTTCAAGACATCTGTATAACGTAAGCCGACATTCACCGGACAGTACCTCAATTTCAACTCCCACCATCCATACAGCGTAAAGAAAGGGATCGTCCGCTGCTTACAACACCGAGCAAAAGTCATAAATGGCGACCCAGAGACATTAGATAAAGAATTGGTCAGTATAAGTAGTACCCTACAATGTAACAACTACCCTGGGTACATGGCAGCAGCCCCCCAAAACTGGGATAGGTGGGTACAAGAGGAGGAGGACAACAACACTCAGAAAACAGTCTGCCTGCCTTATGTGAAGGGGTTATCAGAGAAAATACAAAGGATCTGCGGTCCATATAACATCAGGACAACCTTCAAAAGCTTGACGACATTTCGCAGATATCTCTCCCGAGCAAGAAGAGAACATGACTAAAGACTATGTGTACACTATCCCGTGCAGTTGTGGAAAGAAATATAAAGGAGAGATAGGCCGCCCCCTTAAGGTGAGGCTTCAAGAACACCAGAAAGATGTAACACGAGGGGAAGTGGAAAAATCAGGTGTGGCTAACCACATATAGAGAGAGAAGGGAGATCACTGCCCTCTGTGGGATCAGGTTGAGATCATAGACAAGGAACACCATTGGAAAATTCGTAAACTTAAGGAATCAGCACATATGCTTGGCCATAAAAATCTTCAGAGCCGACAAAGCATAGAAATGAATACTTTCAGAGGGAAAAATTAACAGGAGATAACTGATAACTGACATCCATTAAACATGGCACGTGGAACCAGTGAGCGAAATAAATGGTTCAGTTCGACATTCCAACCACCTGAAGAAGGCCGGAGTGTTCAACAGCTGAAACGTTGCAATAAATATGTCTGAATAATGTAAATAATATACATAATACCTCATCTCAGAAATATAGACAAAAATAACCATAGGAAAAATAGAAATAGAAAAATCATTATGTACACCCCCCCCCCTTTTAACCAAATGGTTAGTAGTAAGTTAGGGCAAAAGTTTCTTGCTTTAATTGAAAAACATTTTCCAAGAAATAATCCTCTTAGCAAGATTTTCAATGAAAATACACTAGAATTAAGTTATAATTGTACTGAAAATTTAGAAAAAATTATAAAAAACATAATAAAATTTTAAATAAATGCTTAAACCAAAATCATAATAATAGTGATTCCTGAATGGATATCAATACTATTATGTAAAAATTATGTAACTATAGAAATCCCATAAATTGTCCTTTGCAAAATAAATGTTTTACAGAATCTATAGTTTATTAATGTACTATTTCATCTATTGAAAATCTAGATATTAAAAAAATTTATATAGGTAGCACAAAAAATGATTCTAAATTAAGATGCTACCAACATCTTATGTCCTTCAACAGTAATGGGTATTGCAATCAAACATCCCTCTGTAAATACTTTTGATATTTAAAAGAAACAAATAAAACTCCCACAGTAAAATGAAAATTATTAAAAAAAAACAGAACTTGTAGGTCATTAAATGAGCCATATCCTCTATGCCTACAAGAAAAGTTATATATTATTACATTTCTTAAAAATCAAGGTTTATTAAATCAATGAAACAAATTAACTGTTTTTGTAGACATTGTGTTATCTTCACATTAAAACATAAATAGGATTTTTTATATAAAAAACTATACTTTAAAATTATATATTTATTATTTAATTACATATAATGGTACAAAAATGTATACTTCATTCCCTAAATTTTAATTTCAACATTGCCACGTCTAATGTACCATTAAATATAATAAGTATTGCATTTTAAATTATTATAATTATTTGCATAATAAATATATCTAAAAAAGGATTAAATCATATAATAAAGGCCGCTTTAGACAGCCCTAAAGTATAAAAAATAAAAAAAATAAAAAATACCAAAATTAAAAAATTAAACCCATGGCTCGATACACACACCTCTGTATTTCAGTGTACCTTATAAATGTTCTAAAAAAAGTGAAGATGACATGACTACTACACGTCAGACATTTCTAGACAACCAGGAATTACATACCCACACCTAAACTTTAACCTAAATTTTACACTTTTCCAATTTAACTTAGATCTGTATTTAGATTTGTCAAAAAAAGACAACACCCATAATAAAATTTTGAAATCTCATTCTCACCTTCCATTTAAACTCTTCAATATAATACTACTTTGCTAGCAAAAGTAGATTATGTTTTTCTGAAGTTATTCAAGATCACTTGAAAATGGAACAATAATTTTAACCTTCATAAAAATTTCTGCATTGCCATAATAAAATATTTTAAAAATATTTTAATTAATTATATTATATTTTGTATCAAGCATTTGAAAAAAATAAATGCAAAAGAATTGTGGATTGTTAATCTGACTGTTCTTCCTCTTTATTTGTATATATATATATATATATATATATATATATATATATAGCGCTAATAAAACCTTAGCTAAATTTTGCTTGTATTATTGATTGTACTTTCATATTCTGCTATGTGCCTCATCCATTCATGTTTTATTGAATCTGAGAAGTCAGTGCACAAAGTCCTAGAATAAATGCTATTAAAGTACTGTAATGGCAGCAGTGGTTCAAAAAGAACATGAACAATTTGAACTCTTTTTTTATTGCTCCTATATTGCTTCAGTTCTTTATTGCAAACTAAATAGGTACCAATTTTGAAGTACTCTAAAAAGATTTACAGACAGAACACGTGAATAGGGTGTGCGTCTCAGATCAAATTAAACAACTAGAATTATTTGATTTTTGAAGTAGTGTATCATACAGAATATTGCAGACTTTGTCATTTGGAAAGCAGAGGACATGACTATTACAATCTTTCTTTTGTTGTCAACATAATAAAGAGAATAAAATTCATTCAAGATTTGACAGCATTTTTTTTCAAATTTCTAATTTTTAAAGATATATTTTTCTAAAAATATCAAGTTCTCATTCTTTTTTTCTTCTTTATCTTTTCTCTTTTGTTAATATGTGATTCACATCAGTAAATACAAGATGGTCTGAACCAAATTTAATATCAATAAGAGAATTTGATCTGCACTGGACTCACCCTAAAAAACACCAACATAGATTTGGAGCAGTATCACACTAGCCAGGTACATCAGAGGGTTGACCAGAAAGGTGACCTCATAAACATCAGGCACAGGTTTGCACCTCAAATTAGCTGCCTTCAACCTGTATACAGGGAGCCAACCTGTTTTTGGGATTTTGATTTGCTTTAATGTTTATCAAATCACAAAATAAAAATCTGTCTTGAACAGCCACTCTTCCAGATATTTTTGCATTAATTCTGGTGCTACCCCAGCCAGGACCTATGTTGTTCCGAGTTTTCATCAATGGCCATTCCGATATCATCAGTTATCAATTCAGTATCTATACTGATGACACACCTATTTACTTAATAGTAAGTACAATAAGGTCAAATTGGCAGCTGATCATAAAAATGCCCTACAATCTGTTGTTAAATGGGACAAGAAATAACTCGCTATTTTTAATGCCATCAAAATTAAACTGTTCTCGCTTAACCTTTTCTAGAGAATCTTTTTTATCATCAGCATGGCTGATGCTAAGCTCCATGAGAGTGTCATTGCATTTTCTCTTACTAATGTTTTCCACTGACAAATAGTGATAAGATTATATTGAATCAAGTGCTAGGTCTGCTGCTAAGAAAGTTGGTTCACTATATCATGCTAGACAATTCTTCTAAGTTGACCACTTGCCTAAGCATTGAACATTACTGACACATCAGGTCTGGTAGCTGAAAAAAACTAGTGATTTTAAAAGTTTTTAAATTATATTAAGTTTAAAGTAACACAAGAACTTTGTGAATTTAAAAATTCTTGTTTTAAATTCAGTTTAAAATATTTCCAAAACTTTGTGAATTGAGGAAATGCCAAAGAATCAGAATTAAAGTCAGAGGTTTTGTGACATGAGGTTTTGAAGTTCCACAGAGTTTGTGATATGAAGAACTCAACACAATTGAAATTACGAGGAGTTTATGATTTTCAACTTTTGACCTTCATTGAAATTTTTCCCCAAATCAGTGTTTTGTCCAGAATTGGACTTACAGCCCAAATCAGAATTAAAGTGAGGTTTTGAATTTTCATGGAGTGAATTGAGGAATTCAAAGTTTATTTCTTCAAAATTATCATTGCTGGTCCCTTTAGTTTTTGGCTGGAGGCCTAATTAGCCCCACAAAGGACCTAGCTTAAAAGTCTGCACTGAGTCTTTTTTCAGGACTAAGAAATATGTCTTGGTTCCAAAGGCTGCATTTTGGGAGATGTTAATGCAACACCTTGCTACAGGGAGAAGCAGAGGAAAAAAGTATTGTCACCAATGTCTGGAGAGAAAGAAAAAAAGAAAAAGAACGTGCTTGCTGCATCTTTTTATATGCTCCCACAAACGATTCTCATCAGTTCCACAGTAGACTACATCTTGTTTATTTTTAGCCAGTGAAACAAGTTTGACATGCAGATTTTAATTTCTGCTAAACTCCCATTCACTGTTTTCTCACGTTCTGTGAGTGTCAAATTCTCTAAGACCTTTTTTCTCATTATGTGATCTAAAAATTTCAACTGTCTCTTTCTGATTATAAGTATAAACATCTTTTTTGTTTTTATTATCCTTAAAACTTTCTTGTTACTCCCATGTTCCCTCCATGGTAATCTCATTATCCTTCTGTAGAACCAAATTTCTGTTACCTCAAGGATTGATATTACATAATGGTTAAACATTTTTTACTTTGTTCCTAATCATATCTTTTTTTATCTCTTCATACTTCGTTTAGTCTTTTGATGACTCTTTTCCATCTCTGTCCAACCTTCACTAAGATAGAGGAGGATTGATAATACACAGCAGTTGAGCAATCTTTTTCATTGTTTCTAACAAAGTTTTCCTGTTTCTTAATACAGCGATTAGCTTTTGGAAGGCATCTTTTGCAATTCCAATATTACATAACAATCCAGCCCTCTCACTTGCTATTATAATAATGGCTGGCCACTCATATCTGAGTGTGACTGTTTATTATGACAGCTAGCCAATCCCTGTTGCAGAAGCTTGCTTAGGCACATTTGTGTTTGTTCAACACCCACAGAGCAGACCATAGTTATAGTTTCTGGGAGAGGGAGCACATCATCTGGTCTGATCAACAGTTTGAGCAGGACCAGTACACTCAAACTCTCGGTCATGATAATTTGTCAATTAGTGCTAGCACAACCAACAATGAACAATTGCATCTGCCCATTTCCACTCACAAGGCTTGGGTCAATCTATAGAGCATGATTTTCAGGCATTTTCCAAAGGTGTTACATGCTGTGATCTGGTCCCCAGGCCAATAACGTCAAGAAGCCTGACAAATTGAACATGGTAATATTCAAACCCAGATCTCACTATCAAAAACAAACACTGTAAGCACTGTCAACATTTTTACCCTTGTGGAACCCTTAAAATAGTTTTCATGCCTCTAATACTGTTCATAAAGTTTAGGTTTTGGAGGTGAGTTAAAACTCTGACTAAATAGGTTTGGTTTATTTTGTTTTACGGCATATCAACCTCAATGGGTTATTTAATGCCGATAACATTTTTAGGATAGATTCATATGGATAGAATATGTATTCTTTGGTTTAGATTGGTTTGGTTTATTTTGTTTTACGGCATATCAACCTCAATGGGTTATTTAATGCCAACAACATTTTTTATTGCTGGTAATATTTTGTTTTGTCAAAAATCTGTTTCTGGTAATATTTTTCCTTCAAAATTGTATTGCTGGTAATAATTTTTTTCAAAAAAGTATTGCTGGTAATAGTTAACTATTTGCCCATAGCTGGGACCCTAACAGGTGCTACCACCCCGGGTCAGGGTGGACCTGGGAACACCAGCAATTCAGAGGTGGCTCCACGCTCCTCGAAACCTTCTGATCAGAGGCCTTGCTGCTGGATGTAGTTTATCGTCTTACCCAGGACACGGATGTAGTTTAGCGTCTTACCCAGGACAATCTGACTAAATAATTATAAACCCTCTTACATTTATATATACAAAAAATAAGTCATAAAAATGAGAAACAGCCAGACATGGAAACACCAAAACAAGTAGTATTTATTATCTGGTTGTTATGTGGTGTTTGAGACACAAGAAACAGTAATACTGAGTAAAATTGTGAGTTTGTTGTCAAATGTAGATCAAATATAGATCAGAATCTGACAGAATGATAAGATAAAGAATAAGTAAAGTATACAGTCTTTCTCATATGTTTTACAGTTGGGAAATACAAGCAGTGTCTGGTGATTTCTTATCTCAAATTTGTGTTGAGTGCTAAGAGGTAAATGTTATGATTATGGCCTGAAAAAGGAAAAGGAGCTGAATTTTTTGTTGACAACCGTGTTGACAACCTGTCCATGCTAACTGCTTTTCTGATTATTTCTTTACACTATAATTAATTTTAATTTATTTAATTTTTTATGTACACAACACAGTGAAAGCATAATTATTTTTTTATTTATATATAATTTTTATGGAGACAACAGCACCATCAAGGAAAGTTCATCAGAACAATTACAATAAAAGTATAAACCGAAATGATATCAAACTAGAATTGCACAAAAAAGTTAAGTGATGCTATACATCAGCCTCAAAAGACTTAAAGTTATATAATTGTTGAAAGCCTAGCAAAATATTATTTCTATTTATCTAAATTCATATCCAGTATTCAGGAGTTCAAGGTCATTTTGAAATTAGGAAAATGCATATTCCAGTATAATGTGATGACACAACTATTTACTCCTTTCTCAATAGTAAGTCTGATCAGTCCGACAAGGTCAAAATAGCAACTGATGTCTAAAACAATCTCAAATCCGACACTAACTGGGGCAAATGTGGCTTGTTAATTTTAATGCCTTCAAAACTAAATTTCTCTCCATTAATCATCTAAAAGATCCCTCTCTGTCTTCCATCATCATGGCTGATGCTAATCTCCAGAAAAGTGACTTGTGCTTTCTCAGGCTAAGGTTCTCAGCTGAAATGAAGTGTAAAGACTATATTGAATACATTGCTAGGCCAGCTGCTAAGAAATTTGGTTCACTGTCGCATGAGATAATTTTTCTCTGTAACTCCTTGTGTCTTAGTGGCTTTACAGCCTTGCATGGGGTGATAACAATTAAAAAAATAAATAAATGTATTATTCAAGGTACAAATACTGACTGAAAATGTCAGCAAAATATTTTGCTGTTTTTATTTCTTTTTAACCACAGTTCTGAACAAATGGGATTAACAAAAGTTTAAATCAACCTCATACTTTTTTTTTTTAATCTCAGAGTAAATTAGAGTGAAATCTTTCATTCTATCCATATTATCCCCCAGGACCATTGTTATAATGATATAACTTTCTAAATTGTCTTGAAAAACAAGCTGCAATTTCAAACTTCTGCCCACATCTGCAGATCCTGCAAAAGAAAAGGTCAACTATTGAAAGAAAGTGAAAAAAATGATTTCAGAACTCCAATCAAACGAATTACATCCCTTGATTTCTTTTCTTTCTTTTTTTTTTTCATATTTTTCTCTAAAATTACTTTTTCCCGTTAAAATCATTTCTTTACTTCTAATTCAAGTTCAATTTTGCTTTCAAATTTTTCTTTCATTAGCATCTTATATTCTCAACTTGAAAAGAGAAAAGATAAACAAAAAGACTGAACGTTAACAGAAAGGATATTATAGAATTTCTGCTCCAAGAATTGTCTGTCTATTATCTCCAAGATTGTCAATGTATTCATAGAATTGCCAAGGTCTTTCAGATCTGTGAAAAGCTGCTCTTTACGACATTTTTAAGCCGACCCATTTTGGCAAAATTCCAATTCTAATTATTTGTAGAAAATAAAATTAAAATGAATTATAAAGGTAGGGATATTAATAAAAATTGTAGAACATTAAGAATTACTATTTCTGGTGGTGTTGGTCATCATGACTGTGATCGCCACAATGGTCTTCAGGAACTTTATGGTTTGGCATATGTTTCCACTTAGATATTAAATTAGCAAGAGTTTCATTTGTTTAGAATAGAAAAATGAAAAGTAAGCATTAAAAGATAAAAAACAATTTTGTGTAATGAGTGAATGGTCACATAAGTAGAAATCAACAACATGCCAAAAAAGACTAAAATCTTTTGTTACTATCCATTAATTAAATATTCCTGCATTTGTTTATGTTTGTTTAATGGCATATCAACTCCTTATGGGTCATTTAATTCTGAAATTTAATTTTCTTGGTAGATTTGAAGTAATAAACATATGCTATATGTTATTCTGCTTTCATAGTTGAATACATGGCAGATGATACTGAACTTTTGTGCATATATCTGTTTCTGTGGACATAATTACTAGAAGCAGTGATGTATGTGTTTTATGTTGTAGTTTTATTGAAGTTAATTTTGGAATACAGTTAGATTTCTTTAAGAAATTGCTTGCATATTACCTGGATTAATGTCATAAAGGAATTCTTTCATGTTGGTTGATTTTGTTTAGTAGCATATCAATCTCTATGGGTTATTTAATGCCAGAATATAAACATTTGGAACACAATTTTATGGCTTCAACTAATTTTGATATTTTGAATGCAATTACATGCCTTTAACTACAGATAAAAGGTATTGTTGGTCATTTTATAATAAATAGGTATTGTTGGTAATTTTACTATAAAAATGCATTTTTTTTACTTTCACAGTGTTTTGTTTTTGTTTCGGAGTTCCCTATTTGCCCATAGCTGGGGCCCAAACAGGTGCTACCACCCCAGTGGACCCAGGAACAACAGGAATTAAGAGCTGGTCCACATTCCTCAAAACCTCCAATCTCCTGATCAGAGGCCTTGTCATTTATCGTCATACCAAGGATATTTGTTTATGTTATTTATCTCTTCAAATCTTGTAGAAGTGCATAAAAACTGATGCATGCATGCATGCGTGCGTGTGTGCGTGTGTGTGTGTTTTTTTGTTTTTTCTTTATTTAATAAGAAATGCTGAAAGGTTCTTAGCCAATGGAATACTGCTGCCATATATAGGCAGGTACTGCCCAATCTTTGCTTTCCACTCCCATCACTACATCCTGGATGGTGACAATTTATATCACACCTGACAGCCCCTTTCTCACAGATGAGGCTTCACAATCTTCTTGCTCCTCTATCAATGTCTTCATGGAAAGTGTTCAAATGAACTATACTCCTTAGTTCCACCAGTCCTAACCTTCATGGCTAAGACCCGTCATGCTATGCCACAACAAATTGTAGTGAAACATCCTCATTTGTCTTGTGTGAGATGTAAATTCTACTCGAGCAACTTTTTTCCATAAACTGTTGCCTTGCGGAACCAACTCCTGAGAGGTTGCTTCCCTGATCACTAATCCCAACCTGTTCAAGTCTAAGGTTTTACCTTATCTTCCATACATATCTACATAGGCTGTGCCTCTTACATTGTAACTCTCTACCTTAAGTGGCTCTTGGGCTTTATACAGCTTGAACATCATTGTAAAAGAAAAGGGAATTCCAGTCATTCAGTCTGAATTTGGGAAAAGGGTCAGATCAAGAAATTATTCAAAAGTTTCATGTGTGATGTGAATATGGGGTAGTGATTATCATCAAGGAAAGTAAGATTGGCATGCCACAGTCAAATTTTGGTTGAGGTCATTGCATTCACTTTCACACAAATACTCGTATGAATTAATTTATTCTCCTACTTCCACCCCAGTTACGAGTTAAATAACAAGACAGGCTGAGCTCTCTAGCCTTGGTTGACAACCAGTCTAGGTGAAAGATAACTGAACTCAAAACTGGTTGAGAATGGTGCTAGAAACTCCACAACCATAAAAAGATTAGTTGTTATGAAAATCACAACAGCAACACGTGGTGGTGGTGTGGGGATTATGACTCTATGGAGTGAAAAGAATCTCTCTCTCTCACTCTCTCTCTCTCTCTCTCTATCTCTCTCTCTCTCTCTCTCTCATATATATATATATATATTCGCCTCATGTGTTTCAGAAGATATTTTTCCCATATCTAAATGGATGTGCTTTTGACCCACTCAAGATGATTCTTTCTAAATTTGGTTTTTCACCACTACTGTAATCTTCAATGGATATTACCTTTTCATATTGCAGGATTATTTTTTGTTGAAAGATCTAAATTTTATGAGAGAGATACTTTTTTTCTAAATTTAAAATTCCCAGCGTCTCATTGTTGTATATACATCGTTTCATTAACGTAAATAAACTTAGTCTGATGAAGTCCTAATGTACAAAGCACATCACACAAAAACCTTTTCCACTTTGTCATACATCTTTCCACCAAAACTATTCTTGGTATATAAAAATTTATATATTGATATCCCATATACATACATACATATATATATATATATATATATATATATATATATATATATATATATATATATATATATATATAATATAATTCATTGACTCTAGAATAATCCTCAACAGAAAAGTAAGTGCTGAGAAAGAGTGTAGAAAGAAAGAAACAAAAGGAAGTAAAAAGCAGGGACTGAAAAATAGTGTATATATATATATATATATATATATATATATATATATATATATATATATTATATTATATATTCAAATCAAATGAAAAATATAATAAAGAATTAAACAAATTATCATTATTGATAAAATATATTTTAATATAGATATATATTTCACTTCATGTCTGTCCATGTAGATATAAATATAAATAGGAAAATAGGTTTGCATCTTCACTGCAGACATTTCTGGTAACAGTTACTGTGGATTAAGTGACAGCAAATCTTTTCAAATCTTCAGCACCTTCCTCAGTAGACTTTTATATTTTAATGACACTTGTATATAAAGTTTTCAGTGTTGTAAAGTGGGTTAGTGGGTGCTGGTCGTTCAGAGAGTGCTACACTGACAGTCCAAGATGTGAGCCACAAATTAGAGATATCAAAACAATGTAATGATAGAAATGCAATTATGGAAGTGTTAAAAAAGACAATGGAAAATGTGACACAGAAATCTGAATATGCATTGGGATACCTAATAATGCCTTCCAAAAACTAAACAAAGCATTAAACTTGAACATTTTTTCAAAAGCAAAAATAACAGTAATCTGTAATATTGATGTAATGGAATAAACTGTCATCCAATGAGTGACTATACTATAGGTAGTAACTACTTATATGTATCTATAAGTCAACAGACTACAGAGACTAGCCAAAATCTTTTTCGGCTTGCTGGTCGAACTCTCTGTCTCTGAGCAGAGAGGAACCCGGACGAGGCTATGCTCGTTTGGGGGGGTTAACCAATCTGATCCTGTTTATGCGGGTTCTATGGGGATTTTTTGGCCAAGCCTACGGGCCCGGATAACCCACATTAAACTCCGCCTTGTGCAACATCTACCCTCGTGGGTGGGGGAGTAAATACTGACTAACTGGAATCTGTTCCAGCTATGCTGTTGAACTCTCTGGCCAAGCCTATGGGCTTGGATGACCCATGTTAAACTCGGCCTTGTGCCACATCTACCCTCGTGTGGGGGGAAGTGGGTGCTAGTAAATATTGACTAGCTGGGATCTGTTGAGTATGACTCAGACTTAAGCAAGAACTACCAACCTTCCAAAAGTAGCACTCACTACTGGATTGGTTTGCGACCAACTTGTGCATAACTGTTACCTTTACTCTTACTGTACTGTTTTTTTTTTACAATAAACTTTTACTTATTTTATCCACCTTGTTTTTCAAGTATATATTCCTATTAGAATGGAATATGACAAATATCAACCCTCCTATATGGCAGTGAATGCTGAACAATTTCCTTATAGATTAATTTTTTTTAAGCATTTCACCCCAAGCAAAGGGGTTACAGAGAGTGAAGTTAAGAGAAAATACTGGAGATAGTGGGTATTGAGGAAAGTAAAAAAAAAGGAGAACAGGGATCAAAGCATCAGAAGATGATGATTGACATTACATTTAAATTTTTGAAGATTATAGTTATCAGGGAAGCCAGTAAGAGGAAGGAAGTTCCACAGGTGAGAAGTGCAAGAGAAGCTGTTGGAGTACAAGAGGTGATTAGATTTAATTGTTAATTGTTCCAACAGTAAAAGGATGAGACCTAGATGCCAACCTAGTAGCACATTTAAATTCATGCAGTTGAGTCTCCAGGGAAAATAGCTTGTCAGAGTAGTTGAAAATATTTGTCAGAGGGAAGCCACATCACGTCTGTGAGAAAGTGACTGGAGTTGAGGTGTCAAGAGATGAAGAGGAGACATGAGACAGTGGAGATGTTCATCTAGTGAGAATATCATGGATGGGACATGTGAGCAAAAAGGAAGTTTTAAGGAAAATGGGAGCAAAAAGGAAAGAGGGTTTACACTCACAGAACATATCGAGTGCAAGAGGGAGACAGTGGTTAACATACGTAACAAGCTTATGTAAAGAGATGATAGAATGTGGAATGGGAGTGATAGTAAGAGAGTAAATATTGCTTACAGCTATAAAGGATAGGAACTTGTGGAGAGCCATGATCACCGACATGCTGAAGGGACATGACACATAGTAAAAGAAAATCCTATTATTATGATTATTCATTCTCTTTTAGTTTATTATGGTGTAGGGAAGCTGAAGCTGATTCTCTCACTTTGGGTAAGATGAAGTCATTATGGTCATAGGACAGCTGATGAGTGACACCAGCTTGTGCGGCAATGAAAACCAGTTGGTATGTAGAATATGAAGAAGATGAAAGCCACGCCTAATTGGTAAGAGGAAACAATATGGTCTGACCAAGGACACCATCTGCCTGGCCATTTTCCATTATGAGAAAAATTACAAGTAAGATCATCTAAATTTTTTTGTTCACTCTGCTCATTGCTTTCATATGTGATATAGTTTCTCTGTGTGGGCCAAATATTGACAGATACATACATATTTATATATACTTTCTTGTGTGACACAGTGGTATATAAAATCTCTTATATATACTTTCTTGTGTGACACAGTGGTATATAAAATCCATTGTATTCATGTGTTGGTATATCATAGACATACTAATGTCTATTTTTGTTACCTAGAAAAGGTTACTGAATGAGGAATAACCAAAATGGAGGTTGGAAATGAAATGGTAATTGTTATAACATCAAGAAAATACAATACTCACCAGTGGCATGAATAGGTAAACCACTGCTAGTGGTGAACTACTTAGACAACATATTACCCCCACTTACAATAGTGTCCAACATATTTATGAGGATTGGGACATAGTCATTAGTTTTCATAGGTACAGTATATAACACATATATATCAGCAAGAAAAGTTAATGACATAACCAAGATGTAGACATTCCAGACTACTTCAAACAAAAGGTCAGAAAGGAAACCCTCATCAATATGAGAAAAAGTAAACTTATTCTGTAAAACCACATCACTTGAGAACTTTCAACTACCACAACTAAAAAGGATAGTATATTGTTGTAACCTAGGAAGGGTTACTGAATGAGGAATAGCGAAAACGGAGGTTGGAAATGAAATGGTAATTGTTATAACATCAAAAAAATACAATACTCACCAGCGGCATGAATAGGTAAACCACTGCTAGTGATGTACTACTTAGCATATTACCTCCACTTACAATAGTGTCCAACATATTTATGAGGACTGGAACATTCCCATTAGTGTTCTTAGGTATGGTATATAACACCTATAAAACTGCAAGTTGCTACAAAACCAAAACATTAACCTCAAACCTCAAGTTATGTTCTTAAATAGCCTAGTCAAATCAAGACTTTCATATGGATGCCACATATGTCGCCAAACCCATTCAGAAATATATAAACTGTCTGCTTTTTCAGATTATTGGTTCAAATTGGCTTTGGTTAGACAAAGCCTGTGGATTGGCACTAGAGAATCACAAAGAACTACTAAATAGTAGAAACCACATTATTTGAGAACTTTTAACATCAGCAATAGGAAAGTGGATAACCTATGTAAATCAAAGAGAAAATAATGATATAATCAAAAATCTGACATTCCACACTACTTCAAACAAAAGTTTAGGAAGAAAACCATCAATACTGGAAAGAGCAATAACAATGACCTTGAGAAACTTATTTTCCTGAAAAATTGTATTAAGAGAAAGATTTTATAACTTTCAGTTGAAAGCTATACTGGCTGTTCATTCAATAAATGCCAAATTTTTCCATGTAAGGAAACAACTAATATTATCATTTCTAATGCCTATAATTGGGAAATGGGTATATTCACTCTTTCCTAGAACCCTCATCAATGGTTACTGTTAAACCCACCTTGGTTGTTTCATTAATATTTACTCAAGTTTTAAACTTCTCAAAAAGCAGGAAACATTATTCTATCTTCACTGCAACGAAATAGAAAATATCTTAAAACATTTATCTGAAGTTGTCTAACATTGACAACCTTCATGCAACATCTGCTAATCACGGAAAACTTGAGAACTTCTTGATGTCATACATTTTTCATTCTCGGCACATGACTATAAGTGTATTTGTACAATTCCATTACCATTTTAATATGGGATATTGGAAAAATCTCAAGGCCAATTTCAGAGTGAAATCTGTATATAACTTTGCCAACTACTACTTGAGACTAATAATAGCAATTTTTATATTTCTGGATCCTTTCTTCTTCTGCAACTTGCCAAATTTGCCAGTACCAAAATTCAACTTTCTATCTGACTGATCCTAAATTTGGATTCAATATCGAATATAATGATGACCTTTATAGATTTAATTTTAAGTGTACATTTTGTCTCAGTGGTAAGTGCATTTGAACATAAAACTGAATGATTACGTTATTATTTTTATGCTTTTTTAGTTTTTAATTTTAATATGTTAAAATTTTGGGTTTGATAAGCTGAGAGAAATGAGAAGTAGCAAAGAAAATAAGTGTAAAAGAATTGGAAGCATAAAGAAAAAGGGAGAAGAGATTAAGAAAGATGAAATCAAAAGGAAGGAAGGTGGTGAGAAAAAATGTGAAGAACAATAACCATAATGCATAAAAGATAAATGAAAGAATGTGTCAAAAGAAAAGAGAGAGGGTACAAAACAAGGATTGAAAAAGAGTAGGAGGAAGAAAAGAAAGGGGGTGCAAAATACAGAGTAGAGTAAGAAGAGAAAGAGGGTGTAAAACAAAGATTGAAAACCGTGTAAAAAGGAAAAAAGGGGTTGCAATACAAAGACTTGAAAAGAGTGGAGACTAAAGAGAAAAAGGATTGTAAAAAAAGTGTAGAAGAAAGAAAAGAGGGTGCAAAACAAGGAAAAGAAAGAGAGTAAAAAGTAAGGGCTGAGAAAGAGTGTAGAAAGAAAGAAAGAAAGAAAGAAAGAAAGAAAGAAAGAAAGAAAGAAAAGGAAGTAAAGAGTATGGGCTGAAAAGAGTGTAGAAAGAAAGAGACAAAGAAAGAAAGAAAAAGAAATGAATGTAGGTAAAAAGTAAGGACTGAAAAAGAGTGTAGAAAGAAAGAAAGAAAGAAAGAAGGAAGGAAGGAAATAAAGAAAGAAACAAACAAACAAACAAAAAAACGGAGTAAAAAGTATGGACTGAAAAGAGTGTAGAAATAAAGAAACAAAGAAAGAAAAAGAAATGAAAGTAGGTAAAAAGTATGGACTGAAAAGAGTGTAGAAATAAAGAAACAAAGAAAGAAAGAAAAAGAAATGAAAATGGGTAAAAATAAGTCTGATAAAGAGTGTAGAAAGAAAGAAAGAAACAAACAAACAAACAAAGAGGGAGTAAAAAGTAAGGACAGAAAAAGAGTATAGAAAATAAAGAGTGAAAAAGAAAGAATGTAGTTAGAATAAGAGAAGAAGGTGCAAAGAAAGAATGAAAACGAGTGTAGAAAGAGGAAGAGAAGCACAAAAGAAGGACTGGAGAAGAAAACATGAGTTAAAAAATTCAAGGAAAACAAAGAAATAAGTAAAACTAAAATTGAGTGAAATTGAAATAAAGAAATTGAAAAAGAAATCAACGAATGAGAGTCAAAATGTCCTAAGGTAAAGAAAACAAAATTTAAAGGGAAGAGGAAAATAAAGATTAAAAATGGGAAAATTTAAAAGAAAGAAAAAATTAGGATTAAAAGAAAGATAAGTGCAGCAAAAATGCAGAAAACTAAGAAAAATTAAAGTTTTGAAAATAAATAAAAACAAACGAAATTAAATAAGAACCTATGAAGGGAAAATGCAAAGAAAAATGAAATATTAAAAAGAATGAATGCAAAACGAAAATTTAAAACAGAAAATAAAAATTGACACAGCATTATATGACTGACAATCACCTCCTGTATCTAAGAAATGTTTTCATGGAAAAGAAATAAAAAAGTACAATAAATTTATGAAAGGCAAAAAATATTCACAATAAACGGTAACCGAAGAACAGGGTTCAGAAGGGAAGAATTTTTATTGCTAAAAAATGGAAATATTGATTGATTGAAAACTAGAAAAAAATCCTGGAAAAATGAATTTTGATTGAAGAGAGCTCTTACTTTGTATAAAATTCTTAATTTTTTAAAAACATATTTATAATTTATTCTTTCAGATGTTTCCAAATAACATAGTGTCTTATTTAGGGTTTCTATCTGATGTCTCTAATAATGATATTCTTGTTTTAAAGGAAATATAGCAACATTAAAATTATTTGGTCAAATCTATTAGATAAAATAGAATCTAAATCATAGAAACAGAGCAAAGCAACTTTATATATACATACATATATATATATATATATATATATATATATATATATATATATATAGGGAAAACGTTATAATTCTTGCAATGAGAGAAAATGTATATTAAAAAAAAGAGAGAAACCACAAATGTTTTTGGTTACAATGTGGATTTGTTTTCGTGTATATATTATACTTTATTTTTCATATTTTTGCTACACGTGTTTCCTCTTCCAGTAAATTAAAGTGAACACTTCAAGCAAATTAAAGGAATTAATTTTTAAAGGAATAAAATTTCCTTATGTTCTTTTAATATTTCAGTGTTTATTTTCTCTATTTGTAGTAACCCTTGATCTCATTTTTCAACTTTTGGCAAAAGATAGGTATATATATATATATATATATATATATATATATATATATATATATATATATATATATAGATATAGATAGAGAGAGAGAGAGAGAGAGAAACAGACAGACAGAGAGATGGATGTATAGATAGATGAATGGAGATATATGTAGGTACTGCCAAAGATTCAGTAAAAAATGAGCATACATGCTAAAACAGTTTTATTGTCAAAATCATTGTTATTATTAAGAGGAAAAATCAAAGGATTTTTATGTAAAAATAATATTTTTTAATCCTTTTTAGAACCTTTGAAATTTTGGTTAAAAATCTTGTTTCTCCATTGTAAACACTGTACCATAGATTTTAGTGTAAAATATTCTGATTTGGAAATTCTTTCAAAATTCAGATAATTATCAGAATTTTAATGAAACTTTCAGAATTTACTCACAAATGGATAAAATTATTTTTTAAATGTCTCCTTTTAGTAAATATCTGTAAAAATATTTTTTTAAATCTGTTAACCAACCCATATTTAATTTTATGAAATTCCAATAAATTCTTTTTTGTAGCTCTTAATGTTTATATTAGTTATAAGAAAAAGTCCTTGGAGAATTTAAATCTTGAAATTTTTTTGTTCCAGCAGAATACCCAGTTACAGAAAAGATTTTCTGAATCATAAAATAAAAAAGCAATAAAACTAGGACGTTACTTAATTAGAAAAGCTTTTAATTTTAAAATAAATTATGAACACTATTGCCTTAAGAAAAAAACATTCTTTTTGATGAATAATAAATTTTGAAAGAATTGTTTTCATTTTTGTTTAAATTTTAATAAAAATAATTTATAAACATTTAAATTTTTTAAAATTCGTATTAATTTGCAGTAGTTAAGTAATATTGTTATTAAATTAAGACTGTATTTACTAATCATAAATGGAAAAGATCACTACGATTTAATGAACATCAATATTTTAAAAATAATTTTGAATTTATTTTATTTGTGTATAAATATGCTGATTTTTGTAAATACAGAAGTCCACACATGACATTATCAGAAAATAAGAGTGTTAACTATAGTAAAGTTAAAATTTATTGGTAATTTTCTAACATTTTCCCAACAAGTATCTTTGTAAGTAAGTCTATAAAACCAAAATATCTAAAATTCAATAAAACATAACAGAATGGTTAACTTGTTTAAAATTTTAAAGATTAATTGGTAGTTAAAAAATTATTGAAAAAATGTGTTCATGTTGTAGTCATCATATAATTTTGGTACAATTATTTCCCCTTACATAAATTTTGCAAATATCAGGTTATCAATAGATGTGTCAGTACCTCATAAAAACACCCACCTCCGCGTTAAAACATGCTTTTCTACAATATTTTAAAGTAAAAGTAATATTTGTTTTAATTCAGAATACTTAAACTTTAAAACAATTAATCTTCCTCAAATACATTTTCAGAAAAGTATATTTTATTCTGGGAATATTTTTTTAATAAAGTGAATTATGTTGTGCTGATAGATTTGTCTATATGGCTGATTTTAGTGATAACTAGCAGTAGAGGCCGGCGTTTCCCGGGGATGTAACAGTAAGAGTTAGGGACGGCTGTTGCTTTGAAAGATGTGCTTTGTAAGTCGACAGGAACTAAGTTTCTACAAAAAGCTGAAACGCAATGCACACAAAGTTTAAGCAGACATCATGCAGGCCCAAGTATTCGAAGGTATCGAAGGAAGTAACGGAAAGCCGTTGTAGCATCAGTCATTTGCCATTACTAAGACATCTGTGAATAAAAGCTGGCAGCAGTTACTGCTTTAACCAATTGGACCGTTAAGCATTACTGGAAGCACTTGTGGTAAGTAGTCAAGAAACCACGATTCAGTTGCAACATACATAGGGATTGAAGGGAAAACGTGCTGTGAGGAAGCCATAGACATAAAGTATGTGCCGTGCACAATCACAAACAAATCGCTTGTCTAACTAAAAGACGCGTCTTATGCCTAAAAGACGGCGCTGCCACGACCACAAAGCAGAACCGTAAAACTGAGAGAAGAGCGAACAGTGACGGGGTGTCATGGTAAGAACATTTCTGTGATATAACTTCCTTTATTCTGATCTGTCACTATCTACATCGCGGCTGAGAGCCCTTAAAACCGCAACGGGGGTAGCCGTAAGGCCAAGCATCGTAATTGCAATGGAGAAGTGCCATCTCTTCAGTCGCAGTCAGCATCACGCTGAGAGCTCATGGAACCGGACCGGGGTGGCCGTACGGCCCAGCGCCTCAATTGCAATGGAGAAGTACCTTCTCTTCAATCGCAGTCAACATCACGGCTGAGAGCTTATGAAAACCGACCGGGGTCGCCATACTTGGCGTGTGTTTTTAGTTTTTTTTACACGACTACAAACAAAACAATAAAGCCGTATGGCTGACATGTTTCACCCATGGCAGCCGTAAAGTGTATATGGAAGCAGAAGCCTGAATTTCGTAGACGTACTCGACTTTTGTGACAATTAAACGTACTCCGAAGCTTCTCAAGTGTGAATGTGCTTCTATGCACTGGTACGAACTGCAGGTGCTCCGATCAACTGTTAATGAAACCGGAACTTTAGTGGATCAATCATGTCCAATGCCGGTGTTCATGTGTCTAGCAGATTGTGTTGCAACTGAATACGGTGAGGTTATTATAGTGTACAAACAAACGCGATGATGGCGGATGAAGGTATGAAAGTCAGAAGGCAGCAAAAGAGCTGGATAACCTTTACAAAGATGCCTTAGTAATGGCAAGTGAAGACTACGACGACCTAACGTTAAAACCAATATGACAAACAAAATAATTTCCATGCAATCAGACTACATATGTGTGCATGGCGCTTAAACGCTACCGGGCGAGTTGTCTACAGGACCTCCGTGTAGGTTATGTTTCTAGCACAGTAGTTGGGAGAATAAATGAAAACCCTGTCCTTAGACCCAACTCGTGAGCATCCAACGTAAAGTTGTCCGTGAGAGAAGCACTGCTCACGTAAATGCAGACCTGCGATGCTAAGCGTCTGTCCTTGTGATTTGTTAATGGACATAACAAAGCAAAGTTTCACGGGAAATTGTGAGCGACGAAAGTTGATTGGTATGCTTGCGTCTGACGGAAGAAGATGCATCCTGGGAATCAGAACGACTTCCCCCTTGCCGCAGACAGTTGCAATGGTCGCCTCAATCAGGTTCGGAGAAAGGGATTTAATAATGAGGCGAGTCCCGTTGCACTGTTTAGGTGGGAGCAAATTCCTGATTAGCATAATCGGAGCACCAACTTTGAGCCGAAGAATATGAGATGGGAGTCCGGACGGCTGAAAGGAGTTCAAAACTTCTATGGGATACTCAGCTAATTCAGATGGATCGGAAGTTCTGTCGATGGACTTATAAACATGACATTGCCCGGGAATGCATTCCAACAGTTTAAGGTTGATGGAATCAGCTGTACAGTTCTTCGATGCCAATATGACCCTCCCAGCAAGCCAATCGTCATCGGCAAAATTAGTGGATAGGTTGTAGAAGACTGCATTCATGAATTCATCCGGTGATTCAACAGTGGTGGCAAGCTGATCCATCTGCACAAAACCCTGTGTGTCAGATGGCATTTTCCCCTCTCCAAGAACAAGAAGGTCCCGTGCGAAGTCAGCAGATCTGGAGTCCCCATTCAAGTAGGCACGCATGTTCGTGCTCAGTTTAAGAGTCTCCACGTGGTGCCAAAGGGGAGACGACTTCAGGCATGCGCGGACAGCATCAGCGCGTGTACCTTTAGGAATAACAGGTAGAGTCTGCCTAAAGTCGCCTGCGAGGAGAAGGATTACTCCACCCATGGAGTCGGAGTTACGGATGTCTTGGAGACTTCGGTCAACTGACTCAAGGGCGCCCTTGTGTGCCATCGTGCACTCATCCCAAACTATGTTTGCATCTTCGCAGAACTTCAGCCTGTGGCTAATTCTTTGTTATGTTGCAGAGAGGAGTTTGTGACCGGCATAGATCAAGCGGCAACCTAAAAGCCGAATGAGCGGTTCTACCTCCCGGTAGCAACGTTGCAGCAATCCCGGAAAATGCGACCGCAATAGCGATCTCCCCACAACGCCGTACCTCTGCCAGGACTAATTTAGTAACAAAGTTTTGCCAGTTCTTCCGGGTGCATCTAAAAAGTATATACCTCCACTGGAGCCGTTTGCCCTGTCCGTTATGGTAGTGAAAGCAACCCTCTGATCAGGTAGAAGTTTGGGCTCGTTTTGGGTAATGTATGCGTTCAGCCCCTCAATGGAGTAGGATGTTTCCCGCAATAATGGTACAGTGTCAAAACCGTCTCTGAGCGGTGGTGGTAAACCGTAAGTTGATAAAGAGGCACCTCCCAGTTCGAAAACAACATCTTCTAGGGTCACCAGCGCTCTGTTGAATATGAAGTCAGTGAAACCGCATTCAACTCCTGGGCTGTTACGCTGAACGGAGAACAGCACATCCTCTGACATGGATTCTCTGTACTTTAGCCAGAGCGACAGAGGATCTCTTAGTTCGCATCGCAAAAGCAAAATGGCGAACAGCGTTCGAAGCCATGATGGCGTTCTAAGAAGTTCACCCTCCGTCATGGCTACATACCATTGGGAGTCGTCTTCAAGCAATCCCAAACGGTAGCATGCCTCTCCATAAGACTGGCACTCTATGCCGCTGACAGTGCGAATATGTGAAACTCGTTAGCCCAGCAATTTTATGAAGTAGAAGGCGGAGGTAAAATCACTCCTGTTGGCTGGGGGCACAGTATAAACGCAAGAGTTAGACCTTACATCGGGATAACCCTCGACAGGGTCGCCAGCCTTTTGCCGAACCTACCGGTTGTTTGACCACACGTAGTAGGACGGGACTTGGGGTATATCAATGTTTTGGCAAAAGCATCTGTTGAGCATAATTTAAAGAAAGCCGTTAGGGTTGTGTCTTTAGGGTTATCCGCAACCTGCTGGGCGTTTTGTTCGGTGAAGTACACCCTCTGTTCATTTTCTAAGTGAACAGCAAGCTGCACAATGGACGGAGCCCTTTGGTGTATGGGGAATCCGAAAATTCGCCAAAAGGCCTCGCTACTGCTGAGGTAGCGTCCAGCCACGTAATCGTCCACCTCGTCAACGCGCCGGGTACCGAAAACAGCAGCATCGCTGCCTTTATTAACGTACTTGCAGATGTACTTTATTGATTTAACCGAGTGGCAGTATTCAACGTTTATAAGGGCTCCAAAAGTCTTGGACAGCAGCGGGCAATAAGGCACCACCCAACGATTGTCCAGAGTGCGCCCCTTAACTGTTACAGTACTGCCGCCCTCAGCGGAGCTTCTACGTTTGTACAGTGGGTAACCACCCGTCGCAGTCTGCGTTTCTGAGATAAATTTACGTGGGTAACTCTTTGCGCAAGTGTGGCCGCATGACCAACATGACCTTTTTTCGTAATTCGCGCCACAGGGGCCGTGTATCATATTGTTTTTAATGATTTCGTGGAGCGCAGGATCCAGCACAGGATCCGAAATTTCAGCAGAAATAAAATCGTCTATTTTGTTTGCGTCAACCTTATTGTTGAGCCACAGCAGAATGTGGGCATGAGGCAAACCGCGTTTCTGCCATTCCACTGTATACATATGGCACTTAACGCATTCGAAGACTTGCTCTTTAAGGATTAAATCCATAAGCTTACACAGCTGTAACAGGAAAACGCGGGCAATTAGGTCAGGGCGGTGTGAGTACTGCTGACCTGGAAAAAGTTCGCGGTGATTTCAACCCATTTCGGATTGCACGTAAACGTGACGAACAAATCAGGCCTCCCGTAATGACGGACATAGGTTTTTGCGTCTTGTGTCCTTTCATGCATGTATCAAGGGCCACCAGTGTAAGAGGAAGGCAAAATGCACGGTTTGCCGAGATTGCGTGGGTCACCATCAGAACGCAGACCATCACGAAGGTGAATGTAGGAGTCGGTTCTAAGATTGGATTGGTTTAACTTTATGAATCCTAACCTCTCCGACTCCATTTATGCAGCCATGTCAACAGCGAATTGAAAAAATAGTTGACGGCACCTGTGCAAGTGGTTAAATTCACCCTCCCTAACCATAAACATGTAAGCGTAGTAAGCCCTACAGGAGACCGTCTTTGAGGTCTACATGGAATCGCTCCTTGCCTGGTATATTGGGATTTTGAAGTGGTACCCATCGCTTCCGTATGGAAAAAGAAGGAGGTACTGGAGACAGTCGTATGAACGGTGGGTTTCACTGATGACAATGTCACGGCTGTTATGTTCCTTAGCGTGGATGACTGCGGCGAGTTCATTACATGCAGGAGCATTGAAGCGACGCTCATGCTCACCGTGAGGCCGTCTGTCTGCATCGATGACAACGCTGAAAGAGGGCAAAGAGTTGTTTTGCAACGCAAACTTTAAGCTTCGGATGTAACTGTTAGTTTCGTGAAGCATGTCTTGTAGACGGAACAGAATGTCTCTACGGGGACCGACGGAAATATCGCTAAGCAGAATGCCGAGACGCGCATCAACCTGCTCGTTGTAGTCAGCGAGAAAGTAAATTTGTAGGAACTGAGGTGGCTTTCCCTGATCAGCCAAAAGTGATCCCATTAAGTGGTAAACCTGGCCTTGCACTTTGAAAGTAGGCATCCATCCCCCTCATTAATCTGGAAGCAACAGTTTTACTTCCGTATTGCTTCAAGAAAATGCGTTGACTCCGAAGTTGTACCCAGAAGGAGGTCCCTAAGCGGCTGGGGAGGTTCGTCTAAAGAAGGGAGTTTGATTTTGCCCCCAGAGCAACAAAGCCCAGGTTGCTCACCGGCCCACTTTTTTGCGTTGCAAAAAGTGCAAAATTTATCCATGGCCCCTATTTGTACGTCTCTCCTAGCGGAATAGTTGACAGTGCAGTCGTAATTGTATGCGGCATTTTGACCAAAATGGCTAATGTTTTCGAGCCGTTGACGGCGTACTTCAGAGTTTTCTGCAGCCCTGGCAGATGCAGTAGATCGGGCATTTCTAACGCGACGAAATGTGGTCTGTGCAGAGCTTTCTATGGCTCTAGCAGATGCAGTGGAGCGGGCATTTCTAACGCGACGATCAGTGGTCTGTGCAGGGCTTTTTAAGGCTCTGGGAGGCGCAGTGGAGCGGGCATTTCTAACGCGACGATCAGTGGTCTGTGCAGGGCTTTCTAAGGATCTGGCAGACGCGGTGGACAGGGCATTTCTAAAGCGACGATGAGCGGTTTCTTGGGGTTGTTCCGAAGCTCTACAGGCGGCTGTAGCCCTAGTATTTCTTAAGACGACGTGAAGTTGTTTGTTCGGGGCTTTCTAAACCCCTGGAGCAAGCTTTGGCGGTGGCATTCCGCAAACGACGAAGGGTTTTCTGTACTGGTGACTATGAAACCCTCAACCTAGCCACGCGGACTGCATCCTGTGAATTCTTAAGTGAACGTTCTTCAACTGAAAGCCTGAAGCCAACCTTTCAGTCCGTGCAGCGGCGCTTTCCGTAGATAAGCGAGCAACTGAGCTCGAGGCCATCCGTGAAAAACGCAAAGAAGTCTGTTCAGGGGTTTTACTCGCCCTCGCTGCTCTAGCAGCGGTGGCAGCTGTCGTGCGCCGTCCCAAAAGTTTCCTCCTTTTAGGTGGCATCCAAACAGTAAAAACGTCATAGAGGGTAAAGCTTAAAAAGAGATTTCGATAAATCCAAAACGAAAAAACGTGCACTGCTAACGTAGACACAAAAAGGGGAACACCCATTAAAATGAGTTCAGATGTTACTAAAAGGGAACTCGAAACTAAAAAAGTGGAAATTTAAAAAGGTAAACCAAGGGTAAATCCAAAATGAGTTCAGATGTTACTAAATGGCTTTTTAGTACAATTGGCTAACGTGTGAGTGGTTGGGTTGGAACTATAAAACAAAAAAGCAGCTAGAACATGTTATCAACAACTTGCGGTTTCCGAAGTAGGCGAATAAAGTAAGCAAAGTGCGTTCACATGGGCAACAATAAACGCAAAAGTGTGAAAGCACGCCCGAGTCACGCATTAGAGGTGGTTGACCTTGAGCGCACTTACACATAAGCTGACGCGCGATCACGCGGGCGCTATAACGTGTGAGAAATCCTGCGCGATGATTGGACAGGCCCCAAGGTCAAGCTCTGTGAAAGCGACCAATGGGCTTGCAGCAGTCTCGGTATCGACACGCGGACTCGGTTGTACGCAGCTGTGTGTGTGTAAGGAAGTTGCAAAAAAGATTGATCCGCGTGCAGCTACGGTTATTTTTCCCGAAAAATTCTGAAATTTGACACACATAAAGGCGATAGTAAGCCGCAAGTGTGTCGTAAATTCCATTTGAATCAAACCAAAACTGTACATACTGTGCCAGTGAATGTGTGGTCAGAGGGCTAAATCCTGTCCCTTAGTACCCCCTGGTCAAGCGGCTTTGACAGTCTTGCAAACAATTTGGTACTTGTTAGATAGCCAAGCGTTAGTGATATCAGAAACTGGACCATTTGCTTTGTTTTGGTGGCTCAGTAACAAAACATCGTCCAAAGACTGCGGAATATCGGCATAAATGGCCCTTACCCGTTCTTTCAAATTGATTTCGTGCAAAAACAATTGTGTTTTTCCCATTTTTGGCGCTGTCAGAACAACTGCCGGGTAATTTTACGTAGTCATGTGAAGTTTTTTTTTAATCGGTTGAAAATGTAGGAAATCCGATCCCATATATGAACACACACACACACACACACACACACACACACACACACACACACACACACACACACACACACACTCTCTCTGGGTTTTATAATAAGTATGATCAAAAGAAAAAGAGAGAAATTCAATAAATTGCTTATTGGAAAAATTCAATTTAATCTATTAGCATGAAATTAAAACTAAAATAAAACTTCAAGAAAGATTTTTAAAATGCCTTTTAAACCATAAATGTTGCTTTTTTGTGGAGGTACATATATATATATGGTATATATATATATATATATATATATATATATATATATATATACGTATCACAAATTTTTCAAATCCCAGTATTTACTAGCTTTCAGTTAATGCTGTCACTTTCACACCAGGCTGCATCATCTGATGCTGAAATCTGATGGCTAAGTATCTTGCAAAACTGACAGTAAAGTCTGCATGCTTGTAAATACCAGGATTTCAAATGTTTTTAAAGGTGATTTTAAAAACATCAGCCTATATCACACTTTACATATATACATACAGACACACACATTATATGTATATGATAAAATATAGTTTTAAGGTATGCTATATTTCTAGGTTAAAGAGCTCAATATCCGAGATAAAGTGTATGTATATAAAAGTGGACATTGAAATCAACACCCAGAGGCAACAGTCTGTTTCATGCTTGATGCAATCATCAGGCCAGTGGAGCAAAAACACAACTTGCATGGACTGACAAGTACATTTAGCATGAAACAGATTGTTGCCTCTGGGTGTTGACGTCAATGTCCGCATTTATAAGCTTACCCCGAAGATCCGTTTAGGTGAAACCTAGGTAGGTTTTCCTGGCTCTTTAGGATTTATTTTATTTATTCCCCTGTCCACAAATCACTAAACCTTTTGTTTACTTAGGGCTAACCTCATTCTGGGCTACATTAAAGCTGCATATATATGATGAATGAAAGAAAGAAAGAAAAAATAGACGAGGCAATATTAGCCTCATGCATTTATTGTCCATTTCAATGAAATGCTATAGCAGTAAGAAATATGCCGGACCAAAAGAATTAGTTCCAGTAACCAAACTTAGCAAAAATACTGGAATTTCCAGGGTTCCACAAAACATGGTGAAAAAAACTAAATGCCATGAAAAACTCATTTGAAAAATGCTGAGGCATTAAAACACTGCTTTCATTATCTACTTTATATAAATATTATCTACTTTATATAAATATTATCTACTTTATATAAATATTATCTACTTTATATAAATATTATCTACTTTATATAAATATTATCTACTTTATATAAATAACCTAATGCAATTAGGTAGTGTTGAAAATTCACACTAGAAGTGAAAAGATGACTTCAAGGTCACTGTTGTATAAGATTCTTGATTTGCATTTTGACAACCATTTTTTTAAATCACCAAACTTTGAAAATGAAGAGCTTTGTTATATCAGAACATGAACATTTCAGATCCAAATTCATTCAATTTATTACACTAATATGCTGTTATTATTGCATTTTCTTACAATATCCCAAACACTCCTTTTGATTAGAAAATATTTTATTTTATACAGTATTTACATTAGTCGGACTATTGTCCTCATCTTTGTCGCCATATTTGTTGCAACGTTTCGGCCGTTGTATGTTCCGGCCTTCTTCAGGTGGTTGGAATTTCGAACCGAACACTTTATTTCGATCACTGGGGTAAGACTATTCTAGTTCCACGAGCCATGTTTGATGGATGTCAGTTATCAGTTATCTCCTGCGAATTTTCCCTCTGAAAGTTCTCCACTGCCTTAACTGGGTATTGAACTCACACTCTTTGGGTCTGTCACTGGATATGGCGACAAAGATGAGGACAATAGTCCGACTAATGTAAATACTGTACATAATACCTCATCTCAGAAATATAGACAGATTCACCCTATACAAGGCCCGGGGTAGAGGGTTACATTAAGGATTAGTTTATATGGAGATGAGGGGAAGATAATGGTTATCTGTAGACTTTAACAGGTTAGGAATGTAGTGATTGGGGAAACATTCTGTTGAGAGTCTATTCCATAGAGCAGTAGTTTGCAAGAAGAAGCTGTTTGAGTGGAACTTTTTGCCGATGGAATACGGAGGGAGTGTGGTTAGTTTCCTAGATGTGAAAGTTAGACCTGGCAGAAACAAAGAACCAGAACCAATATAGTTTGTCCGAAGACTTTCCATAGAAGTAGCACTAGAGCAGTGAGACTTGTGTGAGAGAGACTGGAGGGTAATAAATAATTATTCTCCAACAAAGGATTCAGAGATGCTTTTGAACTCTGTCGAGATTTATTGACAGTGAACAGTTTTTCCAGTTTACAATCAATAAATTTGCATTGCAGGATTTTTCAGGATTCAAGTTAGCAAGAGTATATATTAATCTTGGTTGTTATACTTGACTGCTATACTCTCAGGCCTTCTCCAGGTGCCTGAATACTCAGGAACCCTTGGAACTTTGGATCAAACCCTTTATTCAATCCATATTGGGAGATTGTTCTATTTCTGCTTTCCATACTTAGGGGAGATAACTCATGTCAGTAATCATATATGGAGGGGAAAGGATGGTCATCAGCATTTGTGGAATGAAGTCATGACAACAGAGAACAACACTGGAAGATATGATCAAATGCAAAACAAGAACTGCCCAACAAACAGAATTGATAGAGTTTGCTATAAGCAATAATAAGAAAATGAAAAGAAAAGACATGACAAAAAAATAATATAAAGCAAGCAAACAATATATGCACAGCAAATTAACAATAATAAGGCAAAGCAACAGTAATATGGCAAAAAGTTCTCAAACTAAGAATTGGGGTTGACACATAAAAGCATGCCCGGACAAGTGAACAAGCATTCTGACTTCAAGACAAGACAGACTGTGACTGAGTCAGATGAAACCAAGAACGGGCCTATTTTATCGGCTAGGAAAACATCCCAGCATGCATTTGTGTGCTTCTACCTATAAATTTGGGAGGAACAAGTGTTTTGCAGTCATTCCTAATAAGTCTGGGGGGGATAACAGTTTTCATAGAATGCACAGGTACTTCTATCTGAATCTAAGCAGAATTGTCATCCATATATAACATCCTATCAGCTTTGATGTTTGTTATGATACAAAGTTGAAACAAAATCTCAGCATTGGCTTTTGGAAGTCTATTGGCCACCAAATTTGAATTAGAACTTTACTGAGGCTAGGTCTGTAGTACCCAGCCCAGGCACTGAACTCACAAATACTATGTTACATAACAGTAACTGTTAATTGGTAATTGTGAGTTCAATCTTTGGGCAGGGTAGTACAGACTTAAACTGGAAAACACAGCAAGTGATAACTGGGGAGTACTGAAAAGAACATGATATCTCTAGACATGGAGAGTGGAACAAGAACACTTTATACCTGCTGATTAAATAAAGGGTTCAGTTAGAATTTCTCTGAAGGTTACCCAGACTGACAGACACCTGAAGAAGGCCAGAGGGCAAAAAGGTCAAAACATTATGATAATAACAATAAAGATGAGTACATTAGTCCAAAGGTAAATAATGATAACTCCTCATCCAGAAAATTCGGACAGTAAACTAAACTGCTTGGTACTTTAAATTCTTTATGAGAATATTGAGTCAAAACTTCCAGCTTGTTATCAGGCTGTTTGGATAAACCAATTGACTTTCAGGTTCCTAAACATCTGTTTCGGTATAATTTCGTTACAATATAATAATAATAATAATAATAATAATAATAATAAAAGAGTTATTGACAGTAATTTTATTGCAACACTTTGCCTTGATGAGATACAAAGAAATTGTTCTTGAATTATGAAAATAAATGAAGATTTTGCAGTTCATCGGATTTAAATCTATAAATTATTTACTGTATTTACATTGTTCAGTGTGATGTCTTCATCTTTATTGCCATATTCATGATGTTTCAGATGTTGTACACTCTGGCTTTCTTCAGATGATATGTGTTGGAATTTCAAATTGAACTCTTTATTTAGTCCGTGGGGTTAGACTGTTCTAATTCCACATGCCATGCCTTTTCTGGATATCCCATTTTCAGTTATTTCTCTTTAGTAACTCAACTCTCCACATTTTTGTTCACTTCAACTCTGACCAGGAATTGAACTCACAACTCTTTGACTCAAGTCACTTTTTGAATCACTCAACCAACGCTTTTATCGACTGGGCCATTAATTGAAACTGAGATATCCAAAGGCATGGAACATGGAATCTCATTCCTTGTCAATGCACTTAATTCAGTTGTAGGTACATCAATAAGTTTGTTGTCTAATGATGAAAAGGATTTATTTTGCACAATAAATATTTGTTTTTCAACATAAAATGTTGTTATTTAACACCACAATAATAATGAATATTAATTGGAAATATAGATTGTATGATATCCTAAATGTTATTATTTAATACTACTATGAGAAATAATGATTGATGTGAAGGCACCCAGAGCTCTACAAATCAAGAATGAATTGTTACTTGTGCTTGTTACTCAGCAGAACTTGAATATTGCATTTTAATGTGAAATCAAAAAATAAAAGTAGTTTTATTACATTTATAACTGTAGTACAACTAGAAATATTTACATTGGTAGTTACCATACCAAGGCAGTTGTTAACCTATTGTGATCCATGGAACAAGCATACTAGCCCACTTACCAGTGCCGACACATCACAGGATCTAAGCCTAGCTTATTGTAACTGTTGTATTAGATGTCCCCCCATTTTGGGGGGTGAATTTAAAAGGTTGCCTTATATGTGAAAATATATGGTACTTCAATCATTATTATAGTGAATTCTGTATTTAAAATAGATGCCTGATATATACATAGATACATACATATATATATATATATATATATATATATATTTTATTTTTGTCATCCACAGACAGACTGTTTCACTGTTTCACAGCTCATCAGTGTGGCTAGACGTCCGGTTGCCTCTAGCTAGGATCGAAACCCGACTGAATTTGCGTCAGTCGGAACTTCTACCACTAAGCCGTCGGCTCACAGCAGGGATGAAGGTGAATTTTAGCATGTTTATTTTTAGATTTAGATAAACACACAGTGACTGACAGTGACTCAGTTCTGCCAAATATATATATATATATATATATATATATATATATATATATATATAAAAAGACAAGAGGAAAACTATTCTTAGCTGACGCGTTTCGTTCTCTGATGGACATTATCAAGGAAAATGAAAGGATTTATTATGTCATATACAAAAGCGTGGATATCATTGGATTATCAAGGTTTTTCTAAATTTGAGAATGTTCATGAATCTTCATCAGGTGGTTAAACGGTCAGTCAAAACATGTGGAAGACATAAACACGTGAAACAAAATAAATCCTTAGAGCCTTGATAAAGTCCCTCAGAGGACAAAACACTTCAGCTAAGAATAGTTTTCCTCTTGTCTTTGTATTCATTTTGTTCTTTATTCCTATATAACACATTTATAACTGAATTGTTTCAACTAGAAATATTTACATTGGTAGTTACCATACCGAGGCAGTTGTCAACCTACCGTGATCGATGGCACAAGCATACTAGCCTACTTAACAGTTTCGACACACCACAGAAATTTGAGGTTAGCTTTATGCAAATGTTGTATTATATGACCCTTTATTTTCAGAAGGTAATTTTTAACATTTAAATGTCACCTTATACATGGAAATATATGGTAGTTGCTTTTATTGGGACACCATTTCTAGACTGATTGCTAAGGCTAAAGAGCCCATAAGGTGAGGACTTGTGACTTTGTGCTAGAACATCCATCTATAGGAGTATGGTTTTTCCAACAGTGCTGCAAACTGTGATTGCCTCCTAAGACTGATATTAACAAGATGTCCCCTTGATGACTAATTTATTTGAACTTGGGTTTCATGGTTTAAATGCTTTAACCACTTGGTTATTTCATTTACAACTAATCAGATCCCTTATAGCATCAAAGAATAAGCATATAACACCATGACACTGCATTATGGAATCAAATGTATCAGTTGGACAATCAATTGTATGCCAGAAAATAGAAACCTTTCAAAATGTTATCATGAGATTCAATACAAACTGTTGTTTTAGAGAGCCAAACAATTTGATTTTCTTTCCTTTTCCACTCGCATCTTGCTTTCCTTCCTTCTTCCTCTTTCCCTGTGCTTTATTTTTCTGCCTCTCCATGAGGTTGCTTGATACGGAAAAGTGTCTTGAGATAAGGAAGTGAACAACTATCAAAAGCAAAGTGTTAAAACTATACAGTCACAAAAAATGCATTGAATAAAGTCTCTCCTAAAATCTGCTTAGAAGCTATGATTATTGACAAAAGAAATAAAGGCAGATAACCAGAACCATGTGCATCAATGGTTTGGTTTTTATCTATCAGCATTAAGCACGACCACTCAAAGCAGAGACCCTTGGTGAAAAAGTATCTCATACTAATGCATAAATTGTTGCAAACAGAGAGAGAAATGAAAAAAAAAATACAAAAAGAAATGAAAACAGTATATCTTGACAAAACAGGGAATCATAGCAAATGTCACCTGCTCTGGAAATGGCAATGCAATTGTAAATCATATGTACAGGGAGCAATGGATAAACTATCATCTAAATTATGCAAAAACGAAAATAACAATGACATCTCATTTTAACAGATATATTTACGAAAATTACAGAAAAAATATATTGAAATACTAAAGAGTAATTTTATTCAATAAAATTGCCATTGGCCTCAACCACGGCCTCTAGATGACTTCAGAATCTCCTGCAACTCTTCTAAACATTTTCCTTGTTTAAGTTGATGAATGCTGCCATAATCCTTGCCTTCAGTTCATCTTTGGTGTTACAATGAGTTTTGTTGGTCTTTTGCTCAACTGCGCCCCACACATAATAATCAAGGGGGTTGTGGTGTGGGGAGTTAGGTGGCTAGGAGGTGATGTGGCTGCAGAAATTGTCTGACAGCCATGGCTGGGTTCTTCTGGGTTCTGATTGTGTGGCATGGTGCAGAGTCCTGTTGTTAGACAAAAGGTCTTCCATCAGCCACCCTCTTGACCCAGGGCAGTACTACCTTCTCAAGGTACTTGATGCAGGCCTCCATAAAATCTGAGGCTCTCACTAACAAATCTGGATGTTCTTTTCTTATCAGAACGATTAGTGTAAGTTTATGAAGCTGTTGTAACTTTCATAATCACTATTAGACTCATCCAACTATTTCTGAATCTTATGCGCTGTCTTCAGATTGACACCCAAACACTTTGAAATATTCATAATGGAATTTCTGGTACGAATGCCAAGCAGTACATCATGCTGTTCCAAAATTTCTGGTGGAGATAATTGCATCATGGTGCTCTTTTTCTCACTGATGGTACCCAACTGACCCTACTATACTGTGCAGTCAACAAAATAAAAAACAAGCAGCACACATGTGTGAAAATAAAAATATAAAATGGTGACAATTTACCCATCACATCCTGTATACAACAAATTAGTTCAGTGGGACTATAAAGGCAAACATGACTGGGTAAGAACTGAACAAAGCATTTTGATTGGATCAAAAACTGGGTTACATTCAATGCTTTGAAGACCAAACTAGTTACATTCCATCATCACTGATTGGACAATGAACAACCACCAATCAGGATGAATGGATGTCACCTTGGGGCAGCACAGTGCCTTGAAAGACTATTGAACCTCAAACTTGCACCTAACCCCAAGTACCTATAATCTATTGCTAAGGATGAAAGTAAAATGGTCACCTCCCTGTACCACACCAGTAATTACCTGACTCTTCCCGCTAACCCCTGCCTTTAAAAGAGCCAGATCTTGCCAAAAAATGGAGTACTGTAGTCATATTTGGGTGGGAACTGCCCAGTCCTCACTCTCCAGCCTTGATAGAGTCCAAAAGCATCTCCAAGTCTCTGCGGGTGATAAATTATTCTCCACTCTCCCACCGACTGGATGTGGCAAGCACTTCTTCCATGGAAAATACTCTGATGAACTACATTCCCTGGTCCCAGCAAGGACTTTCTATTCCACTTACACAGTAGCAAACCACCCACATTCCCTCTGTATTTTATTAGGGAGAAGTAAGTTTCACTTGAACAGCTTCTTCCCATAAACCACTGCTCTGTGGAACCATCTCCCAAGTAGTTGTTTGCACAATCACTACAATCTTAACCTGTTCAAGGCTAGGGTTAACTGATAACTTACACTCTTACCTCCACAAATTGCCTCCTAACATAACCCTGTGCCTCAAGTGAATCCCCAGGCCTTGTACAGGTTGAATCTTACTATAAAAAAAATAAAATAATAATAAAAATAAAATGTAAACGAATGATTTAAGGGCAAACTAGATTCTGTTTTGAGAACAGAAAAATTAAAATTCTTGAGACATTAAAAGTCAGAGTTCAAATTACTCCAGTCAGATAATTGGCATTATAACACATCTACATTATTTACCTGTCGACTATTATTCACATCTTTGTTTTCATTGTTATCACAACAGTCCTACCCATTTAATTCTGGATGGTTTCACATTCTCTCGAACACTCTCTCCAAAATTCTTTTCAACTTTCTTTTATGGTACTTCTTGGCTATGAGATTTGTCCTGGTATTTAGCCTTGGATGGAGCTTACCACCCAATTTAAGTCAAGCAATCTAACTCTTGGTTCCGATGATCCTGATTGAGAGAACTCAAAATGATGCAAAACAAAAATGAACGGATTCCTTTGACACAAGCTGTTTACTTGCAATGGGATTCGGTGTTCATTTTCTCCTGGTTCACTCATTATTACTGAGGGAATTGGTTACTTCATCATGGTGTAATGGTTAGCAAGCTTGTCCTGCTAGATAAGTTATGGCTGAATAGTGAGTTCCATCTTCACCGGGTGCCCCATGCTTTTGACCTTGTGCCAGGTCTAAATGACACTGAGAAAATCACCATCATTACTGAAGGAATCCTAGTTAGTTTCTTTTGCTCCTCTTAGCGATAGGCTTAATAATTCAGCCAATCATCTCTTGGAACTGCTGCAATAATAACAACAAAGATGGGATGTCTCATTCCAAATCATTAACATCATTCACAGAGTAAAACCAAACATTTTTTTTTTTCAATGATGCTAACCTTGTACAAGAACCAAGACCCACAGAGATTAAGAGGCACAGTTTATAGGGATATGTGGGGAAGATAACAGTTGACTGTAGATTTGAATAGGTTAAGATTGTAGTGATCAGGGAAGCATCCTTTTGGGAGTCTCTTCCATAAAGCAGCAGTTCGTAGGAAGAAACTGGTCAAGTGGAACTTACATCTCACCAGTGGAATACAAATGGATTTAGGGTGGTTTGCTATAATGTGCATGGCATGGTGGGTCTTAACCATGAAGTTTAGAACTGGTGGAACTAAGGAACATAGTTCATCTGAGCACTTTCCATGGAAATGCAAAAAATGAATAAGGTTTAAAAAGAAAATTAATTGTGAAATATGAAAATGAAAGATTGAACAGATGATTACATTTAGAGTGATTTTGGAATTTCCTGGGAAAATAACTTACACTGAGAAGGCAGGAAAATCCGTATTGAATCTATTCAGACAACATTACTGAAATAGAAAAAAAGTTAAGTAGAATATTGAATAGAATATTGAATAAGAGATTTACTGTACCACAATATTAAGCATTGTTGGCATACCAGTAATGAGATGTTTTTCAAGATATCTGATGAAAGCGGATACAAGTGGGTTTATATTCTTTTCAAGGGCATTTGTAAGAATTCTCCAAGTCTATTTTCGAGACCAATAATCATTAACCAACCCCCACCTCCTGATTTAGAGATATGTAGGTACATCAATAAGTCTAATGATGAAAAAAGCATTTATTTTATCTGAGCAATATTTATTTTTCAATATAATCTCTTTCCTTGTCAATGCACTTAATTCAATTGCGAATATGTAGGTTTATTTATTTTGCTCAACATATATTATCAAATATAATCTCTTTCCTTGCTAATGCACTTAATTCGGTTGTAAATATGCCAGGATATCAATCAATCTATATTATTAGGAAGCATTTATTTTACACAACAAATATTTTTCAACGTAATTTCCTTCCTTGTAAATGCACTTAATTCAATGTTGAACATTAGTCATATATATCAAACATTATCCAGTGAAAATTTCAGATCATAATTCAACTGATATCTATGCGTCAGGTAATGGACTTAATAAGCCACCACCATATCTCTCTATCTCTCTCTTATATTATGATTAATGTGTGTGTGTGTGTATAAATGTGTTTCAGTGATGTGTATGTATGTCGCTCTGTGTGTGTGTGTGTGTGTGTGTGTGTGTGTGTGTGTGTGTGTGTG
Source organism: Acanthosepion esculentum (assembly GCA_964036315.1). NCBI lineage: Eukaryota > Metazoa > Mollusca > Cephalopoda > Sepiida > Sepiidae > Acanthosepion > Acanthosepion esculentum. The sequence continues at coordinate 33,075,332 of OZ038504.1, read as the reverse complement.
TGTGTGTGTGTGCACAGATTGATATGTTGATTGATTTGATTTTTACTTATTAACCCTTTGTGAGTTATTTAAATCTGAAACATTTCTGATTTTAAGAATAATTCTTCATTTTTGGGTTTTTTAGTAAATATTGCATTAACAATTTTGGGGGAGATAATCATTTTTCCAAGTACAAATCCTACTATTTAACCCTTAGCGATGGGGAAGAGATGGTTTCATTCCTTTCCAAAGGATACAGGGTGCGATGGATAAATCGTCATCTAAATTACACGAAAATGAAAATAACACTGACATATCATTTTAACAGATATATTCGACCGTAAGTGAATTCAACAAGCTGGAATTTGAACTTGGCTCTCTGATTTCGTGTATATAAATAAGCAGTAAATGTTTGTAGTTAATGGAGTGAAGAAAGTTTATTAGAAATAGTCACCATTATTTCCGTGTTTATATTTGTGCTTGAGAAGAGAAAAGCTCTTGGAAAAATGACACTAAAGATAAGTTTCATATGACTTACTAAAAATAAGCAAAGAATATTCAAAAGAAAAGACAATTTAAAGAAACAATGCAAATCACGGTTTTCTCTGATTTTTCTTTCTATTTGCCTTCTTTAACAAACTTCATTTGTTTTTATTTTTACATCTGAAAACAAATTTAATCTTGTTGGATATATTTTTCAGATAGAACATTAAAAATATCTTAAGCAATTTCAGAATTTAAATAAAATATATTTGATAACAGGAAGAAATTTAAAAATTTTTCTCTTTTGTTTTTTTTCAGTCTCAAAATTTATTTTCTAATCATTTATTAAAAGTTTTCATTATAAACATGTTTTTTTGGCTTTTCACTGTAAACGTTTCAATTCATTCTGAGTGAATTTATCGAGATAAAACAGTAGACAGGAAACCACTGGGTCAGTCTTTTGAAAATGAATCTCTGTAGTTTAGTCGTAAGTAATGTCTGTAATGCTTTAAACTTTTTGCCATACTTGTAGAATTATCTCCCTAGCAATAGTGACACCAGGTGGCAGTGACTTATTGATGAAAATGGTAGACTATTTGAAATGTCTACAAAACTGGGAGGTGAAAAAACTGACGCTGCAAAAAATCAGTGGTTAGCATTAATAATTAGATTGATTTGTTTTTTTACTGCTTATTAACCTTTTGCAGGTTATTTAAAGCCAGAAAATATTTTTAAATCATAAGACTTTTTTGGACATAATAATAATTTACTGACACAAGTTCTACTGATCAAACTCATAGCTGAGGGAAAAAAGGTGGATTCATATCTTTCCAAAGGGTATTTGAGAATAACTGAATAAAAAAAACCAACTAGAATTAAAACTCAACCATCCAATCTTTCTTCCAAGCCATTATCCATTACCCGACCTGCACATCCAAGCTTACAGCACCTGATATTATCAAGTGGTCACCCATCTAGGTACTGACCAGGCTCAATGTTACTTAACTTCAGTAATCATACAAGAATCAATGTTTAAAAGGTGATATAGCTGTAAGATTGTAAAAAATCTATTTAACGGTTTACATGAGGGAAATTAATAAGAGTAAAGGCTTAACAAAATATCAATTTTATATAGACCTTCATTTTCTGAAAAACCTGGCAAATATCAAAGTGATGAAAACCAAGGTAACTCATTTACTAATTTGAATAAATCAATGAAAACTTGAAATACATTATTTTTTAATCAAAGTGTACAATTTATAATTGCCACCATAATGAGTATATTAAGAGGAAATTGATGATTGGCTGTCAGTCGATGAATTACATGGAACTCAGCAAAGTTAAAAGTGTGCTATATCCTGAAATATTTCAACTCACTATTGTAAGTCAGGTGTCTTTTACAAACATACACAATACACACACACAGAGTATGTTTGCAGATTGTCTTTAAGATTTATAACTTTTAATGTCAGCAGTGCAACACAGATATCTATCTCCGTGATATGTGACAGAGTTTTTGATAACAATGGCAGACTGTTTGAACATGTCTCCAAATCTGGGAGGTGAAACAACTGACTGTGAAAGATCAAATGGCAACAACAATAATAATAATAATAATTGGAAATTAAGTATTCTTTCTTTTTGCATATACAAGATTTTTTATTAGAATTGGGGTAAGGTGTGCTGGTAATTCTTGACCCAACCAAGAAATGCTTAAAAATAAATAAATAAATAAATAAATATTGTGTTTTAGTTATCTGGTCAGACTTTGAGAGGTGGTCCAGGCTAAGAGCTTTTCAGCACTCTCTTGTAGTTAAAAGTTCTAAGAGTAAAGTCTGTATATTCTGTAATGAGAAGAGAATCTTCTCTTACCTTCCTGTAATGATGTGAAGGGAAAATGATTTGAGTACCTTACATAAATTGATAAACTTCCAAAAAGAGGCAAGATAACTGATTTTTCTTTTTAGATTTTACAAGAAAATTAATTACTAGAGAAAGTGGGCTTCTTGTATATCGCTAGAATTTAAATGTTTTAGCACTTCCCAGTTTTACCAATATGAATGAAACAATGAAAACTTGAAATAGATTATTTTTTAATCAAAGTGTACAATTTATAATTGCCACCATCATGAGTATATTAAGATTGGCTGTCAGTCGATGAATTACATGGAACTCAGCAAAGTTAAAAGAGTGCTATATCCTGAAATATTTCAACTCACTATTATAAGTCTTTTACAAACATGCACAATACACACACACAGAGTATGTTTGCAGATTGTCTTTAAGATTTATAACTTTTAATGTCACCAGTGCAACACAGGTATCTATCTCCGTGATATGTGACAGAGTTTTTGATAACAATGGCAGACTGTTTGAAGATGTCTACAAATCTGGGAGGTGAAACAACTGACTGTGAAAGATCAAATGGCAACAACAATAATAATAATAATAATTGGAAAAAAATCTATTTAAAGATCCACATGAGGAAAGTTATTCATAGTAAGGGCTTAAGAAAATATCAATTTTATATAGGCCCTTACTTTCTGATGGCAGGAGGAAAATAGTTGCTATATAAACTATGGCACTTATGATGTCAATATTTATTAATGCTACAATGGTGGTAGATGTGTAAAATGGTTAAGTTTGTATGTAAAGTAAAAAAGAAAATCATTACAATAATTTCAATTTTCATTGCTAATCATAAACATTATCCAACACCAATACTTTAGAAAATGTAGGAAACTAAAAATTACTTTTATATACATGCTTAAGTAGAGTTCAGGTCAAGATTGACTGTGAAAGATCAGATGTCAGCAGTAATAATTAGAAAAATCTATTTAAAGATTCACATGAGGAAATCTCTGACAAGCAGGAAGAACTTAACAAAATATTTAATTATTTTGGATATCATGGCCAGACTGTATAATATGCCAATTAGATTTTTAATTTGTAATGTCTATAACTTTTTGCTGTGCTGTTAATTTCTCTTGAACTAAAGATGCTGAATGGCAATATCTTTAGGATGACTAAGTGTTCTAAGAAATAAAACTCAAGATAAACCATTCCAAAAAGGAAACTATGGTCTGGAATCGGAATGAAAGCAGTGATGGCACATACCCTGAATCTATCATAAAATCTCAGCATGTGGAATTAGTAAATACGAAACTCTTCAGATACCTCGGTGTATGGATCAGTTATGACAGATTTAGTATAGGGGATTAGGAAATTGAATATAGGCTGAGCTAGAGGTAGTTTCAACCCAACAATACAAATTACTACAAAACCAAAACATTAACCTGAAAACTCAAGTCATCTTCTTAAATAGCCTCGCCTGATCAAGACTTTCATATGAATGTCATACATGGTACAAAACCTATTCAGAAACTCTCAGCTGTATACAACCGCTTTCTCAAATCAATGGTTAAAAATGGTTTTCAGTGAGAGAAGCCTGTTGGTCTTGGCAGAGACCATCCCTCTTCAAACCTTGTGGACGGGTGCTACAGAATCACAAACAAAAACAAAGAATTGTACAAAATAACAGAAACCACATCATGTGTAGACTTCCAACATCAGCGACTGCTAAAATGGGTATCACCTGTAACATGAAGAGAAAATAATGATATAATCAAGATGCTGATGTTCCACACTCCTTTGAACAAAAGGTTAGGAAGGAAAGCTCCATTAATACTCAAAAGAGCAATAACAGTTACTGGACCTGAAAAAAACTATTTTCTTGAAAAATTATTTTAAGAAAAAGATTTTATAAATTTCAACTGCAATCAGTACTTACTGCTTGGTCACAGAATGTCAAATGTTTCCTTACAAGGAAGCAGCTAATATTAACATTACCATTAGAGTTGAAAAAAGCAGATTCTACACTTTGATCAATTTCTTATGGTCACAGGGTAACTGGAGAATCACTGGCTGATCAATCAATGAATGCCGAATATTTCCTTAAAAGGAAATGTCTAATATTACCATTAGAGTTGAAGAGAGCAGATACTACACTTCAAGCATGGCCAAGGAGTGAATAAAAGTGTAACTTGGGGAGTACTAGCTACTTGGTCAATGAATACCAAATGTTTCCTCATAAGTAAACCGCTAATATTAACATTACCATTAGAGGTAAGGAGAGCAGATATATACTGAATGTTTCCTTATAAGGAAACAGCTAATATTACCATTGCTATTACATTTGAGAAGGACAGTGTCTACACTTTGATCACTGCCTGATGAGTGAACAAAAAGAGCACTATCTGTTTTCAATGAATGTTAAATGTTTCTTTATAGATAAATTGACCAATATTACCATTACCATGGTGAACCAATTGGAGAGATTTACAAGAGATGGGGAGTTGAGAGTACAACAATAATAATCTGAGGAAAAAATGTAAATAACTTTTTTGACAACATCAATAAACATGTAAATCAGGTAAACAGTGTAGCAGTGGATGGAAAGTGTAACACTGAAATCTAAAGGTGTATAAGTATAGTGAAAATTGCCTTTCAGAAACTAAGTAAAGTATTAAGAAGTAGGATAATGTTTTTAGAAACAAAGAAAAACGTGTTGAACTGCTACATAATATCTATTCTCTTCTATGACAATAAGGAGTAAGAGTAGCTAAAAACAGCAAAATCTAAGAAACAACTATCATCTCACACTCTGAAACAATGTGACACAGAGAAAAAGAGATGTGGAGGGAGAGAGCTGAGGAAGGAGAAAGATGGGGGAGAGAGATGGAGAGGCAGAGAGATGGGGAGGCAGAGAGATGAGGGAAAGAGAGATGGGAGGCAGAGAGATGGAGAGGCAGAAAGATGAGGAGGGTAAGAGATGAGGAAGGAGAGAGATGGGGGAGAGAGAGATGGGGAGGCAAAGAGATGAGGAGAGTGAGAGATGAGGATAGTGAGGGATGGGCGAGAGAGAGATAGGGAGGCAGAAAGATGAGGTGGGTGAGAGGTGAGGAAGGAGAGAGATGGGGTAGAGAGAGAAGGGGAGGCAGAGAGATGGGAAGGAAGAGAGTGGGGAGGCAGAGAGAAAGACAGATGTTGTTAATATTTATTGGAAAAGCAAAAAAATATACAATGCTGTGCAAAAGTGAACCCCTAAGGTAATATTTAAAATAATTGTCTTTTTTTTTCCAGATAAATCTTAATTAAAATATGTATTCAATAAGAAAAACCTTTATTAAATCAATTTACAACTAGTTACAAGGATTTTTATCAAGCCAGAGTTGAAATATTAATTCAAAATTCAAAATTAAGACGGTCAAAAGAAAGTGAACCCTTATATTGACATTCTGTATTTTTGTTTTTTTACGTGTTTTTAAACATGGGAGTGACAGTATTATGATTTGGTGGTGATTTGCAACATCTATAACATTCAAAATAGTATTCATTGACAGCACAATGGACTCTGCAAGATACAAAGCAATTTTGAATGAAAGTGTCTTCTCCTCAATTCAAAAGAGTGGATTCATAAAAAGAAATTTCAAGTCTTGGAACGGCCTAGTCAGAATCCTGATCTAAACCCAATTGAAAATCTGTGATTCAAGTGAAAGATGGCAGTGAATGCCAGAAACCCAGATAAAATTAAGCAAATGTTGGACTTTAGCTATTAAGAATGGTCAAAAATTGGCACTCACTACTGTGATAAACTACTTAAAGATTATAGAAAAAGACTTGTTGACATTGTAACCTCAAAAGAGGCAGTCACCAAATATTAAGTGTAAGGGTTCACTTACTTTTGCATACAGTGACATGCATAAGTATTGGATACATGTTATTTTCTGTTATAACTCTAGTTTATGTTCACCATTTTGCCTGATATTTGGTAAGTAATATCTCGTAAAGTTGTTTTAGTTGTATGTGGAAGGAAAATTAAAAACTCATGGTTGAATCCATTTTTTTTATCAAAGTTCAAAATTACCCTATGCAAAAGTATTGGATACATGACACTTTTTTCAAATTTCCAATCAAGACTTTAAATATTCAAATTTTTGATAGTATTGGAATGTTATCTCTGACCAATCAGAGAAGTACACAATTGTTTACAAGATAGTGCTACTAATCATCTGACTCTTTGATGTGTATTCTGCAATTCAAGGAATAAAAATGGCAAAACCTAAAGAATTATCCAGAGATATGCGAGACAGAATCATTGAACATCACAAAGGAGGACAAGGTTACCAAAAAATTAGCAAAGAAATGAATCTAGCACTAAGTAGAGTAGGAAATAATATCAGAATGTATAAGAAGTATGGCGACGGTACAGCAAACCTTCCAAGAAATGGAAGACCGAGAAAAATAAATGAGAGTACTTCAAGGTGGATCAGCAGAAATGTGCAAAAAAAAACCTTCATTACTCGTTCTGAAATTAAAACTGATCTTGAGGGTGCTGGAATTAATGTAAGTAAGGATACCATTAGCAGAGCTCTATATAGTACAGGTTTTCATTCAAGATCACCAAGAAAAGTGCCTTTACTGAAAACCAAACATGTCAAAAACCGATTAATGTTTGTCGAAACTTATGAAAAGACATGCAGTTTTGGGAAAAGGTAATCTGATCGGATGAAACGAAAGTTGAACTATTTGGAAGGAACACAGCGACAAGTGTTTGGCAAATAAATGGCACTGCCTTCAACAAGCACAATACTATCCCCACAGTTAAGTTTGGGGGTGGTTCCATTATGATATGGGGATGCTTTTCATCCAAGGGCACTGGTGAGTTACAAGTTATCCATGCTAGAATGAATGGCAGCATGTACAGGGAGATTCTAGAGAAGAACCTTCAGAAATCTGCAACTTCTTTAGGACATGGTCGGAATTTCATGCTTCAACACGACAATGATCACAAATATACCACAAAACTTACAAGATAATGGTTTGAAAATAATGGTATTAGTACTCTCAATTGGCCAAGTCAGTCCCCTGACTTGAATCCAATTGAGAATTTGTGGAATACTTTGAAGGTTAAAGTTCATAAGCGGAATCCACAAAATATCAAGCAATTAGAGGAATTATGCAAGGAAGAATGCGGTAAAGTAATGGTGGATCAGTGTGAAAAACTTGTGGCCAACTATAGAAAGCGACTGGAAGCATTGAAACAAAACACAGGCTACGCAACAAAATATTAAATTGATGTATCCAATACTTTTGCATAGGTTAATTTTGAACTTTGATAAAAAAATGGATTCAACCATGAGTTTTTAATTTTCCTTCCACATACAACTAAAACAACTTTACAAGATATTCTGTAACCCCTTGCATCCTAGTGGCTTCCAGCCTTGCTTGGGGTGATAAGCTTAAAAAAAAAAAAAAAATATTACTTACCAAATATCAGGCAAAATGGCGAACATAAACTAGAGTTATAACAGAAAATAACATGTATCCAATACTTATGCATGTCACTGTATCTTAATTTTTAATTGATATTTTTAGTCCAGTTTGATAAAAAATTTTGAAAGTGGTTGTAATTGATGTAATAAAGGTTTTTTCTTAATGAATATATAGTTTACTTAAGATTTGTTGATCATCTGGAAAAAAGAGACAATTTTTAAAAATATTATTTTAGGGGTTCACTTACTTTTGCACAGCACTGCATTTACTTTCTCAACATTTTTTTTTAAAGTAAGGTTCACTCTGTACAAAGCCTGAGGGACACTCAAGGTAGAGGGTTACATTAGTTTAGTTTATATGGATAGGAGGAGAAGTCTTGAACAGTTTAAAACTATAGTAATTGAAGAAACATCATCTTTGGAGATGGTTCCACAGAGCAGTAGTTAGGGTAAAGAATCTGTTCAAGTGGAACTTACTTCTCATCGATGGAATACGAAGGTAATGTGGGTGGTTTGGCAATATGTAAGTGGTATGGCAGGTCATAACCGTGAAGTTTAGACCTAGCGGAACCCTGCACTTTCCATGGTAGTAGTGATAGAATAGTGAGAGACTCGTCACATCCCACCTGTGAGAGAGAGATTGGAAGGTGGAAAATAATTCATCTTCAACAAGACTTGGAGGCATTTTAAACTCTATCAAGACTGCAAAGTGAGGACTGATCAGCCCCTGCCCAAATATGACAACAGTACTTCATTTTCAGTCAGACCTGGCTCTTATAAATGTAGATGATAGCATGAGGAGTCAGGTATTTACTGGAGCAGTACAGGGAGCCAATCATTTTACTTCCATCTTTAGCGATGGATCATATTCAAGAGTTCCACTTGAGGTCTGGTGTAAGTTCGAGGCCCAATATTTTCTCAAGGCATGGTGCCTCCTCGAGGGGACTTCCGCTCATTGTGACTAGCAGTAGTTCGGGTTCTGATCGTCGGTAATGGAATGTAACTAGTTTGTTTTTTGAGGCATTGAATGTAACCAGCCAGTTTCCCCCCTACTAGGAAGTTAGTGCTAGATCAGAAGGGAGGTCAGCTGCCAATATCTGATTATCAAGAGTTTTAGAGATGCACTTGTATATCATCGTATAATCGGCATAAATGTTTACAAATGATTTGTGTATATTTTTAGGCAGATCATTTATGTAGATCAGAAAGAGGTTTTGTCCAAGAAGTAACCCTTGGCAAATGCATGGTGATAATAATAATGAAGAAAATGTGACAATTAAGAAGTAAAGGAGATAAAAAAAGGAAGAGATGACTTGATATTTGTTATGATTTGAAGAAAAAAAATGTATTTTAACAATTCAGAATAAAAATAACATATGTATAAACATATAACAAAGCTTCTGCTGTAAGGTACAGCAAGAGTATGTTGAAGTTGGGAGAAAACACCTCACTGATTTCTATCCCAGCAATCATGGGGTTAGTAGGCAGAGAGGAGAAAGAGACTGGTGGTAACAAAAATAACACTTCCTTGGAAATCATAGCAACTTGAGGAACAAAAATGCACATTGAACTGAATTCACAAGACACTATGTCTTGTCAACTGCTGGTTTTCCCCCTGATTTTATTGACATGAGGCATCCTACAAAGATCCAGATCTTGACAACTTGCAGAGAGGCCTGTATCTAGACATGCCAAACTGTCCTGCTGCTAATGGGAAAAAACCCAGATATAACCAGTGTTGGAAACATGTCCACATACAATAGAAAGCCTTTTTTGCATCTGTACTGACTTGTGTCCACCACAAGTTCAACAGATTTTTTTTTCTAAAATTCTTAATATTTTATTAATTCTTAATATTTTATTAAATCAACATTAAAATCTAGTTGATTATTAAAATTTAGATTGAAATTAAATTGCATCAAATTGAATTAATTAAATCAAATTAAAATTGTGCAAACTTGTTAGTGAGCCAAATGTTTCCTAAAACTATTAACACAGTTGGGCAAATCGATTTTGACATTACAAGGTTTTTCTTTATTTAAGCTTGTTTGAGAGAGCGCTTTCAAAATAAATGAAAAGTTTTAAAAATCCCTTCATCCACAGAAATGTCAACACATATACAAAATCATCATCTTCTGTCTCTTTGAATCCTATTCATTTATTGTCCACTTTGTTTCTTTCACACTCATTAACCCTTTTCATCTTAGTGGCTCTATTGCCTTGCTTGGGGTAAAATGATTAAAAGAGAAAAAAGTCTTTATATACTGATAGTCTAATTCTTGGATTTACAAAAATATACGTTGTTATATACCATTCATTTTCCCTGTTTATATTTCTGAGATGAGGTATTGTAACTGTTTACATTGTTCAGACTGTTGTCCTCATCTCTAATATCATATTCACAATGTTTCAGCCATTGTACACTGACCTTCTTCAGGGGATATACATTGGAATTTCGAATCCTTTATTTAGTTCACTGGGGTAGAGTGTTCTAGTTCCACTTGCCATACCTGTTCTAGATATCTCAGTTTCAGTTATTTCCATTTAGTAACTCAACTCTCCAAGTTTTGTTCATGTCTGCTGTGGCCAGGTATTGAACTCACAACTCTTTGTGTCAAGTCACTGGATTACTTCAAGCAACGTTTTTATCCACTAAGCAATGTATTTCAATGTCTGTTTTATATATTTGGCACATATACCAGAATCATTGCATAAATTCAGCTCTTCGAGGAGCCAAAAATACTGATGGGGTAATCTAATGAGGTTCTTAAATTAGTTTTTCAATGGATTGAATATATTTTCTTCTGAACAAACAGTTTATCTCTTGTAGAAAATATTTTTCATTCTGTTGGAAGGAAGAATTGAAATCTGGCTGAATTCCTTCTATTCTTTCAAATGTTGGAAGAAGATTTCTCTTGTTGAATTGTTTGACTTTTCTTATATCCTCTTTTTCGGTCTAAGGGATATAGCTGCTTTAAAATTCCTTCTGTCTTCATGCATTTGAAAACCATGTATGAAAATTCTCTTTTTCAAAATCCCAGCCATGGGGCCTTTCCCCAGATAAGGAAATATTGAAATTAAGTTTCATATTCCTTGAATATATATGCATTCATCTACCAGAAAATAGGTGGAGCCAAAAGGAAACCAAAATAAACCAGATTCCTTTTCTTAGATGTATAATAAATATATAAAACTAGAAGGGGCATAAGACAAGGATGTATTTTCTTACCAGATTCATTCAACCTCTAAAATGAAGCAGTTCTGAGAGAATTAGAAGTCTAGGATTCATTATTGGCAGCCACAATCTTAACAACATATGCAAATGAGAGTTTTGAGAGCAGACACAGAAAGAAAACTACAAAAACGTCTCCAGAAAGTAGTGACGGAAAGTGAGAAGAAAGGACTAAATGTCAATTGCAAGAAGATGGAATGCATGGTTTTTAGCAAAAGAAAAAGCCAAATATGCATTGGAATAGCAAATGATGCCTTCTGAAAGCTAAGCAAAGTATGAAGAAAGAGAAAAATTTCATCAGAAACAAAGAAAAGACTATTGAACTTTTATGTAATATCAGTCTTACTCTATGGCAGTGAAACTCATAGATCCAGAAGAAACTTGAAGCAACAGAAATATGGTTCTATAGACAGATGTGAAGAATACCCTAGACTGATCATGTGAGCAACAATGAAGTTTCAGAGAATAGGGAAACAAAAAGGACTTTTATACTTAACATCAGGAAAGGACAGTTAAAATTTCTGGGCCACATAATGAGGAAAGAAGGCTTGGAAAGTTTGCTACTCACAGGATAGATTGAAGGCAAGAGAGATAAAGGTAAACAACACATAACCTACCTAGCAAGCTTGTGCTAATGGACTGTGGAGCAAGGTTTAAGAGAGATAACAAAAAGACAAAACAAAGAGCCACAAAGGATAGGAAATTGTGGAGAGCCATAGTCACCAATGTTCTGATGAGACACAGCCCATAGAAGAAAAAGATTGGCAGGAAGGAGTACTTTATTTATTTCTTTTTTCCGTTTTTCCTTTTTTCCTTTTTTTTTTACTTTTCTTCTTCAACAAAAATTGTAAAAAAGCAGACATTTTTACAGGATGTAGCATAAATACTGTAGCTCATAACTCCTGAAAAATTTAACAAAAACATAAAAAAATCTGCTAAATGAAACCAGGAATTCTCATTCAGTATGGTTCCCTTTGACCTTCACTACATGTCTAAGTATTTTGGGAAAATCATTGATGGTGTCATGCACAGTTTCTGCAGGTATTTTGTCTCATACTTGCTTTAATATTGTAGTGCATATTAGAACAGGCCTCACTCTAAAAAAACTACCCACAAACAATAGTCAAGAGTGTTGATATCTGATGATGAGAGATGCCATTCACGCCTGCTGATGAAGCCAGGGCAAATGTCTCTGCATGACAGCTGTGTTACATGAGCAGTATGGCTCATCACTCAGTCTTGTTGAAGTGTCCAATGTTCATCAGCATAAGTGGCATTGCATGAGTGCACCTTCCAGGATGTCCTCTTCCTTGTTGATCTTTACTCCTTGGGGCAAGAAGACATGAGGAGACTTTCCTTTTTAGGAAACAACTGCCCAAATCATAATTAATAATCATTTCTAAGTACTGAGGCATTTTTAATTTAAATTGCAGGAACTGACTGACAACGTGTTGAAAGAACACAATCATTTTGATGATTAAAAGTCTGTTCAATATTAAAGAGTTTCTCATCAGTGAAGATGATGTTTTGCAGCATGCCATCATGAATCCATTTCAACAACTGCTTACTTCTTTGAAGACTCTCTCTGCTGAAAGAAGATATCTTTTGGTTTTCTTGTAGGGCGCCACCTCCAGATCATTTCAACATAGACTCTGCATGGTTCTCTTTGATGTTCCTGCCGCCTTAGCCAATTTTCTCATTGACCTTCTTGGATTACACCTGATTTTGTCACACACATGTTTAATGAGTTTTGGCATTTTGGAGGTGCAAGAATGTCCTGGTCTCAGTCTATCTTTGATGGAGGAAATCTCATACTGATTGATTGTTCTTTTGATAAACATGCTATTGATTCCAAGTTGTTTTCCAGCTTTAAAAATCCCATGTGGAGTTAGTCTGTTTTTGTTGTGTCAGAAACCTACCACCCCTCTTGAAGATGAACTTGTCTGCATCTGTGAACAAAGACTTTAAATAGTGGCATGTCGAGAGACAGAAGACCGAGACGTTCCTGGCTGAGCTAGTTATTGACTACTCAGGCGATTTCTGTACCTTTTTACCAACCTATTAAAACCCTTTTTATTGTTACGTGTTATTTGGCGTTTGTCTCTACAAACCCCAAATCAACATCATAACAGTTTGGCATGCCAGCCTTCTTCGCAAGTTGACATGAGGGAGACAGGGAGACAGAGAAGTTCCTGGCTGAGCTAGTTATTGACTACTCAGGCGATTTCTGTACCTTTTTACCAACCTATTAAAACCCTTTTTATTGTTACGTGTTATTTGGCGTTTGTCTCTACAAACCCCAAATCAACATCATAACAGTTTTCATGTTGATAAATTATACTTTCTTTTAATTTCTATAGCTATTGTTGCCAGTAAATACTAAAACACTTTGAAAAACAACTAATATACATCATTGGGAAACCATATACATAATGTAATGACCAAATATTTAGAAGCAGAATTCATTTGAAATTTTGTAACAGCATTTATGCCACACACTGTATATAAAAATTGTCTGCGGATTAATTTTATAACCAATTTTTCCTTAGAGATAAGTATCTTTGTTGCTGGAATTTTTTCAAAAATCTACTTTTATTATTTATAGGTAAACTTTTTAGCTACTAATTTTACTATAAAAATCTGTATAATAAAATCGATTTCTAATATATTATTAATTACAAAATAAATAAAATAAAATTAATACAAATATGATGATATTTCATCACAGTTGAACTTTAGTTTTTCTCAAAATATCTATTATTACCTACTTTTAAAAAATATTAATCTCTTTATGTAGCAAACACGTATCGATACAGTGGTGAAATACAACCAAAAAATTCCAAACTACCTGTGGCTAAGAGACCATGATGTATCGCCTGCCCAGTTAGAGCTGCCAATTGCAATTAAGGATGATTTATTATTGTAATATGCAATAATTGTGGCATAAGGCCAAAAGGGAAGTGGGGTGAGGCTGGTCATCATTAACTATCTTTTAGCTCACTAATCTGATTTAGGACCATTCATTCATTACAATTAACTCATTCACCACAAGAAGTCATCCTTCATCATTCAGTACTACATATGTCACAATACCCCATATTTACAGGGGACCAACAAAAACACTGCATGACATAAAAACTTCTTTATGTACAAATGTTCATATACCAATATATATAAAAATATACTGATGGTATGAAATGACGTGGAGGGGGATGAACCCCCAAAACAAACTAAAATATAACAAAATTGCAATTTAAATAAAGCACATGTGTGGTTCTTGTGCTTTTAAAACTATTGCTAATTTGCATGTGTGGTCAAAAACCTGAATCAAAGGTGATCTGTACAGATGAGCAGAGGGAAGGATCTACAAAACTTGACCTGTTCTAGGAGCAACTATCAACTACAAGCTATTTTGGAAAAGCTTACTACTCCAGTTGGCATGATGGTGATGCCAACTGCCATCCTTATGGCACCGATCCCAAGTATGCGGTCACAACCCAACAGTTGCCTGTCTACGACTAAGGCTCCTATGTTCACCGACTCAGTGATGTCTATGCCCAACTTGACCAGGCCTTGTTCATAATATTTCAGGGTCTTTCCATCAGCTGTCAACACATTCACCTCCCTAGGCATCCAGGAATGGCACATAAATCTGCTAACCAGTGTGTGCATACGACCAGTGTCCACCAGGGCTGTGAACTTCCTTCTATTCAAAATTATGCCAGTTGTTGCCTGCATCTCGTTCTTGGGAAGCAAGCTGATGCTAACAGCTTCTTTTTGTAATGCAGTGCTCCAATATTTTATTGATTAAATTATCTCTACAAACCAGTCATGCAATAGATTCAATGCATCAACATGATATGCGACCTTTGCAAAAGAATGGACGTCAAGCGAATATTGCTGCTGTGCCTCATTGAATACAAGCAACTACACAGAATGGACTTTAAAAAAAGGTGAAATGCTCTATGGCTGGTTTTTAGAGTTAATTTAATCAATGAGATATAGGAGTACTGTATTACCAAACATGTCAGGAGGAGCTATAAAGCTGAATTTCAGAGTTGGATACAAAAAGGATGACTGCTATCATACCCTGAAAAAAAACTTGGTCTCTCTAAAGTACTAATGGCCATGATTCAACATGACAAACAAAAAACACACTCACTTATGGAATACAGAGTGCTCAATTAACATGTCGGCTCATTTACAGCTAATGCTGATGTCTGAGCTGCCATGTTGAGGGAATGGCATAAAAAAAGGTGTGAATGTATCGCTCCTGGTTTTTGATGAATCATTGTGGCCATACGAAACAGTAGTGATATGAAACAAAAGATATTGCTTGAGATGCCTAGGGTTTGGTCTCAACACAGCTCTGATGATAATGAAAGCAATTGTTGAAGCTGAACTCAAAAGTACAAAGTAAAAAAAGCAACGTCCACTTAGAGCGACAACACCTTTGTTAATGATAGCATTGCATTTGCGATGTATATCAAAGAACATTTATCATGATTCAGACTTAACAACAGAGATCCAGAGTGCCTGAAGGAAGATATGAAGGTATTAGGCCTTTAAGTATGGTGGGAGTGAGTAAACGCAGTTCCTGATATTTCTAACCCAATCACACAAGGGAACATATTTTCTCTCTATGGAAAACTTGTTAGACATTTCCCCATCTGTGGTTGGCTCAGAGTGGCCACCAGATTCATCAAATGACATGCGAATGACTGGGATGAAGAGCTGATTGATGCTCTGTTGAAGATGATGATACATAAATAATTGCCAGAGTGAAACAGAATGATCCTGTGAAGAAAGAATGGTGTGCTATCAGGCAGGAAATGAACTTGTGGGTCAACGCAAGCTCTCTTATGACTGGGGTATTACTGGAAGAAAACTGATTGGTAATTGAGGATACTTGCTGATTGTGTCTAGACAATGGCTCCCAGTATATCAATTTGACTGAGCTCAAAGCGATAATAAAAGACATCTATCTGGCTCTTCAATAGAAAGCAAAAGGGCTCCATCTGAAAATCGACACCTTGTGCACATATCACTGGATTAAGAACAGCTTGAGTGGCAGGGCAAAAGTGTTCACCAAGGCAGCAGGAAAAATGTTGGTGAAGAGGAAGCTTCAAAATTTCTCGCATCTAATTGAGGAATATCTGCTGTCAATTTATATGACATTAGTGAGATCAGAACAGAGCCAACAAATTAACAGAGGTGCCATAAAAATGGTTCAAGGCTATAAAGAAGTGGGGAGAAATGTCCTCAAATGTTTGCACAGCAGACTTGAGTGAGAGTCAGATATTGGACCTTCACTGGCATAGCGGCATCTTGCGATAAGGCAAACAGCTTACTTTCTAAGATGAGTTAGTCCATCTACATCCAAGGCAGCTATAAGAACTGCAATAAATCTTCTATCAAATGTCAATTGATAGATCCAGCCCCAGTGTACTAGAGGAGAGAGAAACTGGATGTTGATATCAATTGGAGCCGGTTGGAAATGGATATTACCTCCTATGGTGGTAGTCACTTTTTAATACTCATCAACTTCTGATTCATGATATGGTGACCCACTTGACGCCAAGACTCAGGCAGCGTGATTCGTCAGTTGGAAGCTGTTTTTTGTGAGTGTGGTTTAACAAACAAAATTCTAACTGACAATGACACTGCCTTCACTTGTGGGAGCTTCAGAAACTTCCTGAAAAATTGGGATGTGTGGCTTCAGCTTTGATGTGCCTACACCCTGGCCAGAAATGGAACTGTGGAGAGAGGCCACAGGGCCATAAAGACCATTGCAGCCAGGAAGCAATGCACTATGAAGAAAGCAGTGTACCGGCACAATGTGACAGCCAAAGAGAGTGTTTCGTCATCCACAGCCCCCACAAACATGATACATAAATACAACATCAGAATCAAAGGGTTTGATGCTGTTCTTCCACCCAAACTGCAGGATGAATGAGGGGCATACAAGGTGGGGGATCTTGTCTGGGTTAAGTTCCCGAAAGATAGATGCACTACAAGTTTCAAAGTGGAGCCAACAGTCAGTGGAAGTTGAAGTACCACATGACCTAAAAGACATGCATCCCTCCATAGAGTCATATTCATCAGGAAATGAGTGTATGTCTGAGGAAAGTGCAAGGCTGATCCAGGTATGAACAACCACACCAGAATCCAATGAAGATTCATCTGTGAACAAATCACCTGCAGATGAACAAGCTTTACCATATAGTCTCCGTCAGAGGATTGATACAAGAGTGGCTCATGAACTCCTAGACATCAAGCTGGAGCTGTCCCCTCAAAAGGAATATGCATCAGAAGTGAGCTGAACCCAGCTGTACTTTATATGATCATGAAGTCAGGGAGAGTGTGATGAAAGAGGAACAAGGAATTCCAAACTACCTGTAGCTAACAGGATATGATGTATTACCTGCCCAGTCAGAACTGTCATTTGCGATTTACTTAAAATGCATTGTGGTTCTAGTGCTTTTCAAACTATCACTAATTTGCATGTGTGGTCAAAGACCTGAACCAAAGGTGATCCATACTGATGAGCAGAGGGAAGGATCTAAATAACTTAACCTGTTCTTAGTGCAACTATCAACTACAGGTACAAATGCAAAAGAGTCCCGGAGTCACATGCAGACATGTCTGTCAAAGCTAGTTAGTCGCATCTGGATTTTTCAGTTAGCTGTATAACAGCTTAGCCTATTCATATACAGACCTCTCTGTCCAGATTCAGGTTTTTGTCAATCATCTCATGTCAATAAAAGTGATGGGAAAACCAGCTGTTGGTAGTCTACTTTTAGCTTTGCTATCATCAAAGATTCGGTGTCTTATAAATATGTTCCCTTGGCTCATTTTGTTCTGGAAGTTGCATAATGCCAGCTGTGATGTAGTCCTCATTGTTACTCAGTTTTTGTTTTTTTTTACTTTTTCCAATCTCTCTTACATCTCATCCTGTTCCCACGTTAATTGCTAAGAGAACAATCAATTAATTGCTTCCACCACCCTCAATGAACTCTTGCCTTATTTTCATACACTTTATAAATAACATATACATTGTGAACTTTCCTTATACCTCCATATATTTCATTATCTTTCACTTTACTAGCTAAGCAAATAAAAATTGATTATGGAAAATGAAATAAGACTAAAATTTTACTTTTCTCAAAGGAGAATCATTAAGCCATTTTCATCACCTTTAAACTTGTTAAATAAAAAAACAAATTGACATTTAATTACCATTTGACAATATTCTCTCTTATCGATGAGAAATGCTCATAAATGTGACGTAATTCAGCTTTTCATTTTCAGTGAATTGTTCATAAACTACAATAAATTGTTTACATATAATGAAAAGAAAAATCTAATTTATAGATCAAAAATATAGAGAAATTATTGATCATTTCCATATATTTATTATTGTAGTAGTAGGCTAAGTTTAATGAATGAAATAAAATTGTAGCAGATGCAGTCAGCATAAGCCTCATTGACAGAGTAGGGAATATATTCAGAGCACTAACCAAGTTATTAGTATATATACAGAAAACGTAGAAAATAAACATATACAGGAAATTACTATTTACATGCAAACTATTGGTTTTTTTTAAGCTTTTCACCCCAAGCAAGGCTGGAAGCCACTGGCACGCAAGGGGTTACAGAAGATTTGGAGCGAGAGCAGATAGGAGTGTTAGAGGAAAGGATGTGGAGAAGGATAGTGGATAGATCAAGGTAAGGGGTTACAGAAGATTTGGAGCGAGAGCAGATAGGAGTGAAAGAGGACAGGATGTGGAGAAGGATAGTGGATAGATCAAGGCAACTGGAGATGTCGATTGACGTTACATTTTAATAGTCGGAGATTATAGTTGTCAAGGAAACAGGAATAAGGAAGGGAGTTCCACAGGCGAGAGGTGTGAGATATGAAGCTATTGTTCACCTTTGTTTTTGTTATCACAATGTTTCAGCCATTATGTTCTCCATAACCCTATAGATTAAAGAAAGGCTTCAGTTTCCTTGTTTGTTACCAGGATAGACATATACTTGATTAATGCCAGAGGACACAATGGCTGAAATATTGTGATGACAACAGCAAAGATTAGGACAATAGTGTAAGAAGCCCCAGCTCTCCTTTATAGCAATTTGCATGCTAATAGCTTAATATCTGTATCATATCATACTTATAGACAATATTACTCTTCAGGTTTAACTAATTTTCATATTGATTTTTTAAAAAGTTTCTTTCATTAATTAAATGTCCTTCATCACTGTTCTTTTATGCAAGGATCTTTTGGATTTTCATATCAAATATAGATCTGTTTAGGAATATCATCTTATATAGTGCAGAAAAGTGTTTGAAATTTGCATTTTAGTTGGCTTTCAACAAGTTGGCATCTATTTGTAAAACTTTCTTTGACTATAACAAGCCAATTTATGAATGAAATGTTCATTTAAAATTTTTGATTCAAAGATTTCAAGTAGTGAATATATCTTACTTTGCAAACAATAGCAAGCAGGCAAAGCCTGCTAGTATATATATATATATATATATTTAAAGACATTTACAATATGTTTAACGTTCTTTTTAAATAAATTGTCGGACTATGTCCAATTCAAAATATATATATATATATATATATATATATATATATATGTATGTATATATATATGTATGTATATATATATATGTATATATATATATATATATATATATATATATATATATAGAGAGAGAGAGAGAGAGAGAGAGAGAGAGAGAGAGAGATAGATAGATTGATAGATAGATAGATAGATAGATAGATAGATAGATAGATAGATAGATAGATAGATAGACAGATGTGTGTGTATGCATTGTGCATTTAAACAGCAAGTTTACTTTCCAATTTTCTGTCTCAGCCTTCTATCAGGCTTTAAATCAACTGCATTTAAGTGATCCATACCACTTCCACAAAATTGAATCACCCTTATTTCCTCTGTGTTCCAAATATAAGAAGTTTTGTCTCAACCTTTTCCCAAGGACAGTCACATTGTGGAACAAACTGTCACGTGGGTGCTTTTCAAAATAATTTAAACTTGACCTCTTCAAGTCAAGGGTCACTTGTTATCTATCATCCACATCCTCATAATGCACACACTTCCTATCATCTTCTCTTCTATTTATTTTGCACACATCACTCATCATTACCATTTCGACTGTAAACCCGTACCTTTCTGAAAACCATCTAGGGCCATAAGCCAAAGTTACCCATTATTAATTAGCTTTGTTTAGTTGCCTGAAACAAATGTAAGCATACGGGGGGGCCCAGATGTAAGCGCACGCACACTAGAACTGTTTATACTGAAAGTGATTTTTTCTGAGGGTTATTGAAAACCCTACAAATAACAGAAGGATTGATATGTTTACTTCAACTGATAAGTCTTGACTGTGAATTAATAAGCCATTATTACAAGTCAATCAAGCAAACTATTGTCAAAAGGATTGGCATCTTGAAGAAATTGGTCATTATAGAGTAGGTGCCACATCTTGTAAAATCTATAATAACCAAATGTAAAAATAACCATGTTATATCTGGTTGCATATATATATATATATATATATATATATATTTTTGTCATCCACAGACAGACTGTTTCGCTGTTTCACAGCTCATCAGTGTGGCTAGATGTCCGGTTGCCTCTAGCGAGGATCGAAACCCGACTGAATTTGCGTCAGTCGGAACTTCTCCCACTAAGCTGTCGGCGCACGGCAGGGATGAAGGTGAATTTTATGCAACCAGATATAACATGGTTATTTTTACATTATATATATATATATATATATATATATATAACATATAAATATAATATATATATGCACATATAATATATATGTATAAATATTATATATATATAAATATAATATATATAAATATAATATATAAATATAAATATAATATATATATCTAAATATAATATATATATATATATAAATATAATATAATATATATATATATATATATATATATATATATATATATAAATATATATATATATATATATATATATATATATATAAATATATATATATATATATATATATATATACATACATATATATATATATATATATAAGAAAAGGCTTCAAATATATCAGGAAAGAGAATTTCTTGAAAATACCTTAAATCAACATTGGTCATCACAAAAAATTTGATTGAAAAATAAGTGATTTGCATATCCAAATTTTTATTTCCTAAACATGGATTCCAACAAGAAAAATAAGTTTGCTTATTAATCTCTTTGCAAATGTTGATGTTGAAGTACTTTTAAAAAAATCAGATAATGTTGTAAATTTTATTCAACAATGGGTTTGCTTGTTAATCTTTTTGTTTTTAAATATTCATTTCAATGTATCACTTTTTCAGATTAATTTTTTTTAAATATATATAAAAAAAAACTGAAAATGTGTTTTGTGCATTTAGTGTACCATGTCAAATGTCAACAAAAATGTTTTAGCCATTAACATCATTTGTTGCATATTTTCATATTATTTTATGTTATCTTAGCATTAATTCATGACACTTTTTTAAATAATTATTTCCATTATGTCACTTATTCATATAAAATCTATTGTATAATAAAAATAATCAAAACCAAAAATAAGGTTTTTTATTTTCAATGGAATTAGTAAACATTTAACCACAAATAACACAATTTCTTTTGATTTTTTGATCATTGTTCTTATGTGAATATTAATCAGCATTCATAGAGCTTTTTAAAGATATATAACTTGATCATATTGGGAGATATGAAAATGTTAGCATATAGTTGCAGATGCACAAATCTGCCATTTTTGATTTGGCCCAACTCAGTAAAACCCTTGTAACACAGGCCACAGTAAAATGTTCACTGCAAAATTTTGTACATACCTGCTATAAAGTAGACAAATTTGTTGTCAAATTTTTAAAAAATTAAAGGTACATTTTTTGAGAAATTAAAGGTCAAGATCAAGTTATCTTATATGAACATTAAACAAAAAAATAAATAGATCATCTTTTAAATCTATCCAGGTACGTCAAATGGTATATAATTTAGCTTTTTAGGTGAAAAAAAAACAACTGAGATATTGATATTTAAATTTTGTGACTATTTTGCAAAATTCACCTTATTGGCAAGGGTCAAAGGGTCATATCTCACTCCTTAATCTTATCTTTATTTTTCCTCTTTCAATTGTAGCTATTTTGACTTTTGGTTTTCTAGACATATGTTGTTTTTGTTAATTCTTTAGTTTTGCTCTTTTATTTCTGTTGTAGCCATTTTGACTTCTGGTTTTCTAGACATATACTGTTGTTGTTAATTCTTAACACATAGTTAGATAAACTGTGAGGACACAGGGATGCTTATTGAATGATGACTGTCAGTTTAACACCTTAAACACTCATCAAACACTATATAATACTTACATTGCACACTTTTTTCTCATAAATGCCACACACACACACACACATATATATATATATATATATATATATATATATATATATATATATATAATTAATTAATATAATATTATTAAGATGGTAATCAAAATTCACTACTCAGAGTTTCATGTGGTAACACAATCATCATAGAATATTTTAGCCCACCTGATGATTGTGTTACTGCATGAAACTCTGAGCCACTGGTTTTAATTACCATCTTAATATTATTATAATATTGTATTTAAGCTCTGCTGACTTTGGAATTGAACCTTCAGTTTATTTTATATTTTAAAATTTTTGCTTATTTTAAGCTACAGCTTATATTTTATTATTTGTGTGTATGTGTGTGAGTGTGTATACACACTGTCTCCCAGTATGTGTCCATACCTCAGACAGCCAAGTAAATGACTTACAACTCTGCAGACAAATTGAAAACCGAAAGTATGACACTAGAAAAAAGAAAAAAATACAAATTTGAGACTTGTTCAGTCAGAATAACAAAGCAAATAAAAAGTAAGAGAAAGAAGAAATATGACAAAGAGGCTGAAGGCTGAACTTAACTGAGAGGCCATGGGTCTAAATGAGTACAGGAGATAACAAGTGGTTTGCTAACAGGAATATAGTATAAAATTTACAAAAATAAATCTACAGAAAGGAAGAAAGTTACATGAAGTTGCATTATAAGACAGTGTGAGAACAGTTAACACATGGTTAAATGATTTCTACATGACAAAGTGCAGCAACAAAAATAAACAAATACAAAGTGTCTAACTTTGTTGCAGATTTGAATCACACACCCACCCACAAAGAAAAAGGCAAGAAATATTTTTAAAAATACAAAAATATAAAATGTTTCTATTATAACTAAATTTTTCTCAGCCTGTATGAGTGTTAAATTTCCTTGTTTGTAGTTGTTTGTTAAGATGAAAAGAAATGTGATTTCTTCACATGTATGTGTGAGAAAAAAGAGCCAAGAGAGAAAATGAAGAGGAAAGTGTAAGCATCACATAGCTTGGTGAGGAAAAGTGTAAATGTTACATAGCTTGGTGAGGAAGAAGGGTGATTGGGTAAAGGAATTTATTTGAAGCCGTCATTGTGAACTGATCTTGCATGTATCCATCTCTATTTCCTTACTACCTTTGTCCATCTAGGGACTTTGCTTAAATACTCTTCAAGGGGATCATGAAGCATTTTTTTTTTTATTGTTGGTGGGGGCCCAACCTGTTGGTTGAAAAAAGTTAAATATTTGTTTTAGAGCATTAATTTATTAACAAGAAGGATGCATGGCTCCTTTGATTCAGAAACCATTTTTTGTCATTTGGTGTTTGACTATGTTGCTTTTTATTTCACGCCTTAAACAAATGTTCAAATAATAATACATATTAATGGAAACCAACACTTAGAGAAAAAGGTTAAGAAGTTACATACTTGTGATGCAACCATTTTGGGTGTATAGTTAGGAGGATAAGAAAGTAGGAATCATGTGCCTTTGTGCTTTATTGTGCTGGTCCCAATACCTAATAAGGGAAAACAGGAAGTGGTCAAAATGGTGACTAAACTAAACTGTATCTAAATTAAAAATAATAAGTCTACATAAAGGAATAAATTGACATGAAATTACAGTCTGACACAGTGTGAGAACAATCAGCACTGTGAAAAGGGTTCTGCATGGAGAAATACAACAATAAAATAAATGTTTACAAAGGTGACTACCCTAAAAACTTTCCCAAATAATAATACCTCAGACAGACAGATAAATGACTTACAACTCTAAAGACAAATCCTGTTCATCAGCAGGTTTTATTAAAGTGTGAAACTAGAAAAATGAAACTATAAAAAGAAATCTAACAAAGGGGCTGAAGGCTAAACTTAATGAAGAGACAGAGGGTCTAAATGGGGAAAAGGAGGTAGCAAGTTGTTTGCTGACAGAAATATATCATAAAGTTTACAATAATAAGAAAAGAAGTTACTGCATAACGCAGCATGAGAACAGTCAACACATGATTAAAGGGTTTGTACATGATGAAATGCAGTAGCAAAAATAAATATATACAAAGTGGCTACCTTAGACAAATGTTCAAATAATAATGCATATTAATGGAGACCAACACTTAGAGAAAAATATTATTAAAATGTAATTATATCATTTGGATGGTAGAGTTAGGAGGATAAAAAAGTAGGAACCATATACCTTTGTGCTTTATTATGCTGGTCCTGGCACTTACTAAGAGCTAAACAGATAGTGGTCAAAACAGTGACTAATCTAAACGGTATCTAAATTAAAAATGGGGCATGAACAAGGGGAAAATAAAACAATAGAGGTGCAGTACTGCAGTAATAGAACAATAATGAATTTATGCGGAACAGGGTTGAGAATTGTGTGGGCCCCAATGAAAGTCTTGTCGCTACTGTCAAATGGAGACAAATGGTGTGGTTTGGACTCATTACAAGGCACAACAGCCTGTGCAAGACCACCATGCAAAGCACCGTTGAAGGTGGGCATAGAAGAGGACGTCAACGTAGAAACTTGATGGACAATATCAAACAATGGACAGGTATGACTATAGCAGAACTGCTGATGATTGCCATTACTAGACCATAGTGGTGGAGATTTTTGTCTTCTGCATTCAGATCCCCCTGTATGATTACAAAAGTCAAGGGGATGATGATGATGATGATATATATATATATATATATATATATATATATATATATATATATATATATATATATATATCACTCACTGGATTCATGGAAAACATAAGAAGCAAAGGAAATTTGGAAGCTTGGTGATAACATTGTTCAGTTGAAATGCATCTAACACTAATCGGTACCCAACCTACTAAGTCAGTTTGCCAATAGGCTTTGTGCTATCTACACATATTCAATTATTACATGATGTTTTGTAATGCTATATTAGAATGGCTCTGTGATATTTACAATGGTTAACAAATTCAAGCAAACATGCTTGCATCAAATTTTGCATGAAGCTCAGAAAAGACACTTGAAATTCTTTGTCGTGAATTTGGTGAGCATTTTTTTTATGTCGAACACCAGTTTTGAATGGAACAGATGTTTCATAGCTAGTTAAGTTTCGGTTCAAGATGATGAATGTTCAGGCTGATCATTTATGCATAACATGCCAGAAAATGCGTAAAAGTTCATGAACTTTCATAAGGACTCTCATGGATCAATCCATCAAGTCTCTCATATGATTACAATCAGTCAATGAGCATGTCAAGAGATTCTCACAGAAAACTGGAATATTCATTGTGGTGTGATAAAGCTTCTCCCTTGGTTCTTACCATTCAGTCAAAAGGCATGCAAGAAACAGTTAGATCTCCATTTAAATTCCCAAGTGTTCTATTATAAAGAGAATAGTAGCCAAATCTATATAATATGAGAACCTAGGAACTTTCCATTACCAAATGGTACATGTATTGTGTTTAACAGAAAAACGTTTCACTCCAATGAAACTCATTGGAAAATAGTTTTTAGTGAAGATGATCTTCGATTTTATTTAAAATCAAAAAATTAAAAATGTAAATTTGTAATTTAAAAACTATAAAAAATATTTTTCTTTACCTTTGTATATATGCTTGACAGTACATTTGGTAAATGTATAGAGAATAGTTACATATAAAGAGGTACTGAAAATTTCCTAGCGTAATACACTTCCAAAAAAAATCTGACTAAATGATGAAATATCTTTCTTGGTTGTATCAAGAATTTTTAGTATTTCTTCATATTTTTTATTATTAGAAACACTATTTTTTGTGGATATACATGTTTGAATTGACATCCTTGCTATTTTAAACAATGAAATTAGTGTTAACTGGGCAAGAATTTGAGAAGTCCTTATTAAAGAAAGCATTATAAAACAAGTTTTCAATTTAACAACACCAAGAATTCTAAAACACAAAAAGCACCCACTGAACTATGGTATCCAGTGGAATTTTTAAATTGCCACAATCTATTTCTTTCAAAAGACTTCCATATTCTTGAAAATAAAAAAGTTGTATTATTAAATATTTCTTTTGCAGGACAATCTTTTCTTGTAACATAGCCTGCTATATAAATAGTGACATTTCAATATCTTAAGAGATTTTAGTTTCAAGGTCTGGTAAGTTATTTAATATTTGGCATGACATGTCATCCAGCAAATATTCACATTTTGAGTAATTATGGCCTGGATCAAAGTTGTACTATTTAACATCAACATTCAACTGAAGAAGTATTTTTTTTTCAGTATGAAATCTCTCAATAACATTTTGTACTGTTATAAAATATACACTACCAGAACTTTGTTTTCATTTTCCAAAATTCATTTTCTAAATAGTCTCTGATAAACTCATCAAGTATGACAAAATGAAATTCACTGCTTAAAAAATATCTACAAACATCAATTAAACAATTGCATGTATGTTTAATAGCTAAACTAGTGTCTCTTGTAAATGATTTAACTCTTTCTCCTTGATTTGCTTCCATTATTTTTGCCTTTTTTAATTATTCCAAAATTAGAAAGAAATTTCACGTTTATCATCTAAATTTGATATCGCTTTTTTCAATGAATCATTGTTCTTCATATAACCATGATATCCTTTGATACTAACAATTTTCCAAAATGGCAACACTTTTTCAATGAAATGAACTGTTTCTGCAGTGTCAACTAAATTTAATAATGGGTGAGTTTGAAGTGCAGCTATAGTTTGATAACAAAATACTTTTAAACAATGGGAAATTTTGTCACTCAACAGGTTTTGGGTAAACTGCTACATTAGTTTTGACAGTTTAGCAAATTGAGTTTTTTCATACTCAAAAAGACTTTTTATACAATTCCTTTTGCTGTCATTATTTTGCCTTCAAAGTAAAACATTAATTCAGAAAAATCATCAATTATTTTGAATATTTTTAAATAATTTGATATAATCAAAAAGCAAATATAAGCTATTTTTAGTTACCCAAAGCTTATTAGAAACTGTCAAATTTTTGGAAAAAAAAGACTGAATTGCCCTATTATGACATGCAATTGCAATTGCTTGACCATTTAATTGGTTGATTGCAATAACAATATATGTAAACTTTGCATATAAAAACGATGTATCTAATTTGGCAACTGGGATCATTTTAAGCAAAAATGTTTGTCTACCATTTAAACATTTTACCATGATACCCAATATTGTTTTTGCTGATCCCTCAAAATTTTCAGTAAAATCAAATAAATTTCCTCCATGATACTTTGACATAAATTTCATCAATGAATACACTTTTTCTGATTTTCAGAGATTTTATTAAATACATTACCAAGAAAATTATAGTCATCTAATTTTAAGACTTTTGATGCCAAAGCCAATAGCATTCTCAAACTTGGTAACTTAAAATCATCCCAAAGTCTATTACATAATGACTGAGACGTAACATAATATTCAAATGCTCTGATGAGAATATCGGAAGTTTTGTCCTCATGGTTTGTGGTGACTAAACAGTGATATATTCTTTTAAAATTTTCTTTTTATTATCAATTTTTTAAAAAGTTACTAAGGTAATGGATTGCTTCATTGATATGTAACAAGTGCAGAAAACATTAATATTAATTTTTTTTGAAAGATAAAAAAAGATTATTGTATATATATAGACCTGCATGGCAATGTTCAAACCTGCAGTTTTCAAAAATTTGAATTAAAAAAATTGGAATACATCCAGTGAAAAAAAATCAACAGACTGGATGAACATCTGATTGTTTGATTTATAGTGTGTGTAACAGTCAATAAAAAATCCTTTTGATTAATATTGTCATGCAAATTTTCAAACTTGATAATTTTGACTTTTTCTAGAAATTATGCCAACTCATCATTTTGTACATTTCACAGAGAAGCAAAAATTTTACTTGTAGTTTTTGGTTTTGGACTCGGTGATGACACTCGATGGCAAAATATTAAAAACTGATGGTAGATTTTTGGAGGCATACTTTTCCTCTAACAACTGTTTCATAGCCAGATGGAAAATTCCTTTCACAAACAGTGTTTGTTTTGTTGGGGGGTGTTGTCTCAAGGTATTGCCTTTAGCCACTGTTCTTGCACATTCTGCTCTTGGGAAAGATGGAATACACAAACCTTATTTTGTTTGTTATAGTTACCACAGAAACTTGTTAGACAACACATTTTCTTCATTTTGATAAAGATTTGTTTTTTTTTAATAATAATATTCACAGCTATTGAAAGCAGAGGGTTACAGAGTAAGAAGCACAGTTTTTGGGGAATATGGGGTAGATAACGGTTAATCCTAGATTTGAACAGGTTAAAAGTGTAATGATAAGGGAAGTATCCTTCTGGGAAATAAAATTAAACAATATTAATTATTATTTTGAGGTATGAACGATTTGGACTTATTTATGATTCAGAATCAAGAATTTAAAAAGGTTTTGTGGTGGAGTGGTAATATGGTCACTGCGACATGAAATAACTATTTTTTCAAATTATTTTTTCATATTTCTGTAGATTAAGCACTTCAGACCGCCAATATAAAAAAATATATTAAATTTTATAAAAGTTAATAGGGGGTCCAGTTTGCTTGTTGGGGATTAGTGAATGTATTTGGTTAAATCAGAAGGAAATTTTTTTGTTTGCGTGTTCGTTAACATTCATCCTCAACAATAAACATAAATTTAGAACAGGTCATGCAGAACAAAGTTAAAAACAAGGCAAGTAGAATGCACAACAATACAGTGATTTTATATACAATTTAAAAATATACAGATGAGTTAAGATTTGATGAATGGTTGAGTATTGATGTATTAAAATGCGTAGTTTGTTGTTAAGTATGTTTGAAAGCTATAGCGCGTGTTAATAAGATTTGTTCAAAGAATTAAACAGTTTGTTGTTTTATGTACAAAAGTGTCCGATGTTGCGGTTCAATTGTTAGTGTGTATATGTAAGTGTTATGTATAATTCCTTTTATGTCGTACGAAGTTGCGTACCTTTAGTTGTTGCTTGAATGAAATGTTGTTAGTTATTATTACTTATTTTGTAGTGAATAATTATCACTTTTTTAAGTATAATAAATGAAGTTTGTAAAGTTTTGTTTGATAGAGAGAGAAACATTATGCCAATGGGTTGCTGAGTCAGAGTTTGATTTGTGCGGGAAGATCAAGTTTAGGATTGCGTGGATTTGGTTGGTGTCTCTCTGAATGTTGAAATCTGACTAATTAAGTAGTTTGAATTTCTTCTTTTTATAGATTTTTAGAAGGAAAAATAGACTCAAAAAGGTTTGAGCACCAAAGTGATTTTTTCACGTCCATTCTCAGTTTTTTAGGCTGTTAACCAATGAGAAGTTGAGTTTGTCAAAGTTAGTGTTTTGATTGGATAACAGGTGTGTGTGGGTGTAAGAATGGATTGTTCTGCAAGTAGGGGTGAAACATAACGTGGATGATTCCACATGTTATGTAAATTGATTGTAAATTGAAAATTTTTTGAATGAATAATGAATCTTTACATGAATTATTTACATTTTTTTTATTTGAATTATAATAATTTATTATAGTAATTTATATATAAATCTTTTAAAATTCTCCATTACTAATTGTGTTAGATGATATTGCTATTAAGTAAAAACTATGTTTACTAATCAAAAAATGTAAATCTTAATAGAAATCACCATGCACCAAGATTTTCAAAATAATTCTTAATGTTTTTTATGTGTATAAATGTGACCATTTCAAAAGTATGGATGACCATACACAACATTATCAGAAGATAAGAGCTATGATTATAGTAAATTTAAATTCAACATTTCTAAAATTAGATTATGCAGAATATTTTCCAACACTTTTAAGATTACTGAATACTTGAAAATTATATAAAAAGCCATTTATGCCATTTTCTTAAATTATGTTTTACACATAAAGACTCCATAGAACAACAATAAAGCTGTTGTCACTTTTTTGTCACTCGTCAATCACATGAACATGGCTACTATCAGTTAAAACACAACTACTATTTGTTTTAAAAATGCATTTCTCTATTATTTTTAACTTAAAGTAAATATTTGTTTCAAATCAGATTAATTATACTTCAAATCAGCTAATATTCCTAAAATAAAGTTACAGAAAAGTACATTTTATTTTTGGAAGATTTTTCAATAAAGAGAATTAAATTGCAATGAAAGATGATTAAAAAAAAGGTGCTAATCAGCTATTTTAGCAAAAAAAACTTTACTACTTCAAGTCAATTTAAAATAGTTTTTGAAATACAGCAAATTATTTTGCTTATTGGAAATATTAAATTTAATCTATTAGCTTGAAATTAAAACTAAAATATAAGCCTCAAGAAAGATTTTTCATTTTTAAAAATTATTTTTAAACGTTACCTATCGTTTTTTTCTGATTTTTGTGATGGCACCTATAAAATTTACATAGCAAAATGGACCCCCAACCTATTTATTTTTTTTTAAATTTAAAAAGATATTATTCACGGTCTGCAGTGCTGATCTTGGTTGGAGGAGAGGGGTAAAAATCCAGATAAAAAAACATGTTCATTTCTGTTGACAGGGTCTGTTGAACCGAGGTTTGTATGAATGTGTGAATTTGTCATCTCTTAGAGAGGTTAAATGTGTGGATTGGGAAACTCCAGGATGTAGGAATTTGTGATTTAGATTTGGAAATTTTATTGTTAGGAAAATTAAATAAATGGAGATGATTGGAAGTAATTAGGAACTTAACATCCATACCAACACAGGTGAGTGAAAAATTTTTTTTTAAAGTCGTCTAAGTTACATGTTATCGCCTTGCGTCAAGGAAATACAAGTAAAGTAAATTGTATATTTTTAAGAACAGTAGTAAAATATTAAGTTAAATTTATTGGATTTAATTATGACATTAACTATGTAACAAAGTCCTTAATGACACTTTTACTGAGTTTCGCAACTTAAAACTGTTCTACTAAAATACAGAACAGAAGTGTGAGAGAAAGCAAAGTGATATTGTGTTCTCTTTTACATTTTTTGGTTTATTTTAAAGTTGTAAAATATGACATTAACTTTGTGATAAAATTCTTAATAAATAATTAATTTTGCAGTGCAAGTTACATTTTATTTTTGTCTTCTATTTGGTCGATGGTGAAGGTAAAATTAAAATTCAATCTTTTTAAAATACATTAAAAATCACAACCTATTAAAAAATTAAATTTTATAATCAATATGTACATTTTATGAAAGGAGAACAATATCACAGGTGGAAATATTTAAATTAACTACAAAGATTTTCCTTTTCTTTCTAAATACAGGTAATACATGTAATGAAAAACTATTTTTCTGTTTACTGTGGAATATTATTCAGATTAATTTATTTGTCATAATGAGGGTGCTATGCAAGAAAGGAATTTTTCCTGCCTATATTTCCCTATTATAGGCATTAATATATCTGCTATATAATAACATCTTAATACACGAATGAAACAGAATAGCTGAAAAAAGGAATGACAAAAAGGCATTGTTCTCAAAGAGACTTTTTATATCAATATTTACATACTTATCACTAATTTGTCTCACACAGAATAATTATAATATATGTATACAACAAGAAGTGTGAAAGGGATGAACAGAGAGAGGGTCTTACTTGTAATATTTCCCAACATGTAATATGTCTTACTTGTAATATTTCCCAACCATACAGGTTGGTTGTGTCCATTATTTATCAGGTGAGACTATGTGATTTTCTCGGTATGCCCTACTGCTGTGGGCATGTGATGTCTGTTTCCTCCATGTTCTACATAACACTTGACATTGACCAACATGTCTTGTCTCTGGGTGGAATAGATATCAACTGGCCTGGGCAGACACATCTTGCCTCATGGCAGAATAAACAGCAACTGGCTCTCTACACTATGAACTAATGTTACTCAGCAACTGTCATGCGATCCATGTGACTTCATCTCAACCAAGGAGAGATAATCATCCTTTGGATCCCTACAGACAGAATAGATTTATTGTTTGTTGTGCCCTTTAGGGTAGGAGTCAGCAACCTTTTGGAGAGCATGGGCCAGACAGATATGCAGTGTCTTGGATGAGGGCTATGATATCAATGTCTTGACCTCAGACCGCTCTGTCCAGAAGGCTGCCTTGGTCAGAAGGTTTAAAGAAAAAACAACAAAGTTACTGTTATATTATTTAAACAAAGTTTCTTATTTTACTGCAGGAATAACAGGGTAACAATTAACTCAATTAAAAAAAATTGCAAACTCCTTACTACAAAAGAAATAAAGTTAGAAATGACAAATTAGTTCATGAGACACTTGTTCCTGCTTATTGTTCAATAACTTCTCTACATCAGGTGAAATATTTGTCAATGACAGGAGCAAAACATCATCCAGGTGGTTATAAGCCAACCTTGTTCTTAAACAAATTTTAGATTATTTCATTTTCAAAAAAAGTTGTTCATAAGCCTACGTACTTCCAAATAATGATACCATCATTCTTGCATTATTCAATAGGCTTTTATATTTTCCGCTGGGCAAAACATATTTCTTGTAGCAGTCAGTGGATTCAGAATTAAATTTTGATTTAAAAATTTGTCTCTTTGTAAGTTAACTCCAACCAATATTTTTTCTGTCACATGCTCTGCAAATTACTTAGGTAATTAGTGTCCAGGCATTAAGTTGGTGAACCAGACAGAAATCCTTCATGGGCTGGATGTGGCCCAGGGGTCTAGGTATGCCAATCCCTGCTTTCGGGTTTGCTATTAATAGATCATGGAAATAGATTATCACATTTTTCTATGAAATGCATTTCATTCAGTGACATTTGAATTATGACTGGTTAGCAGAAGCTAATTTACATGAACTTGCTGATCTCATTCAGTGGTGAAGCATTTTTCTTTCATCTGCAAAAACAGCATGCACTCTGAAAGTGTTTTGTCCTTTGAGGTATATTGCCATTTCCTTCTGCACTCTGGCTTAAGACACCATCTGTAAAATGTGCAGACAAATAACACAAAACTTAAATTTTTTGTATATGACTTTACATTTTATTTCACTCCGGTATTTTGTCATTTACTCTTGGCCAATCTGTTATGTGGCCTCACAACACCTAGTCTGATACATGGACCTTACATTCTGTCTGTGATGTGTGAGAGACTGCTTAACTCTTCTGCAGTGGTTTTTTTATGTATCTGCCTGTCCAATGGTTTGTGTCACATGCACATATATCAATAACAGTTTTGCCAACTGGTATCTACAATCTCTCAAGATTACCACTGACAACAAGTCAGTTACGGATTTCTACACCTGGCTGGTGTCATTCCAAGTCAACTCTGCATCTGGCTTCCATTTCTGGTGCGAAATTGAATGCAAAGTATATTCCAGTATCATCCTGCACATTCTTCGATTCACAAAATGAACCAGCTTCAATATATCACCTCTCTCAGAAAATAAACATCATTGTAATGATTGCTAACATGCCTGCTGTGTAATTCAACATGGAATAACGATAAATACACCAATGTTTCTTCCAAACAAAGCTTACATTGTTTCAATTATATATAGCAATGCAGTTTTGGAGTTCATGTCTTTAGTTATAAACAACCAATGCTGAACATCAAAACTTTTGTTCAAGTTCTTCACAGTTGTCACACACTTCTACAAGAATTTGGTATATTTTTCAATAAAGCAATATAACATCATAGTCTTAAAAGACAAGCAAGATTACAAGATATTGCCCATGACATAATGTCTCTTGTGGCTGTCACAAAGAGTTGACTTTGACATTGTCTCTTGCTCCTGATGAAATGTCTCTTGCTTGACTGGAATGTGAATTCAGTAAAACTCTTCTGAATGAACAGAGCCTATTTTCTAGCATTTCAGCTTTTATTAATTGGCTCTGTTGTCTGCACCACTGACCCAAACTGATCCGACAGTGACCCCAAGGGCACTGACCTTAATGTCATTGCTATGTCAGTCATACTTATGGTCAGACGAATATACATTAATCTGACATTAAAGTTCTTATTATGGTTTTTATAGATACATTTTATCAATATTATGAAATCTGAGTCAAGATTGATTCTGTAGATATTGGCTATTTTATTAACTCCACTTCTTTTATGTAACAAAAGAAGCACAAATAATAATACTAATACTAATAATAATAATAATCATAGTGACAGTTGTTCCAGCCATTACTAGAGTAATAGGAATGGTCCTAAAGAACTTAAGTAAAAGACTGTTGGAATTGAAATTCAGTGGAAGAGTCAGAAACATTTAGATGACAGCCATGTTGAAAACACCTTGAATAATAAGGAAAGTGCTGGAGACTTACCATCACTTCATCAGCAGTGTGAATCAATCAATTGAATAATAACAATCTAGTAATAAAGAGCCAGAAATGTTATTATCCCACTTGGTTGTGCCAAACGCCCATTAGGTGGCATTGTTTAAATCTATATAAAGATAAACATTTAATTTCCTAATCTCTTTCCCTGCCTTGCTACAAGATGTAGTAGTAACATGAGGTCGCCTCCACTAGGACACATTTGTTTTCCTGGTCCACAGATGTCTGAATTCTCTCTCCACTTACCAATGCATAGCATTTGCACGTGTCTTCCAAAACCTCCATCTGTGAAGTGAATTAACCTTTTCTTTGGTTGTTCAAACTCAGTGCAAGGCTGATGAGCTCAACCATTATAACCATGCTGACCCTCCAACAATGAAATAAGTACAAACTTTTCTTTGGTCATTCCAACTCTGATTGTTTGGTTTGGTTCGTCTTATGCCATATCAACACTTCAATGGGTTTTTTAATGCTGACAAGATTTTTATTGCTGGTAATAGTTTTCTTTTTAAAAAGATGTACTGCTGGTAATAATGTATTACAGGGAATAATTTTTTCTTAAAAATAATAATAATGGTAATAATTTTTACAAAAAAGTATTGCTGGTATTAAAACCTATTTATATACTTTCATAGAGTTTTGACCCCAGTTTGTGGGGGTAACTATTTGCCCATAGCTGGGACCCTGACTGGTTATACCACCCTGGGTCAGGGTGGACCTGGGAACATCAGCAATTAAGAGGTGGTTCCACACTCCTAAAAACCTTGCTGTTGGATATAGTTTATCGTCTTACCCAGTATGCAGATGTAGTTTATCATCTTATCCAGGATGCCTCATTTGGAGGGGCGAGGGGTCTTACCCCTCTGCATAGGTGCAGTCGGTGTATTCTGAAGCTCCAGCCAGCAGGGCCAGGCTGACTTGAGCTCAATCACTATAATGATGATTATCCTTACTTACCCTTACCTCTGGACAAGAGAAAGAAAACGGAAATATCAAAAAGATACTTTGTTTCCATAAAAGTCTCTATAAAAGAAAGAATAAATGGTTCATAGTATAAACTCAAGTTCTTGCATGCTTCTTTTTAATTGTTTACATGTGAACATGCACTCACCTATAATATACCAACATGCAATCTTTAATTCAATAGTAGCAAGTCCAATAGACCTGACAAAGTAAAACTGGCAATTGGTCTTGAAAAGAACCTGCAATCACTGGTTAATTGGGATGAGGAATTTTATTGCTGCTAAAACAAAACTGCTTTCGTTTAGTCACTACAGAGAAATTTTTCTGTCTGCATCAGCATGGCTGATGCTAAACGACAGGTGAGCAACTCTTTGCACCTTCTTGGGCTCACATGACATGAAGTGGAATGATTATACTGTATCAATTGCTAGATCTACTGCTAGGAAAGATGGTTCACTGTGACCCATGCCAGACAATTCTTCTCATCAGAATCCATCCTGCACATTTATAAATCTACCATTCATTCATGCAGTGAATACTGCTACCATCTCTGGTTTGGTGCTCCTACTATATATCTCGAGATTCTTGACAAAATTCAGTGAAGGGTCTGTAATGTAATTAATCCTGATCTGGTATTTCAACTTCAATCACTTTCTCCTCGATATGATGTGGCTTCCCTCTGTCTTCTTTATAAGTATTTTCATGGCAATTATTCTGATAATCTTTCCTCCTTATTGCCCCCAACTGCAGGAATTTAAGTGTGCTACTAGATTAGCAATTAGAGTTCACCATTTACTGTTGAACTAGCTAAATTCAACAGCCACTTTTACTCTAACAATTTCTTTTCTCGCACTTTTCACCTGTGGAACTCCCTTTCAATTTCTTGCTTCCCTGCCACCTACAATCTTCAATCTTCTGTCTTTCTGAAACCTGTTCCTCTCTTGTCCTTTCCTCACTTCTTCCCACTAAAGTCTTCTCATTCACTTTCACTCCCTGTAACCCCCTGCATCCTAGTGGCACTATTGTCTTGCTTGGGATGAAATGATTTTTAAAAAAATCAATAAATAAAATAATAATAATATATACCTACAAATAAAGTTCACCATGGAGAGTAAATACCTCAGTGAGGCTCTCAAATTAGACATGCAGAGACAGAGTGTCGAAGGACGAGATATCAAAAGACAAAATGACAAATGGACAAAATGTCAAACAAAGTGTTGAATGGAAAAAAAAGTCAAACTGGCTAAATGTATACATGGCTTTCATGTAAGAATTTCTTCCCTCCCATTTGCATCTTGATAATTTTCATTTTGCCAAAATATAGATCTAAATTATGACATTTAAAACTGGAAGGAATAATTGAATTTAGTAAATAAACTGAATTGTGAGGTAGGTACCTATTTATAGTCCCGAATGAATATATATATATATATATATATATTTGATACCATTATATATATGTGTGTGTGTGTGAGATACCATTATATATATATATATATATATATATATATATATATATATATATATTATAAATTAATAGATTTAAAATATGGTTTTACCGCTACACAGTGATGACCATGTTTCAGAAATGGAAGCTAAAGCCCCTGAATTTAATTTTGTTATTAAACCAAAGACATTAGTTCCATTTCAACGAAAATTAAAAATTGAACCCTCTACCACCCCTTGTCTAGATGAATGGATTTATCGGTAACCTTGGAAACCCTCAAACTATGAATCTTTCCTGTGCCGTTAACAACCGTAAATTTTAAAAAGTAAGTTACTCCAAAATTCGCTTGATGAGGAAATGGAACTAATGTCTTTGGTTTAATAACAAAATTAAATTCAGGGGCTTTAGCTTCCATTTCTGAAACATGGTCATCACTGTGTAGCGGTAAAACCATATTTTAAATCTATTAATTTATAATATTAATGCTCTGTAAATTTAAATTTACATAGAGCACTATTGTGTAAAAATAAAAATATCTATAAGAACATTGGATTTTATATCTTACTGTTCTTTCCTTTTTATTTATATATACATATATATATATATATATAGTTATAGACATATATATATATATATATATATATATATATATATATATATATATATGCACATTTCATTAAAAACGACTGACAAGGTGCTTTTATTTAGTTTTTTATATAATTTCTCGTGCGATCTAATAAAGTTTTTCTTTCCAGAGGATAAATTATATAAAAACTGTCTGAATGTTCTTTTTATCCGAGCGCTTTCGGCTATACATTTAGCCATTTTCAAGGATTATATTTCAACTGTTAGAATTAGAAATAGAAATAGTTTGTTATATGTATGTTTTATAAAGTGATTCATTTTTTTTTGTTTCAAAACACGGTCAAGATATTATGTCCATGTTCAAAGTTAATATTATTAAGTGTTGGTTCGTTTGTTTTTATTAGTAAGGCTTCCATTATTTTTAGCCTTTTTTTTTGCAAGTGGATGATGCTATTATATTAGTGTTGTCGACAAGTATATTCCGAATAGCCGAAAGCGCTCGGATAAAAAGAACTTTCGGACAGTTTTTATATAATTTATCCTCTGAAAAGAAAAACTTTATTAGATCGCACGAGAAATTATATAAAAAACTAAATAAAAGCACCTTGTCAGTTGTTTTTAATGAAATGGGCATGAAAGAAGGATTGCTGCCTAAATACACAAATATATATATATATATATATATATATATATATATATATATATATATATATATATGTGAAAACTCTCAATTCAATTTGGTAAAAAATAGAGTGTAATAAATGACCCCCACTCCAAATTGAACTTCTAACCGATGATTATGGCGGTTTAATTGCTTTTTTAAGGCTATTACTTATTAAATGATGCCAAAGCTAAGCAATAAAATGTCTAGAATAGCTTAATTGATTATGTGAACCAAATTTTTTAAATCAAGACGATATGTTTTTAGTTTGTTCAACATTTTGCCCTTTTGAAACATTGTTTTTACGATATGATGTCCATTCATCATTTAGTCTGTTCAACTCTTTTTCTGTTCAGCACTTTTGTCCATTCAACACTTTGTTTGTTTGAGATTTTGTTCATTTGTCAGTTTTTTTTTGTTGATATTTTGACCTTTGACATTCTGACCTACTACCAAAATAGACCACTTGTAAACCAATGAAAACCAAACAAAATGAAATGGTCAAGAGAAGATCACAAAGTAGTGACCACTTAGTCACACCAAAGAAATTTGTCTGATCATTGACATGTATATACCCACCAACATAAGCACCTTCCTGAAAACTGAAAAAAAAAATCTCTCTAAATATAAAGATTTGAAATAAAAACTGGGGAAAATGTCGAGCATGAAGGCTATAAATATAAAGCAGATTCATTCTTCACTTTTTTGGGATGGGGGCTGATGTGATAAGTACTAGTACTAGTCGTAAATAGGAAACAAGGGATAAGCCTTTACACCTGTTCAAAAACTGGGGAGAAGTGTGAACTGGGCACTAGGTGAACATATTTACTCCTATTTCTAGGATCAAAGTGTCACTCTGCAGCACTTCTGCTGGCAATGTGTGCAATATCTGAAAAGAAGTGTTGCATGCATGCAATTTGGCCTTCAACTGCATTCCAAGATGACAGCAAAAATTGGAAAACCAAGGGAGTGCAAGAAAATCTCTGAATTCCAAACTGTGGAGAAGGCAACAGGAAACTACTCCACTATCTTTCCAAAGAATGTGTGACAATTCAGATAAAGAATAGGAGGCTACAGAGAATCATGTTTGCTTACATCCTGATAATGCTAAATTATTCTATAAAATTTCTCTTTGAAGTAAGTTAAAGTTTCACTTGATGACACAATGATTTAGTAATAATGTGCTTGTGCCATGCATTTTGGCCATATACAATTTGTGAAATCTCTCCAAATATAAAGATTTAGAAATAAAAACTGGGAAAAAATGGAGAGCATAGAAACTATAAATAAAAGGCAGATTCATTTTTCACTTTTTTTTAGAAAATCAACATTGCACTTGGTGTAAATACTGGGGCCTGATGTGATAAGTACTGAAAAAGATTACATTCATAACTTTTACCAATTTTTGAGCATTTAGTTTTAAAGACCACCTGAAAAAATATACAGAAATACCTAATTTCTGCAGGGTTTTGCTTACAAACTGACTTCAAAATTTTACTATTTCAATCCAAATAAAGTGTAAAAATTGTAAATTACAAAAAATGCTATCCAAATAAAGTTGATAGCTTTTGTATATCAAAATATATTGAAAATACATTCAAAGCAGAATTCTAATTATGAATCACTACAAGCAAAATATGCAATTTTTTTTTTACTGTATTCATTAAAGAAAAACTGTAAAAAAAATGTAAAATATTGCAAAAAAGGTTACTCAAAGAATAAGATTTGATAGCTCATAATTAAGAAAAACAAAAAATAGATAAAAGTGTATATAACATCATAATACTGATGTCCATAAATTATAAGACAAAATTTTTTAAATTTGCATTGTTTATTGAAAATCACACTAAAACTACCTCACTGTATAAAATATTACATCATAATATTGCTAAATTGTTCAGTATAATTTTCCTTTGAAGTAAATGAAGGTCTTACTTGATGGCACAATGATTTAGTAATAATGTACTTATGCCATGCATCTTGTCCATATACAATTTGTAAAGCTTCAGTAAATTATAAATTTTATAAGACTGGGCTATAAGGCTTTCACTGATCACCAGAATGAAATTCCAATGCTATGATTTTGAATCTAAATTTAATCTTTTGCACTCATTTCCTCAAAAAACTGTAAGGATTTGGAAAGACATATTCTGTGTCATTATTTATCATGTCAAACCCCAAGTTTCGAGTTAAGTTGCATACCATGGTTCCAAAATCGACCTGCTCTACTATAACAATACCAGTGGTAATGA
The DNA here is from genome assembly GCA_964036315.1 of Acanthosepion esculentum. Lineage (NCBI taxonomy): Eukaryota > Metazoa > Mollusca > Cephalopoda > Sepiida > Sepiidae > Acanthosepion > Acanthosepion esculentum. Next base: position 33,034,628 of record OZ038504.1, on the reverse strand, counting down.
TTGCTCATGGTAGAACCAAGAAAACAATGGGAAAATATGCTAACACAATCCCTGGCAACATCTAGATACAATAAATCCTCCTTAGCGCTGCTTATATATTAAAGCCGACCATATCCATCAAATAAATCTATCACACCTGCATCATAGGCCTAAGTCCAGGAGACAGACTTGGCAACATGAGTGAACAAAGCAAGACATTAAGAAATAAATTTGAATAATAATAAATGAATATTCACACTAGTAGTGACTGACACAAGAGAATTATTCTCCTGACACCACAGGAATATAATGATTGATAAGATTGTGCAGTATATTCATTGGAAGATATGTCAATATTATTATAACCTTATGGCCATATTATGTTGAAATGCCAGCTCTTGTACAATCACCAACCTTAAGCAACACCGAGCTTGGTCAGTACCTAGATGGGTGACCATTTGGAAATACCATGTGCTGTAAGCTTGAATGTGCAGGCAGGGTAATAGATAATGGCTTGGAATTAGAACTTGAGGTGCTGTAAGCTTGGATGTGCAGATGGTGTAATAGATAACTGTATGGAATTGGAAATTGGAGATCCAGGTTCGAATTCCAATCAGGTTCTTTATATTCACTTACGCACAATTAGTAGGATTTGCATCAGTAATTCATTATTATCTACCCAAAATCTTACAACCTAAAAAAAAATTTTCTGGCTTTAAATAACCTATAAAAAATGGATAAGTCATAAAAACAATTAGAAAATTGTTAAAGAATATCACATAATAAGGAAATATGAGAAACTTGAAATTGAAAAATGTGTTACCGTAATATTTAAAATGTAGTCACTTAAAACAGCTTGTGATACATATAATAAATAAAATTATGACCAAACACATTATCAAGATCCCTGGTAGCCTCTATTTACAAGAAATTAAAAGCAATTACATTGTGCAGTGGTAGACTGGGTCTAAAATATTGGTTGCCAGGAGACAAAGGGGCTCATCCTCAAGTACAATGCTATCATTTAATTTTCATAATGAATAAATAAGTTTTTTTTTTAAAATACAAAAAGATAAAAATAAATTTTTGTGGAAAAAAATATGTACTCTATATATTACTGGCAGTAGATATTAAATGTAAATACAGAATTTTATAATTTAATTTTTTATTTCCTTTTTTTAAATATTAAGTAATTGGTCCATATTCTTAAATATTTTACTGCACAATTTACACATTGACATATATTCAAAATCACAATAAAGCATTGTATGCAGTCCACTCTATTAAAAGCAATCATTTCTATTCATTAGATGATTGCTTCTGCATCCAATTCATCTAACAATTCCTTTTCAATACATAGCAACGTGTATGATTCCAAATTCTCCTTGGCCAGCAAATTTCTTAACCTTGTCTCTAAATGTCCTCTCAAATTGGACTTGAGTAACTCATAGTGTGCAGATAACATTATTTTATTACGAAAATATTTGTCTGTGTTTGTTTCTTTATTGCACTTTTATTTGATACAAGATTCCATCAGGGGTCCACTTGCTACTGGGCAATCTGACACCCTGGCCAATCTGACACCCTGGCCAATCTGACACCCTGGCCAATCAGCCACTGGCAGTGTGTGGAGCTGTTCATTTGCTCAAGAGAAATGTAAAGAAAATAATAACCCTAGTTATTGTATTCTTAATACTTGATATAATGCAAAAATATCACAATGATAAAACCAGTCAATAATTCTTTATAACTATTTATACTGGGACTCATGCATGCAATTACAAGTAACAATATTTTAAATTTTGAAAACATTTTTTTTTTTTTGGCATATGAATTTTTTGAAACTGTTTCTCAATATTTGATTGTCTTTTAATCATTCTGCCTCACCTGCTATCCACTTCACATCTATGAAGCACACCAAACCATTTGGGAACCACTGCTGCACATGTTAAATATCATTCAACATCAGAATTTATGAAAATTTTGTTCATAAATTTTTCCCCAATCCAACTAAGCTTATCTTACACAGATGCTCAAGCAATATCTTATACTGATGTATTTCTCAAGCAAAATTTTTTAAAAAAATCACTTTTCAATTACCAATATTACCTTAATTTTGTCCAATTATGATGGTGGTAAACTCGAGTACATTTTTTTCTACAGAGTTGCCTCCCTCTTTTCACTATCAAGAATTAATCGTATTTTTCCATTTTTTCTTCTGACGATTTCTCCTCAGATTGATTATACCTTGTCTGTTGCTTCTCCATTAAAAAAAAAATATTCTAAGACAGGAAGAGATTATATCTAAAAAATATTTCTGCAATTTATGATTTATTTTTCTTTCGGTTTTTATATTGCCTTTGTATAAGACTCAATCAAATTGAATTGGTAATTTCAGACAGTCCAACTATGATTAAAACAAAATAAAAAGCAAGGGAAATTAAATAAAATTGCATTACTTTTTATAGGAGCACATATTTTATAACTATTTGTACTTAGAGAATCCAAAGTTTAGTATCTTATAGCATCTCAGAATCATTAATCTTAATACGATCACTTCAATCTTTTTATTATTATTATATTTTTTTTCACCCCAAGCAGGGTGGAAATGCCACTAATGTGAAGGGGGTTACAAGGAATAAAAGGGAAGGAGAAGACTGAGAATATGGATGACTGAGTAAAGGACAAAAATGAATGGGGTTGAAGAAGACAGAAGATGGCTATTGACATTGCATTTAAATTTTTGAAGATCATAGTTATCAAGGAAACAAAGAAATCGGAAGAGAGTTCCTTAAGTGGGAAGTGTGAGAAAAGAAACTGTTGGAGTAGAAGTGATGGTTGCATTTAGCTATTTCAACATTAAAATAGGTGGGACCTAAATGCCAATCTAGTAGCATGCTTAAATTCATGTAATTGAGGCATTAAGGAAAAAGCATGTTAGAGCAGTTATGAAAATATTTGTAGAAAAGACAGAGGGAAGCCACGCTATATTGGTGAGTAGGTGACTGAGGCCGAGATGCCAAGTCAGGATCGATTACATTGCAGATCCTTCTTTGGATTTTGTCAAGAACCTGAAGATGAATAGCAGGAGCACCAAACCAGATATGGCAACAATTTTCAATGCACAGCTGAATGGTAGATTTGTAAATGTGCAAGATGGACTCTGACGAGAAACATTTTCTGGCACAACGCAGTGACCCAACTTTCCTTGCAGGAGATGCAGCTATTGATTCACTGTAGTCACTACAATTTAAATCAGTTGAAAACATGAGGTCCAAAAGCCACAGTTTGTTGTTCTCCAGGAGTCTCAGCATTGCTGATGGCAAGCAGAAACGTTTCTCTATGGTGGTTAAATGAGAGCCGTTTTGTTTTGAAAGTGTTAAAACTCAACAAAAAACCATTTCTTGCCCCTGTTTACCACTGACTGATTATCATAATACTGAGTTAACACATATTGTCAACCTTGACAGGATCTGGTAATGAGAATGACATGAAAATAATTACATGATTTGCAGAAACATACATGCTTGTAATATTTAACTTGCTGCCAATCCTGTTGTTGTATGCATCGTATGTTGAAATGAAAATGGAAACAGCTTTTGCTTAGTTTTCTGCTATTAAGAGCATCACTTTTGTGTCAAGTAAGTTTTTTATTTGGACAAATGCAGAATATGGAAATATTCGCTTTTAATCATTGAGAGATTTTTTTCTCATTTTGAGCAACCGAAGAGATTCTTTATCTTCCAATTATTTTGTTTTTTTTGTATTTTTGTATGTGTTCAAAATATTCACAAAAAATGTTCAAGTGAAACATTTTTCATTTGTTGCTCAAAGGTTTCTATTAAATGGAAACTTTTAAAATATTTTTTACAGCCTTGAAGTTACATTCACAAAGGCATGCATGTACAAAGTGCCTTTCAAAAGTAATACTTCCTATTTCGTTCCATGGAAACTATAGCATGAGGAGTGTAATAATAACTCCATTGAATAGAGAAAGTTTTCAGCTACAAAACATTAATTTACCACATAATTTACCACCATTGACTAAACATTTTCACAGCAATAAACAAAGCTTGTATGCCATGCTCATAAACAACTTGTCACTACTAAAACACATTACCCACCTGCTTACTGTGCTCACATCCACTTTTTGGTCACTGTAAACGTTAAATCAGTAGGTACAATGTTTTCAGCATAGAGGAACACACTTCTACTTCTGACAAACATTCATGTCAGATGCTATTTTACCAGACTCATTCAGGTGCTAGATGTAAGAAGGTAAAATATTTCTTGGTTATTGAATGGGAGGTTCAGTATTAACTACCAAAGTACAAAAATTCACTTCTGATGACATGGGCAAAATAAGAGGCATTTCTTTTGGAGCAACCCTCATAAGTCTGTATGTGGAAAAGTATATGTAAGTACTATTAGTGCATAAATATTTGTCTACATCAGCAGATATGTACAGTGTAACCCGGATATAAGAGACCCGGATATAAGAGAAACCCGGATATAAGATATATTTTCTCTGGTCCCAAATTAGAGCCATACTTACCTAAACAAAATAGACCAAACCCGGATATAAGAGAAACCCGGATATAAGAAACTTCCCTCTCTGGTCCTGACAACTCTCTTATATCCGGGTTACACTGTATATGTACATTTGTGAACACTTATTAATGTTCATTCATGTAAGTATGCAATCATGTGTGTATGGGCACGTGGCCGAGTGGTTAGAATGTTCTCCTTTTGAGACCCAGGTTCAAATCTTACCATGGTTGATGACTTCTTGATGTTATCGGTCAGGAGGCGGTGATCCCAGCGTGAAGCACGTTTGCAGAGTGCTTGAAAACCATCCCAAGCCTTGTAAGTGAAATTGGGTAAACAGAACCCTTGGGAGTCGTCAATGGTTGTGCTAGCACAAAGTCACAAGTCCTCGTGACCGAGGGCTTGAGCGTGCTGGCCTTCTTTAGACTGTTGATCACGCTAGATAATGCACACTCTCCCAAAAACTGTAACTAAGGTCCGCTCAGTATAGTTTCAGTATAAACAACAGGTGGACTATGTGGGTGTTGAACAAACACAAATGTGACTAAGCAGGTGTCTGCAACGGGGATTAGCTAGCCACCCTGGTAGATAGGCATCCTCAGAATATTGTTAGATAGATTTTAGACGAGGGTGTGTGGTTGTACATGTGTGTATGTAAAAGATTTGGGTATTCATTAAGGAAAAACAATGAGAAACACAAATTAATAGATATCTCCAAACTAGACTGTATTTATTTCATTTAACTCCATTAGGTTGGACATTTTCCTTAATACTTTGAATTCAACACTTAATGAATAATAACAAAAACAGTGACATAGTTTTTATTATATAGCATTTTCATCTTTGCCTACTCAGAAACAACATTAAAAATTTACTTACTTTTTTTATGTATAGCTTTGGTTTAACGTTTATTAATGTTACTTTTTCATTATTTATTGTAATGAGAGACACATGAGGTCGATCTGCAGCAATGCAATTTTTCTTCTTACAATTGGGCAACGTATAAATATCTATTTGCTTCATTAAATAAAAGATATTTCTTTTATTTTTGGTCTGAAAACTTACTCGAATAACATATCTCCCACTATTTTCTGCAATTTTTCAAACAACTTCATAATTCCAGCCCTCCTGAAAGTGGCATCATTCTCAGTGCATTTTGCAGTACTTCCAGAGAGTTAAAATTTGTTATTAAAAAATTCTCTAAAAATCGTATGATTGATTGACTTTCTGCAGCTTATCAACTCTTTACACTAATTAACCCATAACTGGGGGGAGAAGACGTGGATTGTTGTTTGATTCATTTTTTATAGCTTACCAACCATTTGCAGGTTATTTAAAGCCAGAAAATATTTCAGATTGTGGGAGTTTTTTTTTTAGATACAAGTCTTACTTAACATAACTGTAGGGGGAGAAGAGGTGGATTGTTGTTTGATTAATCATTTTATGGCTTACCAACCCTCTGCAGGTTATTTAAAGCCAGAAAATATTTTTCAGAGTGTAAGAGTTTTTTTTTATATAATGATAAATTACTGAACCAAGTCTTACTAATTAACCCATAACTAGGGGGAGAAGAGATGGATTGTGGTTTGATTAATTTTTTATGCTTTGTTATTTTTGTTCTCTCTTCTTAATAGTTGATTTTTTTTCTCATTTGCATCTTAGTGGTTTTATGGACTTTCTTGATGTGAAATGATTAAAAAAATCAAGTCTATTTAAACATGTAATGTTTAAAATAAATACATAAAAAGTATTGCAAAAAGACTATTTGGTCTACAGCGAAAACATTACATTATATAAAAAGCAAGTTAGTAGTACATATGAATTTAAACAAGAAATGATATCAGTGAAAATATCCTACACGATAACAATAGCAAAACATTACAAGAGAAAACAAAGCAGAAGACATTTTATAAAAAGCAAGCTATTATTACAGTTGAACATAATCCAAAATATAATTTTACCGTTATTGGTATTTCCTTTTAGTTATCTCTCTTTTGTTTGTTATTTCCAATTGGTTAACAATAGAAGTGTGCTGAAACATATTTAGGTAAGATGGATCAGCTGGTCCTGATGAACGTCACCTATAATTTGTTACAATATTCCCTTTCACAGTACCAACAATAATTATAATAAACATCACAAAATTAATAAAATGCCATACAAGGTAGGCTGCATTTTTTTGGATCCTTCGTAGACCAATGCTCATGGATTGGGTCTTAAAAGCCTGATAAGCATTGGGAGGATGGAAAATCAATTACCATATTTAATGGCATAAAATACGTACAGGCATATTAGACTCAGTTCACGGGGGGTATATTTATGAAAAAGGCTTTTAATGTGCATAACAGGGGTTCACAATTTTTCGCATTATTGTCCACTTTCTGATGGAAAAATTTCCCACCTCCCATCTGTATAGTAAATATTCAAATGCATACCAAAATCGTTTGGTAAATGTTTGTTATTGGTTCCTAAACTGACTTTATGATGTAGTAAAAAATACTAAAGGATGTTAACAAATAATACTGACTAATGATAAAAGTGTGTCGAAGCATATTTAAGTATTTTCAGCTGATGCTAATGAAAATCACCAATACTTTGTTATATTTCCTTTTACAATAATAATAATAATAATAATAATAATAATAATGATGATGTCATTTGACTAAATAATAACATTGAAATGACCTACTGAGATAAAAATATAAGCTATGATAGTGACAGTTGGAGATAAAATTAGCATACATGAGGTCTAAATTCTACATAAAAATGCGGGACATTTTTTAAAAATCTTTTTTGACTGCATTTAAGATGCATAAAAAGTGCACCTTAAATGCAGTCAGTTACTCTGAGTGCTTTTTGATGATTGCTGCCTTTGGGAGGTATCATTTATAAGGGATTGTATTTGTTCAAATTAATTGCTTGCTTCTCTATAAAAACCTTCAGTAAATGACTTGCTACTATATGACTTCTTCCTAGTCCTACCAAATGCACAGTATTACCTTCTGGTCTTTGCTTGCTCCATAACCACTTGTATTCCATTTTTTTTTGTTTTGTCTTAGCTAATCTATTGTATCTACTTTTCATCGTTTATCACAGTGAGTTTCTAAAAAAAAACATATTTTTGCTTTTTGGTGGCCATACATTCAAGCAACTAACATAACCAAGCAAGTGAAAATGGTGTTCATTGCTTGATTTGTATATTTTGAGTTTGTTGGTTATCTTTGACATGTAGCACTGAATATTCTCAAGTAATGTTTAGATAACTATTAGTCTCAACTGTAGAACATTAGTCAGCAATAAATACCCACTTTTAACACATATGATCATTTACAAAACCTTCTTTACCTGTTTACTGTCGAACTAGCTAAATTGTTGCTACTTTTACTCCAAAAGTTTCTTTTCTCGCACTTTGCACCTGCAGAACTCCCTTTCATTTCCTTCCTTCCCTGATAACTACAACCTTCAAAAATTGAAATGTAATGTCAATAACCATCTTCTTGAATTCCATTCATCTTTTTTCTTTCTCTCAATCCTTCTTTTTTCTCAGTCTTTTCTCACACTTTCACTCGCTGCAACCTCCTGCATATTAGTGGCGTTCCTGCCTTGCTTTGGGCAAAATGATTAAAAAAAAAAAAATCTCCAGCTCTATTCCTGTAACAGGTGGAGAAAAGACCCAGGCTTTTGTTAGTGACATGTGGATGTGGAGAGTCGTAGAATCATGGACGATTCCAACCTCTAAATCAGTGTTTTGCATGCTGGGATTCACAGATGAGGCGCATGTTGATAATAAATTCCTAAGGACATAGTTTTTCTTCTGGAGTTATCCTCTCCTATCCAAGCTGGTTGTACGTGTCTCTTGCCTCTCCGAAGGAGCAGTTTGGTGGCATGATTCATCTGCAAATATAGAATCCATCCATGTCACATTAAAAGTTTACATATTGATGTTTAACAAAATGCATCCAAGCACAAGGCTCAAGAGCTACTCAAGATAGAGTGTTACCATTAAAACAATAATTAAGAATCAGGTTTGGGAAATTAATGAAAATTAACTGCCAAAATGTTAAGATTATGAGGAGAAGTAGGATAGCTAATCATTAAAGTTCTGATTGCCCCTTTCTTTTGTCACTGCTTCCACCAATCACCTCCTTATTCTTCAGGTGCCAATTGCACATTAAACAGGTGATTATAGATGACATAATTGATAATGATAGAAGCAGAAATGAATAAATGGTAATGGTAATGTTAGCTGACGGAATAATCCGTAATCGTCAACTGATATTTATAATCTTTCTCTTAAGAAACCTATTTTCCTGAAAAATTGTTTTAAGTTCTGTTCTTTAAGTTCTGTGAGTTTTGGTGTAGGCACAATGGAGTAATGGATAGCGACTTGGATTGAGGAATCGGAGAGCCAAGTTCAAATTCCATCCGAATCCATTATATTCACTTACATGCTAATACCCTTGGGAAAAAATATGAATCTACTTCTCCCACCAGCTATGGGTAAATAGCAAGACAGATCGGGTTCTATAGCCTTGGATGACAACTGGTCTACTGCAGAAAGAAATGGCAACCTACTGCAGGGCAAAAGAAATCTGCCTCATCAGTCTTGTATTGAAAGATACATGGTCACCTAAGTGTGTATCACCCATGGCACCTGACTGAACTGAGTTGTGAACAATCTCCTCAAAGATGAAAGAGGAGACTTGAAGCAACAGAAATGTGGTTCTACAGAAGGATGTTGGGGATACCGTGGACCAAACATGCGAATAACAAAGTTTTAAAGAAAATAGAAACAAAACAGAAATTAATACTTAACATCAGGAAGAGACAGTTGAGCTTTCTAGGGCATTTAGTGAGGAAGGAGGGCTTTGAAAATCTGATACTCACTGGACTCACAGGGGGCAAGAGGGACAGAGGAAGACAATGCTTAACATACTTAATAAGATTGAATAAATGAATAGTGAAACAGAGTTTATGAGAAATAACAAAAAGTCAAATATATACGTATGGTAATATTAACCGTTTTTCTATAAGGAAACATTTGTTATTCATTGACCGAGCAACCAGTACAGCTGGTTGAAATTTATAAAATCTTTCTCTTAAAACAGTATCTGCTATCACTCTTTTCAGTGTTAATGGGAGTTTCCTTCCTACCCGTCTATTTGAAGAGGTGCGGAATGTCACCATCCTAATACCATTATTTTCTCTTTGAGTTCCATGTGCTATCCATTTTAGTTGTTGCTGCTGTTGGTAGTCCTCAAGTAATGCAGCTTCTCTTATTTGGTACAGTTCTTTTTTTGTGGATTTGTGGTGCCAGTCCACAATGTTCAAGGAGGGATGATCTTTGCCAAAACCCTCATGCTTTATTCACTCAAAGACTTTTGTAACCTTTGGTCTTAGAAAACGGTTGTATACAGCTGACTGTTTAGATATTGGCTTTAGATGATTCTGCATCGGAAATAAGAATTCTTCTATCATGTCAGGATTTTATGAGCAAATATTTGTGGAGATAAGACTGGATCATGTAGGCTGATTCTGAATCTGTAATGAGAATTCTTCTATCATGTCAGGATTTTACAAGCGATTATTTAGAGATATAAGACTGGATCAGGTAGGCTGATTCTGCCTCTGCAATAAAAATTATTGTATCATGTCAGGATTTTATGAGCGAATATTTGGGGAGATAAGACTGGATCATATAGGCTGTTTCTGAAACTGCAATGTGAATTATTCTAGTATGTCAGGAATTTATGAGTGAATATTTAGAGAGAGAAAACTGGATCATGTAGGAAGATTTGGCTTCATTCATGGCTTCTAGATGAAAGTCTTGATCTCATGATAGTCATTACATTGTTAAATTTGACTCTTTTCAGCAGAGGTCATCAATTTGAAAAAAACAGGAATTCTGTTAAAATTCAGTGTTTGAATTTCTTCAATGTTTATTAAATGTTCTCGGACTCAGATATATAAAACACCTACACTGACATTATAATTTATCACTTTGGCTGTAAAGTATGTGAACAACTCCAAGTGAAATGCTCCCAATGCTCTCAACTGCGGTGAGTTCAAGTGAGAGACAGTAATCACAAAGAATTTCAAGTGACTGAGGGTTAAATCTGCACATAGAACTAAACTACTTGCAGTATATCAAGGGTGGTGGATTTCCTAAACTGAAGGTGCAGGTATCCTTCAAGTTGTAGAACATCAGCTGTGGTCTGACCTGGAGAGGGATGGACTATGCCAAGTCTAATTGTCCAAGACATGCTACGCATGAATGAATTCTTTCCACTTTTCAATTCAGTCATCCACACATAACTAAGTTACGTACAGGGAGATGTTCAGGAACTCAGCTGCACGGCAACTGTAATAACATCTGGTCATTAGACCGATGACAACGGTGAAGATATCATTGGCATACAAAATTAAATTATTTACATTCAGACCAACATCCTCATCTTTGTTGCTATTATCACCTAATCGCATCCTTACTGAATTTCTGGGATGAGGAGTTATCATTATTTACATTCAGACTAATATCCTTATCTTTGATACTGTTACCGCCCATGACAAAGATCACAACAACAACAACAATGAGGACAATAATCTGAATATATATAGTGTAAATAATGTATAGTAGCCAAATTCTCATGTTACAAACATATCTCTTAATAATTAAACAATAATTCAGCAGACAATGTTGTTTTATTTATAGTAACTGGATTTTTGATGATTGCCTTTCTTGGTTTCCGTTATTTGATACTCTGCATCTGAAAAATTGCATTTTTATCATGATTGTTTCTCCCCAGACATTACCTCTCCTTTGGAAGGGGGCTGGTTTCATTGCCTAGCATCTGGGGATGTGCCTAGGGGGCTTCAGTAACTTTTCTGCAGTATTGCCACTAAACTGTCTTTAAACCCTGACCTTGTGTCACGAGACGTGACAACTCAACACTCCCAACTGAACAATTCAGATCTGAGACAACTCAGGACCGAGACAACTCAGCACCAGAAAAACAACTTTTTTTATAACCAAATAAAAGTAATTTATTAAGGATTAAAACTTAATTAGTGAATATTTTTTCAATTATTTTTAATAAAATAAATCATAAAGAAATTTATTTTTTAATAAAGTAAAAATATTTACTAATTAAGGTTTTAATCCTTAATAAATTAGTTTTATTTGGCTATAAAAAATTATGTTTTTCTGATGCTGATTTGTCTCAGTCCTGAGTTGTCCAGGTGTTGATTTGTCCCAGAGCTCAGTGTTGAGTTGGCAGTGTTGAGCTGTCCTTCACCCTTGTGTCATATCCATTAGTGATGTGGACACTCTGATAAATACAATCACTTCTCAGTTTTTTGGCTGGTATCAAACTGTAGTATCTACCCGTGGGCAGGTAAACTACATTTCATCTCTCAGTTGTGTGTCTGTCTTCAGACAAAGTGCAATTGTCTGTGGACAGAAAACAACTGAAAATATTATTAAGAGGTGCCCGGTCTCAGGAAACAGATGCTTACAGCAGTACCTCCCTCATTGCACTAAAAAGTGTGAGTTGATAGTAATACCAATGCCAGTGCAACCAACAGTTGCAAGGCTGGGCTTTTCTTGAATCTGGCCTAGCTGCATGCGCTCGTCCCCACCACCACCACCACATTAAACTGACTTTGTGTCATGCCCTAACAATATGGGGTGGTAAGAAAATACAATCGCTTCTTATGGCCTTTTGGCTAAGATCAAAGTGTAGTATCTATTCTTATCAGCTGAATCTGATTCTTTCCCTTTCCACTCCTATCTTTCTTTCTTTCTTTCTTTCTTTCTTTCTTTCTTTCTTCCTTTTTCTCACTGAAAACAACTGGTATCTTTTCCCCTGTTTCCACATGATCAAAATGGAATAGTCCATTATTTATGAGGTAATGGCAGGGCGTAACAGTTATAATAGTATATTCTCCCAGCATTTTAAAGATTTGAGATAATGTATCATTTAGACAATTATGTCATGTTTTATGATTATTTTTTAACTTTGCCTCATTGACTCTTAATTAGAATTTAAGTTAGTAAAAATATTTATGTGAAGACATATGTGGAAACCTGAAACTCTTTAAAACTACTTTGTTGATTTGAGTAGTTTCACCTGTTAACTCCAAATGTTAAAAGTATCAACCTACCGGATTTAGTCTTATATTGATCTAATAAAGAGTAAAGATTGCTTATTAATCAGATTTTGCTGCTGAAGAATCCAGTCTTTGATGTCAAGTAGCCAGCAAATGGTTCCATTAACTCAAGTACGACTAACCCCGATTGCCTGACTGTATAAGAAATCATTTTAGTCAATAGAAGAAGACTTATGAATTCAGTGTTTAGATGATGAGCTAACAAAACCTTTATCCCCAAAGTTCACAAGATGCTGGCAAATTTCTAAAGAAAGAAAAAATGGCAGAGAAAATGATTGAACACAAAAATCAGGTAAAAGTTTTCTTCTAAACACTTAACTTCTTGTAAGGAAACTTAAAAGGATTATTTTTCTGCCAGTTTCAATGCTTTTGAGTAAAAATACCAAAAATCACTTTTTCAATATCACACACACACACACACACACACATATGCATATTTAGGCAGCTTATCTTTATTTAAACATGTTTCATTGAATATTACAGATATATTTATATTTTCATACTAATCTTTTCCAGTCCTCTAATCAGTTTCTTGATGTTAAGATGAAATTCATCAATGAAGGTACCATAGTTTTTTTCCCACCCCAGTTCTTTCTTAGAGGAAATGAAAGTACTTGGGTAGAAGAAAACTACAGCATCTTCTTTGACGAATTTCATCTTAACATCAAGAAACTGATTAGAGAACAGGAAATGATTATTATAAAAATAAATAGACATGATATATTTATATTATTCAATGAAACATGTTTATATATATATATATATATATATATATATATATATTATACACATATATATATATGGATTAACAATATGTAAATTTTTATATATTAAGAACAATTTTGAGGGAAAGATGGACTGAGTTTGTTTACACTGATGTGACTACATGTGCACATGAATGAGAGATGCTGGAAATTGTTGTAAATTTAGAAAATTAAAAAAAAATTTATATATATGTTTTGAGTTTATAATCAAGCCGATTTTATTTAGATACTTTTTGTTTTTGTTTTTTGCTTCCATCATCTTTGTCGGTAAATATCCCACACTGTGATAACAAGATCTGCTAAGAATGGCAAAATGTTGTAAGAACCTGGATGCAAATTTATTGTGGATGAACTATCGATTAAAGCACTTCCTAGCTATTAACATTTAAATGAAGTCTTTTCTCTTAATTAGAGTTGCATTCTTTGTGGTCATTCTTGTTATGGTGAGCAACTAATGTGTTTGATGTGTTGTTTTGTAAAATATCCCTTTTATATTCATATAGGTTTATATATATTTAAGTTTTCCTTTTGTCTTTTTTGATACATATATATAAAAAAAATTAAAAATAAAACAATTTTATAATAGAGTTGTGAATATTATTTTTTATTTTTATATTAAAGGAAGATTACTTGTTCTTATTTAAAAACAAAAAAGAAATAATAATTTATATTAAAAATAAACTGTAATTTACATTAAAATTTAATCTGGGTCAACATATTTAAGCAAATATTTATTTTTATGCCTACATGTAACCATCAATTCATTTCTCTTGTTTACTAAGCTTGGGTTATTTAAGTGTTTTAAGTTAACCAATTTTTCAACAAGACATAAGTTATATCGATTTCCTTTCCCATTATAAGTTTTGGCCCTTGCTATAATATCCCAGTTGATAAAAGGTGTATTGCTATCATTCTTTAAATGCCAAAAATATTTAGAGATAGCAGGGCTGATTTGTATTTTATATTACTTAAAGTCATTTAATGATGGTAGAAACAAGATTTCTAAGGATTTTCAGTGGAACCAAAATAAAATTTAACATCATTACCGGAATTATTATTATTATAAATCATATATCAAAGATAACCATAGATATGGCAGTAAAGAATCAAACAACACCTTAAAATTCTAGATAATTTTCATAAATCAGTATAAGTTAGATTATCTACTAATCCCAGCAACAAGGAAATATTTGATAATAATAAAATTTAATATATAAAGGCTTTATAACTAAGCAAAAGTAAAAGTAAATTTAGAGTATTTACAAAAAAAACAAAGAAGGCAAAAATAAACTGAAACACCATAAGCGTAACATCATATGCTTTAACCGACCTTTCCACGGTAATGTTCAAACTAAAAGAATTTTCCTAAATTTAATTCATAAGCACTTAACTATTCACCAACCATAAAAAAGATTTTCGACAAAAATAATGTTAAGATCAGCTATAGTTGCATTAACAACATAGACAAATCTATATCTCAACATAACAACATTGTATTAAACAAATATATTTCCAACAAAGAAAATGTAAATTTTTCTAAAAATAAATGCAATTGTCAAAAAAAAATAACCTGTCCCTTAAACAGTCAATGTATGATTGATAATATTGCATCATGAGCAAGCATACACTACAAGTTGTGCTTTCGGTGAGGGATGATATATATATATTTATTAATATATACTTATTAGCTCTGTTGTATTACATCAAGCATTGTTTCATTATCAGCAGCACAATATGTGGAATATTATAATTATATGTATATATATAAGTTTGAATATAAACTAAATAACTAGATATTAGCAATTATATATGCATGTGATAACGTACCTATACAGATGAGTAAATAAATATTTATTTAATTTATGGTATAAATAAAACAGTGTAGTTAAACAGGGCAATGAAGTATATATTAATAAATACACATATACCTATGTTTGTAGTGCAACTCAGAGTTTCATGCTTACCCAATTCATCAGGCACAAATGGTAAATGAAGTATTTAATACAGTTGTTTTTTATGTATTCTAGTTTAATGTTATGTTAACTTTTTTAGTGCATCTACATATTTAGTTTTATATTTGTCAAAAATATTTTTTGTTGCTAGAGTTGAGAGCCTGTATTGCACCAATCTGTACAAGTTTTTAAAATTATATATATATATATATATATATATATATATATATATATATATATATATATATATTACGCAAATCATACATACGAAAAGCAGATAATGAAGTTAATGATATGGCAAGAATCCCTCTTGCAAACAATTTTTAATAATAAAATACATTAACCTCGAATCCGTTAATGAATGGTATGATCCTTGTTTATAAATTCCGGTTTTATCAAGTCTTTTTTTTACTACATATATATATATATATATATATATATATATATATATATATATATATATACAAACACAAGGAGAAATACCCTCAATATCTGTCACATACACATGTGTACATGCACACACATACACATAAACACACACATGTGTACACACACAAAAAGAGAAAAATCAACCCAATACTAATAATAGTAGCATCCTAATTCACTCATAAATTAATTACCGCGAACTTAGCATAAAAATAACAAAAAATTAGAAAATCTGCAGTCAATTGCTGAAATCTCCTGATGAGTGGAACAAGCAATTATAAAAAAATTGTCTATGAAACATTGGATTTGAGGTGCTGAATATAGCATCTTGTTGTAAAATAATTCAAGGGTGTGTTGAGGTTGGAAGAAAGAGTTACTCGATTGTTATCTTAAAAATTAGAGAGTAACAGGCAGAGAATGGAAAGAGATGGGAAGAATCAAAATAACACTGCCTCACCAGACACCAAGTCTCATCATCTGCTGACTGCTGGTTTTCCTGTCACTTGACATGAGACAGATGACCTGGATTTGGATAAGTTGCAGAGAGGCCTGTATCTGGATATGCCAAGCTGTTCTGCTGCTAAAGGGAAAAATCTTGATGTAACTAAGGTTCTTTTGCATTTGTAGTGAAGCATGTTTGCTACACATTTAACAGCTAAGTGACAAATTCTATTTATATTAATCTTATAATATATATATATATATATATATATATATATATATTACTTAATAAGTTATTATAGTGGATACTTTATGTAGAATTGTAAAATAGATACTTCACTTTTCTTGCTTGCTGTGATGTTCTTTGTGGCAAACAGTAAAGCACACTGTTTCAAACAGTGTTTTCCTCATAAAGGATAACATAGGTTTGATTCCTGCTGAAGAACAAACTTTCTTTACTATGATTCCTTTAAATGGACAAGACAACAGATATAACCTCGGGCAATGTTTTGTCAAATGACCTCCTAACGCTTTTTTATTCTTTTTAAAAAAACTAAAGAACACTACTGTTGTTTTCAAAAATAAATAAATAAACGCACGATGTTGGGTGTAAAAGGGAGGAGGAGGATGTGAAGAAGAAGAAGAAGAAGAAGAAGAAGAAGGGGAAAGAGAAGAAAAGCAAGTGTATTGTAAATACATCGGTGTGTGTATGGGCGGAGGGAAAAATCTTTTTTTATCCAGCCTCATATGCACTTAACAAAATTTTCTGATATGCAAGCAAGGTCTTAAGACTTTGGATTTCTGGTTTAAAAGTATTTTGAATTTGGAAATGTCATAATTGCTAATTTTTCCTGTTGGGTGAGGTTGCAAATATGGTTGTGATTGTTGTACAGTTTTGCTTTTCTTAAATTTACCACCTTACCAATGGATACCTGTCGTTTTTATCTTTTAAATTCCACACATGGTTAGCTAGTTTGGTAGAGTACCTAAGATTTGCTAGCTTAAATGACAACCTATGATTATATCATCTATGCTTAAATGTACCTCCTGTATACTCTATATATGTTTTATTTTGGCCATTATTAAAAGTTAAAAGCTTTACATGTTATTTTTATTTTTGTTTTTCAAACGTGTATTGAGCACTTTTTAATACTACTGTTTCCTGATCTGATTCAACTCTGACCATTAACCTTTTACACACACAATACAGTTCAAATGTTTGAAATCACTACCAGAATTAGTATGGGATGAACTTGACAGAAGAGTAAGAAAAAAATGAAACAGAGCTCTTAGAGTCATTGAAAAAAGAATGGTATCAATTATCAAACTTATAGTTTGAGAAACTTTTGCAATGAATGCCAAAATTTGTGCTGCAGTAATCAAGTCTAAAGGATGATATTTTGATGAGAGCAAAATTTAATCATAAAATGCTTTTTTTCTTTTTGTCATAATAAAATTTCTAATAAAAAATCATGTCTCACTTTATTTAAAGTATAAAAAACTACATTTTGGACTAATTTAAAAAATTACCAGGGGTGGCATCAAACTTCGAACTGTATTGTATATATATGAAATATTAAACTTAAAATGCTATTTTTAGTGGATACTCACAGTAAATACAACATTTGTTTTAAACAATATTTATTTTGTCTACCAGTCTGTGTACTGTTTAAAATAGATGGAGTGTCTACTTAAATATCATGAACAATGCTGTAAAAAACTATGTCAGATTAAAAAAGAAAATTCCATTGATTTTCTCTCTCTCTCTCTCTCTCTCTCTCTCATATATATATATATATATATATATATATTTAGTTAGGTTTTAGAGGCATTGAATGTAACCAGTCAGTTTTTTCCCATTGAGAAGTTAGTGTTAGATTGGAAGAGAGGTCAGCTGCCAAATTTTGATCGACAAGACTTTTAGAGGTGCACCCATCTATTGTCATATCATCAGCATAGACATTTACAAATGATTGGAGTATATTCTCAGATAGAGCAGGGTTGGTGTATATATATATATATATATATATATATATATATATATATATATATATATGTGTGTGTGTGTGTGTGTGTGTGTGTGTGTGTGTGTGTGTGTGTGTAAATAATAAAGGGTGTTCCTATAACCAATTTTAAACTTAATTCACATTTAAAATCAGTCCAAGTTATTGGAACACCCTTTTATATATATATATATATATATATATATATATATATATATATATATATATTCCTCTTTACACACACATATATATATATATATTCCTCTTTACACACACATATATATATATATATATATATATATATATATATATATGTGTGTGTAAAGAGGAATTTTCAGTCCATATGCAAGATCAATGTATGATACAGAGCAAAGTATGTGAATAAGTAATAAATTCATTTCATTGAATATAACCATATTTTTCATAAAATGTAGTCAGTTTGATGAGATGAATATGCTTATATTCATCGAAATAAATTTATTATTGACAATGGATTTTTCTAATTATTTATATATATATATATATATATATATATATATATATATATATATAGAGAGAGAGAGAGAGAGAGAGAGAGAGAGAGAGAGAGAGAGAAATATATGTGCAGGATGTTATAGATATATTATGCAAAAAATAAGTATGTTTCTAATCCTGACCTTATGCTCCCCTTTAACTTAAGAAAAGAGGTAATGATTTGTTTAAATCATTTTTATCTTTAGTTATCTACCTGATGAAGTACCATCTTAGTACTGAAACTTGAAAGTTTTTGTGTAGAGATGTAAAATGTTTTTATTGTAATTTATTATAATATAAATATTATAATACACACACATATATATATATATATATATATATTTGTCATCCACAGACAGACTGTTTCACTGTTTCACAGCTCATCAGTGTGGCTAGACGTCCGGTTGCCTCTAGCTAGGATTGAAACCCGACTGAATTTGCGTCAGTCGGAACTATGTCTACTTATTTAAGTTTTAATCCTATCAAGTCCACGAATTCATTTCTTGTGGCTGCAGAAAATTGATCAAGAAAAATTCCTAAATTTTCTTTCAAATAATTTTTATTTCCTCAAGTACTTTTAATCTCTCCTGAGACCATCTTAAGGGGTTACATATTTATGGATGTGTTAAAACTGTAAACTCAAATATACTTTTTCAGTGCTATACTGCTATACAACTTATATGATTTTTGAAAGATTTTTTTTTAATTACACTATTTTAATTTAGTATTTTTATGTAACACTTTCTTTCTACAAACATTTAGAACTTTGTGACTATACTCGTAGTTAACTTTATTTTTGGCTGCAATTCACTTATATAAATGGCTTCCAGAATTTTAAGTTTTTGCTTATTATTATCTTGATGAAAGTACTTGGGAAAATAAAAATTATTTCAAAGATAATTTTGGAATTTTTCTTGTTCGTTTTTCTACAGTCACTAAGAAATTAATTCATGAGCTTGAAAGGGTTAAAACTCAAATAAATAGACATAATATATCTACATTATTTAACCAAACATGCTTGGATTAAAATATGCTGCCTAAATATATATATATATATATATAATAAAAAGACTTAAACACTAATATTCCATGGTCATAATTTATTCCATTGGAATCGTAAATACGATCCAATTCATCAGACCTATAAATTCAAAAAGAAAACAGAAAAAACATCTCCAGGAATAAAAAATAAAATTTAGTGAGAGTGTATGTATGAGAATGTGGGGCAAATGTTAGAGTGAATGAAAGCCAAAGGGAGGGGTAACAGACGAGAGAAGAATAGGAAGGTCTAAAGATGAAGTGGGGATTCAAATTTAACAGAGAGAAGTTTTAAAAAGTGGGAGGCAAAGATGGTTTAAGTGAGAAATATATGCATATTTTCAAAAGTCTGATACATTAAAGATACACCGGAAGAGTGTATACATTTCTTGGTGACATACACACAATAGACAATAAAATCTTAAAGCTCAGATGAGAGACAGAGAGGAAAAGAAAAAGGGGTGGGAGGAGGTGGGTTGGGGGAACTAAAACTGGAGGGCCATATAAACTCTCTATACACAAATGTTCCTATAGTGAAATGCTTAAATCTACTAAAAAAAACACCTAACAAAAGCAAAAATTAAATTACCTCAACCTACACATAAAATCATAAAAACATGCTAGCTAATCACCAAGCAATGTTTCTTTATTTTTGACAATCAATTTTTCATATATATATATATATATATATATATATATATATATATATATGCATGATAGAATACTTCTTATTGCAGATTCAGATTCAGCCTATATGATTCAATCTTATCTCCTCAAATACTCACTCGTAGAATCCTGATATGATAGAATAACTCTCAGTCTGGATTCTACATGATTTTTCAAAAGATAATATCACTTTATCAAATAGAATATCATTTTCCAAATTAGCAGAAAAAAGTACCTATTTTTTATTCTCAATATCTTCCTATATATTATTTTGTACCTAATGGAAAATCTACATCTGCTTGGTCAATTTTGAGGACAGGTTGACAATCAGGATATCTGGATTTAGGCTAAAACATGCACTTTTACCCCAGCAGTTTTTTTTGTTTGTTTTTTTGGGACTAATGTTTTGCAACTGATTCCAGATTGAAAAACGTAATCAACAGTCATTACTGTAAACAATCCTGTTCTGATGCCAAACTGAAGCCTCTATTGAAATATGCAATAATACCTCCACACACATGCACACACACATTTTTAGTTGGCACCACAAAGGGAACACAATTATCTTTGAATATTCTGTGTTGATTGGAGTTTGTGCTAAATTTGATCTTTGAGTTTCCAAGAAATTGGATTGAAGATTATTTGTAGGAAAATAAACTGGGTTACAATGTGGAACATTTTTTGGTAATCTGAAACAAAATATAATTATTTTATGACAAATTGACAATCTAAATTTATATAACAGCATAAATGTATACATCAACAACTCCAGCACTTTCTAAACAAATCATCATTATAAATATCTAAGGTGTGTTATTTCTGCTAAATTATCTGCTTGCTTACAAGGTGATATTGGAAATTTCCAGAAGTGTGTGTGATTGTAGCATCCAAAATAATGATCATGCAGGCAGTTCACAAATTGGAACCCCAACCTGCTGAGTCAGTTTGCCATACACTTTATGGCAGACATGTCCAAAGTCCGGCTCAAGGGCCAATTATGGCCCATGGTCAAATTTCATATTGCCTCCATGTTCTATAATAGAATGCATTACTTACAGCCTGCCAGAATTGTCAATCAGAGTATGTAAAGTACACACCTAAAAAATGTAAGTTTATGTTTTACCAAAAGATGGCAACATCACTGCCTTTGAAGCAGACCACTGCCATTGAACGTCTACCTCGCCTACATACTACAGTCCAGATCTCAGTATCACCCTTCACATTAGTGCAGGCAAGTTGTTTTTTTGGTCATATGCAATGAATAAATTCTGAAATCTTAATGAGTTAAATTAGTTTTGTGTTGGTTAAAATCAGTTATAAATATATTTGGACACTTGGACTTGTGTCACTTTGTTTTCTAATTCTTAATAAGATAATTTTGTTATGTTCCTTTTCATATGTTTTAAATTAAAAGTTGACAGACAACATTAATTACCAATAGTAATGTTTAAGATTAACCTGAGACATAGCTTCCTGGAAGTTCTGTTTTCTCAGACATATTTTACTTCATCTTATATTTAGATATGACAGGCTGAGTGATTTTGGTAAGCCCTGTTTAAATTCATGTCATTGATGTGACAAAATGAAAATATGCCATTTGCAATAAAATTTTCATGAGATAGTCCATTTACATTTAATTTTAATGCAAAATGGTTAGCCTTCATGCATATTCCCCTCATCAAATTTGGCCCTCTTTGAAAAATTTTTGGACACCCCTGCTTTATGCTATCTAATTTTGTTCATTTATTTTGCAAGATCTTGTTGCATTGCGGTGGAATGGCTCTGTGAACTTTACCAATTTCAGCAAGAAGGTTGTAGGAAATTCAGCATGAAGCTCAGTAGATCTGCAATGAAGATCCTCGAAATGATTTGTCAGGCTTTTTCATGAGCATCTATTAGGTTGAACAGATTTTTTTTTTGCAGGTATGTTTAAAAAATTGTCACTGTCATTTCAAGATGATGGAACTCATATGATGAACTTCAGGTTGATCCCTAACCAGGAAACTATTAGAAAATGTGGAAAATTATTTGTGATTTCATCTATAAAAGTTGCTACTGAACAATTCATCAGTGTTGTCCCGGAATTGGCAAGAGATCTTAAATACTTTCAATACCAATTTGTAAAATCAAAGATTTTCTTCCACTGTCTGATTGTCTCTAATAAGATTTGAGATCATCAATGTGTCCTTTATTTGTTTATTGCATCACTAAATATAATTTTGCTTGGGTTACACCAAATGAAATTTGTTTGCATTTAAAAGAAACTTGTATACGTGCACTGATTTTAAATACAAAAAATTATTTTTAGAATTCAAGGTAAATGATGAAAATTAATTTTTATCATGAATAAAATTCAAGTTACCATATATTTCCACATATAAGGCAATCTTTAGATAAGGCGAGGTTAAAAAAATATAGCAAATTTTGATAAATTTATCCTATACCTGTAGTATAAGATGACTGCTTATTGATTATAAAGATGATGTTACTGGAAATATTGTGACTTACTGTATTCTTATAAATTCAAAATAAGAAAACCAATTCTATATCATGTTTTACCTACACATGTCTCCCCTAAAAGGGAAACATTTGTTTTGTTTACGTTTCATCACATGATCTCTTGTGAATACTGATTCTTCTTCCTCCTTTTCTTTTCCTATATATAAACAGTTAGAAACAGCCTGGTGTACTAATGGCCATTTACTTATACTTCATCATCAATCACAAAATACCACTAATAACAGTACAATAATGTATGATAATAGTACATTCCACTTTTATTGAAAGTTTAGTGAAAGATAAAGGTTGCTGCAAATGCAATCATAACTTGAAGTTTACATTTTCTAAGCTGAGCTTGTATGGATACAAGTTGATTTTATTGATATGGAATTATTCTTTTAATAGGCAATTTATTATGAAGTTATGCCTGTAATATATAAGGTAGAAATGTTTTTATATCTTTTATTATCCGTTTATTTGATAATGTGAATCTTTTCATGTACGTTATTGATTATCACACCAAGGCTGAGGTTAGCCTGCCAACGGTCATCACTCAGAATTTATGGTTTCTTTTTTAGAGTTCTAGTATAAGACGACCCTCAATTCTTAAGGGTGATTTGGGGGATTTAAAGGTCATCTTATACATGGAAATATACTGTAGATATGAAAGATATTTACTAACATACAAAATCACAAATGCTTAAATCTTAAGAGATGTCTGGTAGAAATTTTTTAAAAAATTAACCTCATCTACAGTGATAAAATAAAGATTTTCCTACTTATTTCAAACCAATGTTATTCAATTTTTGATAATAAATTTAAGGGTGATTTTTGTGATTTAAAGGTAATCTTATATGTGGAAATATATGGTAATACCTTAACATATCAACACTTGGTTATTTATTAAGATTATATTGAGAATTCCATGGACAGAGCACAGGAACAATAAGGAAGTTCTAAACAGCTAGAAAGTCACTCATACTTAAAATCAGAAAAAGACTGTTGAAATTTCTGAGACACATAATGAGGAAGGGGGGTTGGAGAATTTTACACAGGACATATGGAAGCAGAAGGTAGTGTCAGCTTAGATGAAGAAAAAACATATCAGAGATGCTGCTTGCTTTTAGTGAGAAAAAGACAGCATGTATAATCATAAGAAAGACAGACAGAAATTATCTTACAAATTGTGGTTGGTATAGTAGTTCAGCAAAATAGTCAAAAGCATCAAAGTCAGATCATATGGCTTCATAAATTTTGAATCTTCCATCTCTAAAAATAAGATCAAATCAAGTAAAGCAGCAAAACAAAAACAATAAATGCTTCTTTCATCACAATATTAGCATATCAGTCAGTTATGTTGGAAATTTTTCTTCAGGGTTTGTTTTTTTTTTCTCTCTTATTTTAAAGTTTCCAGCTTAAATTGTGCATCATTAGGACTTTTTTTGGTTTTCACCAGACAGTATTAATTGCAATGCTTTTATTTTGTTTTAGCAAAGAGGAAAATACAGGTATTTTTTGTAGTACAACAGGATTAGTTTTGAAAATAAAAGCTGAGAATTAGCTACCATCATATTTGAAATTTGCACTTTTAAAATTCTGATATTTTTATAAAATATCAGTGTTTAGTAAAATAATTTTAACATTTAAAACCAGAGTTAAAGTCCTAACTAAAAATAATATGACACAAATCAATGTTTTAAAATGGTGAGATTAAAACATTCAGAACCAGGAGGAAATACAACAGCACTTATAATAATGACGGCTTAATGCTATAAATATTTGCAAAAGAAAAAAAGAGTTGAACTGTTTTGTCATGTCTATCCTCCTGGGTAGCAGTTAATGCTGGACAATTTCCTTAAAGATGAAGAAACTTGAAGCAACAGAAATGTGGTTCTACAAAAAGACGCTGAGAATAACATGGACAGGACATCTGAGCAGTGAGGAAGTATTTACATAGGACATATGGAATGCAAAAGGGACTGAAGAAGGCAGCGGCCATTTATATGAAGAAGAAAAAACATAGAGATGCTGCTTCACTTTGGTGAGAAAAAGATAGCCTGTATATTCATAAGAAAGACAGACAGACACAAAGGAAGACAGACAGACCAGAAGAAAGGAAGACAGACTGACAGATGCTAGACACACAGCAAGACAGACAGACAGAAAGAAAAACAGAACATGCAAAAATCTAGAAATACACGCATACTTAAAACCAGAAAGAGACAGTAGAAATTTCTGTGGCACATAAAGTGGAAAGATGGTTTGGAAAACATAATAATCACTGGATAATCAAAGAAAGGAGTAATATTAAACAGTGATCAATTTACCTAATGAGTCTGTGTAAATGGTTGGCAGAGTAAGAATAAAGAGTGATGGTAAAGAGGCAATCATTGTCTAGAGCTACAAGGGACAGGAAGTTGTGGTGAGCCATGATCGCCCATGTCCTGAATGATTACAGCATATAACTGATGATTTATTAATATTAGCTACCATAAAGGTATAATTATTGGTAGTTTTACTTTCTTAATAATATGTGTTATTGGGTAAAATAATTTACACCTGTAAACATGTGACACAATGGGCCCCTCTCAGTTGGCTCAGTGTGCACCCATAGTCAAATGATTTTATTTGGGTCTGAACTGCTGACAATTTTTCTTTCCAGAATCTATCTTACATATCTATAAGTCTACTATTTATCCTTGCCTTGAATATTGCTGCCACATATAATCCGGCGTCTCTGCTATTTAGGTCCTTGATAAAATCTAAAGAATATTATTGAGGTCCTTGATAAAATCTAAGCAATATTATTGGTCCTGATCTGGCAGCTTGGCATCAGTCAATTTCCCACCACAGTAAGTTTGCCACCTTGTGCTTTTTCTATACAGACTTTCATGGTAATTGTTCAGATGAACTCTTCACTATGGTACCTAGACATTTTGAATTTAAGCAAAGTACTAGACTGGTGTCAAAATCTCATCAATTTACAGTTGAGCTGGCTAGAGGTAACCATAAGTTCTATAGCTAACAGTTTCTTTTCTCATACTTCTCGCATGTGGAACTCTCTTCTGACTCCATGGTTTCCAGCCAACTTTAATCTCCAAAAATGTAAATGCAATGTCAGTCACTATCTACTGTCCTCCTGATTACTGTTTTCCCTTCCCACTCATTATTAATATTTATGTTCCTAATTCTGCCACACCCTTGTGTCTTAGTGGCTTTACTGCCTTGGTTTGGAATGAACTCAACTAAAAAACATATCAATAACAACAAGATCAAATATTACCTAGCAGTTCCAACTCTTTTTGTGACATGTAGTCAATGTAGGATATTTTGACACTTTTTGTAATACCTGTGCATAAAAAGATCCAATAGATTTTCTTCTTCCAACAATGTTAGCTTCTTTCACATGAAGGATTTATTTCTTGATAAACTTCCAGCAATTCCACTTTTTATAATACCCAACATGTCTGGGAATCAGTTCATATTATGGACTAATCCAATAATGATCTCATCATTTGACAACTCCAAGTTTACATTTATGAGAAAACACGCAAATATCACAGCACACAATGTACACACAATAACCAAATATATATGACATTTAAGACATAAAACAGTCAAGACAATTTTAGCAGACTTGTGAACACTCAGGGCCTATAAGCTCGTTGGATGGTAGCAGATCATCAGTTCAAAATCTACATCAGTATATATATATATATATATATATATATGTGTAATTTGGCAGCAACTTTTCTTTTAATCGTATAGATTACAATATTTCTGGTAACATCTTACAATGTTTATAATATATTTAAATTTTATAACGTATTCTTCGATCTTTTGGCTTGTAGAATAAAAATCTTTTTCACGCTGTCACATGATAAAAATCTTCGCCATGCACGTGATAACATCATCGCGTCTTTTGAAATTAAAAGGATTTTAACGTTTATTTAGTTTGTAAAAAAGTAGCAACATGATTACGCTACAAGATAATAAGCAAATGTTTGTTAAAAAAATTTTGACTAAAAATATTGACCCTGAAGATGAACAATGATGTTCAAAAGCGCTAGGTCATCGTACGGACAATACTTATTTCGAAATCATCTTCAAATAAAAAGTCTCATTAGAGAATATGAGAAAATTCAAAAGAAAATATGCAAGACTATGTTGTCTTTAACATTCAATACTACATGTTTAAAATATATATATGTGTGTGTGTGTGTGTGTGTGTATATATGTGTGTATGTGTGTGTATGTGTGTGTGTATGTGTGTGTGTATGTGTGTGTGTGTGTGTTTCATTGAATAATATAGACATATTGTGTCTATTTATTTTTATACTGTTCCTTTCCAGTTGTCTAATCATTTTTCTGATGTTAAGGTGAAATTCAGCAAGGAGGACACTGTAGTTTTTGTTAACCCAAGTACTTTCAATCGATCTCTTCCAAGATCATCTTCAGTGCTCAGGGATAGAGCATATGTAAATAGAAAAGTAGACAACACGCCCAAAGCCCTGCTTGATGAAAGCATCTAGTGACTGTCCCCATCGATACATTCAACCCTGATGTCTTTACATCTTTGACAATGTCCTTTGTCATTAAGTGATGATTCATCAAGACATCTCTAACAATTTTCATTTCCATTCTCTCAGACCTTAACCATTTTCTGCCGGTCCTTAATTTATTCTTGACACAATGAGTCCTGTTGTACTTCTTGATAATGCTACGAATTATCAATCTAGGAATATTTAAATGCTTGGAACGTGTTGTATATTCATCACCTTGTTTGTACACATCAACTGTCTTCGTCTGGAGCTTCTTGTCAAGTTCAGCCGTCTTCACCATGATTGCAGAACGAATGAGTTATTGTGTTACGTGGCATTCACATATTGTCTTTTTCCTTACCTTTTAGAATGTTATAGAATCAAGTCAATACTATTTCATTTTCATAGGGTGTTTGTATTAAATGTCAAATTAAAAAAAAAACATTACAATTGCCATAGAGTAATATTATTTTGTACTTTCCATATGGTGGGTGGGTGAATAATTTTGGACCAATTTTTAGAAAAATCTATAAATAGGAATATAATAGATCCAAATTTATAAAAATTTTCACAAATTATTCAAAACTAAATATGGAATCAACTGTTTATGGTAAATTCAGTAAGTACTTGCAGATATTTGTATCTCCTTAGAAAATATGGAAAAAAATTCCTGTAATGTATTTCGTCCTCTAAAACGAATTAAACTCATATTGTTATTGATGGAATTATAGAGGAAAAGAGAGATATAAATGGGAAAGTTAGTTATAATTTTACATCAAGGGTCCTAGAAATTTCACTTGTCTCTTTTTTGATTATAAGTATAAATGTCTGGGTTTTTTTCATTTTGCCTAATGCTTTGTTGTTGATCACTTAGTATTCTCAACATCCTTCTGTAGAACCACATTTCTGTTGCCTCAAGTTTCTTCTTCATCTGTGAGCAGATTGTCCTGCATTTGCTGATATCACATAACAGTTCAGTACTGTTTTCTTTGCTTCTGTTGGAAAAGTAGAGACATTCAACACCTAAGTAAACAAATTTATTTTATTCATTTTGTTTTATGGCATATAAACCTCAAAGGGTTATTTAATGCCAACAAGATTTTTATTACTGGTAATATTTATTTTCCAAAAAATGTATTGTTGGTAATATTTTTTCAAAAATGTATTGCTGGTAATAATTTTTCCCAAAAAGTATTGCTGGTATTAAAACCTATTTTTATACTTTCACAGTGTTTTAACCCCTTGAGGTGGGGGGAATATTTGCCCATAGCTGGGAACCTAACAGGTGCTACCACCCCAGGTCAGGGTGGACCTGGGAACACCAGCAATTAAGAGGTGGTTCCATGCCCCTCAAATCCTCCTTATCAGAGTTTCATTATAAAAGACTAAATGATACTGTGGTTTAGTTTTCTTGTGTTATAATAATTTTCTTCTTTTCTGGATGTAAATTATGTAGAAATTGTTCGAATGTTTTGTACAGCTTTGCACTCAATGTCTTAAAACCTCTTGATCAAAGGCCTTGCTGTAACTCATATATATATATATATATATATATATATATATATAGCTCCTGCAGAGGGATAATTGGGTCTCCGGTCCAACTTAGAAAACAGCAATGACAATCTTGAAGAAATAACTTTGAATTCCTCAATTCACTCCACGGAACTCCAAAACCTCACTTTAATTCTGATTCAGGCTATAATTCCAATCCTGGACAAAGCGGATTTGGACTGAAATTCCAGTTCTTCAAATCACAAACTCCATGGAACTTCATTTGAGTTGAGTTCTTCAAATCACAAACTCTGCTGAACTTCAAAACCTCATGTCATATGAGTTACAATATTTTTCTCTGTATCAGTTTGAAATTTTCCTTTGAGTTACACTAATAAAAGTTCTACCCTCAGTTTTCAAAGTTTTTCATCCAAATTTCTTTTCTGAATTGCATTTATGCTTTTGAAGTCACCCTCTGATGGTCTTTTTAGATAACGACGATGCATCACCTGAAGAATGAAGGAAATAAAAATATAAAATAAATAACTGTTTAGCTTTTGTGTACTTTCACAGTTAAATTTTACACTGCTTAGGAATTTAGCAGATGAATTTTTATTGATGTCAAAGGTACCAATATTACCTGGGGATGTTGAAAATATTTATCTTTAAACAGGATTTCTTGAACTGTTCTTTTTTGTTTGTTTGTTTTTTTTTTAGACAATATCACCTTAGTTTCATAACTGTTTTTAAAGTTTTCTACTTGGCAGCAGAACATGTCACATTCCCTCTTTCAATGATTAGCACTAAAAATACAATAATGCATTCAAAGATTTAATATATACCATGTCAGATTTGATTATATAAATCAACATTTTTAGAATACAATTGGTATTATGGGAACATTTTCAAGATATGATAAATATACCACATGAATTTCAATTTATAATATCACTTTTAGAAATATTTATAACTAACTTAAAAGCTGCACCCGATGCAGATTTTTGAGCTAGCTCCTGCAGAGGGATAATTGGGTCTCCGGTCCAACTTAGAAAACAGCAATGACAATCTTGAAGAAATAACTTTGAATTCCTCAATTCACTCCACGGAACTCCAAAACCTCACTTTAATTCTGATTCAGGCTATAATTCCAATTCTGGACAAAGCTGATTTGGACTGAAATTCCAGTTCTTCAAATCACAAACTCCATGGAACTTCATTTGAGTTGAGTTCTTCAAATCACAAACTCTGCTGAACTTCATTTGAGTTGAGTTCTTCAAATCACAAACTCCATGGAACTTCATTTGAGTTGAGTTCTTCAAATCACAAACTCTGCTGAACTTCATTTGAGTTGAGTTCTTCAAATCACAAACTCCATGGAACTTCATTTGAGTTGAGTTCTTCAAATCACAAACTCCATGGAACTTCATTTGAGTTGAGTTCTTCAAATCACAAACTCTGCTGAACTTCATTTGAGTTGAGTTCTTCAAATCACAAACTCCATGGAACTTCATTTGAGTTGAGTTCTTCAAATCACAAACTCCATGGAACTTCATTTGAGTTGAGTTCTTCAAATCACAAACTCTGCTGAACTTCATTTGAGTTGAGTTCTTCAAATCACAAACTCCATGGAACTTCATTTGAGTTGAGTTCTTCAAATCACAAACTCTGCTGAACTTCATTTGAGTTGAGTTCTTCAAATCACAAACTCCATGGAACTTCATTTGAGTTGAGTTCTTCAAATCACAAACTCCATGGAACTTCATTTGAGTTGAGTTCTTCAAATCACAAACTCCATGGAACTTCATTTGAGTTGAGTTCTTCAAATCACAAACTCTGCTGAACTTCATTTGAGTTGAGTTCTTCAAATCACAAACTCCATGGAACTTCATTTGAGTTGAGTTCTTCAAATCACAAACTCTGCTGAACTTCATTTGAGTTGAGTTCTTCAAATCACAAACTCCATGGAACTTCATTTGAGTTGAGTTCTTCAAATCACAAACTCCATGGAACTTCATTTGAGTTGAGTTCTTCAAATCACAAACTCTGCTGAACTTCATTTGAGTTGAGTTCTTCAAATCACAAACTCCATGGAACTTCATTTGAGTTGAGTTCTTCAAATCACAAACTCTGCTGAACTTCATTTGAGTTGAGTTCTTCAAATCACAAACTCCATGGAACTTCATTTGAGTTGAGTTCTTCAAATCACAAACTCCATGGAACTTCATTTGAGTTGAGTTCTTCAAATCACAAACTCCATGGAACTTCATTTGAGTTGAGTTCTTCAAATCACAAACTCTGCTGAACTTCATTTGAGTTGAGTTCTTCAAATCACAAACTCCATGGAACTTCATTTGAGTTGAGTTCTTCAAATCACAAACTCTGCTGAACTTCATTTGAGTTGAGTTCTTCAAATCACAAACTCTGCTGAACTTCATTTGAGTTGAGTTCTTCAAATCACAAACTCCATGGAACTTCATTTGAGTTGAGTTCTTCAAATCACAAACTCCATGGAACTTCATTTGAGTTGAGTTCTTCAAATCACAAACTCTGCTGAACTTCATTTGAGTTGAGTTCTTCAAATCACAAACTCCATGGAACTTCATTTGAGTTGAGTTCTTCAAATCACAAACTCTGCTGAACTTCATTTGAGTTGAGTTCTTCAAATCACAAACTCCATGGAACTTCATTTGAGTTGAGTTCTTCAAATCACAAACTCTGCTGAACTTCATTTGAGTTGAGTTCTTCAAATCACAAACTCCATGGAACTTCATTTGAGTTGAGTTCTTCAAATCACAAACTCTGCTGAACTTCATTTGAGTTGAGTTCTTCAAATCACAAACTCCATGGAACTTCATTTGAGTTGAGTTCTTCAAATCACAAACTCTGCTGAACTTCATTTGAGTTGAGTTCTTCAAATCACAAACTCCATGGAACTTCATTTGAGTTGAGTTCTTCAAATCACAAACTCTGCTGAACTTCATTTGAGTTGAGTTCTTCAAATCACAAACTCCATGGAACTTCATTTGAGTTGAGTTCTTCAAATCACAAACTCCATGGAACTTCATTTGAGTTGAGTTCTTCAAATCACAAACTCCATGGAACTTCATTTGAGTTGAGTTCTTCAAATCACAAACTCCATGGAACTTCATTTGAGTTGAGTTCTTCAAATCACAAACTCCATGGAACTTCATTTGAGTTGAGTTCTTCAAATCACAAACTCCATGGAACTTCATTTGAGTTGAGTTCTTCAAATCACAAACTCTGCTGAACTTCATTTG
The DNA here is from genome assembly GCA_964036315.1 of Acanthosepion esculentum. NCBI lineage: Eukaryota > Metazoa > Mollusca > Cephalopoda > Sepiida > Sepiidae > Acanthosepion > Acanthosepion esculentum. Next base: position 33,002,320 of record OZ038504.1, on the reverse strand, counting down.
AGTTGAGTTCTTCAAATCACAAACTCCATGGAACTTCATTTGAGTTGAGTTCTTCAAATCACAAACTCCATGGAACTTCATTTGAGTTGAGTTCTTCAAATCACAAACTCTGCTGAACTTCAAAACCTCATGTCACAAAATTTCTCAGTTTAACTCTGATTCATTCATATTTTGAAGAAATAAAATTGATTTCCTCAATTCACTAAGTTTGGGAGATATTTTAAACTGAATTTAAAACAAATTTTTTTAAATTCACAAAGTTTTTGTGTTACTTTAAACTCAATATAAATTTTTAAATTTTAAAATAATCCAAACACAAATCCCAGGGCTGGATGTTCAAGCACCAGGTAAGCAGATTTTCAGTTTTAGGATTATCCTGATTCCTAAAGGATGTCTATGTTGAACAAATGTGGCCTGAGTTAGAGAGGTTTCAGACACACAAGCAGACAGAATTTGCCATTTATTTATTTAGATAAATCCATTAGGTGGTATAAGGTTTAATTATACAACTTTGTTCATAATATTGGAAATAAATATATACAATAGCATAGTTATTTATATTTATTTTTTAATTTAAGATTGTTATGTGTTGCAAGAAAGACACAACCTCAAAGATGGAAAATGCAACACTAAGATTCAAACATGCATTGAACTAATGAAAAAGGCATTCCAAAAGCTAAGCAAGGTACTGAGAAATTGAAAAAAAAATCATTAGGAGCAAAGAAAAAGTGTACTGAATTACTATGGAGTATTCGCCATCTTATATGGCAATGAATGCTGAACAATTTCCCCAAGGATGAGGAAAAACTAGAAATGTGGTTCTACAAAAGGATACTGAAAATTCCATGGCTGGAGCAAGTAAATAACAAGGAAGTCTTCAAGAAATAGCAACAGAAAGAATACTTTTAATCAAAATCAGGAAAGAACAGCTAAAATTCCTTGGATACAAAATGAGGAATGAGGAATGGGAAAACTTAACTCTCATGGGAAATACTGAGGGCCAGAGAGGTAGGGGACGACAGCGAGTCATATATCTGAACGTTAGCAAAGGGAGAAAATCTGTTGAAAGACATACAAGATAGAAAGTTGTAAAGAGCCTATGTCCTGAAAAGACATGGCATATGGAAGATTGAATGATGGGAACACAGCGTTTGAAAATACAAGAAATGTGAAAATAGACCATAAAACAATCAAAAATGAAATTGAAAACATTGACAAGAAGGAAAGAAAATGGCACTGACATGAAATGGAGCAATTATATTGCATCACTTGCAAGGTCTTTTGCTTGGAAAGTTTGGTGTGGCAGACAATCTTTCTCATCGGTATTCATCTTGCACTTTTATAAATCTACTATTTGTCTGGTCTGGTGCTCCTGCTTATATACCTTCAAGTGTCTTGACAAAATCCAAGGGGTTTGTAATGTTATCAATGCTGACCTGGCATTTCGACTTCAGTCACTTTCTTCTTTCTTTTCTATAAATATTTTCATGGCATCTGTTCAGATGAGCTTTTCTCGTTGGTGCTTTGACCCTTTGAATTTAAGCATGCTACTAAATTGGTAACTGGGTTTCACCGTTTTACTGCTGAAATAGCGAGACGTAGCCATAAGTTCAATTCTAAGAGTTTCTTTTCTCACATTTTTCTCAACTATGGAATTCTCTTCCAGTTTCTTGCTTCCTTGACAACTACAATCTTCAAAAATTTGAACGCAAAGTTTTCTCATTCTCTTTGACTCTCACTAGCTCCTTGTGCCTTAGTGGCATTATCATCTTGTTTGGGCAAAATGATTAAAAGAAAAATACGAGAAAAACTAAAAGAAAGTAATAAGTAACAAAATTATTCGAAGCAAAGTGAAAAGATGCAGAATATTAAGAACATTAGCTAATTTCAGGTTCTTTTTTTACCATGATGTTCACCCTGTACAAAGCTCAAGAGCCACTACAAGTAGAGGGTTACAGAGTAAGAGGTACAGTTTATGGGGGTATGTAGGGAAGATAACAGTTAACGCATGAATAAAATTAAGATCGTGGTGATCAGAGAAACACCCTCTTGTGCGTCAGTTTCACAAAACAGCAGTTAGATATCTATATCAAAATTTGGTGGCTTAGACAAGTCTTTTTCTTATTTACATTAAGTTTGAATTATTGTCTTCATCTTTGATATTGTTATGTCTTGGCTGTTCAGCCTCTGGCCTTTATCAGTTATATATAAATCTGGAAACTGTTGTGTCTGTGGGCTTACTCATTGTGTCAAATAAGATGTGAACATGTAAAATTAAACCTTTATACATTTTTTTCACTACTGGATAAGAATAGGTCTAAACATGACCAGTGGATTACTGGTAGATTAATAATGTCCTGATAGGGAACATGAGAGAATGCCTGACAGTCATCTTCAAATGGTCTGGGGCCCCTGCTGGTTGCCTCAGGGTTCTTGATAAGATCCAGAGACGGATATGCAATGTGATTGGCCCTGATCTGTCATCTCGTCTGCAGTCGCTCTCTCACAGGCGCGATGTTGCATCGCTCTGCCTTTTCTACAAGTACTTTCACGGTAATTGCTCCGAGGAGTTGCTTTCGCTTGTCCCTAGGCCTCATGAATTTAAATGTCCTACGAGGCTGGCATCCCGTTCCCACCCCTTCACCGTTGAAACTGTTAGATGTAGACGTCTCTTCTACTCCAATAGCTTCATGTCTTGCACATCTCACCTATGGAACTCCCTTCCCTATTAGTGTTTCCCTGACAAATACAATCTCCAACGGTTTAAGTGTAGCGTCAATCGTCATCTCCAGTTGCCTTGATCTATCCACTTCCCTTCTCCACTTCCTTTCATCTTTCATTCCTATCTGCTCTCGCTCTAAATCTTCTGTAACCCCCTTGCCTTGATCGACCCTCCGTCCTTCTCTTTCTCCACATCCTCTCCTTTACCACTCCTATCTGCTCTTCCTCCAACCCTTCTGTAACCCCATGCGTGATAGTGGCCACCAGCCTTGCTTGGGGTGATACGCTTAAAAAAAAAAATTACTTTTCATCTGTGTTGTCTTAGAGAGTTCTGATTAAGGGGCATAACTCCCCATCTATGGAGTGAGTTAGCTCCCTTTTTTATAACATCCATCCTAAGAATAACTTACAGGGAATTCTGAACTGAACCCTTTAACGAAATCTACAGGATTAGACTGTTTTTGTTCCACTGTCCATTCAAAATTCTCTGTAGGGAAACTAGATTTATATACACCTGATGATGACCAGAGGACAAAACAGACCCAGTGGCAAAAGGTACAGCAACCAATTTACACACATTGAATTTCATGGTCGCATCAATAAATTGTTTTTGCCTTATGAGATCTGTAGAGCTAAAAGCACTCTGCACTTACTCAAGGACAAAATGTTGTGATAACAACAACAAAGATGAGGAAAATAGTTCAAATGCAAATAGTGTATATGATAAATCCTCATCTCAGATATTCAAACAGAAGTTTCTTACTATCCACAAGTAAAAGTGTAAGACTTTTGCCATCAATGTATAAAACCATTGCATCTCATACATGTATGGAGATGACACTTCCATAGGAGCAACTTTGAATTTTGAAAAATAAAATTCCAAAAGAAACTATAAATAACTGTTCGCTCCATAATGAGACGAACTATACAGCAAAAGCCAGGTTCTGACTTCTAAAAAGGTTGCTTATTTTATTGGAACTATGTAAATTTTCTCTTTCTCCAAAAAAGTTAATATCAAACTTTTATATAAATAAAAAAATGAGTAAATCATCAGATCCCATAATTTCCTTTGGAATTAACCCTGCCACTGTCTCTGTCCCTGAGTGAGTGCAGAGTGCTTTTAGCTCTTCAGATCCCATAAGGCAAAAACAATTTATTGATGTGACCATGAAATTCAATGAGTGTAAATTGGTTGCTGTACTTTTTGCCACTGGGTCTGTGCCACATGGGAAACGTCTTTGTCTAAACATTGCTGGTAAAATGGACCAATATTGAACCAGTCTTACTAATTGCATTCTAAGTTATAAGTGCAAGTGGATAGACTCTTTGATCTTGTATATGTGAGTAAAATAAAAAGTGACATGTTAAGAATTGCAAAGAGAAGTAAAAGCCAACATACAGGCTGAAGAGAGAGAAAGAGAAGCAAGAGCAAATTGAGATATAGTTAAGTAGTAAGAGAAAGAAAGTCAGATGACTAGAGTCGGAGGGGGAATAGTTATGGAGAATCATATGAAAGATAAAAAAAGAGAAAGAAAGACACTGGAAAAATAGAGATAGAAATAGAACTGTATCAAGAAAGAAAGTAATATGGAGAAAGAAAAAAGTGAATGTAACAGAATAGTAGAGAGTAGTTATCACCAAGGAAAGAGAGATTTATTCCAAAATATTGGGTTGGAATAAAAGTTTGTAGCATTTTTCAGTTGGTGGTCTTTAAACATATGAATGAAATTTATGGCATACTAGACCACCCATAAACATGTTGGGGTTCTTTTAAAAGTAATTCATAATACAAAAATGATGAAGTAACAATATTATCAATTTTATTAATAACTCGCCTAGAAGCCATCTTTTGGGCAGACTTTATGCTAGCTCCTGTGGAGGTTTTTTGAGCCTTCAGCTTTTTGCCTTCAGCATCCTATGTACATAAAAGTGATAAGAATTTAAAATTTAATTTAATTCGGCATAATCTTTCTTCGTATACACAACAAATCTCTGTAGTTTATTTACATTTATTTTGCAGGCAATTTTTATTTTCTTTTAAAATCAACATTTTTTTATGATCCCTTCACATAAAGTCACTCCTAAAAGACATTAGGGAACCTGAACTATGTAATATTTCAATTACGTCACAGTACACATACTAGAAAAAGAAAAAGAATCCATATGAGCAACATACCATGCCCCACTTAAGTTTTAATTGCAGTTTAATTAATTAGACAATATAAATTGCAACTGTGATGAAAAGCAAAATTAAAGTTAAACCTTTAACAAAGAATTGTTTTTTTAAACCTTTCACTTTGTTCAATATTTAAATTTAACTTTAAATGAGTCATTTATTTAATTTTTAATTGCATATAACTACAGTAGTTACTACCTGTTACTTAAGCTTGTTTATGATTTGTTGAGATCAAAAAATAAATGGACGAATGGATGGACAGCCATACACTGCACTTTATTTATATAGATTATACATTTAATTTGTATTTAAAGACTGTAAAAGAAGGTTTATTATTTTACTGGGCTTCATAGTTAACACATTGTGTGAAAATTTGAAGTAACAACTTAAAACAGCTCTAGTTTTTTTTTTAATTAATAAAGGCCTTTCAACAATAATTTTGAAGTAGAATAGATCATTAGTAGTGTTATATAGATTGACAGGTACATAATTTTATTTTAAACTAAAGTAAGGATTAGACAGAGAATAAAAATGTGTGAATTGTGGTAAGATTTACTATCATGATTTAAAGCAAAGAATGGTACTAAAAAGTCAAAGAAATTTGTGGAAAATGACTAATATAGAAAAAACAATTATTGCATAGAGATTCAGGACATAAGTGATCATGTCTCTCTACAGCTTCTTTTTCTGTACATAACTGAATTTCCATGGCTTTTCTTGAGAAAAGTAATGGAATGGTTTATCATTGATGGTTAGAATTAAGAGTTATCCTGTAGGGTTCACTAACATCATAACAGTAAAAATTAACCTTGTGTTCACAAAGATAAAAGTATCCGTGACAAGAAATAAAACATACACAAATAACAGGAAAAGCATGGCACAATTTGCCATGTTTTACCTGTTATTTATGTTCATTTCATACAATTTATTTATATTTTTGTGTATTTTTTAGCTTATAATTTTTTATGGTACATGTGATAAAAGGGAGAATTTACTCCATAGTATTACAAGCCATATCATAGAGAGAAGTTAGACATGTGTTGCCCATACCAAGGTTCATGGTGAAGAGACTGAATTTAACATCTTTTGGCGGGATGTCCATATTTCAGATAGGAACAGTTTTTGTTGCATGATGGGAATATTTTTATTATTTTTAATTTTTATTTAATTTATTTTTTTTAAAAGTTTAAATATTATTGTTTTATTTTATTTTATTTATAATTTTCATTATTATTATTATTTTATATTTTATTTATTTATAATAATAATAATAATATCCCTACAATCCTCAAAAGCTGGTTACACTATCAAGGCTAAACATTTCTGTCTGCCCGAACATTTTAACCATAGCTGTAGTTAGGCAGATTCATTCATTTTTCAAAGGGTCAAAGGTTCCAAAGGTTCAAAGTGATTGTAATAGCCTTGGCTGGAATTTGAACTCATTCTATCAAATCTATTTTCCACACCACTAATTGCTATACTGTATATGTATTTGAAATTGTTTAGGTTTGCTTCATTTTGCTTTAAAGCATATGAACATTTTCCAGGTTATTCAATGCCAAGTTTTGTCATTTTGTTACAAAATAGATATGTGAATATCAATTTGGTTTTTATGAGAGACAAAAAGGTAGATGTGAATAGAGTAAACAGATTGTCCCTATTGGCATGGGTACCTTTTTGCATGAGGATACAGTTGACATATTCTTGACCCCCAACCATCAAAGTGAGAAACTAGTTAGAAAATATAAAATAAAATAGGGAGATGAAAAGAAAGCTAATATAGAAGAGAAAGGGGAAAGAGGGTTGGGAGAAAAAGAATAAGAAAAATCAAAATTGAGAGAAAGAGTGATATGATGAAAGAAACTGGAGAAAAAAGAGGGTAAAGAAATGGATAGAGTGAGAAGGGAAATATAGACATAAGAAAGAAGAGAAATGGAAAGAAAAGGAAAATGGAGAGAGAAAAGAGAAGGGAAATGGAAATAAAGAGAGAAGATAAATGAAGAGAGAAGGAAAATATAAGAAGAATAGAGAAAGGAAATGGAGTAAGAAAGAGGGAAAATATTGAAAGAAGATAAATGGAGAGAAAAGAAAGAAATGAAATAGAGAGAGGAGGAAAATGAGAAAGAAGGTAAATGGAGAGTGAAAGAAAATGTAAGAAGAAAAGAGAAGGAAGGTAAATATGGAGATAAAGAGGAGGGAAATGGAGAGAGAAGGAAGGAGGAAATGGAGAGAGAAGGCAAATGGAGAGAGAAGAAAAATATAGGAAGAAGAGAGAAGTGAAATGGTGAGAAGGTAAATGGAGAGAGAAGAAAGAAAAAAGATAGAAAGAAGAGCAAAGGAAATTGGAGTGAGAAGGTAAATAGAGAGAAAAGAGAGAAGGAATTTGTAAGAAGCAAGAAAGGAAAGGGAAAGAGACCGTAGATGGAGAGAAAATAGAGAAGGAAAATTGTAAGAAGTGAGAAGAGAAATGGAAATAGAAGGGAGAATGAAAAAGAAAAAAGAGCCTAGACAACAAAGAAAGGATGAGAAAGGTTAACCAAGAATATTAAAAGAAATGAGATTGCTTTTCCTGATTGCTTTAGTATAACAGAGAAAGTTACAAAGACAAAAATAATAAGATTGGCAATCTAGCGCTACATAAAATGAAAAGAAATGAACAAAGTTTAAGAGAGCCAGAAAGAAAAATGTCAGAATATATACATATATAAATCATGAAGATATACACATATTATATAAGTCATGCTTTTAAGAGAAAATATTTAGCAAAGGCTACATCTACAGAGAATAAATCCTTTTGTAATTTTCACACTTAATATACATCCACCTCATTTTAATATTTGAACCTGATACTTGACTTCCCATCAACTGTTTGTTCTTTGATTGATATACAATGACCAAATAACCAAAAAATCAGAATTTCTTTTGCAACCCCATCTTGATCAGGCCAAAAACATTTCAGCACCTTCTTGTATATTACAATTATAAATTATGATAAAAGCAGAAATATTTAAGTTACAATCATCAACTACTAAAAGGTTAAATAGTAAACAATTAAAATATACAGGAAAAGCATTTTATTCTAGGATTTCAAATTGCATTTTATTTATAAAATGTTCTTGGAAGAACAGATTAGCCAAATAAGAAAATATTTACTAATATACATGGTGTCACTAAAAGATGAATACATTATTCTAACGTTTTTCTCTTATAAATTTAAAATAGGCATAAAACACCTTTTTATATCTATTTACACTATTTACATTGTTGGCCTCATCTTTATTGCCATATTCACAACATTTCGGCCATTGTACACGCTTGCCTTCTTCAGGTGGTATTAGTTGGAATTTTTAATTGAAATCTTTATTTAATCTGGTGTGTGCGTTGGGGGGGGGGTAATTGTTCTAATTCTAGGTACCATGCCTCTGGATATCTCAGTTTAATTTAATTTCCCTTAGTAACTCAACTCTCCAAGTTTTTGTTCCTTCTGCTGTGGCCAGGTATTGAACTCACAACTTTTTGGGTAAAGTCACTTTTAGAATCACTCAACCAATGCTTTTTTATATCTATATTGTAACATTTTCTCTACTGCTAAAGTATTTCCTTTATTTTAAAAAATTCATTTATATAAAGAAATCTAAATCTTATAGTAAAAATAAAAAAAGTAAATATATAAAAGTATGACATATTGTATGTTTAATGCATTATATGAGGGGTGCTGAAATGGTCTCAACAAGACCTACTTCCCTAACTTATTTTGCAATCCCTTCTTGGTCAGGCCAAGACGTTTTCAGCACCTTTTTGTACATTAGAATTATAAAATATGAAAGTGCACACACTTCTTAGGACACCTTGTATTTATGATAAAATATTTCTTTTTAGTAACAGGGAATAGTTTTTAATTTTTTATATTATTTGGTTTTTATCTAATGTATGTTTACATATAAGATAATCCTTTTACAGCAATTTGAATTTGAGATGATATCCTTCACTGAAATCAAATTTCCATTTTTTAATTTATCCTTTTCATCTTATGAAGAATGAATTTTTAATAATCCTGTTTGTTCAAACAATATCAATATTTGGTACATGAGGAGCATAAATTTTGTTAAGCAAAAGTATTTTTCAATTAGAGAATGTAATTGATGATTTCAATGATTTAGAAAGGAGTGCCAACTCCTTGGCCTGACCAAGAAAGGATTAAAAAAAAGTTTTTACAGTTCACCATGTACAAGGCCCGGGAGCCACTCGAGGTAAAGGGTTAAGTTAAGGGGTAGTTTATACGAAAGGAAGATAATGGTTAACTCTAAACTTAAATAAGTTAAGATTGTAGTGATTGGGGAAACACCATCTTGGGAGTCTGTTCCACAGGGCAGTGGTTTGCAGACAGAAGCTGTTTGAGTGGAACTTAGAATAGGTACAGATTAGTGAACATTTAGTGATTGGGGAAATATCCTTTTAAGTGTCTGTTCCACAGGTTTGTGGGAAGAAGTTGTTTGAGTGAAACTTCTTGCTGATGGAATACAGAGAGAATATGGGTGGTTTGCTGCTATGTAAGTGGCACGATGGGTCCTAGTCATGAAAGTTAGGCCTGGTGGAACCAAGAAATGTAGTTCGTCCGATTTGTTTGTTTGTTTGTTTGGGGTTTTATGGCATATCAACCACTATGGGTTATTTAATGCCAAATCTAGTATTTACTAGATATATCAAAAACGTATAGCTGGCAACATCATTATTTCAAAAACGTATAGCTGGCAGCATCATTGTTTCAAAAACGTATAGCTGGCAACATCATTGTTTCAAAGAAATGTATCCCTGGCAAATCATTGTTTCAAATATGTATAGCTGTCTACTGTTTCAAAAACGTATAGCTGGCAACATCATTGTTTAAAAAAATGTATCCCTGGCAACATCATTGTTTCAAATACGTATAGCTGGCAACTGTTTCAAAAACGAATAGCTGGCAACATCATTGTTTCAAAAAATGTATCCCTGGCAACATCATTGTTTCAAAAACGTATAGCTGGCAACATCATTGTTTCCCATCACATTTTAGGGGTAAGGTGTTAGTATATTTAGTGTAGGGTTTGGGAGGGAAAGTTAATTGTAAGTTGTAGTTGTTTTGGGATGGGTTAGATGTGATGGGGCATGACATGACCAGCCGATTGATCAGATCGACGGCCTTTTGGTTTGACGTAGTTTATCGTCATACCCAGGACGCAGATGTAGTTTATCGTCATACCCAGGATGCGGATGTAGTTTATCGTCATATCCAGGATGCAGATGTAGTTTATCGTCATACCCAGGATAGTTCATCCGAGCACTTTCCATGGAAGTAGTGATAGAGCAGCGAAAGTTTTGTCACATCACACCTGTGAGAGAGAGGTTAGAGTGTACCAAGCCATGTTTTCTTTCAGTACCTCCTCATGCAGAGGCATAAAACTCTTTATATCTATATTATAACATTTCTTCTTAATTATAATTATTACTAAGTAATATGTTTTAAAATTGATTTATGAATAGAAAAATAAATTTTACAGCAAAAGTTACATATAAGTATTACATATTTCATGTTTAATTGATGAAGGGTGCTAAAACAGACTTGACAAAATATACTTCCTCAAATCTGACCAAACATCAGAAGGAATTAAAAAAATTACGGTTTGTTCAGATTTAGGAATGTAGACCCAGCCAAAATATTTTATTTAAAAATAACAATTTGTCAAAATTGTGTCTGAAATAAATATGTATATGAAACTGAGGTGTCTTATTAAATTTCTCTCTGCAAAAAAAGAAAATTGCAGCCGTTGATACTTGCTGAACGTTTACAGAGACCAAATAGTGGATCTGAGGACATTTATGTAGTGGGTAATTTTTGTCAGCAGTGACAAGAAGAATGCTGCATTACGGGTGGTCCTGCACAGCTGTCAACCCGTGAAATGAAGAGCATAACCAATGGTGACAACTCTATGGGAAAATAGTGTTTCATAGTTGAAAAACTTTTTGTTTTATGACAATGTTCACTCTGTACAAGGGCCAAGAACCACACGAGGTAGAGGGTGACAGAGTGAGAGGTAAGGAGAACATATTATGGGGATATATAGGGAAGATAATGGTTAACCCTAGGACATGAACAGGTTAAGATTGAAGCGATCAGGGAAGAATCCTCTTGGGAGTTGATTCCACAGATTAGTGTTTTGTGGGAAGAAACTCTTCAAGTGGAATTTACATTTCAACAATGGAATATGAAGGGAATGATGTTGGTTCCCTATAATGTGCATGGTATGGCAGGTATTAGCTACGACGGTTAGAACTGGTGGAGATAAAGAATTTAGCTCATCTGAACTCTTTCTATGGAAATAGTGATAGAGCAGCAAATGGCTTGCAACATTTTGTCTGTGGGGAAAGCTGTTGTAGGGTGGAAAATAATTCATCACACACAAGGCCACATAGATGCTTTTGGACTCTGTCAAAAATGGAAAGTGAAGACTGGACAGCTCCTGTTCACATATGGCAGCAGTACTCCATTATCAGTCTGATCGGTCTCTTTTAAATGGATAGGATAGCAGTAGGAGACAGATACTGGAGAGGGTGTTACTGTGCTCCCTTATGTGGAAATAAATAGAAGGAATTACTATTGGAGTGAAAATGTATAGCCAGTGGAGATGACTATGTGGAAAAATAATGTTTTATGACTGAAAACTTGCTCTATCCAATGGTGTTATTGTGCTCCCTAAATTTATTGTAGTTTCTGTGGTAAGAAATAGGAAGTTTTCTTACACTTCCACGTCAATTTTGTATTAATTTTTCATAATGTAAAGTTGTTTATAACAATGAATTAGTTTCATTTTCTGTATATATTGCTTAATGTTATCAGATGGTTATTGTTATCTTAAAACCCATGTCCCAAAGTGATCATAATAGGTTGCTTACTCGATATTACAGTAAAGTTTACCCATTACAAGTCACCTTGAGATAGAGGGTTACATTAGGACAACATTTGTGTATATAGGAGTAGAAAATAACAGTTAAGTTAATGTTAGCCTTTAAGAGGTTAAGATTGTAGTAATCAGGGAAATTGTTAGGAGTCTGTTCCACAGTGCATTTATTTGCAGGAAGAAGCTGTCTGAGTGGAACTTACTTTTCACTGATGAAATGTTGGTGGTTTGCTACTATGTAAGTGGCATGTTCTTGCCACAATGGTTTGACTTGGTGGGACCAGGGAATGTAGTTCATCTGAGCATTTTCCATGGAAGTAGTGGTAGAGCAGCAAGAGATTTACCACATCCCACCTGTGGGAGAATAATTCATCACCCACAAGGGCTTGGAGATGCTTTTGAACTCTATCAAGGCAGGAAGTGAAGTCTGGGTTGCATCGGCCAAAATATGACAACAGTACTCTATTTTTGGCCTGACCTGGCACTCATATATTTAGAGGAGAGCAGGAAGTGTCAGGTATTTACTGGAGCAGTACAGAGATCTGACCATTTTACCTGCATCCTTCGCAGTGGATCGAACTTAAGGAGTTCTAATGTTTTAACAGGTTCACTTATGACTACAGGACGGATACTGTGGGTTTTATTGTGCCAGTATGGTTCTTGGTGATGATTTATCGCAAACATAGGACATGAAGTGACTGTAGCAAGGGTATAATATATAATCAGATATTTTGTTTTTATTTGCTTTAGAATGTGTCCTTTGATATTCAGTGTTACAAAAATGTTCATTTATAAGGCAGATATTGGTAGTAGTGTGGAGAAAGTCCGGTAGTGGTAGTTTTGAAGACAGACCATGCTAAGGATAGTAGTAATATTAAAATTAATAAGTTTCAATCTACTGTGTTTTTCACAGCCCTAAGCAGGGTAGAAATCTGATTAGCATATGACCTCTTAACTACTTCTTCATGTGTCACACATGGCTGGTTCCTCTGGAAGCCATGTCTCTTGTCCTCACTCTTGCTGTCCCTTCTCCCCTCTAGTCCAGAGGTGTGAGTTTATATGCTTTTGACCAGGCTCCAAGACTTTGGCATGAACCATGGTTTCAGCTAACATCAAAAATGTCTTTGTGTTTTTTGATTGGTCAAAATTATTTTATTTTCTGCATTTCTTTCCTTTTCATTTTTTTAATAATGGAAGTTATGCATGGAGCCTCCTTCATTTTTGTTAGTTTTCAGTCACAACTTAGTAGGCTCTGGTCCCACAAACTTCTGGCATTTTTTAGCCAGATTCAGTTTTTTCTTCTTCCTCTTTTTATTTGAGGGTTGACTTCTCATTAGTTCAAAGAGAAGTATAGAAAGAGAAGTTTAGAGAGAGAGAGAGAAAGAAAGAAAGAAAGAGATAAGGGTTTTAAAGGAAAGTGCACATGCCTTATTTTAATTTTAATTCTTTTTAATTTTTTTGTTTTTATATCTTATTTTTATATTTTATTTTATTTGGTTTTTATCAGGACTCACTACAATATTTTTTGTAAATTACACATTTATTGTTTCAAGAACAGATGTTGGAAATTTCTAAATTTTTTTAGGCAAAAGCTAACAATTTTGCTTTTTATCCAATTGTTATTTCAAAATTGTTTGAACGCTTACATACGAAATGTATATTTGCTGCTAAGATTTTTTATAAAGCTAGTGAAAATAAACTGTCATCCAGATTTTCTGAGTGAACAATTTTTTGTATTGTTTTTGGTTTTAAGTACTTTAAATTTAAATAACTTCAAATTTTCAATTAGATTCGAAATTTTAATTTTGATTTTTCTCGTATTATCACTGGAAGGCATCAGTAAATTCAACTTCCTTTAAGATGTTATGCTGAAGAAATTTATTATTACTGATCTTTTTCTTTCTTTTTTATCAATGAGAGAATTTATAAATTGCTAAATTGTATTGAGTAGGATTACTGTTATTATTATTATTATTATTTAATGAGAAGAAGAGAAAGGAGAAGAGAATAACAAGAGAAAGAAAAAGAGAACTGAAAAGAGATAAAAAGAATTTAAAATATTTTAAGTTATGTTTCTAGGAAGCAATTCTTGAAAATAAAGTTAGAATAAAAGAATTATTTGGGTTTCTGCAGAAGTAGTATGACTAAAATCTAGAAATCATCATCTTGGCGCCACAAATGAAGCTCAAGAAGATGTTTTCTGCATCTGTTGCAGACCCTCCAGTCACCAGCAAAACCCAGGTATTTTTACTATTGGCTGCAGGAGAAACTATGGCAGCTGGTGGGGGAACTCTGGATAGACAGAAAAAAAGCAAATAAAAAATAAAAATAGAATTTATTCAACATTATAGGAAAGACAACAAGGATGCTTTTCTTTCTTCATTAAAAACATGTACAAGAATCTATACTGGAAGCAAACTGCCTGCATATGGAAAGAAAATGGGTTCAGCAGATACACAAAAATAGAAAGAGTGTAAGACAAGGATGTGTCTTCTCACTGTATTCATTCAACTTAAACAGTGAGGCAATTCTGAGAGAATTAGAAGTCCTACCAGGATTCATTATTAGCATCTACAATCTTAAGAATATAAGGTATGCAGAAGATACAGTGCTGATTGCAGACACAGAAAGGAAACTACAAAACCTCCTACAGAATGTAGTGAAGGAAAGCAAGAAGACAGAACTAAGCATAAACTACAAGACAGAATGCATGGTTATCAACAAAGGGATGAGCCTAAATGAAATTACAGGTCGGGTTACTAAAATCAAGCAGGTATAGAAATTTAAATATCTGAGAAGTGCTCTAACAGAGGATGAAAATTGCAACATTGAAACCCAAAGACATATTGTAATGGCCAAAGATGCATTCCAAAAGCTAAGCAGTTTATTAAGAGACAGAACAATTTCACTAGAAACAAAGAAAAGATAATTTACTGAACTGTTACATGATATCTTACCTCCTGTATAGCTGTGAATACTGGGCAATCTCCTCAAAGGTGACGAAGAGACTCGAAACAACAGAAATGTGGTTATACAGAAGGATGCTAATGAGCCGAACATGTGAGCAACGATGAGGTTTTAGAGAGAATAGAAACAAAGAGGAAACTTATTCTTAACATCAGGAAGAGGCAGTTGAAATTTCTGCGGCATGTAACGAAGAAGGAGAGCTTGGAAAATCTGACACTCACAGGACAGAGAGACGGACAGAGGAAAGCAGTGCATAACATACGTGACAGGCTTGAGCAAGTGGATGGCAGAACAGGATTTGGGAGAAGTAACAAAAAGACAAAACTTAATAAGAGCTACAAGGGACAGGAAGATGTGGAGGGCCATGATCGCCTACGTCCTGAAAGTATATGGCACATAAAAGAAGAAGACTGTTTAGTTGAACAAAAACTATACAAACATCTGATGACAGACTCCAAAATTCAAAAGGGTTACTGCTACAAGTCTGTTTATAATTGATATATGACCTTCTGTCATTGTAAACTGTTGTCAACTGCTACCCTCTTTCTCCAAGTAGCTGGGATCTCCTATAACTGCAACCTGGCTCTTTTCATTCTGAGGCCCTTTAACAACTGGTGAGTGTATTTTTGATGGCTTTCTTTGACGTGACCTTACTCAGCCAATCTCAGCATGTCAAGCTGTTTTCATGTCATAGACACTGCAAGAAGAAAGGAATTGGCCATAGGTCATATCCCTGCCCAGTTTCCCCATGACAGTTCTTTGATTCTCAGTCTGCAAATAATAGCCTTTTTACCAGACCATTTCCTGTAACCTTGGAAAGAAAAGCAAAACAAGATGCTTCTATAGATGAGAAAAAAAAAACCCAAAAAAACGAAAGAAAGATAAAATGAATGAGAAATTAAAATAAAGATGTCAGAGGAAAAAAAGAAAATTAATTAAAAAAATAAAGAAAAAAGAAAATAAAAAGATAAAAAAAAGAATTTACAGTATTTACAGGAAACATGACCCAGTGGGTAAAAGTGTTGGTAATCCAGTGACTTGACCCAAAGAGTTGTGAGATCAATACCTGAGCAGAGGTGAACAAATAATTTGGAGAGTTGACTTAAAGGGAAATAACTAAAACTGAAATTTCCAGAATAGATGTGGAACTAGATATAAAGGTGGATGAAATAAAGGGTTTGGTTTGAAATTTCAATCATCTGAAGAATGCCAGAGTGTATAATGGCTGAAACATTGTGAATATAATAACAAAATTGAGGACAATAATCTGAACAAATAAATAAATTACTGTAAATAATTAAAATACCATGTCTCAGAAATATAGACATGAAAAAAGACAAAACCTATTAAGGGTTACAGGTCAGAGGAAGATATGAAGGGCACATAAAAAAGAAAAAGAAAGCTCTTCAGCTTTTGGCGATGCACCCAACTTGACAGTAAGCAATTATCAGACTGTCAAATACTGTATGAAAATGGAAATACTGATAAGGCGATTTCCAATGATAATGGCATTGATTGGTTAAGCACATTGCATATTTGAAATCCATATTATTGTTATAAATAATACATACAAATTAACTAAAATTTGCATTTCTAATTCAATCTATTTATGTATGACATGTGTATGTCATATATATGCATATCATCTTTTTTGTGCCTTGTCTCTTCAGGATATAGGTGATCAATGCTCTCCGCAATTACCTGCCCTTTCCTTCATATACATACATATATATATATATATATATATATATATATATATATATATATATATATATGTCTATATTTCTGAGATGAGGTATTATGTACAGTATTTACATTAGTCGGACTATTGTCCTCATCTTTGTCGCCATTTTTGTCACAACATTTCGGCCGTTGTACGCTCCGGCCTTCTTCAGGTGGTTGGAATTTCGAACCGAACTCTTTATTTCAATCACTGGGGTAGACTGTTCTTTCGAACCGAACTCTTTATTTCGATCACTGGGGTACCCCAGTGATCGAAATAAAGAGTTCGGTTCGAAATTCCAACCACCTGAAGAAGGCCGGAGCATACAACGGCCGAAACGTTGTGACAAATATGGCGACAAACATGAGGACAATAGTCCGACTAATGTAAATACTATATATATATATATATATATATATATATATATATATATATATATATATATATATATTATAAATAATTTTCAAAAATATGATTCCATTGCAACACAGAAATTACAGTTTCGAAACTTGACTCAAGACCTAAAGTTTAATTTCATATTAAACTTAAAATTTTGAGTATGGTTTCATTCTCAGGTGATGTTTAGATTCTAAACATCATTTGGGAATGAAACTATATATACAGGGTGCGATGGATAAATTGTCGTATAGATTATGCAAAAAATGAAAAATTTTGAGTATGGTTTCATTCTCAGGTGATGTTTAGATTCTAAACATCATTTGGGAATGGAACTATATATACAGGGTGCGATGGATAAATTGTCGTATAGATGATGCAAAAAAAAAAAAAAATGAAAAATTTAATTTAATTTTAACAGATATATTTACCAAAAATATCTTGAAATATTAAAGAGTAGATTTATTCAGTATAATCACCATTAGCTTCAACCATGGCCTCCAGACACCTTCGGAATCTCCTGCATCTCTTCTGGACAGTCTCCTTGTTTAAGTTGGTGAATGTCACCATAATACTTGTCTTCAGTTCATCTTTGGTCTTACAAGGAGTAACTGTTGGTCTCTCACTCAACTCAGTGTTTGTACAGTTTTTGCCCTACATATAATAATCTAGGGAGTTGCAGTCTGGGGAGTTACGTGGCCAGATGTAGGGGTTCATGGGGTTGCAGAAATTGTCTAACAGCCATGACTGGGTTCTCCTGCTTGTATGGCATGGTGCAGAGTCCTGTTGGCAGAAATAGGGTCTTCCAGAAGCTATCCTCTTAAACCAGGGAAGCACTACCTCCTCAAAGCACTTGACATAGGCCTCCATGTTGAGTCTGAAGTCCTCACCAATAAATTTGCAAGTTCTTTTCTCATCAGAACAAGTGAATTTTCCAAGTTGCGGTACCTTTGTATTCACCATTAGACTCATCCAATTCTTTTCTGAATCCTCTGCACTGTCTCCAGATTGGTACCCAGACACTCATATTCATATTGGAGCTTTTGGTGCAAATACTAAGCAGTACAGCATACTCTTTCCAAATTTCTGGCAGAGTGAATTGCACCAAAGTAGTCTTTTTCTCACAGATTCTGCCCAACTGACCTTACTATACTGTGCAGTCTACAAAATCAAAAACAAATAACGTGCATGTGCTAAATTAAAAATATAAAATGGCGACAAGTTACCCATCGCACAATATATATATATATATATATATATATATATATATATATACATATATATATATATCCCTTTTATACAAATTTCATTAAAAACAACTGACAAGATATTGTGGTTAAGTTTAATTTTTCTCAGGTTCACATAATTTTCTTTGTTTTTGGATGTAAATTATGTAGAAATTGACCAAATATATATCTGAGCACTTTCGGATATACTTTTTAGTCATTATCAAGGATAACTTTATTTTTACTTTTAATTGAATGTATAGTTTGTTTTATGTATGTATCTAGAGTTATAAGACATAGAGTGCAAAGCTTTACAAAACATTTTGACAATTTCTACATAATTTACATCCAGAATAGAAGAAAATTATTATAACACAAAAAAACTAAACCATAATATCTTGTCAGTTTTTTTTAATTAAACTCTGATCAGGAGGATTTGAGGAGCATGGAACCCCCTTTTAATTGCTAGTGTTCCCAGGTCCACCCTGGCTTGGGGTGGGGGGTAGCACCTGTGAGGGTCCCAGCTATGGGCAAATAGTTAACCCCTAAACTATGAACATGTATAAATAGGCTTTAATACCAGTAATACATTTTTGAAGAAAAAAATTATTGCCAACAATACATTTTAAGGAAAAGATAAAAAATATTACCAGCAGAAATTTTCTCAGTATGAAATAACCCATTACGGTTGATATGTCGTAAAACAAACCAAATCAAAGAAAGCAAACTATGTGCACTAGTTCTGTTTCTGGTTCTACTAAAAAGTGTGGTAGTTTCTGCACAAGCCTTCATCAATATAATCAAATCATACATGTGGATAGCTTGACTGTTCTGTTCTAAGAACTGAGTTACTGGACTCTCATATCTAGAATATTTTTATTTGTTTGATTTTTTTATTTTTGTTTAATGGCACATCAACTCCTTATGGGTCATTTAATGCTGAAATTTAATTTTCTTGCGAGCTTTGAAGTAATAAAAAATATAAGTTATTCTGCTTTCACAATGGAATACATGGTAGATGATACACAGCTTTTGTGTATATATGTTTTTGTGAGGAAACTGCTACTAGAGGCAGTGATATGTATATTTTATGTTGTGGTTGAAATTTGGAATAGTTTGATTTCTTTAAGAAATTGTATGTTATTGGGATTAATGTCATGAAAGAATTCTTTCATGTTGGTTGATTGGTTGCTTTGATTTTTTTAGCAGCATATCAACCATGATGGATTATTTAATGTTGAAATCTAAATATTTTGAACATAATTGTATGCCTTCAATTACAGACAAAAATGTATTGTTGGGCATTTTGCTATAAAATGTATTGTTAGTAATTCTATTCTAAAATATACTGCTGGTCATTTTGCTATAAATAGGTATTTTTTGGTTTATTTTACTATAAAAATATGTTTTTATAATTTCATAGTGTTCAGTTTTTGTTTGTGGGTTCTCTATTTACCTATAGCTGGAACCCAAACGGGTGCTACCACCCACTGATCATAGTGGACCTAAGAACAACAGCAATTAACAGCTGGTTTCAGGCTCCTCTAAACCTCTAATCTCCCGATCAGAGGCCTTACTGCCAGATGTAGTTTATCAGCATGATATTGAAGATGACAAGAGAGTGTACTTTATATTATTCATATCTTTGATTTATAAGATATAAGCAGATTTTGACATCAAATTTTAGGGTAAAAACATGTCATATTCCCCAAAATATGGCATCTCCTCTCAGCAAATTATTGTTCACATTTAAATAATTTCAAGAGAAAATCCAGAAAGCTCTGTCAAAAATTGTATTGCTCTTCTTTTCAGTATTTTTCTTTCTTCTGATTTGTTTCTTGGATTCAGGCTATTACCAAATCCTTTGCGCCATTTAAGTAAAGTATTGCTGTTTTGTTATTTTTTTGTTATTTAAAGGTTGCAAAAAATATCCTAAAAAAAAAGTCTTCTTCATGGAGTATTTATGAGCAGAGAAAAATCAGCAAACCATTAGTGCAGATGTATTGGTCACAGGCTGTGAGACTGACAGTAAGAAGCTTAATCTTTTGTTTTCTTTTGTTTTGCAGAGGAAATAAGCAGCGAATGAAAGGTGAAAAAAAGAATACGAAAAAATGAAGGAAAAAACAGAAATAGAAACAAAAAATAAATAAAAATAAAAGCAAAAACGAAAATAGAAATTCTTCCTTCCAAGAAGCTTTTGTCTGTAATGTTTGTCATTTTTTTTTACTATAGTTCACCCAAGAAAAGGCTCAAGAGCCATTCAAAGTCAAAGGTTACTGAATGAGTTATGTGATATCAATGTAAGAATAGGAAGTAGTCTGATTATTAACATATGGTGGATAAATAATGATTGCCACTAGACTTGAAGAGTTTAAGATTCTTATATTCGAGAAAGTCTGTTCCACAGAGTAGAAGTTCTTGGGAAGAAGCTTTTTTTGAGTGGAATGCTCTTGCTATACAAGTCTTATCTCCCTTCTCCTTATCCTGACAATGGAACCTAAAATATTTATTAAACCAGGAGGTAAATTGACAAATTCCATCAAAAAAAAAAAATTCTTATATGTGCCATGTCCCTTCAGGACGTTGCCAATCATGGCTCTCCCCAAATTCCTGTCCTTTGTAGCTCTTAATAACTTTTGTCTTCTTGCAATCTCTCCCAGACCTTGTTCTGCCATCCATTCACTCAAGCTCACCAGGTAGGTTGTGTATTGCTTTCCTCTATCCGTCTTACCTCAATCTGTCTTGTGAGAATCAAATTTTACAAGCCCTCTTTCTTCATCGTGTTCCCCAGAAATTTCAACTACTGAGTACAACAATAGTAATTGGGTAAAAATTACTATTTAATTGTCCTTTAGTACCATGGCATGTTTGAATACACCATAAAATGTTTTCCTTAGTAAATAGGTAAGTGTTAAGTGAGACATTTTTAATTAGTGAAGTAACTTTCTGAATAATTCTGTCAAGTCACTGCAAGGAATTTCTGTTTTTAGTCATAATATTTGTGTGAAATACAAACAAAGGACTGTAAAGTAAAAACTTTCTGTAATAATTGTGAAAGAAATATATAGGAGAAAATTATACATAAACTTTTATATACCAAAACAATGTTAGAAAAATTAATGACTGTAGAATCAATGCCAATACTCACCTTCACAGGAAGCTTCCAAACTAGCATCCTGTCGGCAGACAGGGGTGAGTGAGCTGTAATTCAACACAGCTCTGTACTCAAGCAAACATAATGGTGAATGATGGATATTTATCTATCATGATATCCACAAAAGAGCCAGCAGCCAACCAGGACTCAGAGAATGGGATTGCCTAATTGGGAGAATAGAACATTCCAACTTACTACATATACCAGCTGTTCTAACTCCTGGGGATCAGGGAGTTTGCAATATATCTTACAATATAAAAGAGCACTAATCTGTTTATTCAAGTGGGAAAAGTAATTTTGTGTGATGCTTTTCATTCTTAAGCATTTTATTGGACTAAAGTGATCTTTACATTGATGTAACTACACATGCATATGAAGGAGAGGAGACACTGGAATTTTGAACTTTTAAATCTAAATTTTTTTTAATATTTGTTTAAGTGTATAGTCTCTATCATAATTGAAAAAGATTTATCTAAGCTTAACACAGGATTTATTATAACTACTTCTAAAACTATAAAAAAACTTAATTAATATAAAACAAAATAATACGTTAAAACTTGAAAGAGGAATTTACTTACACACCTGTAATAATTACCACAAAAAGTACATAGGAGAAACCTCAAGAAATTTAAGTAAAATATTATATGAATACAAAAGGATCTTTTACAAAAAAATGCAATGCATGAGTTGCTCATAATAATGAACATTTGAGTTAAAAAATGCTATTTTAATTAAAAGATGAAGCAATTTACTAACATGACTGCTTCTTCTGACTTAGACATTATTTTTATTGGATACTCATATTTAAGTAGATGTTCCATTTATTTATCAAACAGTAAATTTATTTATTTTTGTCTACCAGTCTGAATATTCAAGAAATCTTTTTAGAGAAAGATATGTGCTCTCCAACAGGATTTGAAACCATCATTAGATCTGACATGCTTCTGTTACCTATCGGCCACAGAATGCATTGATGGCATTTTAATTAAAGTAAATTTGAATAGTGCCTTTAAACACAGATTTTTCTTGTGTTCTCAAAATATAAATATCTGCTCAGTTTCATATCCTAATGTAAACAATTCAATTTCTAAAGAAAGGGATTTTTTGTTTATTTATCCAACGGATTTTTATTACTTAAATGTTGAATAAATATACTGTTTAATAAATAAATGTAGTGACTACTGAAATATGAGTATCCACTAAAAATAATATCTAAGTAATAAAAATCTGTTGGATTAATAAATAAAAAAATCCATCCCTTTCCTTAGAAATAAGATGACTGTATAGAAAGTGCTTTAACTGCTAGATCATCCAAAGTGAATTTATGTCCAGGTTCTTACAATATTTCATTTTTCTTGGCAGATCTATTAACATAAGGTGGGTTACTTAATAACAGAATGATAACAGAAGCCTATAAATAAAAAAGATCCAAGTAACAATCTTGCTTATTGATTGGAATGTGACAAACAGTTGGAGATATGACAGATTGATCATAAATTGTTTTAAAAGGTCATACTGAAAGTAAAATGAACCCTATGTTTTTCATTTTACAAATTCCTTTTTAATATTAAAATTTTAATTAAATTTTTCAAATTGAAACTTTTTTCCATTTTTATTTATCCTATAAAAAACAGAATAAATCATTTGAGACAATAAATAAAAAGAAAATGAAGAATTACATTATATAACTATAATTTAAATGGGGTGTTTAAAAATCCCACAGTAATAATTCTGTGATAATGCCCCACAATACTAATGAAGGATTAAAGACATTACTTCTACTTTTCTTTCCCTCTTTTTTTTCTTTCACTCTCTCTCTCTCCCTATTTCAATCTGTTCATATCTATCTATCTATCTATCTATCTATCTATCTATCTATCTATCTATCTATCACAGTCTGTACATATCTATCTATCACAGTCTGCTCATATCTATCTATCTATCTATCTATCTATCTATCTATCTATCTATCTATCTATCTATCTATCTATAGCTCCTCTCCTTGCTTTCTTTTCTCTATTTTTCAGCATTTTTTTCTTGCAGTTCATTTTGCTTTTTCTTTTGCTCTTTCTCTTCTCTATTGTCTTCTTTTTTATCTTCTCTCTTTTTTGTTCTCGGCCTCTTCTTTCTCTTATTCTCTCTTTCTCTCTCTCTCTTTTTCCTTCCATTCTATCTTTTTAATCTCCCTCTTCTCTCTCATTTTCTTTCTTCTTCTCCATTCTTCTTACTAATCACTCTCTCGCAGAGATGAGTACATTCAAAATGTTGTTCATAAAATCGCTGCCTTTTAATTTGATAAACCAACTCTACACAATATGTAAAAACATTTTAAGAATTGTAATGTCTTCATAAGTATACCATCATTTGTTTTTATACCATTGATAAATTGGTATTAACAAAATATTCTAGTGAGCATAAAGTCAGGCGTAGGTCTTCTAGTGTTATTAAATAATAAACCTATCCGTCCAGAATTACTAAATATTAATGTAATAATTTGAAAAAGCTAAATACTTATATGCCAAATAGAATTACCATCTGGAATAGTTAGGTGGCTGGAATTTATTTTTTTGCTCATAAAACGAGCAGAGACTTTTTGAAACCTTGAACAAAATAATTGTGATGCCGAGAAAATTATTTAAAAATAGTAAGTCTACTGTATCTAACAAGAACTATACTGTGTGTGTGTGTGTGTGTGATGGTGGTAGTGGTAGAATGGAAAGTAATAATTTAATTGTCCTGGCACCTATTTTGTATACAAGAATATAAAACTCATAAGTGAAAGCCTTCTAATAATAATGACTTTATGAAATATGAGATAAGTTTTATAACATAAAGTGGGTGATCAATTTTCTATAGTTATTAAGTAATAAACTGATTCTGATAGAATAACTACATATTAATGTAATAATTAAAGAAATATTTGAATACTTACATATAAAAGCCTAATAATTTGGAAGACATTGTAAACTATCAAAAAAATAAAAAATGAAGGAAAAATAAACCCAGAGGAAAAAAAACATTAGATAATAAGAAGAATGAGAGAAAAAAGAAAAAAAGTATAAGGAAGTTAAGATATAAAGGACAAATGAAAGAAAACAATTGAAAATGAGAGAAAACGAAAATCAGAAAAGAAATCTCAAGTGAGAAAATTAGATATGAAAAAATAATGTAAGTAAATTGAAACAAGAAAGGAAAAGAAAAAAGAATTTATAAAAAAACAAGAAGGAAAAAGAATGGAATTATGAAAAATAAACAAGAAAGAAAAAGAAAAAAGAAATGCTAAAAAGAAGCAAGAAAGAAATTATTAAAAAGAAACAAGAAAAAGAAATTATAAAAATAAAACAAGAATGAAAAAGAAAAAAGAAATTATAAAAAAACAAGAAAGACAAAAGAAAACGAAATGATAAAAAAGAAACAAGACAAAAGAAAAAGAAATTATGAAAAGAAACAAGAAAGAAATTATTAAGAAAAAGAAAGAAAAATTATAAAAAAGAAATGAGAATGAAAGACAAATTATAAAAAAGAAACAAGAAAGAAAAAGAAAAAAAGAAATCATAAAATGAAAGAACAATGAAAAACAAAAGAAATTATAAAAATAGAACTAAAATCATTTGTTCCAATGTCTTGTGAAGTTCTGTTATCCAATGGCTTCCGAATAGTTTTGTCTACCCAATTTCGTTCACATGCCATGGTTTTCAGGCACTTTCCAAAGGTGCTGTATGCTGGGACCAACTTCCCAGGTCGATATTAGGAAGAAGTCAAAAATCCTAGGCAAATTAACCTCAGTGAGATTCAAACCTGGGTCTCTTTCTTCCCCACTTTCGTCTTTCTCTTCCTTTCAGTTCAACTTCTTTCTCTTTTTCTCTAACTCTTCTTTCGCTTTCTCTTTTCTCTCTGTTCTTTCCTCTTTCACATAGATGGGTGCAGTCAAACGTTTGTTTATATGATCTGCTCCTTTTCCTTTGATAAACCAGCTCTACGCAATAACGACACAAGCTGTTTTAGATTTCTGAAAGAGAAGTAAATTTAAAACGTTTCAAGTAATATTTCTAAATATTACATATTCTAATCTAGAAATAGGATACTGTTACATCAGCCAAAACAATTAATGGCCGCCAAATAGGAAAAGTAAGATTAAAAACAAAAAAAATTGAGTATTGTAGTGATATGTAGTTTGACTAATTAACATATCTGGAATACTCAGGCTATATAACTACGCTTGCGCATGGGGTAGAAAGACGAAGGACTTATGACTTCTCAACAATGACGTTACCCATAGGATACATTTTCATTGGAGAATCCTGATTTTGTGGATGTACGTATAAGACGAGCGTTCGCGGCTAAAGCGAGGACTAAGAAATGAAGAAACAGGCATGTTAAAAATCATCAAAACGAAACCTACTCTTAAAGGATGAAATGTCTGACGAAGAAATGTCCATGGATGCTTCAAGTAATGAAATGTCTGAAGATGAATATAGTGATGATCAAGTGGGGCAATATGATTCGGAAACTGAGGAAGAGCAGTCAGTGCCAGAATACGGCAATGAGAACGAGAAAAAATAAGATTGATCAAGATCTACCAGAGAAAGAAATACCATAAGATCCTGGGAGAAAGAAAGACAGCCTGAAAACAAAATGATAGAAGAAGCACAAAAAACAAGAGGCACAAAAAAACCTCTTCGTTACAGGGAGATGTTGTGATAAGTAGATTAACATATCCGGAATACCAAGTGCCGGATTTACCTATAAGCTTATCAGGCTGAAGCCTCAAAATCTAGGGAGTCTCCAGCAAAAGTGTATAATATTTTTTACACTGTCATAGGCATTTCTTACACATACTGTCAGAACACATCGTAGACTCTAAGCAACCCTTCAATAATTTTCCTTAGATTCAATTTCAGAATAATACTGTCTTAAGCCGATAACTCGATGCTAGGATTGATTTCTTTGTAGATTTTTTTAAAATTTTAACATTTTTTCAGTCATATAGTGTATTTAACAATAACATCTTATGTCCATTAGAAGAGGAATTGTCAACTGTGGAATTTTAAATATCTGTCATCAATAATGAATCCTGGTAGGACTTGTAATACTCTCAAAATTGTCTCTCTGTATAGGTTGAATAAATCCAGCGAGAAAACACGTCCTTGTCTTTTTTTTTTTAAGCGTATCACCCCAAGCAAGGCTGGAAGCCACTGGCACGCAAGGGGTTACAGAAGATTTGGAGCGAGAGCAGGTAGGAGTGTTAGAGGAAAGGATGTGGAGAAGGATAGTGGATAGATCAAGGTAAGGGGTTACAGAAGATTTGGAGCGAGAGCAGATAGGAATGAAAGATGAAAGGATGTGGAGAAGGGAAGTGGATAGATCAAGGCAACTGGAGATGTCGAGTGACGCTACACTTAAACCGTTAGAGATTGTATTTGTCAGGGAAACAGTAATAGGCAAGGGAGTTCCATAGGCGAGATGTGCGAGATATGAAACTATTGGAGTAGAAGAGACGTCTACATCTAACAGTTTCAACGGTGTAGGGGTGGGAACGGGATGCCAGCCTCGTGGGACGTTTAAATTCACGAGGCCTAGGGACAAGCGAAAGCAGCTCCTCGGAGCAATTACCGTGAAAGTACTACACTCCTTTCTATTTTTTTGCTGCCAGTATAGATTCTTGATTATTCTAATATCTTTACCGAATATGTCAAGATTGCTGAGCAGCTCTAGAATTCAAAAAGGCATTATAGATTTATAACAAAACTTGTGACTTTTTCCTACAGAAATGAAGCTGTCATTTTTGTCTAAAATTGAGTCTCCAGAGACAGAGAAATTTGAATTAACACAGTTTTTTTTACCCATGAGAACATTCCAGAAAGGACGCCATATTTTGTGTTTCACTTGCAGACGATCTTATTTAAGAACATTGAAGAATTAAATCAGTGCAAATATTTTAGTTCTTAAATTATTAAATAAAAATTAACAAAATATACTTTTAACCCTCTGTAAGTTAGAGATGCAATGGATCTTTTTTTGTTAATTCACCCGAAATAATGTAAAGTTACTTATCGCAAATATTAATTCACCTTGTCGGAGTTAACCCCTCCTTAATTTTTTAACTGTTCACTAGGGCACGCTCTCCCTACACTATAAATACTGGGCGATTTCTTGCCTCGTTCTCTTTTTACTTTGCATTTCAGCGGACACATTTAAAAATGTGATCTCTCGTAGAGATCTTCGTTTTGCCTACTTGTGGGAAAATACCATCAAACATACACGCACATATACACGTACGTACGAACATTCGTCAACCTTTACGTTCACGCACAAACACAAATGTTGATGTCTTTGTCCATTGTAAATTTTGTTGTTTAATACATATACTTGTTTGTGTATATATATATATATATATATATATATATATATCGGTCTTGTCTGTTTTCTTTACATCTTCGGCTGGACTCAACTTGAGTCCGCCATATTCTTGTAGTGGACCGTTTAATATTCTGTCAGGAGTTACACACGTGTTCCTAATTTAACAACACGTAAACCCCCGGTCCCAAGAACCCCAAGAAATTATAAATGTTCAATCAAAATTTGTTTAGCTTGCCTCGCAACAACTCCAACTCTCAGAATGAAAAATTGCCAAAAATCAGGAAGTTATTCACCTTCCGTAAATGCAGATGATATTAGAAATACTTCCGAGGAATCTTTTACAATTCAAAAAAATAGAAAAAAAATTGTTTTGGGCTTGTTTATCTGGGTGAGCACGAATGGCGACCCCACACTTAAAAATAGCACAACCGAGTCGTGAAATCTGAAAGGCACAAACATTTATTATACAAATATAACAGAGTTTCAGAGTTTGGGCGTTTAACGGGGCATCAACTCTTTATGGGTCATTTAATGCCGAGATTTATTTTTCTTGGGAACTTAGAAGTAATAAAAATTGATATATGTTATTCTGCCTTTGCAATTGAATAGCATGGTAGATGCTTTTGTGTTTTTGTGTGAAATGGTTACTAGAGGCGGTGATATGTGTGTTTTGTCTTGTAGTTTTGTTGACCGAATCTCCCCACTCGTTGGGACGGCTACCAAACACATACGAACTCAATGGTTGGAAAGTGAGAAGAGAACGATCATAGCCTTTTCCGGAAGTGGGATCATAAAATTCACACGTGAGCGGAAACCCTTTTTGGTTTCGTTTTGCATTATGGGAAAATAAAATTCTTTACTTATTTATCATTATTTTATTTATAATTTTATCTATTAGTTTATTTATTAGTGTTATGGGACCTTACCTATAACGACAGAGTGAACTCTTCCTGACACTATGAATACTGCGCCTCTGAAGAGAGAGGGATGAGACGGAACTCGGACGAGGCTTTGCCGCAGGGCAAGGTTTCGTCCGGGGAGGTAGACAGTCCCTGAACCGGTTTATACGGGTTCTAAATGGGCATATTTTTGGCCGAGCCTACGGGCTCGGGGAGCCCACATTAAACAGGCCTTGTGCCACATTCGACCCACGTGGGAGGGTTGTTAAATATCGAGACGGAATCGAGTCATGAGCAGTCTCTGACTGTTTGCGACTTCTGTTGAACTCTCTGCTTTGGCAGAGAGGAACTCGGACGAGGCTTTGCCGAAGGGCAAAGTTTCGTCCGGGGAGGTAGACAGTCCCTAAACCCGTTTATACGGGTTCTAAATGGGCATATTTTTGGCCGAGCCTACGGGCTCGGGGAGCCCACATTAAACCGGCCTTGATCCACATTCGACCCACGTGGGAGGGTTGTTAAATATCGAGACGGAATCGAGTCGAGCCAATAGTAGTTCACTCCAAACCAGACTGACAGTCATACTAACACCTTCAACATCTTGTATTATTATTTCTGTGTAATATATCTTTGTTATTTCTACTCTTGTGTCCGTGTTGTTCTTCCTTGGTCCTAACCTTGGACCATAACAATTAGTTTATTTTCATTCCCCCCACATACTACTTGTTTTTTCTTTTTTTTTCTTTTTGTTTCGATTTCTCTATGTGGGACAAATTGTGATAAATACTTGCATTATATTTTTGGTATATCACATAAGTACATTCTACTTCAGTATATAAAATGTCTCCAGAAAAATAAACTCATTTTTGGAATTAAGTTCTTGGAGTTAGTTCGGCTTGACACAGTGAACCAATTTTCCTAGTATGTAGACCTAGGAAATGATTCGATATAATCACTCCACTAAATGTCAGAGTAAAACATGAGTCCAAGAAGGTACAAAGTGTTGCTCTGCTGGCGTTTAGCTTAAATTCATGCAATCGAGGCACCAGGGAAAAAAAGCTCATTAGAACAGTTTCCGTGAAAATGTTTGTAGAAAGGACAGAGAGGAGCCTCGTTACGTCGGCGAGAAAGTGTTGGATCGTCAAAGATTTGATGATATTTCATGTCTTCATTTGATTTTTCGTAAAAAATTATAAACCACTCTATTTTTCGACGGTTTCAGAAACGAATGAATTTGTTAAATTTGTGGAAGTGTTTCATTTTCGTTTTTACTATTTTATCTTCTATAAAATTATTAACCTCGAAGCGATTCTTTCAAACAAATCTTCTACAGTCAGCCATTTTTATTCTTCCCAGAGAGAGTATGAGGCATTTGTCTAGTAACTTAACCTCAGGAAAAATTTAAACTGCTCAAAAGAAAGAAAAAATCCCTAGCTGATTGTCACATTCTCCAAGAAAGGATAATATTGATGATGGTGTGAAATCTGGGTCAGTCGTCTTTGATGTAATTGATTGCTGGACACTGTCATGACCGGGGAATGTCACAGAGCATAATAGTTATTAGACAATTGCTTTTAGCAAAGTGAATGTCTGAAGCACAGAGCAGTGGAAGTACGTCAGAATATTAAAACATAAGATGCCATGTCACCTGTCTATCAGTTTAACCAGTGCTACAAACGACAAATGGGAAGATGGTGCCATCCGAGAGAAAAAAAGACCTGTCACAAAGAAGTCTTTTTAGAAACACCGTCACAATTCCACGTTGCAAAGACAGACTAAAGTGCTTACAATCTGACAGCAGAACTTTCCTGACAGAAATATACTCGGTAGAAAGGTGACAAAAGTTTAGTACGTAGGGTGTGACTTAACTATAATATAATAAATAACATGAATTCTCTCGTCTCTGCTATTTCGTTTATTTCAATTTAGCATATATCTTTTATATTTGTCGTAAAAACAGATTTTTTCTCACACAAGTCCGACGTTAGTGTTGTATTTTGTTTGTCGAGATAAAGAAGGTGGTTATTTCACTTTTTACAAAAAGAGAAAATTTATTAAGTGCTTTTTCTTTTGTCTTTTTTTTAAATATCAATTTCACCCCAAGCAACGTAGTAAAGCCATTATGACACAACGAGCTACTGGGTGTGGATGAATTAGTAAACAGAAACATTACTAATGAAGTAGAAGAGAAAAGAGGACATGAGGACAGTAGATAACGATTGGCATTGCATTTACACTACAAATTGTGATAACCCATTAAAAAATTAAAAGACAATGATTCATTGGGCGTATATGGAGGAGGAAGCAATTAAATAATGCTCTTGTCGGAGTTAGCTTCTCCTCGGTTCTTTAAATCCTTCATCAGCGGTCTCTCTCCCCTGGCTATAAATACTAGCTGACCCTTCTCTCTCTCTCTTTTCCGACTCAGGCCTTGGGCCGCTACCTCGCGCGGAGACCTCTTTTTTCGACTTAGGTCTTGGGCCGCCACGGCGCGTGGAGACGAGGTAAAATCTCTCTTTTCCCACTTAGTGGAATATGTGACATCTCGCAGATACAGTGGTTCCCAATTCTGGGAACACGCTAAGAATAATACACGCACGTACGAACACTCACAACACACACACATTATATCTCCACACAAACACTATGTAACTGTTCATGTCTTTGTGTAACTTTTTATTAATATATATTTGTTTACCCATATATATCGGTCTTGTTTGTTTTCTTTGTCTTCTTTGGACTTAATTAAAGTCCAACATTCTCATGTAGCTGGACCGGCCAGCAGGAAATTTTAACCTTCTGATATCTTTTCACATCTTCACCCGCACGGTCCACTACACTTTAAACACGAAAAATGGAAGAGATGGAGACCGACAAGATCATGTGGATCGGAGGGCGGTTATTTCCCTTTTTACAGGACGTATTTTCTTATGTCTTTAGCCGACTTGAGGGTCATCTGACAATCTGTGTATTAGAATAACGTAGTCTGTGCTTTGGCTTCAGGCGTGACAGTAATTGTAGCTATCGCCTGTTAGCCGAACTACCAAACACTATGCGTCCTAAATAGGAAATATAAAACATATGTTCAAAAATACACAAAAGTAAATAAATAAAAATACATTTTCATATTCCCAATTTCTTCAAATCTAAAAATAAACGCGAAAAAACAAGACTTGCTGTCGCCACCATGCGAGCGTAGTAGTAGGAACATCAGGTGATCCTTCGTAACTAATGAGAACAAGACCAAAAAATATTAGATTTTTGCTTTTATTTGGAGCCAATATATGACCTATATAAGAACACTGGAACAACACACGAGAGTACCGACAGTAAAGGCCACTTATTCAGAAGAACACATGCGAGATAAGCGCATATACTCAAAAAGATACAATATATATATATATATATATATATATATATATATATATATATATATATATATATATATATATATAAATAATCATTTATTCGAAAATTATAACATAAAAATGTTATAAAATCACTACAAAAATAGCCATTTTGTTTCAACACTTCTGGTGTCTTCTCAAGTGATTGCGTTGAATGTAGAATAAATCTGCATTCTACATTCAACACCATCACTAGAGAAGAGACCAGAAATGTTGAAACAAAATGGCTATTTTTGTAGTGATTTTATAACATTTTTATATTATAATTTTCGAATAAATGATTATATTTGGTCTACTCTGTATTGAGCACTCTTTTAAGAATAGTATTTGTTGGTTATTGGAATTTATTCCGTATACACCAATACTATACTTGGGTATATATATATATATATATATATATATATATATATATATATATATATATATATATATATACATATATTACACACACAGATACACCAGTACATATACGGATATTTTTTTTCTTACACCTTGTTACGATAGATCTTTTACAAACACTTTTTAACCCTTCTGAGCTCACCTGTTCTCTTTCACTTAATTCTTATCATTGCTGTTATTGGAATTAAAATTGTTAGACTTTGTTGTTTATTTCCTCGTTTGATATAAGAGTGAAATGTCGTTGGACTTTTATTTCTCTCGTTTGACATCAATTGCAACATCACTTTCCCTATAATATGTAGGGCATTAACAGTAAATGTCTTCACCGTCAAAACAAGGCAGGTAACAATCAGTAATAACCAACACATATGGCCGAGGCTGTAATTTATTCATTTAGATTTTGTTGTTTATTCATACTGCCTTTTTTGTTTCGAATTCACTTTGTGTGACAAATAATTATGATAAATACTCACTTTATATTTTTTTGTATGACACCTTAGTACATTCTAGTTCAGTATATAAAACGTTTCCAGGAAAACTCATTTTGGGGATTAAGTTCTTGAAGTTTTTATAGTTATTCCTTCCCTCATGTTAAGATGTTAGTATATCGTTGATATACTAATGACTAATGTGGGCCTTAGAAAGTGAAATAAACCAAGATATTTCTTCCCTCTTCTCAAGAACCCCATTAATTTTTTTCATCTTGAGATTGAAATGCAGAATCTATTTTGTTTTTAAATATTCGTATTTCCTTTTTTTATTTTCAAAAAGACTACACTGCCATTTCTTTTAAATACGGTGTCACAACGATGCTATTTCTTTATGTTGCTACTTTTTTGTTTCTATTCGTTGCTGGTAACTGCATGTCATATCAACAAATTCAGCTACTTCAAAAGCGCGCACACGCACAAGTTCAAAAGAAACACATTTGAAATAACTAGTTGTTACAGCAGAGGCCGTTTGGTTTACAGGTATATTTCAAGAAAAATGAGTATATACAGTGTAACCCGGATATAAGAGACCCGGATATAAGATAACCCGGATATAAGAGAGATTTTCTCTGGTCCCAAATTAGAGCCATACTTACCTAAACAAAATAGACCAAACCCAGATATAAGAGAAACCCGGATATAAGATACGTCTTCTCCGGTCCCGACAACTCTCTTATATCCAGGTTACGCTGTATGTTATATAATCGACCAGAAGGTCAAATTATTACATTAGAAGGAGATAAGCTGAAGCAAGTAGATGTCTTCAACAACCTTGACGCTTGAACTCTATCAAAAGGAAATGACATGCAACTCAGAACCAGGTAAGTTTGAGGCGCACTAAACAAAATATAAAGTGACTCTACAAAACCATCTGAAAATAAGTTTGGAATGCATGCTGCCCTAAGGTATTGACAGCTGGACGAAGAAGGGTGAAAGCAACAGGACGGAGGATATCAGTGTATGAATTTCAGAATCATTCTAGATTTACACTCGGAGGTGGGGAGGCTGATTCGATCCACCTTGGGTGCTATTGTAGCGGACCGTGGGTTGAAGATGTGGAGAGATATCAGAAGGTTAAAATTTCCTGCTAGCCGGTCCAGCTACATAGGAATGTTGGACTTTAATTAAGTCCAAAGAAGACAAAGAAAACAAACAAGACCGATATATATGGGTAAACAAATATATATTAATAAAAAGTTACACAAAGACATGAACAGTTACATAGTGTTCGTATGGAGAAATTATGTGTGTGTGTTGTGAGTGTTCGTACGTACGTGCATTGTTCTTAGCGTGTTCCCAGAAATGGGAACCACTGTATCTGCGAGAGGTCACATATTCCACTAAGTAGGAAAAGAGAGATTTTACCTCGTCTCCACGCGAGGTAGCGGCCCAAGGCCTGGATCGGAAAGAGAGAGAGAGAGACGAAGGGTCAGCCAGTATTTATAGCCAGGGGAGAGAGACCCCTGTTGAAGGATTAAGGAACTGAGGAGGAGCTAACTGCGACACTATCATCTGGCAAGATAGACAGTTACCGATAAAAATATATGTAGACTGTACCCTTAGCATTTTAGTACATAAAAGATAATAATATTGATTAACACAAGCAAAAAACGTTTGTAGATAAATGCGTATATATATATATATATATGTATTTTGAAAAAAATAATATTTTTTGTAACCACTTTGCGTGTCTGATGTTTTTCTTTCTATGAAAAATAAATGTGGTTTATTGAATGCTATATAAAGAAAAATAAATACAAAAATAAATAAGATACAGAAAAAAATTGCTTCTCAAACAATCTTTTCTTTCAAAAAATGTTGTAAAATATGTCAAGAGTGTTGGGAGAAATACCTCACCGATTGCTTTTCTCGTGCTATTTTCAATACCCACTCAGCAATCGCCGACACATGATTTGTTAAAATGTAAATAGTTTGATGTTTATTTCACACAGATATTTCTTCTTGTTCGTTTAAATGTTATTGCTGTTTTTTCTTGCCAGCTGATGAATCGCAACGTGCCTTCTTCTAGAAGTTTCGTTTCATGCCAAATTCTCCTAAATGTCAGTCGATCTCTTTTAATTTTGGCGGGAGAATGCCTTTCATCTATTACTTATAAAGGGTTAGCCGAAAATCCTGTTCAGTTTATTAAATGTTCTACTTAATATGGGAACCAACTTTGTGGCCAACCCAATACGAGGCCACTTATTAACCGTTAACAAGTGGGAGAGTGTTTTTTTTTTTACAGTGACCCACATAGGTGTATTGTGTATGGGGGTGAACATCGATGTAAATCAAAAATAGATGTATATATTAATGTATATATGCGTGCAAGCGGAGAAACGTTGATTTGTTTCAATCGTTAGTGATTTTCGCTTGGATGTGACATACTTAGCCCTAAATTGGCGAAAGACTGTTTTGCGCCAACTTTTATTTCTTGCATTTGTAATTTAAAACAAATCGATTAACCTAGATCACGGAAGATTCGCATGTATTTGAATTTGAAGAAAATATTATTTCTGTCATTCCACTAGTTGAAAAGAAATGTCAGTAGTGGTCTTTTGTGCGAAGTGTTTTAACTTTCCCCAGATTAACTGACTGGCCCGTCAGCAAAAAGGTTTTTATTTGTTTTATCTATCTTTTTAAAACGAGAAAGCTCCACGGACATGAAAAGGCGTTTTAAATAATTTAAATGTCTTCTTTAAAGATAGATTTTGCTTTTATTTGAAAGATAATAGCCTGAAGATAAACTGTAAATAAAGGACAATACTTTTACGTACTTAAGGAAAAATAAAATTTTTGTAATGTCAACGAAAACTCGTTGCCACTTTTGAAATGTCAACGAATACTTGTTGTCACTTTCGTAATGCTCGTTGTAGTAGAGACTTTGTAATCGCAGGTACAACTATAGTAACGCCGTTGAACAATACTGGTGTCAGACGCCTTCGAATAATACTCGCACTAATAGTACTTACTTGATAATACTCGCTCGAAAAATAAAACCAAATAGTGATCCGTGTAGTGATCCGTATAGTGATCAGTATAGAGAAATAGTATAGTGAATAGTATAGAGAATAGCGATCCGTATACTAATAGAGGATAGTGTAGATATAGTGATCAGTTAGACGCCACGCTAATTCCCATGTATACATTTCCTTTACCATCACGTGGTCTACTTATTCAAAATTGGGTCGCCTGTGTTTGCCTGTGGTTTGTGTTCAGACTCCAGTGTCGGCAGCGACACTTTATTCCTATATAAAAAAAATTTGATGGGTACTAACAAAAGAGAAATTAAAATTCTTTAAAAAATCTCTTAAAAATCCAATATCTATCCCATATATTTGTTTCGAAGAAAATGTTAAAAAAAATATTTTTCCCGCTTAGTACATTTCGACTCATGGTTGTTTGAGAAGACAGGATGAAGTTAATAAAATAATTTACTGAAACCTGAACCTTGTCATCTTGCGTGTAAAGCTCCTTGAAGTGAAGTCAATTCAAGTTGAAGGAAAGCAAAAGAAAAACAGAAGTTTTTTCTATTACAATAAATTGTTTTGATAAACATGAATTTTTAACCAATGGATACTGGAGCAGGTTGATATTTTCAGTCCTTGCGTCGACCGCCAAATCGTTTCGGGTAAATCGGAGCCGACCTTGTAATATGACCATCAACAGGAGTGGGAGACGCGATGTTGCCAAGCAAAAGGAGACATGACGCCTTCCAAAACATCTGAAAACCTGACTCAGCGTAGATCCAAAGAAACACGCTCCTCAACGAAGTCTTGACAACCAAATTTTCGTTTTCATGACAGAATAAAGTCTTATTTTCACCTTGACTAGTGAACAAAAATTATCGTTTCCACAACAGAGAACAAGTACTGTTCTAAAAACAAAGC
Source organism: Acanthosepion esculentum (assembly GCA_964036315.1). Taxonomy (NCBI): domain Eukaryota; kingdom Metazoa; phylum Mollusca; class Cephalopoda; order Sepiida; family Sepiidae; genus Acanthosepion; species Acanthosepion esculentum. The sequence continues at coordinate 32,965,579 of OZ038504.1, read as the reverse complement.
TCTGCGTTGAAGGCTCTGAACTCAGAAGACACGAACGCATTCTGTCACAAACTTTGACAACTCACATCAAATCACAAGATTTTAAATATCCCCTTTTAACAGGGTTCAACCTCACTGAAACACTTTTTATTATACCTTCTTTGTAATTTGCATTGTTTTGTATAAGCTGCTATTTTTCTTGTCATATTTTATGTTATTTGATTGATTCTCATCATAAACTTAATCTTTTTCCCACAATTACCACTGAGCCATATTCAAAAAGAAATCAGTTACTTGTTCAGGAATGAATTACCCACTTTTCCGGGCGCAAACAAATACTAAATTTGTACATCCCTAATATTTAGTAGAATTTGCTTTTATTTTAGTTTAAGAAAATGGATTTGGTTTTAATTCTCACTGAGTATCTCTCGTCATTTTTTACAGTGCGCCTTGTTGTCACTTAATATCCGTTCCCAACAAGCCCTTTTAACCGAATCCATAAAAATATACAATAATAATTTTTCTTTTCTTTTTTCCCTATCGATTTTCATAAAAAATAATACATTTAAGGATTAATTAACTTGATTGCGTAAAAGAAATGTTGCTTACTGCATGCTTAAAATAGAAGGAAAACTACATTTTAGCTCGCAATGTTTGTCCTCGCTTGTCAATACGCTCAAAGGGTAAACTTTTACTTCCCCTGCGTGCAAAACAATCCTTCCATGAATCAAATTACGGAGGACCAAAAATGTAAAATAAAATATTTATGTCGCTAAGTCTTGATTTTTCCCATTTTATTCTGTCCACCTTGGCTTAAATTAACATTTACTAGTAGATTTCAGTAAAATCAAGTAATAATTTTAATATATTTCTATCAACCCTCTGATGAGACGGATAAATGACTTTTGCACTTGCAAATCCTGTTTCTATATATACAAAAGACCACACCGAACACTTAAGATTAGATAATTCTATAATTTAAAAGAACAGGTTAAAGTATTGTCGTCACAACATGGCTTGAAATAGACAGAGAGAAGTCATTTTCTGAAGAATGTTGATAAACTATTAAAGAGTAAATCAGATAAAACACACATGTTTGCTAAGAGTGTCCATAAAGAAATTAATTTTCCAAAAACTGGCCTGTGGGAGGTGCAAAATTTATTGCTTTTGTTTTAATTCTCAATAAAAAAAAGAAAAAGACAATGGAATGAGGATCAGCGAGATGTGGGCAACAGTGAGTGTCCTGAAAGATAACTGGCTCGAGGATTGTATGTCTCAGTCCTTGCGATAGTCTGCAGTTGGTGTAATTTTTAAATAATGTTAATAGAAAAATAAACAATAGAAAAATATATCCTCAAAGAAAGGAAGTAACTACACAGTGAAGAAATAGTTCTCTAAAAAAATAAAGAAAGAAAGAGCAAATTTATTGTGATGAGAAAGAAGACAATTTCTATCCAAAATGGCTAATAGAAAAAGAAACGAAAGAAAAAAATGTTTATGAACCCGTAAATAGTTATGTGAAATCTGTCCTCCTATATGTCAAGGACTGCTGGACAACCTCCTCAAATATGAAGAAGAGACTTGAAGCAACCGAAATATGGTTCTACAGAAAGATACTGAGGATACTATGGACCGAACGACGAGGTTTTAAAGAGAATGGAAACAAAAAGGAAACTTGCACTTAACATCAGAAAGAGACAGTTTAAATTTCTAGGTCACGTAGTTTGTATTTCTCAAAGAATATTTTTATTGACAAACAAAAGATAGATATTTCAGTTTATTTAAAGAATTTGCAGTAACTTTACATCAAGTTATGTAAATATCTTTAAAAATATATTGCGTGTAAAAAATATTCAAAACGGGTGCGGGTGAGTGAAAGGGTGGTTTCATCTGAGCGGGGTTATAATTTCATTAGCCTAGGGGCCTCGAAAGGTTATAATCCGGCCCTGCTTATAGTACTGCTATTCCCAAGCAGTCACCCAGCTAGATACTGACCAGGCTCGGCGTTGCTTAACTTGATTGCAAGAGAACCGATGTTTCAATGTGATATGACCGTAAACTGGAGGGCTTGGAAAATTTGATACTCACAGGACAGATTGAGGGAAAATGGGGCAAAGGAAAGCAGCGCATAACATACTTGATGAGCTCGAGTAAATGGATGGTAGAACAAGTTTTGGGAGAAATAAAAAATGGGCAAAACTTATTAAGGGCTACAAGGGACAGGAAGATGGAGTGAGCCACAACCGCCTACGTCCTGAAGGGATACGCCACATAAAAAAGAAGATAACTGGAAAAAGAGAAATAAAAGATATAAGAAGAAATGATACAATGGGAATAAAGAAAGATGAAAATGTGAAAGAAACCTTTTGATCTTTAAAAGAAAAAGAAAAAGAATGAAAAGTGAACAGTTTATCTTAATTAATTCCACTTGACATTTAAAGATAACAGGTCAGGCGCACTGTCAGTTCGTCCACCGCTTAGACGAAGAACTCATCCCTAATTTCTAACAGTAAACACAGGAATGGAGTCGTTTGTCTCTCTCCCTGGGGTCATTTGCCTCGGAATATACACAGTTTTCAGATATTAAATTTGGCATCATAATTAAAAGGGATTATCTATTTTTATTTCATCCTTCTATTTATCCAACGTTTCATGTTTGTTTGTCTCGAGTCCATACAAACAACATGAAACAACATGTGATCCTTTTCGAATGATCGCTCTTCACACAGGCGAGAATGATGACGATAATCAATATCATCGTGAGCCGCCAGAGAAAGGGTCATCATCATCATCACCAAGTGGCAACTCTGCATCTTACAGAAATAATGGCTTTGTAAATAACCAATGGGAGAGCTGGTTTCAGTTTCTGTTTACACTTACCGGAGAAAATCAGAGGACAGAATGCTAGAAAGTAAAACCCGTCATGTATCTGACGTGATCACTTCCCTGGGACTTTTTCAATACTTACGGTATACACTACACAGTCATATCACATTGAAATATCGGTTCTCTTGCAATCAAGTTAAGCAACGCCGAGCCTGGTCAGTATCTAGCTGGGTGACTGCTTGGGAATAGCAGTGCTATAAGCAGGGCCGGATTATAACCTTTCGAGGCCCCTAGGCTAATGAAATTATAACTCCGCTCATATGAAACCACCCTTTCACTCACCGGAACCCGTTTTGAATATTTTTTACCCGCGATATATTTTTAAAGATATTTACATAATTTGATGTAAAGTTACTGCAAATTCTTTAAATAAACTGAAATATCTATCTTTTGTTTGTCAATAAAAATATTCTTTGAGAAATACAAACTACGTGACCTAGAAATTTAAACTGGGTGTAACAGCAAAATTGTCCAAATCGTGTAACAGCAAAATTATCCAAGTGAAACTGAGATATCTGGAAGAGGTATGGCGCGTGGAACTAGAAGAGTCTACCCCAGTGGACGAAATAAAGGATTCTGTTCAAAATTCCAATTATCTGAAGAGGGCCGGAGCGTACAACGGCCGAAACGTCGTGAATATGGCAACAAAAATGAGGACAACAGTCCGAACAATGTAAATAGTATGAATAACAGTGAAGAGGCTAAAAGCTGATATTGAGTGTTTCTTTGCACCGAAATCTGAATAAATCTTACGTTCAATTTGCCAAATAAATGAAATTATGTTCTCGAAAATAAGGGGAAATGTTATCTTGATTAAATCTATCAATTAAGACCAAAAGGAAGAATTTGTTTCTTTTCCATCTTCAGATGAGAAACGACTTTCTTTAAAACTTCATATATATTCCTAACATGATTTAACGGCGATTTCAGGTCAGGCCGTCAAGTGTTCTTTTATTTGCATCTTAATTCTGCTTACCATTCAGCTATCTTACCAATTTCTTACACATGGATGAAAACACCTAAAATTACGATGCCTTGAATTTCAATGTAACATTTACGTTAATAAATTTGCATCCAAGTTGCCTGTAATAAACGGAAACATTTCCTTTCCAGGCATGTTTCATGCTTAAAGAGTTTTATGAATGCATGAATTTCTAATGACATTTTAAAAAAATGTTCAAGTGAAAACAGCTATTTAAAGTAATTGGGGATATGAAAGAATTCTGACTAATGATAAAGAATTATTGAATTATTGTTAATAAAACAAGTGATTGCCATCACAAAATATTAATGCGTACATGAAACGAAAAAAGGAAAAAATGAAAAGTAAGTTGAAAATAGAAGAGATTAAAATTTGATTAACAAGAAAATGTGTTTATTTTTTTTTTTTTTAAAGAAAAGAAAAATAATCAGAAAGTTAACAAAATGGTTCACAGATTGTAGTTTGTTTCTGTCTGAAACAATGATTTTTAAATGTTTCTTCGTCTTTGTTCTTCTTGCCGCTCTGACTTATTTATCCTTCCTCATAAGTCTGTTGCATTCAGTAAACATTCCAGATATTTTAAACTTTAGCACTCTGTGGGTGACTTCTTTCGCCAATCAATGCAAGTTGAATTTCTATTTCTTTGTTGTGTAGTCATATCCTTCTATGTCAATGTAAATGCTGGTTGTGTTGAAAAGATTGATGTGGCTGCGTGTTGAATAGCATTTAACAATTATACATTTTTGAATTGAGGAAAAACAATGGAAAACCGATTTTTGTTTCAACGATAAAATATATATTAAAATCAACAAATACAAAACATCTTTTGTAATGTGTGAAACAATAAGAAAGAAGAAGTAGTTTCCCTTTATCTGTTAGCTGAAAGATTAAATGTAATAAAACAAGTTTTCTGAATAAGAATGTTCAAAGTTCTGTATTAGATAGGATGATGTTTTCAGAAGAACATGTAGTAATTCAGTTGTGGATTATATATAACTAACAGAGCTGTTGCAACTTGGCTTGTTACATAGAACTAATGTTGAATGATATTTAAGTTCGGTGTGTGTGCGCGCAGTGAGTAGAGTGAATAGTCTGTGTAGACGCGTGTGAGTTGCTGAGTTCTGCTTCTACTGTCTATTTTTGGTTTATATTACTATCGGTAGGCTCCCAGGTCAACGGCGGAAGAAATTTCGAGAGAACACAAAATATATCTGATTGGATGAAAAATTACTCAATCGGTGATTTTATAACAAAAGCATGTTTGTGAATTAACAGTAGGAAAAATTCAATGTGGTGAATGCGATCAGTAAATTGTCCTGTGATAGTTAGTATTTATTATTTGACCAATCACAGTTGAGAAAAATGTAGGCGTGGCAAACATAGTAGTAATCACTTCAGCAACACCATAAATCAGTCTCTAGCATCCCGCTACCACCTTTTTATCAATATAATTTTTTGTACAAGTCTGTGCAAAACGTGAATCACAGAGCTTATTCAACTTAATACACATTTTTAGAAAACCTCAGCTTCTGATTGGTCACTTAATATTTAAATCATGCCCAAATATCAATGTCGATTTCTGTGCAAAAAGTGGATCACAGAGCTTATTCAGCTTAATACATATTTTCAGAAAATCTCAACTTCTGATTGGTCACTTAACATTTAAGTGATGTTCGAATAACATCGACCTAGTTCTTGACCTGACCAAAAAATAATTCCGCCAAAATCTGTCAATCACCTGTGAGCCTACCACGCGACCAAAGTTAGCAATAAATATGAAATGTCATTCATCCTTGACAGTGAGCCGATCGGAATCCTTTGAACTCGTCACACAGTTCCAGGCTTTACGTTAAAGTTCCTTAACATGATTTCGGCCTGAAAAGAACACTCACTCACACAACAATATTTTATCACGAACAATCAACTCAAGTTTTCAACATTCAACTTGATACACGAATCTTGTCATACGCTTTCGAGCCCAACGTTAACCATTGCAATTAACATAAACACAGCTTGTTATGAATCACTTCTTACTCCAACTACAGAATATTCTCTTCAAACGACAAGCGAGGACACGTCAAAGAGCGACAACTTCGTATGCATTAAAGTTAGTCGTGAACAATACTTCTCTACTTTAAGTACAAACTTCAACTGTTTTGCCTTAATTTACTTAATACTCAAGCACCTTTTCTCATTATTGTACAGATCGTTCAACAACTTATAATCTCTCAAACCAGAACTTTGATAAACACTTCAATCCAAACATAAAAGGACGTTTGAACTTTTTAAACTACCTCTTTACTCCAACTGTTTGTACGAGGGTCATTCAATAAATAAGGTGAATTTTTCGGTATAAGGAATTCTAATACAGATAGAAGCTTACTTTTTTTTAATTTTTCAACGTCGTCTCCCAGCACTGTCACACACTTTCCCCATCTGTGCACAAGCTTCCCTATTCCCTCAGCGTAAAAACCTTGGGACTGATGTCTCAGCCCGTCGCTCACAACACTTTTGACTTCATCCTCACTTTTCAACTTCGTGCCTCTCGTGAACGCTTTCAAGGGACCAAACAGGTGAAAGTCTGAAGGGGCAAGGTCTGGGCTATAACGGGGATGAGGGAGCAGTTGCCAGCCCAGCTCGTTGATGGTCTGCACCGTTTGGGCTGCTGTGTGAGGCCTTGCGTTGTCATGATGCAAGATGACTCCTTCTGACTGATGACCCCTGCATTTGTCCCAACAGATAAGCTCAAAGTCCTTGCAATATCATCCACTGTCACTCTTCTGTCAGACTGAATGAGGTCATTGACTGATTCGATCACCTCAGGAGACCTCACTTCTGTAGGCCTCCCAGGCCTGTCTTCATCCTCAACACAGCTCCGTCCTTCTTTAAACAATTTAGCCCACTTGTAGACATTTTTTGAGCTGAAACATGTGGCACCATACACAGTTGACATTCTCCTATGAATTTCAACTGGCTTGCACCCTTCAGCAACCAAAAACTTGATAACTGACCGCTGTTCAATCCTGGAGCATGCTTCTTGGTCGGCCATCTTTGTTAATCGCTAAAACTCTCAAAGTTTTTTTTTTAATCTGCAAAAGAAATTAAATCCATGTGAAAAAGAAGTAAAACAAAAAAAATAAAAAAAGAGTAAGCTACTATCTGTATTAGAAGTCCTTATACCGAAAAATTCACCTTATTTATTGAATGACCCTCGTACCTCTTGGTTATATAAATATTTTATTCATTTTTGTGCAAAATTGTTGTTTCTCATGTTTGTTTCTTATTCTATGTTTGTTAAATACGGAAATTTTAACGTGAGAGGAAATTGTTAATTTCATCAGGCAGCCTATTTACTCAACAATTATTAATCCATATAATTATTTAATCAATTAACTCAACTTCCACAAATCTAGACTGAAACTGAGAGTCAGGCTATATATATAATTAATATTTAGAAAAATAAAACGAACTGTTTTTGTGACGCGTTTCATCCGTTAGGATGTCATTGAACTGGCCTTTGTTGACGTTGCCACGTCTAAACAACGACGAGATCGAAGAATGAAATGCAACGTGGGGTGATCATTTGGCGAAGGTCGCGTTGTGTGTTTACAACTCTACTATTCAAATGATACAGTGTATACACCTTCACTATCTGGCCCAGAATGTCCAGGGGTCCAGATGAAGCTTACTGGCATTTTTATCCGCAAGGCTATAGCCTGAAAGTCACTGAGGCACTTTGAAGCTTCAAACCTAATATTTCCAGCTTCATTACAGTCTTTATATCTATCTATACTAAAAAAACTATAAGTCCTTGATTTGATTACTTGTAAATATACAACCGGTTGGTTGGTTGATTCTATTTAGGAATATGGGTTATTTGATACCAGAAGCTAAATATTTTAAACACAATTTTATGGCTTCAACTAAATATATTTTGAATGCAATTGCATACTTTCATCTACAGATAAAACGCATTGTTGTGCTGGTCATTTTGCTTTAAATATGTATTTTTTGTAATTTTGCTATAAATATGTATTGCAGGTAATTTTACTATAAATAGGTATTGTTGGTTGGTTGATTTTGTTTAGCGGCATATCAACCGCTATGAGTTATTTAATGCTGAAATCTAAATATTCCGCACGTAATTTTATGCTTTCAACTACAGATATTTTGTACAGAATTTTATATTATTTTGTACATAATTTTATATTATTTTGTACAGAATTTTATACTTTCAGTGTAAAGGTATGTTTTTCGATAGTTTGTCGATCATAAAATGTATTTTTGGTAATTTTACTATAAAATATATATATATATATATATATATATATATATATATAGAGAGAGAGAGAGAGAGAGAGAGAGAGAGTTAGATTGATTGTCATTTTGCTATGAAAATATAATATTGGTCGTTTTATTATAAAAATGTACTGTTGATTTTTATTTGGGGGTTCACTATGTGCGCATAGATGGGACCCTAACAGGTGTTACCACATCGGGTCAGGGTGGTGCTGAGAAGAACAAGTTACGAGGTGGTTCCACGCTCTTCAAAACATTCAATCTCCAGATCAGAGGCCATTCTACCGGATGTAATATATCGTTATATCCAACACGCCATACAACCGGAGTCCTCATCCATCTTTCAATGACTGGACAAATCACCCCATGTTGTGTTTCGATCTCCCATTTGCGTCGATGCGAACAGCAACTGGGAAAGGCCCTAATTATATTCATAAGGGAACAAGGTGAAAATACAACTACCGTGAGAAAGATAAACACAAATACTGTTTCCAGTACTTATTCACGAATCCAACTGGTCTGGGGTAGGTGACACTTGGGACATCCCCACTGTTGCTTTTTGTTTCTTTTCACGACAGACTAACGGACCAGATCTTTGGCCAGCGAGAATTCTGAACACTCCTCTGAATATAGAGATTTTCCAAGCGTAGCTTAGATGTGGCACAAGGCCGAAAGTATGGAGCATCCAGTGAGGATCGAACTCATTACTCAGTCGTAATTGTTCTAACTAGACAAGCTTGCTAACCATTACACCGCCTCGAAGTGCCCCACTCCTTTGACTATATGTGACTGCAATTGTCTCTACATATCCGGCCGATGCTTTTCATCATTAACGGCCAGCTTCTCTCTAACCGCCACCTCATCAACCTCAACAGGCAGCTTACAACTGTCCTGTTATTTTATGCGGCCTAACTATATAAGCTAGCAACCAAAATTCCTTATTTACCTGCTAAGTGACACTTGATCCCAAAGTTTTCATTTATTTGTTTGCTTCACTTCTCCTTACTTGTAGATAGCAAAGAAGCCGCTTTGAAAATCTCGTACTAGACAATGTTTCTCGTCAGAATCTATCTTACTTATTTATAAGTCTACCATTCGTCCATGTTTTGAATACTGCTGCCACATCTGGTCTGGCGCTTCTGCTATATATTTTTCCCTCCTATCCGTATAAACTGCCCCTTAATATAACCATCTACCCCGAGCGCCTTGTACAGGGTGACCCCCGCCACCGCAGAAAAATTAATTTATCAGCGCATCAATGCTTAATGTGGGATTTCGAAAACGCTGAATATATATTTACAAGTATATTTTTTCTAAAACGATTTCATACTCTGTTGTCAACCGGCAAACATCGAACCGGAGAACCAGGAATCTGACAAAAAGTGCCCTAAAGATTTAAAGTGACAGATGCATGTAAATGATTTGTGGGCGTATATATGGGAAATGTCGCACCTGTCTTCACTTTATGGACAATCGTCATGAAATGCAAGTCCCCACGGTTGCTCGCTTTCATTATCGAACAGTTTTTTTCTTCTCCAGATGTCAGGTAATATTCCCACCGGCGAGCTGTGATTATTGTCGCAATTTTTTTTTCTGACCTTTGTTACCTTTCAAATCTTTTCCACATACAAAACCCCGTGAATAGATTTGATAAACACAGTGATGTCACCGATGGGTTCAGAAGTCAAGAGTCAGGACAGAGAGTCGAACACCGGGCAAAAAATAGACAGATTTTTCTTTGATTTTGTTTAGCGGCACATCAACACCTCTATGGGTTATTTAATGCCAAAATCTAAATATTTTGAACAATGTTTTATGGCTTTAAGTAAATATTTTGAACGCAATTGTATGCCTTTAACTGTAGATAGTTAGTAATTTTGCTATTTAATGTATTGTGAGTATCGTTAGTAATTTTTTATATAAATATGTATTGCTGGTATTTTTACTATAAAATGTATTTTTATACTTTCATAGTTTTTTTTTGTTTTTGTGTTTGTTTAGGCTTTTAATATTTGCTCATAGCTGGGACCCTAGCAGGTGCTACTACCACGGGACAGGGTGGAGCCACAGCAATTAAGAGGTTGTTCCACGCTTCTCACTCCCAATACACCAATCAGATGTCTTGATGCCGGATGTAGTTTATCGTCATGCCCTGGACTAAGAAGAGATATAATGCATCTTTCTAATGTAAATATTCGAAGGAGTGAGAGCGGATACTTTGATGCTGTTCATGATGTCCGGCTTCACCCAATTAACATATGTTTTGAATCCAGGAATTAAGCACGAGAAATAGTTGAAATAAAGGAATTCCTCTAAAAAGCAATTATCTACCTTACCAAAATCTCTGATTTGATCTAAATTCACCATACTCCAGACACCCTTGGGGTGCATCGGGCATCTTTATTAATGATGTTTATTCATGGTATCACTGTGGATTTGAGGCCTCTAAAAATCAGTCCCCTTCTAGGCGGGACAACTAGCAGTGGTCATCTCCGAGTCAGCACAGTTATCGGCGCAATAAGGAGGACATTTGAACCGAGTTCAGATTCCATTCTCTTTAAAACTTCATCATTTCTCATATGTCGAGTCCATGATATTCTCAGTATCCTTTTGTAGAACGACATTTTTGTTGCCTCAAGTCTATCCTTTATCTGTGATGACATTTCCTCGTACTCACTGCCATATAGCAGAACCGATATTACATAACAGTCAAGTATTCTTGTCTTTGTTTCTAACGATATTTTCCTTAATACATTTCTTATCTTTTGGGAAGCATCTTTCGCAATGCCAACACAGTTTTAAAATTCGGTGTCGAATTTTTCATCCTCTGTTAAAACAGTTTATAGAACCACATTACTGTTGCCTAAGGTCTCTTCTTTCACTGTGAGGATATTATCCAGCATTCACCGCCATACAGAAAGACTAATATTACATAACACTTCAGGAATCTTTTTCTTTTTTTTTAACGAGGTTTTCCTGTGTTTTAATATTTTGCTTAGATTTTGGGAAGCGAATTTCGCTATCACAATATACCTTTTTCTTATTTCGGTGTCTCATTTCCTGTCCTCTGTTAAAACACTTCCCAGATATTTAAATTGTACTTGGTTGATTTTGGAATCTCCAATTTGTAATTTGAATGTAGGGCTTCCTAGACTAAAGTCAGTAGTCCGGGCGGAGGGTTCACCCGATGGAGTCAACGACCATGTGACCGTGTCCGAAATGAGTATTCAAGTTGAAGGACATTGGCTGGGGTTTGACCGGCACAAGCATGTGTCCCGCTTGGTCTACTTGACCCACTATGCCTGAATGAGTAGCTCTCCTTCTTTCAGCCCAGATAATGCAGGGGCCTGCTCATCGAACATATGACTACAACTTGTCATGGGGCAGATGGCGATCGTTGAATAGTATTTATGTACTAGCAATTGTCTATCAGAAAATGTTGCTTTTTCATATTTCTTTGCAATTACGATTTATGAATGACATGTATGATTCGTGGCCACCCAAGATTAATGTTTAGTGCGACGACTAATATGCTACTAATATTGTGTCCACTAAGTGAATTTGGTACAATAGCGAGACTGAAGAAAAAACAAACAAACTGTAAACAATTATACAAAGAATGATATTCACAAACATGTATTAGAACTTTCTGCAAAAATGCTATCTAGAGATTAATTTTGAGCTTGACTCTGTCAGTTAAAAGGTTTCTATAAGTATATACTGGGTGCGATGGGTAAATTGTCGTCATTTTATATTTTTAATTTCGCGCATGCGCATTGCTTGTTTTGGATGTTATTGACTGCACAGTAGTTTTTTTATGCGTTGTCAGTTGGTCACCATCTGTGAGAAAATGAGCAACATGACGCAATTCACTCGGCCAGAAATTTGAAAATGGCATGCTGTACTGCTTGGCATTCTTGCTCAAGCTCCAATACAAACATTTCAGAGTATTTGGGTGTCAATCTGAGGACAGTGTAGAGGATTCGGAAAGAGTTGGATGAGTCTAATGGTGACTACTAAAGTACGGCGGCTCGGAAAACTCACTCTAATCGTTCTGATAAGAAAAGAACTCCCGCATTTGTCGGTGATGGCCTCAGACTCAACACGGAGGCCTACATCAAGTGCCTTGAGGAAGTAGTGCTGCCCTGGGTCAAGAGAGGGGCTGCTGGTAGACCCTATCACATGGCGATTTTACTAAATAAATTTACTCTTTAATATTTTAAGATATTTTTGTGTAATTTTGGTAAATATATATGTTAAAATAAGATGTCAGTGTTATTTTCATTTTTGCGTAATTTAAACAACAATTTATCCACCGCACCCAGTATATATGCAAAAGAGTATATGCTGAAAAGAATAAGGTTTGTTCATTTACATTAGGGTTGGTCGACTTTATAACCATGGTATTGCACTCAATTTGAAACTTGGACTTTGGCATGATAATGACACAAAAGACTCTTTTCCAAATTGTTACCGTTTTTTGAGGAAATGAGTTTAAAGATTAAGTTTATATTCAAATTCGTAGCGTTAGAATTTAATTCCGGTAATCAGTGAAAGTCATTATACCACAGCCTCATAAAATTTATAATTTACTGAAGCTTTACAAAATGTATATGGACAAGATGCAAAGTACATGCACATTATTACTAAATCATTGTGCCATAAAATAAGACCTTCATTTACTTCAAAGGGAAATTATACTGAACAATTTAGCTATATTATTTATACAGTGCAGTAGTTTTAGTGTGATTGTTCAATAAATAATACCAATTTAAAACATTTTGTCTTATAATTTGTACCCAGCATTATTATGGTGCTGTATACAATTTTATCTATTTTTTGTTTTTATTAATTATGACTTATCAAAGGATCTAAGAAATCTTATTCATTGAGTAACCTTTTTTGTAATTTTTTACGATTTTTTTCAGTTTTTATTTATCGAATACAGTAAAACAAAATGCATATTTTGTTGGTGGTGATTTATAATTAGAATGCTGGTTTGAATATATTTCCATTCAATGCAACTAATACAAAAAATATCAACTTTATTTGGATTCATTCTTGAAATAGTAAAATTTTGAAGTCAGTTTATGAGCAAAAACTTCGGAAATTAGGTATTTCTGTACATTTTTTTCAGAGGATATTTAAAACTAAATGCTTAAAAATTGGTAAAAGCTATGAATCGAATCTTTGTTGTCAGTAGTTATCATATACACCAGCAGTGCAATCTTGATTTTCCTATGAAAATGAAAAATCAACCTGCCCTAATATACATTATTTCAGAAGGAGAAAAAGGAAGACAGTCAATTAGCAGCTGGTGTATGCATCTGGCGTTTTGTGAGTAGCAGATCAACCGTGTTCTTTGAAGTCACCGCAGTATCAAACAGATTTTTTGGCGGGAGTAAATCTTCTACTACTGACTTTTCAGTCGCCGGCTCGCTTTTTATTTGTTTTCAGAATGGCCACTGGACCAAAAGCTTAGTGCTTTTGAAAACTAAATAGAACCATTTGACCGTTTTATACTGTCTGAAGGAACATGTGATTTATTCTCTACTATGTCCGCCTCGATCATCGGAAGTCAAGTGAAGGCAAATTTCTTTTTCTTCTAGAGACCAAATACTAGCGTCGTGCCTATTCTTAGAGCCCTCGGGTTGGTTGCTAATTGTTTGCAAGATCTCCTGCCGTTGGTCAGTTACTGTCTGGGGATATCTGTATGTATAGCCCATATGATAATTACATGTTATTTTATGTCTTTTTTACTATAAGTAATATATTTAGATGGTACACGGGTTTTAGCAATCATCCTCATTTTTTGAAAAGAGGAACTGACATCTACCGGCCTGGGTTATTAAAAGTCTTATTAAAGAGAATATATCGCTCAGCAGGGATCAAACTTGCATTCTGGGAAATCGCATTCTGTCGCATTGTTTTTTTGTTTTGTTTTTTAAGATCTCCAAAACCTGGAAGTTAAGTAATCTTTCCTACTACTAAGTATTCTTTGGAGAAAGTAAGAATGTATATTTTTCTGTTAGGATTCCCGTAACCATTTTCAAAAACTAATTTCTTGTGATCTGTCGGTTTTATTCATTTTGGTTTTTGCAACCTTTTTAAATCTTGAGTTCCCTGAACAAGACGAACAAAAAAAACAAGAACTTTGAATGACATATAGAGACTATTTTGATTAAAATGAAATGTTAAGAAATGTAAATAAATTTTTCAATTATTTTTAAGAATGGAAAGAAAAAAAAATTGTTTACATTTTCAGTTTTATTTTTCCAATTTATGATTTCTAAAAATTGAATTTTACAACCTCACACTCTGTTTGTTTTTTGTTTTTTCATTTCCTAAGTACATTTCTCTATCCTCAAGGAAGTTCGTAATTTCTACTTTTTAAAGTTTAATCTTTCAAAATTCCAGTTCTCTCATCCATCTTCCCAGTTTTTACTTCCTTATCAACTTCTTTCATTCAATTTTTTTGTATGATAATATTTTTAAAAAATGTTTTCATAAAGTAAATTGACAATGAATGTTGATTTTTTTTATATAGTTATTCCTCTTGTTGCCAGAAGTGATGTACGAGTTCCACATGACCTCAGGAAAATAAGAATCATCAAAAGGATAATACGTTTGCAGATTTCTATATTCCCCCTTTACAGGCATAAAAGAACAAACAGCAATAAAATATCTCGATGTTTTCATTTGCTTTTCTACAGATACAAATAATGACTTGAATTTTTGACAAAATTCTTTTAACAAAAACAAAATATACTAACCGTTTGTCATTCAATAAAGATGGTGTTGTTTGCACCAAGAAATAGCTCAGTGGCCAGAACAATAAATGGAATCACATAGACGCCATACATAAGCAAAAATCCTAAAGAAAACCATTTTAGCAACTCAAGGTGACATACTGATATTACTTAAATAGTACTTTATTTGTTGCCGCCATGAAAAATATTTACTCTTCTAATATATTAATCTCTAAAACCTGTTCGAACGAGAAGGAAAAGGATTTGAATAAAAATAATGGACAAATGCATATTTTAAACACCGACTTCACTATTTTCTCCCAGCTAATATCTCTCAATTCCAGAAGCAATTAAAATTATATGCATTGAACCAAACTGATGCATCCTCATGAAGAAGTCCATTAAACTCACCCTCGTGCTCTTTCTCTCTGTATAAAAGAACGCCACTTTTTGATTCCTGTTACTTCAATCCACTCAGGTGGAACAGATTAATTTCACTTTTTTGTCATATTTAATCTGAACTCTGACATGGAAAGTCATTCTTTTGTCAATGAATAGGCTGCAGTTTTAGGAACATTACGTTCTAATTAATAAAAAAAAACACATCCTTAGAAAACAGAAGAATGGCTAAGTCGTTAGTATATTGGGTTCACTAGCCGTTCATACTCCAGGATTGGTGAACTTATAATAAACTCAGTATCAGCTTCATAAATCCTAAAACTGAAAAAGTAACATCTTCGTAGAGTTTAAGTATTTTTATCACTGAACTCAAGCAAGTTGTAAACTAGCAGAATTCAACTATGCCGAATATTTCACACACTTGTTTGTCATAATATGCTGTCTGCAGCATTCATATTGTCAGTTTGAAACACTAAAGTCTGTTCTCTTTATTTTAATATTTTTTATTTTTTATTTTATGTGCTGTGTCCTTTCAGGACGTAGACGGTCATAGCTCTCCACTTCTACCTATCCCTTGTGGCTCTCAATAAGTTTTGTGCCTCTACCAACTCCCCCAGACCACGTTCTGCCATTCACTTGCTTAAGCCCGCCAGGTATGTTATGTGTTGCTTTCCCTTTTCTCTTTTCGACCAGTGACTATGAGATTCTCCAGGCCCTCCTCTCTCATTACATGTCCTAGAAATTCCATCTGCCTCTTCCTTATGTTAAGTATAAGCTTCCTCCTTGTTTGCATCCTTTCCAAGACCTCATCATTGCTCACACGCCCGTTCCATGTTTTCCTTAGCATCCTTCTGTAGAACTACATATCCACTGCCTCGAAACTTTTCTTCATTTTTTATGAGACCATCCAACATTCGCTGCCGTATAGGAGGACAGATGTCACGTAGCAGCTCAGTACTTTTTTCTTTGTCATCAAAGAAATCCTCCTCCCCCCCCCCCCAGCCCATACTCTTCTCAGCTTTTGGAATGCATCAATGGTGACCCCAATCCATCTTTGGGTCTCAACATCACACCTATCATCCTCCGGCAAAACACTTAACCAATATATTAGGTTGGAAAGAATGTCTTCGTTAATCTCAATCAATATGTTTAATCAAGGTAATATTTATCATCATTATTGATAATATAATCCCAAATCAAATTTTTGATCCCTTGCATGTAAAATTCTTCAGATTTCAATGCAAAGAAACACTCAATATCAATTTTAAAAAGAAATAAACTGTTTTCCCGCTAAAAATATTACAATGATCTGTAAAGATGATTGCCAGATGGAGCAAGGTTAGGAGAGTAAGGAGGATAAGACAAAATTTCCATATTTAGTGCTTATAATATTATCCTGAATGACAATACTGTTTTGTTTTGATTTAGTACTTCATGATAGAGGACATCCTTCATATCCTCTGACTTCCATCAGCATGGCTGATGCTAAACTCCAGGAAAGTGACCTGTTGCACCTTCTCAGCTGGCATGAAGTGGAAAGACTTTTCTCACTCTTCTCACTTGTGGAACTCCCTTCCGGCTCCATCCTTTCCAGCCAACTTTGATATGCAAAAGTTTAAATGCAATGTCAATGGCCATCTACTGTCCTCCCGATTACTGTTTACTCTACCCACTCATTAGTAATGTTTCTGTTCCTAATTCTTAATGTATCTTAGTGGCTTTACTGCCTTGCATGGAGTGATACTGATTAAAAAATTCCAATAAATACACAACTTTTTGGGACTAGTTCTCTTTTTTCAACATGTGAAAATTAAGGTGAGAAACAGTCAAACCCTATGGAAATCATTGGGTAAATCTAAACACATTTCTGAGTTCGTGAAAGTATTTTCTGATCAAAGTTTGATTTGTATTGAACTGTTTCGCTAATTCTAAAGCAGATGGGTTAAATTTTTCCTCAACTACAGTTGGTAGATGCTCAATTTCAACAGGATTTGGTTTTCCAGATTGAGAGGAATCTTTAAAAGAAAAAGTTCTAATCAAACCTGACCAAACCATCACTTTCATGTCCAGATACTTGCATATCTCGATATCTCTCTTCAAGAAGAAATATATTTATTACCCAGCCGTGTCTCTTCCATACTTGTGGTAGATTTTATAATTTACATTCAGGAGCCCAGCAAACATTTTCCATGAAAGAAATTGTTAATTCAAAATGCGTTATTTGAATTGACTGTCTAGATTAATGGGGCCCAACCGTTTTCACTGATCACCCATTTTGAAACCAGAATTTTTCTGTGTCCCATAAAATTATTATAGTGTAAAAAATTACTTCCATGTATTAGCTTGGTGGCCCACTAAAAATTATAAAATTTCTGTGATCCACCTGAAATTTGCCATGGTCCATTTTGGCTGTAGATTGGTTCTCAAGATAAGAAGAAAAATAACAAAGCTAGCTCCTTCAGCCTATGATCACGATGTAATATCTGTGCACTGAGAAATGATTTGATTGATTCTTTGCATAAGAAATTCTTTATATAAAATAATTCCTGGTTAATTAGAAAAATATTTTGTACTATTTGACACTTTCACTGAGAATTTCAGCTCATACCCATTATTTGCAATCCTCTATCTCGATTGGCCTTTGGGTCTTGTACAAGCTGAATCTTGCTGTATAAAAATTCTATTTCTCTATTAATGTAAACATTAAACCAAGCAAATTTTAAGAGCTGTGCTTCATTTTCACAAGCAGAGTGAATATTTCTTGCCCCTTCTATTGCTGAGAAAATGTTGGAATTTTTCCCAGTTGCATGTCTGTTTGTGTGAAAATAACTGTTCAACAGTTTTTATTTCTGGTTGAAAAGAGAGAATGCAAAATAGTAGTATTTTGTCAACGAAAAGATAGGGTTTCCCAGTTAACAAAGTACTTGAGTATAGTAGTTTTTTTTTTTAGAAAGGTTTCTCCGCTAGTTCCCACAAGAAATCTAAATGTGAAACTGCTAGGACAGGCCCCATCTTTTGTAGCAAGGATTGTGTGTAGTTTTCCTGCGGTAGGTGTCTCAAAGGAAGAGTCTGCGGAAACAGAAGATCAAAAAAGGATTGAATGTAGAAGCATATGAAATGAAGAGTGGAAAAGAGGCTGAATAGGACTCTGTCAATTATTTCATGATTTCTGGGTCTTCTGATTGGATTCTGCTGTTTATTTCCACTGCTGCTGATGATGAATCAAGCAAAGTAAGGAAGCCACCACATGCCACAATAGCCAAGAAGTGAGATAGTTTTTATAAAAACCATTTTGAATCTATACAGTGGCTGATATAGTTTGGATTTAAACCCATTTAAAAGGGTAAAATTTAGTACAAAATTCACCCACTCTGATATAAAGTAACCCGCAAAGAAGAAAAAAAACACATTAGAATGTAAAAATCCCTGGTTATTTTGTGGAGTCACTAACATCAAACCAACAGGGATAGCCTCATGTTCACAAGAAATAAAAACATACAAATAAATAACAATTTCTGTCTACTGGTGTGTGTGTATTTTAGTTGTGGGTTTTAAGGTTGCATTTAATAGAGGAAGAAAGTCAGTTTGTCTTATGACAAGCAAAGTGCCGAGGTGAGGAATGGACATCTTGATTCTTTGAGGGTAGGAGTGAGTTGGGCATTTTTAGACAACAAAGAATCCGTTTCTCAAGAAAGAAAGTTTTCTATTGCATGCCTAGAAAACTTTTATTATTTGGGTTTTATTTATTTTATTTTAAATAGTTTTAACATTATTTATTTTATTTTTATTTATATTTATTACTATTATATTATATTTTTATTTTTATTAATAATAATATTCCTACAATTTTACTGTAAGTATTGAAAAAAGAAAAATGGCATATCTTTCTTTCCAACCTAACTGAAAAAGACAACACAAATAAATGCACCACTGATTTGAGAAATTACTTAATGAAAAAGCCAGTTTAAAAATCAATTATTTTGATCATATTGTGTAAAGAGTAGAATGCAAAATTTTCAAATTATACCACGGTAATGATATTAGTGAAAATGAATATCAGCATGGAAACAGATTTGTACTTTATTCCTCATGATCTTATTTTTTTTTTTTAAGCGTATCACCCCAAGCAAGGCTGGAGGCCACTATCACGCATGGGGTTACAGAAGGGATGGAGGAAGAGCAGATAGGAGTGGTAAAGGAGAGGATGTGGAGAAAGAGAAAGACGGAGGGTCGATCAAGGCAAGGGGGTTACAGAAGATTTGGAGCGAGAGCAGATAGGAATGAAAGGTGAAAGGATGTGGAGAAGGGAAGTGGATAGATCAAGGCAACTGGAGATGACGATTGACGCTACACTTAAACCGTTGGAGATTGTATTTGTCAGGGAAACAGTAATAGGGAAGGGAGTTCCATAGGCGAGATGTGCGAGACATGAAGCCATTGGAGTAGAAGAGACGTCTACATCTAACAGTTTCAACGGTGAAGGGGTGGGAACGGGATGCCAGCCTCGTAGGACGTTTAAATTCACGAGGCCTAGGGACAAGCGAAAGCAACTCCTCGGAGCAATTACCGTGAAAGTACTTGTAGAAAACGCAGAGCGATGCAACATCGCGTCTGTGAGAGAGCGACTGCAGACGAGATGACAGATCAGGGCCAATCGTGTTCTATGATGAAAAAGGATTTTTTGTCTTAATACTTACAAAATTCTTCTTCTTCAGGATGTTGGCGATTATGGCTCTCCGCAACTTCCTGTCCTTCATAATTCTTAATAAATTTTATCTTTTTGCTTTCACTCTTAAACCCTATTTTGGATACAGCCTGGAGTTGCCCAATACGGCCTTTTGGGTGATGGACTATTTTCCTCCCTAGCCATCAATAGCTCACTAGGTAGTCTATTCATTGTTTTCCTCTCTCCCTCTTGTCTTCAATCTATCCTGAGAGTAGCAACTTTTCCAAGCCCTCTTTCCTCAATATGTGCCCTAGAAATATCAACTCTTTTTCATGTTAAGTACAAGTGTTCTTTTTGTTTCCATTTTCTCTAAAACCTTGTCATTGCTCACATGTTCTATTCATGGTATTCTCAGTATCCTTCTGTAGAGCCACATTTCTGTCACCTCAAGTTTCTTCTTCATCTATGGAGAGATTTTCCAGCATCACTGACATATAAGAGGGCTGATATTATATAACAGATCAGTAATTTTCCTTTGTTTCTAACAAAATCTTCCTGTTTCTTAATACTTTGCTTAAACTTTGGAAGGCATCTTTCCCTATTCCAATGAGCTTTCAGATTTCAGTGTTGCACTTTCCGTCTTCTGTTAGAACACTTTCCATGTATTTAAATTATACTTGTTTGGTTTTGGTATCTCCAATTTGTAATTTGCATATTGGGCTGTTTCTTTTGCTAACATCCATGTATTCTGTCTTCTTGCAATTGAAGTTTCGTCCTTTCTTCTTGTTTTCCTATACTACCTTCTGTTGGAGTACTTGTAGTTTCCTTTCTATATCTGCTATCAACACTCTGTCATCTGTATATCTTATATTGTTAAGACTGTGGCAACTAATAATGAATCCTGGTAAGACTTCTAATGCCTTACTCTTTTGCTTGAATAAGTCTGGTGAGAAGATGCCTTCTTGTCTTACTATTTTTTATATTTACTGAATTCATTTTCTCTTCAGATGCAGGCAGATTGCTTCCAGTATAGGTTGCAGATTATTCTTATGCCCTACCCAAATATATCATGGTTACCTAGTAATTCTAACAGTTCTTTTTAACGTACTAACTACAAAAAAAAGCAGCAACATTTTTTTAGTCAGTTTCATAATGCCAACTAGGTCATTATAATAGGTATTATTTACTATTTATAATCAATACTAATATTATTTACTATTTATAATCAATACTAATATTAAATGGTGTTTTCTGTAGAAATCTCTTTGTGGTCCTTTACTTTTTTTAAAGAGCTTGAGAGTTTCACTTGAAATATTCATTTGAAGTGTATTTGAAACATGGTTCCAATAAATGAACGTAACATTTTTACTGTCAACCAATTAGCATTCAACACATTTAAAACCCGCCCTGTAAATATCAACTCTCAAAATCTCATGGTTTGTAATTTGTATGTTGGGCTATTCCTTTTGCATTCTATCTTCTTGCAATTGATATTTAGTCCTTTCTTCTCACTTTCCTTCACTACGTTCCGTAGAAGTTCTTATAGTTCCTTTCTGTATCTACTATCATCATTGTTTCATCTGCATATCTTATGTTGTTAAGCTTGTCACCACAAATTATGAATCTTAGTAAGACTTCTAATTCTCTCAGAATTGCCTCACTGTATAGGTTGAATATGTCTGGCAAGAAGACACATCCTTGTCTTATCCCTTTTTCTATTTTTGTAGATACAGCTATTTACTTTTACTTCTTGTTTAGCAACTGCACCTATGATTTGAAAAATAAACATTTAAAAACTTTAGTTATGAAATGTTCAACAGAAATGACAAGCACAAGTTCAGTAATAAAGTGAGTGAAATCAGTGTGAATTATTCAAAAACAAAAGCAACATTATAAGTATTGGTAGGTAATAATAAAATATGGTTGATTCATTGCTCCATGCCAGTAAATATCTGACTCACCTTACTCTATTTTTACAAGAGTCAGATCAGACTAGAAATGGAGTACTTCAGCTACATATGGAGTTGCCCAATCCTCACTTGCTTGATAGACTTCAAAAGCGTGTACACGGCCTTTTGGGTGATGGCCTATTTTCCTCCCTGAAACCTCTTTCCCACAGATAGAACATTGCAAGCCTCTTGCTACTACATCGCTACTTCCATAGCATGTGTTCTGACAAGCTACATTCCTTAGTCCCACCACCCCTGACCTTTACATCTGGGACATGCCATGTCACATACACAAGAGTGAATCATCCCCATTCCCTCCATATTCCATTAGTAAGAAGTAAATTCCAGTCAGACAACTTATTCCCAAAAACTGCTGCTTTGTGGAACAAACTCCTACAGAATGTTTTTCCAATGATTATTTTCAGGAATACATCTGTTTGATGCTTTGGCACGCATCATCAGTGATGTTTTTAACTGAAGTTCATTAGGGGTTTTGGGTCTTTCAATATCATACCCACTCTCCATGCTGACCCAGCTGATACTGATTGTGTGTCAGCTACAGTTTTCCTCATTTTAAAATCACACACTGCAACTCTTCTTGGAAATTTATAATCCTAACATGGATAACTTCCGTTTCACCAGTAATCTATGCTTTTCCATAAAAAAGGATGCAAACACAGTAATGTTTTCACTCTGGTAAGGAATATGGCAATGCACTTGGCTTGAAGTGGTAAGTAATGATCTTTGTTAACCCTCACTAAGATATATATATACATGCACATGCATTCATGAAACCAATTCTGCTTCTGTCTCATTTTCATTCTTGATGTCTTGGGCTAACAGATATCTTTGCTGCAGAGATGCCATGATTTTCACTTCTTACTATTTCTTATGCTCATGCAACACCATATAGTAACCCCTCTAGCTTGAGTGGCTCTTGAACCTTGTATTGGGTGAATATTAATATAAAAAATGTAAATTAAGGAGAATTACGTTTATATTAAGTTGAACCTTATCATATGCAAACACATATATAGGATTTTCGATGAAGATAATAAAAAAAAGAATGGCTAATGAAAATAATTATTTTGTCATAATATCAACTTTTTAAGGAACATGCAGAATCAATATATACTGATACGTGTAATCCAGTGAAAAAATGAAAAAAAAAGAATCCTACCTAACAGGTTTCATCATTAAAAAGAATTTCTAACATCTATGGATGAAATACATTACAGAAGGGTCTGTAATGTTATTGATCTTGACCTGGAATCTTGACTTCAGGAACTTTGTCACCATTCTTATGTAGCTTCCCTCCGTTTTTTTCTATAAATATTTTCATGACAATTCTTCTGATAAGCTGTTCTTGGTTCCTTGACTGCATGAATTTAAGCATGCTACTAGATTGGAAACAAAGTCTCACCATTTTACTGCTGAAACACTCTATCCTAGTGGCATTATCACCTTGCTTGGGGTGAAATGATTTAAAAACATGTATGTATCTATCTCTTCTACCAAAAAGCTAGACATCAATAGCAAAGCAGACTGGGCTGTCAATCTTTGCTTTGGTAAACAATCTAGGAGAATGTTACAGAATGTGAAGCCCAGGGCCAGAATGGTCAGCAATTGGCCGGAGTTCCTCATGGGCATAGCATTCTGACAGTGATAGATTGCCTTTGTTTGGGTTTTGGATATAAGTCCAAAACAAGGCAAATTCAACAGAGGGCCACAAGAATTCTGAAACATCGATATGCCTCCCATACCCAGGTTAGCATTTGGCCAAAACCACCCAGGGATGGACACTGAGCCAATGTACAACATGTGTTCCTGCGACATCATTCCTCCTCCTGCTGCCTCTTAAAATCTAAGCTGCTACCACTAACTCCTTATAAAATGAATAAGAAAATGAAGTTGTTCTTCTCACTGAGACCATTTTATGTAGTAGTAGCATGGGGAGCCAGAGACAACACAGAACACAACAAAAAGACAACTCTGAATTCAAAACTAGTTGAGCACGGAGCTAGTAACTTCTATCAGCTAAAAATGACTTGTTATGGAAACCACAGCACTGAAATCTAGTATTTTAAGGCTGTCAACCTATATGCTTGAGGGGAGACTACTGGGTTTCCCAAACACACATATGCATTTTAAAATATTCATTTGAGTATGTAAATTCAAGAGAAATAATCAAGCAGTCATTACCCAATGCATCTTCCACCAGAAAAAAAACAAATTCTAAATTTCAAAAAAGGATTTATTGTTGGTCATTCCCAAGGTGGAACAAGCTAACATGAAATAATATTGGTAATTCCACTGACAACTGTACACATTTCCTAATGAAGGAAAATAAATCCATGTCCTTTTTAAAAGTATACATTTCTGAATGAATAAACCATTATTTAAAACTTTTAGCCAAGGAATCTTTTCTGAATCTTTCCTCCATAGTTTCTTCCTCAATGGCAAAGAGTCACTATTAAAATTTTTTTGAGTTGTGTAAATGTTATTAATTACTTTAAGAGAACAAAAAATAACTCAGGAATTTAAAATTGACAGATGAGAAATTTAAAGTAGCATTTAGAGAAATAGCTAAAAAGGGTAGCTGTCCAGAATTTGTAGAGGAGACACGGTGGAGTAATGGATAGCAGCTCAGATTGAAGAATCACAGAGCTGAGTTTGAATTCCAGTTGAATCCATTAAATTCACTTACGTGATAAATCCTCTTCTTCCCCACCAGCTATGGATAAATAGAAGTGCAGACCGGGTTCTATAGACTTAGATGGCAACTGGTCTTCCTCAGAATGAAATGGCAACCTACTGCAGGGAAAAGAAATCTGCTTTGTCAGTCATGTATCGAAAGATACATGATCACCAAAGCATTTATCATGCATGGCACATAACAGACAGAATTTGTAGGTATCAAATTACACAAATTGTTTCTACATAGGTGCTTATGGTAATATTAACCTTTTCCCAACAAGGAAACATTTGGCATTCATTGGCCAAGCAATGAATTCTGCCTGTGATTCAAATTTATAAAATCTTTCTCTTAAAACATTTTTTCAAGAAAATAGGTTTTCCAATTCCAGTAGCTGTTATCGTGCTTTCCAGTATGGATAGAAGTTTCCTTCCTGACATTTTATTTGAAGTCATGTGGAATTTTAACATCCTGATTATGTCACCATTTTTTCTTTTCCAGTTGCATGTGCTATCCATTTTAGTTGTTGCTGCTGTTGGTAGTTCTCAATTGATGTGTTTTCTGTTATTTTGGTATAGTTCTTTGCAAATCCACAGTCCACATTGTTCAAAGAAGGATGATCTTTGTCAAGACTCTCAGGCTTCCGTCACTCAAAGCCTTTTTTCACCAGTTTTTTTTTTTTATTTTAGAAAGTGATTAAATACATCTGACTGTTTAGATATTTCTGAACAGGTTTGGCACCATGCATGGTATCCAGATGAAAGTCTTGATTTAATGAGGCTATTGAAGAACATGATACAAGTTTGCAATGTTGGGTGAAACTACCTCTGGCAGAGCCTATTCTATGTTCAGTTTCTTTTTCTCCTATATCTAATTAGTTATAACTGACCCATATGCTGAAGTATTTAGTATTTACTAATTTCTCATCCTGTATTTTTCTGATGGATTCAGAACAGGTGCCATTTTGGAATCAATTTGGAAGTTGGGTTTGACATGATAATTATCACAAATTATTTTTTCCAAATCATTACTATATTTTTAGATTAAGTTTATATTCAAATTTCTAGCATTTGAATTTCATTCGGGTGATCAGTGAAAGCCTTATAGTACAGCCTTATAAAATTTATAATTTACTGAAGCTTTACAAATTGTATATGGACAAGATGCAAGGTACATACACATTATTACTAAATTATTGTGCCATCAAATAAAACCTTCATTTAACTCAAAGGAAAATTATTCTGAAAAATCTCGGAATATTATGATGTAATATGTTATACAGTGCAGTAGTTTTAGTGTCATTTTTAATAAACAATGCAAATTTTAAACATTTAATCTTAGAATTTATGCCCATCAGTATTTTTGTTTTTATTAATTATGATCTAACAAATGATCTGCCATATCTTATTCTTTGAGTAACCTTTTTTGTAATATTTTACAGTTTTTACAGTTTTCCTTTAACAAATACAGTAAAAAAAATGCATATTATGCTTTTAGTGATTCATAGTTAGAATTTTGGTTTGAATATATTTTCAATATATTTTGATATACAAAAGATAACAACTTTATTTGGATAGCATGTTTTGTAATTTACAATTTTTTTTACACTTTATTTGGATTTATTCTTGAAATAGTAAAATTGGGAAGTCAGTTTGTAAGCAAAACCCTGCAGAAATTAGGTATTTCTGTATATTTTTTCAGGTGGTTTTTAAAACTATATGCTCAAAAATTGGTAAAAGCTATGAATCTAATTTTTTTCAGTACTTATCACATCAGCCCTCAGTTTTCACACCAAGTGCAATGTTATTTTCTAAAAAAAGTGAAAAATGAATCTGCCTTTTTTTTTATAGTTTCTATGCTCTACATTTTTTCCCAGTTTTTATTTCTAAATCTTTATATTTAGAGAGATTTCACAAATTGTATATGGCCAAAATGCATGGCACAAGCACATTATTACTAAATCATTGTGCCATCAAATGAAACTTTAATTTACTTCAAAGAGAAATTTTATAGAATAATTTAGCATTATC
Source organism: Acanthosepion esculentum (assembly GCA_964036315.1). Classification (NCBI taxonomy): domain Eukaryota; kingdom Metazoa; phylum Mollusca; class Cephalopoda; order Sepiida; family Sepiidae; genus Acanthosepion; species Acanthosepion esculentum. Next base: position 32,938,945 of record OZ038504.1, on the reverse strand, counting down.
AGGATGTAAGCAATCATGATTCTCTGTAGCCTCCTATTCTTTATCTGAATTGTCACACGTTCTTTGGAAAGATAGTGGAGTAGTTTCCTGTTGCCTTCTCCACAGTTTGGAATTCAGAGATTTTCTTGCACTCCCTTGGTTTTCCAATTTTTGCTGTCATCTTGGAATGCAGTTGAAGGCCAAATTGCATGCATGCAACACTTCTTTTCAGATATTGCACACATTGCCAGCAGAAGTGCTGCAGAGTGACACTTTGATCCTAGAAATAGGAGTAAATATGTTCACCTAGTGCCCAGTTCACACTTCTCCCCAGTCTTTTGAACAGGTGTAAAGGCTTATCCCTGGTTTCCTATTTACAACTAGGTTTCTGGTTCATTCTAAAGTCTTCTCATTCACTTTCACTCTGCTTGCATCATAGTGGTATTTTTGCCTTGGTTGGAGTGAAACAATTAAAAAAAATGAGTGCACAGATACTACATTGATCCACATGTAATCTTGTCATTTTTTTAAGGCTACTCAGCTAGTGATAATGTCGACATTACAAGTGGTTACTGTACAATAAATATGCAGTCTCTTTGCGTTTTGTCAAAAGTAAAAGTTTACATTTTTAAAACAACAGAGTTTTAGCAAAATAGTAATATTAAAGAGCTTAAAACACATTTATTGGAAACAATTGCATTTGAAATGTGGTGACATTTTGAGAATTAATTAATGCGTCAAACTTGACAATCTCAGTAGAAATTTAGACAAAATGTCCCACCAAATATTTAAATGGACATGCTTTCAAAAGATTACCAAGTATGATCAAAAATTACAGTGAAAATGAGTTTTAAATCCTGAGGAATTAAAAGTCACATTAAATATGAGAGACTTAGAAAACTATTAACTCATGTCTGTGGATATATAAATTTACACAGATATATACCTCATATGGGTACACCCACACACACATACACACACACACACATATATATATATATATATATATATATATATATACATACACAAACACAGACACTCACACACATATATATATATGCATAGGTAAAAAGTGAAAGTGTTTTCTATATTGTCTCAAACTGAAGAGAAATAAAAACACCTAAACAAACTCTCTTGAAAATTGCTAAAGAAATAGCTGAAAGTGTTTGGGATATATGGACAACTTTTACACTCCCTTACTCCCACCAAGCAGAGAGACGTAAGAATTCTGGAAAAAGTTAATTAAATTTCCTTTATCTGTCATATTTGATAAAAGATGTTTAAAAGAAAGGTTGCTGCCTAAATATACATCATTTCTTTTTAATCATTTCACCCCAAGCAAGGAGGAAATGTCATTAGCATGCAAGGGATTACAGAGAATGGGTGCAAGAGTAAAGAGGCATGAAAGCGGAAAGGATGAAGAGTAGGACAGGGAATAGATCAACGCATCTGGAGATGTCGATTGACATTGCATTTGAATAGTTGGAGATTATAGCTATCAGGGAAGCAAGTAAGAGGAAGGGAGTTCCACAGACAGGAAGTGTGAAACATGAAGCTATTGGAGTAGGAGAGACGGCTACATTTAACCGTTTCAACAATGAAAGGGTGGGACAGAGATGCCAGTCTAGTAGCACATTTAAATTCATACAGTTTGTGAACCAGTGAAAGTAGCTCATCAGAGTAGTCACCATGAAAGTATTTGTAGAAAAGACCAAAGGAAGTGATGGCACATCTGTGAGAGAACGACTGTAAACAAGATGCCAGATCAGGGCCAATCATATTGCATATCCATCTCTGGATTTTGTCGAGGACCTTAAGATGAACAGTGGGGTCTTCAGACCATATATAGCAGCAGTATTCCATGCAAGGGAGAATGGTTGATTTATAGATTTGAAGGATGGACTCAGATGAGAAAAAATTTCTGACACAACACAGAGAACCAACTTTCTTTGCAGTAGATGAAGCTATTGATTCAATGTATTTGTTTCATCTCAGGTCAGTGGACAATGTGAAACCAATCAGTCACAGAGAGGTGCTCATGTGGAGTTGAGCATCATACAGTATGCACACTTCAGGAAAGGAGACACTTGTTTTTTGTACTTTTTAGACCTTTAATAATGGAGGACCCTAAAGGATATTGTGTACTGTAGAAAACCAACTGCATTGGTGACTCTTAGACAAGAAACTGAAAATGCATGTGCAGCAATCCCACTGGACACTTTGGCCAACGTTGCTCAAGTAATAGTTAGCCATACTAATAAATGTCTGGAATCTAAAGGCCACTATTTTGAGCCTCTCTTCTGATTGTAGAGTCCAAAGGCAACTTGTATTAATTCGGTGATGTTTGAATAAATTTAGTATTACAATATCCTTACAAGTTTTTCCTTTCCTGAAGTGAGTATTCATTTTTTTTGTGGACTCTGTAGAAAGAGTTCTTTGTCATCAGGCGTACAACCAGATCTTGGTCTTCCTTTTTCCATAGTTTGTGGTGCCATAGATCCAGTCTCAGTAATGCAACAATAAACAGCAGCAAAGATTGGATGACTCAGCTGCCTTCAGTCTGGTGCAGCCTTACGTCCATTACTATTTATGTGGCCATATATAAAAATCATATCTGCCTGCTTACAATATGCATATCCTGATATTATTAAATGGAACACTTCTCTATTAACCCACTACTCCACATGTTAAACACTGAAGGCAGATGAGCCACAAATGTACACAAATGACAAATGTAACCTAGTCTACATGGCAACACAATGTCATCTACTGTAAACTTTCTTTAAACTTAATGAGTCAAAAACAAAGGACTTACAGACATGTTTATATGGACATTTGTCCTTGTTTTGGCAAGGGACAATGTTCCCACAAGGTTTTTAAAAGTACTTTTGATATACCCTGTATGTGTATGCATGTGTGCATATTGTGAATATATAAATAGGCATATGTATTTTTTTCTTTCCTCTGTTCGTCATGGAAGCTATTTTCTTCTTCTAAGGCACACTTTACCATTAGAAAGATTTTTCTTTAAATTCTTTAATATTCCAAAATGATTTGATTTATTTACTTATTTTCCTGTCATCCCAACTAAATTCACAAGAAATGAAGAGTATTTTTAAAACTATTTTATGAGCAAATATTACTTTTCAACCTTTTCTTACATTTTAATGCTATCGTATAATTTTTGTTGAATAAGAAAAAAAATATTTTGTGAATATTGGAAAAAAATTAAATCCTGTACAACATCTAAGGATTATTATATCGAGATAAAAATAATAAATTCCAACAGAACATTTCTATTCAAAGAAACAAAAAAAACTGCAGTGTAGAAACTAATAAAACTTTTATATATATGTGTGTCTGTCTGCATCTGTGTGCATGTGTGTCTTCCTGTATTCACATGTGTGTGCATTTTGATGTGTTTGGGAAGCAATATACAAAGACGTGACTTAAGTAGATGCCATCATCTTTCTAAAATTTGATGATTAGTAAGGATTTACTAATTTTCAATTGAATATAAAAAATCAAGAGAAATAATTATGCCCTTATTTCACAATTCCTCATACTCCAGATGCCTAAGAACTGACAGATTTCAAAAGACTATATTGTTGGTCATTACAATAATCAAATGACCTAATATTAATTAACCTCAGAATTGATCATTCCACTTTCAACTCCTATAAAAATCATTAACAAATAAAAATCAACATCAATCTCATTCCGGTCAACCCTGTCCATCAGAAAGACATATGAAAAGCATTAAATGTGAGTGTTTCCAAACCAGTCTAAAAAAACAAACAAACAATAAACCGTTTTCTTTGCATGTGAATGCCTGTGTAGCATAGCAGTTATCAGTGCAGAAACTTGGGCTGGTGTCTAGAGTTCAAATTCTATTTGAAGACATTGTATTCACTTTCACACAAACACCTTTAAGAAAGTTATGAATCCATCATTTCCACAACCCAGCTTGAAGTTAATTGCAGAGCAGACTGGAGTCCCCAGTTTTGCTTGGAGAAGGACAACTTTGAATTTAAAACACCAACTTACAGTTGAGCCACCTAAGATGTAGCCATAAATTCTATGCGAACAGTTTCTTTTCTCACTTGCAGAACTCCATTTTGGCTCCATACTTTACAGCCAAATTTATTTTGCAAAAATTTAAATGCAACAGCAATCACTATCTACTGTCATTCTATTTACTCTTCTTTAGTTCTCTCTCCTTAGCTATGTTCCTGTTTTTAACTCTTCCACATCCATTAACCCCTTGTGTCACAGTGGTTTTTCTGTCATGTTTGAGGTGAACTTGATTACAAAAAAAAACAGGGCTATTAACTCCACCCTGTAAAGACCTACTTTCTATAGAAATCACAGCAACAACAGCTAGCATGGTGAGGTTGTGGCCCTCCATTCAAACAGAGGAGTTTACAGGGTTAGCATAAAACATGTAAACATTTCCAGTTAGTTATTTGAGTATATAAATAAAAGATCAATCCTTTCACAATGTCTCATACTCCAGAAACCTAAAAACTATTAAATTTCAAAACAGGATATATTGTTGGTCATTCCAATGTTTTCCAAAGATATGAAGCTGAAAAATTATATTGAATCAGTTGCTTGCTCTGCTGGTAGTAAAATTGGTTCACTATGTTGTTCTAGACAGTTTTTCTTGAGAGAATTAATTTTGCATATAAGTTGACCATTTGTCCATGCATTGAATATTGCTGCTATATTTGGTCTGGTACTTCTGCTACGTATTTAGAATTTCTTGATTAAATCCAAAGAATCTGCAATCTTATCAGTCCTAAACTGGCATCTTGGTTTCCGTCACTTTTCCACCACAGTAACATAGCTTCTGTTACACTTCTTGTTTGTGGGACTCTCTTTGATCTTCAAAAATTTAAATGCAATGTTGACCATTATCTTCTGCATTCTTAATTCCTGTTCTTTTATTGTTCTCTCTCCTTAATGTTTTCCTTTTACTCATATTCTTTCAAACTTAGTAACCACTTTCATCTTAGTTGATTTATTGCCTTGCTTAGAGTGAAATAATTAAAAATTTACAGAGTTATAATGCAATATGCATGATACCTTCATCACATGAGTTTTTATAGAAAAGCAGCCAGAAGAAAGACACTTCATAAACCTGTCACTATCATTTGAGCTTTGTTATCATGCCACATCTTCATTTGCTCAATTTTTAAGTAGTGAATATAGATGAGTCAGGAGTTTGATTTGCAAAAACATTTTGCTCAAATCATTTGCAGCCTACTGTAAAACATGGCAGATTTTCTATTTTGGTGGATAGCAGTCATTTAAATATTCTTGAGTACAATTTTACATTCAACTTCAGTCAATATCAGAGCCCACAGCTAATTATGAGATTCATAATCTTTTCAATAACTAGATAGTACAGGGTGCAATGGGTAAATCTTCGCCATTTTATGTTTTTAATTTTTCACATACACATTGTTTGTTTTTTATTTTGTCATCTGCACAGTATAGTCATTTGGGCCCTGTATGTGAGAAAAAATGCCCCATTACACAATTGCCTCCACCAGAAATTTGGAAATGACATGCTGTACTGCTTGGCATCCACCTTGGAATCTCCACTACAAACATTTCAGAGCGTTTGGTTGTCAATCTGAGGACAGTGCAGAGGATTCGGAAAGAACTGGATGAGTCTAATGGTGACTACTAAGGTACGGCAGCTCGGAAAACTCACTGATCATTCTGATAGGAAAAGAACTCCCGAATTTGTTGGTGAGATCCAGGCCATGATTGAAAATGATCCCTCCAAGTCAATACTCAGTTCTACAGTAAAAATAAAACAAACCGAAACAAAAAGATGTATTGCTATATATTCCAAAAGTAATGTCTCCCATTTATTTCCAAGAAAGGTATATAGGGGAACAATAACACTACTTTCCCACATAGACACGACCATTGGCTATGCATTTTGAATTCACAGGTTGTGAGCTGTGCAGGAATGCTGGGAATATAGATTTTAACTCAAAGGAAATTGCTCAAAACTGATTACCCAATACCTAAATACACTGTTGATTCCCCTAAAGCTTCATCAAGTGCCAATGAATATCAATGGATGCAATTGATTTTCTACATTGAATATTTCAATGACACACATTTTCAGGTTAGATACCATTTGGCCAGGCAAAAAAAATAGGTTTTTAGTGGGATGGTCTAATTAAAATACAACTAAAATAAACCCTAGATATCTTGAGCTAAAATGATAAAACAAGAATCATCACTTATGCATTAATGATCATGTGTAACTTCGTTTTTTTTTGCAGGAAGGTTCAAGTTCTACTGTAATGCTGTCTACTAATGTAGGCATTCATTTCAGAGCAACTCTCATATATTGTAAAACAAATATATGTCTTATTGACAGGAAGGATCAACTTTTACTGCTATAAGTTCAATCTCTACATCTGATATAAAAAATTAGGAGACATTATTTTTAGAGCAACTCTTTTAAATTGCAAAATAAACATATTGGTTGTTGGCAGGAAGGTTCAACATTTATTGCTATAACTCCAACCAAAGCATCTGATATAATAAAATAGGAAGGCATTACTTTCAGAGCAAGTCTTATACATTGTAAGACAAATATATGGGTTATTGGCAGGAAGGATTAAATTTACTGCTAAAACTCTAGCCTCCCCATCTGATGTAATTAATAGGAGGCATTACTTTAGGAGCAATCCTTATACATTTTAAAACAAATATATGGCTTATTGGCAGGAATCTTCAACTCTTACTGCTATAACTCCAACCTCCACATTTGACATAATAATATAGGAGGCAATACTTTAGGAGCGACCCTGATACATTTTAAAACAAATATATGGCTTAATGGCAGTAAGGCTGAAGTTTTATTGCTATAAATCCAACATCCACATCTGATATAATAAAATAGGAGACATTACTTTCAGAGAAAACCTTTTACTTTGTGTAAAAACATATTGGTTGTTGGCAGGAAGGTTTAACTTATACTGCTATAACTCCAACCTCCTCATGTGATATAATAAAATTTTAGGCATTACATTTTTTTAATAGAAGTGAATTTATTCTACACCCTTTTTTGAAAACTTTGTTTGAATATTAAATCTTTGATTTTTTTCTGGCTGTTGCAAGTATTGGATGTTATTTTTATTCCTGGCTAACAGACATGGAGTATTCATCTTCCACATGAATTTAATGCTGGTACATGGCCATCTTGGCACTGCCTCCCTCTTGGGATTTAAATTTGGATATACTAGATAACCATTGCCAGCAAAACAAAAAAAGCATGTCACTCCTTGATTAATTTTTGTTTACAAAAAATGTATATCGTTGTCCATCTTATTTATATGTATCTCTTTGAATTAAATTCTTTAATCATTTTATTTACCTATTCCTTTTCTTTTACTAGGTACTAATTTTGTTTTTTTTTAATTGAAGTGAATTTTTTCTACCCACATTTTGAAAACTTTGTTTGAATATTAAATCTTTGATTTTGTCTGGTTCATACAAGTTTACTCCTGGCTCACAGACGTGGAGTGTCGTCTTCAATGCAAAGTTAATGTTAGCACATGGCAATCTTAGCACAGCCTCCTCCCCCGGTCTTGGGATTTAAATTCGACCATACTAGATGGCCATTGCCAGCAAAACAAAAAAAAAAATCACTCCTTGCTTAATTTTTGTCTACGAAGCCACGTGAAAAAGTATATCGTCGCCCATCTTACTCGCATATATCACTTTGAACTTTAATCATTTTATTTGCCTATTCCTCTTTTACTTAGTACTAATTCTTTTTTTTTTAATTGGAATGAATTTATTCAATCTCCTTTTTTGAAAACTTTAAATATTAAATCTTTGATTTTTTTTATCTGGCTCATGCAAGTATTGTACATTATTTTTCTTATTGGCTCACAGATGTGGTGTGTTTGTCTTCAACAAGAAGTGCATGCTAGCACTTAAACTAAATTGAAACTTTATATTCTAGTTTCAACTCTGGATGCCATGCACATTTTTGATGGACTTCTTGTTTGTTGTTTGTTTGTATTTTATTGTTTTTTTTTCTGTGTGTAATAGGAGTAGATAGGCTTTCCTATCACCCGGTCAGTACCTCTCCCCCTTCTCTTGAACTGGAGTAGAGGTTCATCCTTTGTTTCCTGTTTAGGAAAGGGTTCTCGGATCCTTTACTTTTCTCTGGCCTCTGTAGTGATGCTGTCATGAATCTCTTGTGATGTGTGCAGTCTATGGTAACGTCTCTTCATACTGAGGGTACCGGGTTGGCAGTTTTCTGGTTACTGTTTCCAACTGCTAGTTAGGAGCCCAATCTCTTGCATAGCATCTTGAGAGGCTGCTCTGATCAACAGTTGCATAATATCAGGGTTCTTGCAGTGCCATGTCTTGCATGGAAGAGGTATCCCTGCACGTACCTCTGGTGGGTAACACTGAGGCCACATTATGTTGCAGTCTATGCCAGTTCCTTTCTGCTCATGTTACATATGATGACCGTCTGCTACTTTTACATTAGGCCTTTTCCTTACCAACATAACTCAATATGACCATAGTTTAGTTTTACTTTACCTTCTGCTTGTGCTGTTAGGAATTGCAGGGAGACACAGTCATCTGTCAGTAGCAAGGCGAGTGGCCGGGAGGAGAGATATCTGGTGAGCTCTGAGAGTGTCTGCCACTGAGTTGCCCCAGCATTTTCTTGGTCTGCCTCTTGTTCTTCAGCCAGAGTACACTGACCTGAGGTGGAACAACTACATTGAATCAATAGCTTTATTTACAACAAAGAAAGTTGATTCTCCATGTCATGCCAAAAGTTTTTTCTCATCTGAATCCATCCTTCAAATCTATCATTCATCATTGCATTGAATACTGTTACCATATATGGTCTGGTGTCCCCGCTGTTCATCTTGAGGTTCTCAACAAAATCCAAAGACAGATATGCAATGTGATAGGTCATTTTCTTATAGATGTGACATGGTGGCTTCACTGGTGCCCCAATTGCATGAATTTAAGCATGCTACTAGGTTGACATCTCGGTCCCACTCTTTCAATGTCAAAACAGTTAAATGTAACTGCCTCTTCTACTCCAACAGCTTCTTCTTTTGCACTTCTCGACAGTGGAACTCCCTTCCTCTTACTTGCTTCTCTGATAACTATAATCTTCAAATATTCAAATGCAATGTCAATTGACATCTTCTGATACCTTGATCTTGATCCCCATCCTTCTCTTTATCCTTTCTTCAAACACCCCTCTTTACTCTTACTTTCACTCTCTGTAACCCCTTGCATGCTAGTGACACTCCCTCTTTGCTTGGGGTGAAATGCTTAAAAAAATTCCTTTGGGAGTGACCCTTATACATTTTAAAACATTAAGCATTACTTTTGGAGCAAACCTTATACAGGATAAAAAAAAAATGACTTATTAGCAGGAAGGTTCAAATTTTACTGTTATAACTCCAACCTCCACATGTGATATAATAAAATAGGAGGCATTACTTTCAGAGCAACCCCATTACATGATAAAACAAATATATGGCTTATTAGCAGGAAGTTTTCAAATTTTACTGTTATAACTCCAACCTCCACATGTGATATAATAAAATAGGAGGCATTACTTTCAGAGCAACCCTATTACATGATAAAACAAATATATGGCTTATTAGCAGGAAGGTTCAAATTTTACTGTTATAACTCCAACCTCCACATGTGATATAATAAAATAGGAGGCATTACTTTCAGAGCAACCCCATTACATGATAAAACAAATATATGGCTTATTAGCAGGAAGGTTCAAATTTTACTGTTATAACTGCAACCTCCACATGTGATATAATAAAATAGGAGGCATTACTTTCAGAGCAACCCCATTACATGATAAAACAAATATATGGCTTATTAGCAGGAAGGTTCAAATTTTACTGTTATAACTCCAACCTCCACATGTGATATAATAAAATAGGAGGCATTACTTTCAGAGCAACCCCATTACATGATAAAACAAATATATGGCTTATTAGCAGGAAGGTTCAAATTTTACTGTTATAACTCCAACCTCCACATGTGATATAATAAAATAGGAGGCATTACTTTCAGAGCAACCCCATTACATGATAAAACAAATATATGGCTTATTAGCAGGAAGGTTCAAATTTTACTGTTATAACTCCAACCTCCACATGTGATATAATAAAATAGGAGGCATTACTTTCAGAGCAATCCTTATATATTTAAAAACAAAACATATTTGTTGCTGGTAAGAAGTTTCTACTTTTCTGCCTTCCCATCAAGTTCTCTGTACTGTCTTTTTTTTTTCTCTCTTTCTATCTTTATTATTCTGTTTCTATTCAACTGTCAGCTTATTGATGATTATAAACTGACAAACAGCAAAGCCACAGAACGAAATTGCGTCTTTGCTTTGATCAAACCTCTCAGCTAATCCTAAAGCATTGCCTGTGTATAGCCGGTAAATATGAATCAATGTCAAGTCTATTAATGATTAGAGTAATTGTGTGCTAGTCTTGTCAGGGCATTTAAACCTGCTAGAAGCTGAATACTTCTGTAGTCATTTGTCCAATATCTTATCATTGAATGGCCTGACTACATCAGGAAGACAAGCAACACATTTCTAATAACCGATACTATCACTGATTTATATATTATAAGTTTATTAAGAACAAATCAAAGTGGTATTTTTGGTTGGCTAAAAAAAGATGTGTAGGTGGTATATTTATTGGCGTAGAAAAGGCCATTAGCAAGCTAAGTTCAAATATGATACCTTCACTTTCACTCTAATGCCCTTTAGGAAAGGCATAATTATGTCTCCTCCCTCCAGCTATGGGTTAAACAGTAAGATAGGCTGGGATTTGGAAGGTAACCAGTCTATTGAAAGCTATTTTGAATTTAAAGCCATGAAGAAATTAATAGTAATTCATAACATCATATTTCCCAAGCACAATCATGATAATGCAAAGATAATAAAAAAAGGAGTTTGGAAAGGATAAATGTGTCTTCTCCCTCCAGTTATGGGTTAAACAGTAAGATAGACTGAGCTTTGGAAGATAGCCAATCTATTGAAGGTTATTCTGAATTTAAAGCTATGGAGAAGGTAGCAGGAAATCATTCCATTTCCCAGGCACAATCATGATAATGCAAAAATAATTTTAAAAATAAGGAATCTGTGAAATGCTTGATGATAATTAAAAGAGAAAAATATTGGCTTATCAGCAAAAAGTCAGCTTTTTGGTTGAAAGATTAGAGAGTGTTCTAGCTATGAGTTCTAGATTTGAATTACACTATGGTTGATTAGTCAAGGAGGACATCGAAAGATAAAATGTAATCCGAAAGATTACAAAAATCTACTTCTACAAAAGAATTATCATATTACTATATTAGTACAAGAACGCACAATTTTAAAATTTAAAAAATTCTACCTCAGCATCGTGACTGCATGCTCCAAAAGAATTTCTTGCAGTTAACAATATCACATTTCTAAAAAAAACATCTTTCGGATTACATTTTATCTTTCGATGTCCTGTTATTACCTGGATGTAAAAAAACTTACCTATTTCTCTACCTGACGATGATTGTATGAAACAATTGAAAGCTAGTAGTAAAAAAAGACCTTATAAAACTGGAATTTATAAACAAGGATCATACCATTCATCAACGGATTCAAGGTTAATGTATTTTATTATTAAAAATTGTTTGCGAGAGTGATTCTTGCCATTTATATCATTAACTTCATTATCTGCTTTTTGTATGAATGATTCACGTAATGTAAATTGAACCTGCACCACATAATTGATATATATATATATATATATATATATATACACCAAAATAAACAAACATATGAAGTATATATATATATATATATATACAGAAATATAGTCTTAAAGTGTGCTATATTTATGGGGTAAAGTGCTCAATATCAGAGATAGAGCGTGTGTAAATATAAAAGTGGACATGGAAGTCAGCACTTAGAGGCGACAGTCTGTTTCATGCTAGTGCAATCGTCAGGCGATTGCACTAGCATGAAACAGACTGTCGCCTCTAAGTGCTGACTTCCATGTCCACTTTTATATATATATATATATATATATATATATATATATATATATATATATGTCTTATCAGACAATGGATTCAAATATGTCCTTTTTAGAATAAATAAGTTTAGCATAAATATAAATAAACCAAACTGAATCAACAAAGCTCAAGTCAATTATTATCTATCCTTCATATTCTTATAAAGTTCATTTATTCTATTTTGATTATTACACCTTGCATTTCAGATTTCAATTGAGGAGTAAAAAGAATATGCACACAACTTATAAACTTTTCATGGTGCAAGGTTGATTTTTAAACTATTGCTAAACTTGCAAAAGCAACTCTACCAACACAAAGCCTGCAAAATCAAAATACTGTAAATGGCAAAAGAAAATAAAAATAATAAATAAAAACTAATAAAGAAAGAAACAACAAATAAAAAAGGCAAAAGAAGCTTAAACAGAAATGAAAAGGCAGACACCTACTTACACGCTAATCAAAAGTACTCAAATGAGACCCAGCACAATAGAAACCCATTTCAAATTGCTAACTCTAAACTTATTGCCTGACGATTGGGTTGTATGAAACACAAAGTCGCAATGTGAACTGAGCCTTTTTGTGTTTGGTTAGGGTTATATATATATATATATATATATATATATATATATATATATATATATATATATATAGGATTAATGTGAGTAAAATTTGTCACTTAACTGATTGATATGACCTTCAGCATCCCGATTCCAGAGTTTTGTAGACAGACCTGTTCATCCACTCTTCAGAGGCTATCAGCAATTTACTGCTTATATTTTTAATTTTTTTTTTTTATGCACATTTAGCACTGGTGTAAATTTTCTCTATTAATTGTTTTTGTGTGTGTACTTGTCTGCTTGTTTGCATGCACTCATCTTCACAAATATGCATCGTGATCATGTTGCCCTTTTTCATTTTTTTTTTTATCTGTAGCAAACTTAGATTGGCTTTGATCTGGCTCTAGTCACATGACCTATTTTTATTTATTTATTTATTTTTATTTATACCATTTTTTTTTCTCAGGAAGTTGTAATTCATTTATTTATATTTTTATATAAATAATTGGTATTAATACTTAGGCAATAGATATTTTTATATATGCATATATATATATATATATATATATATATACAGTGGGGAGAAACAAATATTTATACACATAGAAATTTTTAATTTATTGTATTTCCAACTAATGAATGAATATACTTTTCATATAATTAACACAGATGCATAACTAAATATAGAAAACAGAAAAAATTTGATATAATAGAAATAAATCCCATTTATCCATTTTAATGGGAGAAAAAGTATTTGTACAACATGAAAAAGAATACTTAATCTGCATTTAATATGTTCTAGAATAGCCATTATTCACTTCTACAACAACCACCCACTTCTTGTAGTTCTCAATTAATGATTTGCAAATTTCAGTTGGTAATTTGTTCCATTCTTATATATATATATATGATGAAAATGTGGAAAAGACAAAGCAAAATCCGAATATGTGAGTTTACTGTTTTTATCTTGTTTTTGTTTTTGTTATTCTGTCGACGTCAGACGTTTCGTTCAAATAGACCGTCTCCATTAACCATGTCCTGAAGAAGGTCTATTTGACCGAAACGTCTGACATCGACAGAATAACAAAAACAAAAACAAAAACAAAATAAAAACAGTAAACTCACATATTCGGATTTTGCTTTGTCTTTTCCACATTTTCATCATACCGTCGGATCTACATCCACACATTTGCTTACATATATATATATATATATATATATATATATATATATATATATATATATATATATATATTAATAAATATACATATACCTACGTTTATAGTGCAACTTAAAGTTTCATGGTTTTCCCAAGTTGTCAGGCATGAACTGGTGAATGAAAATATATATATATATATATATATATATATATATATATATATATATATATATATGGAAGAAAATGATACCTAAATTTTTATATATCAGAATGTTAGAAAAAATTAATGACAAAATGGAAATCTTTTTTTAGTAATGGAGATACTAAAATCAGACTGAGATATGTTTTAACAGACGATGGAAAATGCAACTCTGAAATGTGGAGGTCCATTATGGATAGTGAAAGATGTCTTTGAAAAATTAAGGAAAGTATTAAGAAACAGAAAAATAACATTAGGAACAAAGAAAAGGGTACTAAACTGATATGCAATATCAATTCTTGAATATGGCAGTGAATACTGGATTATCTCCTCATAAATAATGAAGATATTTGAAGCAATAGAAATGTGATTCTACAGAAGGATGCTGAGAATACCATGGTTGGAACATGTAAACAACAACAAAATTTCAGAGAAAATGGAAGCAATAAAAAGTACACTTACACTTAACCCCAGGAAGAGGTAGTTAAAATTTCTAGGGCACATAATGAGGAAAGAAGGCTTGGAAAATTTGATACTCATAGGTTAGATTGAAGGAAAACAACATATAACCTACTTAGTGAACATGACTAAATAGATGCCAAACAAGAGAGATAACAAAAAGACAAAATTTATTAAAAGTTTCAAAGGATAGGAAATTGTGGAGAGCCATGATTGCTTATGTCCTGAATGGATATGGTACATAGAAGAAAAAACTTCATTTCATCCTTTAGAACATCATTAGAACTAAAACATATATGTATACATATATATATTTTTGTATTTGTACATATATTTATATTACATTTGAATATATATATATATATATATATATATATAATGTCTGTGTTTCCTCCAGATAGTGCTCAGAGATAGCTAATATATATAATATTGTCATAATTTATTCTGGAAATGTGTTATATTTTTTGTTATTCTAATCTGAAACCAACTTCATATACATTAAATATTTAATCTATCTTTCCGAGATAGACTTTTATTAATCTTTTAAGTTTCCTTCAAAGAGAGGCTGCAAAAAATCCACATAACTTTGCACTAATAAGATGGAGAAAGGCATTCACATTTAAACTCCAACAAATACAAAACAGTTTTCATCAAGAATTTCTAATCTCTGCTGAGAAGGAGGAAGAGAAGGAGGAAGAGGGAGGAGGGTTGGCCTCAAGCTCAAGACAAAATACAAATTTATTCACTGAAATATTTTTAAAAATAATTCCAAGTTCCTACAGCACTCCCTTTGTAAATAGAAGGGGTTGTTTTTAATACAGAAAGTTATTTTATATATATATATATATATATGTAATGAAGTAATTCATCGAGTCTGAAACCTCAACAGAATGCTGAAAGCACTGTCACAGAATGCAGAAAGCACTGGACGGCCGTTTCGTCCTATATTTGGGACTCATCAGCAGTGCGCATCCACTACCGAGAATTGAAACCCTGACAGTTAAGTTGTCAAGCGAACACCCTACCAACTGTTCTACGGGCCTCGGTGACGAAGAGGTAGCAAATCAGACTCAATATAGCGCCGCTCACTCACATTATTTCGTGGTGGAACCCAACTGAGATTCTCTAACCATAGGACGGTGCCCCCAGGAGCCACGACTACTATCACCAAGCCGCCCCAACTGGAGCTATTAGAAGCTGGATCAAGCAGTGATATAGAACAGTTGGTAGGGTGTTCGCTTGACAACCTAACTGTCAGGGTTTCAATTCTCGGGAGTGGATGCGCACTGCTGATGAGTCCCAAATATAGGACGAAACGGCCGTCCAGTGCTTTCTGCATTATGTGACAGTGCTTTCAGCATTCTGTTGAGGATTCAGACTCGATGAATAACTTCATTACATTTATCAAATCCTCCTAATTATTACTTATATATATATATATATATATATATATATATATATATACATACATATATATATATATATATATATATATATATATATAAATATATATATTTGTGTATTTAAGTGGCAAATTCTCTTTGAGGCATGTCTGATTAAATAAATTACAGAAATTGTCTGCTAAATTTTAACAAAATCCATTCATACTCACGAATAACCTTCCGTGTATTGATGTTAAGGGATGAGAGAAATGTGCTATAGCTGTTTAAATTTCTTTTATTTTCATTTCCCAAGTACTTTCAATCTTCTTCCAAGATTATCTTCAGAGGTGTAAGAGAAACATCCTCTTGGGAATCAATACCATTGAGCTATATTTCTCAGAAAGAAACTGTTCGAATGGAAAATACTTCTCACCAATGGAAATATATATATATATATATGTGGATGACAATAATTATATATATATATATATATATATATATATACTTATATATATATATATATATATATATATATATATATATATATATATATATATATATATACTTGTCCTTATGTAGTAGGGGTGGTGTTTTGAAATGATATATATATTTGTATATATACAGTAAGGATAGTTTTGGGAGATGACACATATATATATAGAGAGATTGGCCTCATATATATATATATATATATCACCCATCCATATGCAGCATCTTCGACATCTTAAATGCTACCAATGTATATTGGTAAGGTAGATTAAACATCTAGCTTACCAATTATTAAATGTCAAAAAGTAGGTCCAACGAATAACAAAATCTACAATCATTTTTCAGGAATAAATTACTGCAACGATTTTTGTTTTTCTTAGGATTGTAGGAGCAATATCTCTCCTATATATGTAAAAAAAAAATATTCTTTTAAATATATTCTATCAAAAATTTGAAACTACCAGCATCTTTCGTTTCATGCAATCAAATCCTCATGAATGAAACACATCACAAAAACTTTTTTTCCAATTTGTCATACTATTTTTACAAATAATTACATATGTCTGACTTCAATAGACGTCTATTTTCCTCTGCCCGTAATGAGTGTAAGCATATCCTCGACGATGCCAAGTCACTATTTGCTGCTCGGATGAAGGAACGTATTGCATCCCGCAAATTTGGCTCCAAAGATTATTGGCGCCTCTGCACAAGCGTTCTGAACAATAACAAACCCTCCATTCCTCCCCTGTTGAATCAGTTTGAGATCCTGACCACCTCTGCCGACAAGGCTGGATGCTTTGCTCGGAAGTTTTCTTCCAATTCAACGCTAGACTCTTCTGGGGTACCCTTGCCCGATTTCCCTCCCAGAACTGAGGCCTTTTTGAACGGATTGCACATAACCCCATCATCGGTATTGGGCATTATTTCTAACCTAGATCACCACAAGGCTACTGGTGGTGACGGGATACCAGCCATTGTCCTGAAGAAATGCGCGCCTGAACTGGCGCCTGCCCTCTCTAAATTATACAACCACTGCCCCAAGGAGTCTTGTTTTCCTGACTGCTGGAAGTCCTCAACCATTGTTCCTGTCTTTAAGAACTCTGGTGACCCCTCTGACCCTTCCAATTACCGTCCTATCAGTCTCCTACCCCTCTTCGGCAAAGTCTTCGAGGCCATTATCAACACCGAAGTGATTAATCATCTGATATCTCATGATCTGCTCTCAGACAAGCAGTATGGTTTCCGCTTTGCCAGATCTATGGCCGATGTGCTTACGGCCATCACTGAATTTGTCTACCAAGCTATTCATAATAACGGTGAAGCTCGTGCCGTGGCCCTAGACATCTCCAAAGTGTTTGATAGAGTTTGGCATGCCGGACTTCTTCACAAGCTCCAGGGTTATGGTATCACAGGTCGATTGTTTGACCTAATACAATCATTCCTGTCAAACTGGGAATTGAAGGTCGTTCTCAATGGATTCATCTCCAGCTCTTATCCCACTAACGCAGGTGTTCCTCAAGGCTCCATCCTAGGCCCTACTCTGTTCCTCATATTTATAAACGACCTTCCTGACACCATAGATTCCCAAGTCGGCATCTATGCTGACGACACCACAATTTACTCCTGCCTCAAACACAAATCTAGTGATGCTGACAAAGTTAACCTGGCAGTTCAAATTGAAAAGGACCTCCAATCGGTTGTGAACTGGGGCGAGAAATGGATGGTTAACTTTAACGCCTCTAAAACAAAACTGCTCTCTATTAACCACCACAAGGATCCATCCCTGCATCCCATTAGAATGTCTGAAGACCAACTTCTCGAGAGCTCCTCTCTGCGGCTGCTCGGTCTCACGCTGTCCGCTGATCTGAGATGGAACAAATACATCGAGTCAGTTGCATCATCCACCGCAAGGAAAGTTGGTTCCCTGTGCCGAGCCAGGAAATTTTTCTCCCCAGAATCGATCCTCCAAGTCTATAAATCTACCATTCGCCCTTGCATGGAGTATTGCTGCCATATATGGTCTGGAGCCCCTGCTGTTTGCCTCAGGGTTCTTGATAAGATCCAGAGACGGATATGCAATGTGATTGGCCCTGATCTGTCATCTCATCTGCAGTCGCTCTCTCACAGACGCGATGTTGCCTTGCTCTGTCTTTTTTACAAATACTTTCACGGTAATTGCTCTGAGGAGCTGCTTTTGCTTGTCCCTAGGCCTCATGAATTTAAATGTCCTACGAGGCTGGCATCCCATTTCCACCCCTTCACCGTTGAAACTGTTAGATGTAGATGTATCTTCTACTCCAATAGCTTCATGTCTCGCACATCTCGCCTGTGGAACTCCCTTCCCTATTCCTGTTTCCCTGACAAATACAATCTCCAACTATTTAAGTGTGACGTCAATCGACATCTCCAGTTGCCTTGATCTATCCACTTCCCTTCTCCACATCCTTTCACCTTTCATTTCTATCTGCTCTCGCTCCAAATCTTCTGTAACCCCTTTGCCTTGATCGATCCACTGTCTTTCTCTTTCTCCACATCCTCTCCTTTACCACTCCTATCTGCTCTTCCTCCAACCCTTCTATAACCCCTTGCGTGATAGTGGCCTCCAGCCTTGCTTGGGGTGATACGCTTAAAAAAAAAAATATATATACATATATATATATATAATTTATTCGAAAATTATAACATCAAGTCTTATCAAGTGATGGGGCTCAACACCATCACTTGATAAGACACCAGAAGTGTTGAAACAAAAATGGCTTTTTTTTGTCGTGATTTTTTTTTACATATGTATGTTAGAATTTTGAAATAAATTATATTTTCTCTACTCTGTATTGAGTACTCTTTTAAAAATAGTATTTTTTGGTTGTTGGAATTTATTCCGTATACACCATTCCTATATTTGGGTATACATATATATATATATATCTGTAGCTGAGATGGTGCATATAGATGACTAATGCATATATTTGGAAGATAGATAGATAGATATGTATTGATCATATATATAAACTATCTTTGCCACCTCAATTGCTTGCATTGCCTTTATTTCTATGTTAGTCCCACAGTGCAGTATAGTGACTTCATTACAAACAGTAAAGTCCTCAAATTTTCCACTGCCACAAGCATTAAATCTATGCTTCAAAAGTCACATCTACGCTGTCAAATCTGTTTATTTTGTTTCTGTTTGAAGAAATGTCTTCTGGCCAACAGAAAAGTGAATCACTGTAGAAGAGATACAGGGACATCCTAAAATAAACCCTGACTATTGTAATCTTTATTGTTCATTGCCAGTAGTTACATAACCACTGATTCTGGCAATGATAAATAAAGCTTACTGATATGAATATTAGGACTGCTTAGTAACCTTGTTATATTTGGGAAGGATATTAGAACAATTGTGAACCTCTACTGCCAGCAAACCGTCTGCATATTTTTTTAATTTTTTAAAAAATTTTACCCCAAGCAAGGTGGGAATTCCACTAGTATGCAGGGGGTTACAGGGAGAGAAAAGACTGAGTATAGTGAGGATTGAGGAAAGGACAAAAGACGAATGGGATTCAAGAAGATAGAAGATGGCAATGGATATGGATAGAAAAATGAATCCAGTAAATATACAAAAATAGAAATGGGTGTAAAACAAGGATGTATCTTCTCAGCAGACTTATTCAGTCATTACAGCGAAGTGCTTCTGAGAGAATTAAGAGTCCTACCAGTATACATAATTTGCAGCCATAATCTTAACAATCCTATGCAGATGATGCCCTGTTCATAGCAGTATAGAAAGGAAACTACAAGAACTCCTATAGAAGGTAGTGAAGGAAAGTGAGAAGAAAAGACTAAACATTACAAGATGATTGTATGCACGGTTACAACCCAATATGCAAATTAGAAATTGGAGATGCCAAAATGAAGTGTTTTAACAGAGGATAGAAAGTGCAACACTGTAATTTGATGTTTTCCAAAAGTTAAGCAAAGTATTAAGAAATAGAAAAATTCCATTAGAAACAAAAAAAAAGTACTGAACTTTTAGGGAATATCAGTCTTCCTATATGGCAGCAAATGCTGAACAATCACCTCACATATGAAGAAGAGAATTAAAGCAAGAGAAATCTGCTTCTATAGAAAGATGCCAAGGTTGCCATGGACCAAACAGGTAAGCAATGAAGGTTTTAGTTTAAACTGAAACAAAAGAGACACTTATACTTAACATCAGGAAGAGATAGTTGAAATTTCAAGGGCACATAATGAGGAAAGAGTGCTTGGAAAATTTGATACTCAAGGGATAGAAGGTAAAAGGGAGAGGAGAAAACAATGCATAACCTACTTAGCTTGTGTAAATGGATGGCAGAACAAGGTTTAGGAGAAATAACAAAAAGACAAAATCTATTAAGAGCTTCTTTCTCTTTTTTTCTTAGTCAAGTTCACCCTAAGCAAGACAGTAAAGCCACTAAGACACAAGGGTTACTTGGTGTGGTAGAACTAAAAAGAGAAACATTACTAATGAGCAAGAATAAAAGAAGTGTAATCAGGAGGATGGTAGATAGCGATTGACATTGCATTTAAATTTTGACAGATTAAAGTTGGCTGGAAAGCATGGAGTTGGAAGTGAGTTACACAAGTGAGAAGTATGAGAAAAGAAGCTTTTAGCATAGAATCTATGGTTACATCTAGCCAACTCAACAGTAAATTGATGAGACCGTGACACCAGGCTAGTGCTTAAATTAAAAAATTCTAAGCACCATAGTGAAGAACTCATCTGAAAAATTGCCATGCAAATATTTATAATAAAAACACAGAGAGGCAACCTTACAGTGGCGGGAAAGTGACTGAAGCCAAGCTGCCAGATCAGGACTAATAATATTGCTGATTTTTCTTTGGATTTTATCAAGGAGCTCTATATAAATAGCAGAAGCACTGGACCATATGTGTCAGCATGGGCGAATGATAGACTCATAGATATATAAGATAGATTCTGGAAAGAAAAGCTACAAAGGACAGGAAATTGTGGAGAGCCATGATCACCAACGTTTTGAAGGGACATGGCACAAAGAAGAAGATATGAATATGTTGTGATATATTTCACTTTTCCAAACAAAAAGCTAAGAAAGACTGATAGTATTTTCAAAATGAAGTTTCATGAAGTTACCAGATTGTCTCATGTAGCCACTCTAAAAAAAGAAATGAATGCCCTATATCAGTCTTATCGGTCGTCTATGGTTATGCAATGTTTATGAAGTTGCCTCTGAAATCTTTTTCATGAAATCAAAACAAATAACCTTTGTTTTTATTTGAATCATTAACAGGAAAATTTCATTGGAAACAAAGAAAAGTGTGAAGAGCTGCTATGTAATATTAATCCTCCTATAGCACAGTGAATGCTGGACAACTTCCTCACAGGTGAAGTAATGTAACAGATATGGTTCTACAGAACTATGCTGAGAATATCATCAACAGGGCATATGAGTAATATTAGTTGTTTGGTTAATTTTGTTTAGTGGTATATCAATCTCTATGGATTATTTAATGCCAAAATCCAAATATTTAGAACACAATTTTATGGCTTCAACTAAATATATTTTGAACACAATTCTATGCCTTCAACTACAGATAAAATGTTTTGTTGATCATTTTGCTATAAAATGTGTTATTGGTAATTCTACTATAAAATTTATTGCTAGTATTTTTGCTATAAAATTCTATTTTTATAGTTTCATAGTGTTTTGTTTTTGTTTGAGGGTTCAATATTTGCCCATAGTCGGAAGCCTAATAGGTATTACAACAAGCAAAACTAAAAATGGAGCTCAGCTGGAATTTTTTGCAGAAATAACAATAGAGTAGGGATATGTTTGCAACTTTGCATCTATGAAGAAAGAGGCTGCAGAGTACAAAATAAGACTTCTACTACAAGATAACAAAGGTACCTTCATGAGATCGCTAAAAACAGAGCATAGCATGATGAAAAAGACGCCAAACTTGATGAAAACAAAATTTTAGTGTCTAAATGTTTATGTTATTATTAAAAGGAAAGATCAAAGTATTTTTTAATTAATTTTTAAAATTTTCCCTTCTTTTTAGAACATTCTAAATTTTGATTAAAAAACCTTGTTTCTCGTTGTATCACTGAAACTAGTAAAATAACATAACATTTTAGCACGTTTTTTTCTGTAGGACAGACATTAATTTTGAAAATCTTACAAAAATAAAAATAATTGTCAGATTTTAATGAAACTTTCAGAAACTATTCACAAATGATGGAATTTATTATAAACATGTTTTCTTTTTTAAAGTCATGGCAAAAATATTTTTTTCATACGTATCCCACCCCACCACTAATTGTATGAAAACTCTATAATTTCAATTTTGGGAAGATTATTGATTATATTAGTTAAAAGTTCAAGGTTTTGAGGAAACCAAATCATGTTTTTTTTGGGTTTTTTTTTAGTTGGACCACCTCTAACTGAAAATCATCTCTGAATTGTAACATACAAAACTCAATAAACAAAAATATTATTTAATTTCAAAAGCTTTTAATTGCTTTTATTTATTTTAATGAACATGGACAATATTGTCTGAAAGCAAAAAGATATTTCGATGAAAAATTAACTCAGATATGGCAGCAATACTCTTGCACGGAGACAATAATTGTCTTCCCTTGAATTGGTGGCAGGAGTTCTGGCATCATGTGTCCGTTGGTCATGTGTGAATTCAGCCCATTTACAAAACTTGTTTTTTAGGAGTTTGCTTTCATTCATTGAATCATTAACATCTTCCTAATTTCCTGAAGTCCATACATGTGGAGAATGGACATTATGTTCACTGCTTTTTGTTGAGCAGAAGAGAGACCTTTCTCTCCCACTTCAGTGAGGCACTTTATTTCACCTTGTCAAGAAATCAGAGAAAGTAAGATATTTGTGTTTATCTTTTTTGTACCTCAGTTCAAACATGCTTGTTCTTGGAGCAATTAATACATTCGCCTGTTTTGGGACTCATGTGGATCATTGTAACATTTTTTTGTATAATATAATATGTACTTATTAAATGTTTTAATTGTGTATGGGTGTTTATCTCATCTTTCATTTCAGTGTTAGTGTATCAATAGATACAGTAATGCTAATATTAGTACCTGGTGAATGGGAAACGATTAAATAGCTTTCCTAGTACCAGAATGCCAGTAAATTATGACTGGCACATAAAATTTATACTGCCACTCTATTTGCTATGAAAACAGTGATAAATGGAATGATTTTTGAACAGGTGTCAAAAGATCAAAAGATTCAAAATGTCTTCTAGATCATTATAACAGTTTCCCTTTTTAAAAAGATCATATTTTGAACTCAGCTGGAAGATGCACTTGTGAATTCTTTAAGAGGTTCAGGAATTCAACAGAACAGATCTTCCTCAATCACCTGCTCAAATTCTGTACCTGTGTTTCAAACAAAAGATTAATTCAACTTTGACATGAATCTAATTACAGATGCGTCAAACAATTTGATCTACCACCAAGAATTATGTATTCAGTTGAGCTAGCTCAGGCATTCATACACCAACCATCACGGCCCTCCATCAAGATTGGAGGTCATTAAGAAGGCATTCTGTGTCATAACATTGCTGGTCAATGTAGGTGATTGCTGGGTGACCAACTCATCTTACTCCATGACTAGATGTCCAGAACACTAGATCACTTGCAAGTTTTGCTTGCCAGCAGTATCCTGCAAAGTGCATTCAGCATTCACATAAGATTGTAGAAATACCAGAGATAGGTTTGTAGAGCTGTGATTTAGTTGGATGTTGTTTCCAAGTATAGCTCTCAGCATCAGAGTGTAGGTTCCATCATGTTCAGACTCTAGAGTTAATGTCTGAACAGTGGCACCATACATTAACATCGCCTCTGCAGTGGCTCGAAAGAATCTCATCTTGAGGTTGTCTGGTAGATCAGATTACTGTTTGTTATTTATAAAGTTTTCTTATCCAAATTCCTATTTATTCTTTCTGATTTCATTTCACTGTCCTAAAACCAAGTGGATTACAGGTTTTTTCCCAAATTGCAAAATATATTCTATTTCTCAACTGACCAATGCCATAATGATTGCAGCAGTTGATATAAAATTGATATAAACCGTCTTATTTTTAGTATTTATACCATGTCTATTCAGGATGTGTACAATCATGGCTCTCCACAACTTATGATTTCTCTTGGGATCGATAGTGGAGTGGTTTCTCGATTTATTTTCTCATTTATTGGGGCGTCAACTCTAGTTAGCTAGCCCTAGACTCATCAAGTGTTCTTCAGCCACTTGATTTGTGTTATATTTTTTTGGTGCTAACCATCCTCTTCATACCCAACAAAAGGAAGCAGGAGAGCTGGTTTAGTCATTGACCATCTGAGGAAAAGAGTGAAAGGCAAAAAAGATTTTAAGTTCTGGGAAATGTTTTAACAGTGGATCAAAAATGCGATACCAAAGTCCAAATGACAAAAGATGCATTTGAAAAGTTACGCAAAGTATTCAGAAGCTGGAAAATTTTGTTAGAAACAAAAAGTAATTGCTGAACTCTTATGTAATATCAATCATCTTACATGACAGTGAATGTGGTTCTACAGAAGGATGCTGAGAATACCATGGATGAAGTGTATAAGCTATGAAAAAGTCTTGAAAAGAAAAGCAGCAAGAAGGACACTTATACTAAGAATCAGGAAGACACAGTTGAAATTTCTTGGACACATAATCAGGAAGTAGGGTTTGGAGAATTTGACACTCACAAGACATATCAAAGTCAAAAGAGACAGGGGAAGGCAACAGGTCAACTACCCCAAGTTTGTGTGAAAGAATGTCGGAATCGGACTGTGAAGCTTGGCAAAGAGATGAACGTTACTAGGAGCTAGAAGGTTGTGGAGGGCCATGATAGCCCTTGTCTAGAAGAATGGAAATTTTCAGAAAAAAATCCTTTACCTATCAAGAGAAATAATGAGATGAGAAACTATAACAGCATAATAGTTTATACATTTAGTCAAAAAGATAACTGTCCTTGAGAGAAACTGAAAATGATTAAATGCCAACAATTTTGCAAGGGGTTCAGGAATATGGATCTTATATTTCATCCACGATGGCCACTCTGCTGACACACATTATAATATTTTCCCAACCGGAAGAAATCTAAAAAAAACAATTTTTTTTTCTTGTAGCCAGTTCAATACCATTGTGCTGTACTGATGCAGGAGAGATGGATTTATACCTTCCCCCACAAGAACAAAGGGAATAGAACAACCTTGGTCAGAATTTAATTTTGTTGATACCATTTTCTGTGCTAATAACTATTGTGGCACTTGCACAATGAGCTGAGTTTAGATACTGGACTGTAAATAAATTTTAGTTTGTGAATTTATTGAAATCTCAGAAATTATATGATGTGTATTTATGTAGGTAATGAAAATGATCTTCTTCTTGTATGTGACATTTCAATTCAGGATGTGGGTGATCATGGCTTGCCACATTTTTGTATTCTTCTTGATAGTCCTGAGGTTGTATCATCCACATCAGATAAGCAAAGATATTTGCAATAAATTTGGCCTCCAACAATAGCTATCTCCTACCTGACACTCCCTCTCATGAAACAAAACAATATCTCTGTCTTGGTTTTTCAGACTTATAAAACACCTTGATTCTTTGAAGGCTACTGGTCCATATAAAATTCCTATAGTTGCTCTAATGAATCTATGATCTATCCCATATCTTGGCAAAATTGCTTAACCAATGTCTGAAGGATAAACATTTCAAAGGTCTATGCAAAGTGTCAATTGTATGACCAGTTTACAAAATGCTAATCAGTGTTGATACTCATCACAATATTGTCCCATAAGTCTTCTTAGTGTCATCAACAAAGTATTTGAGACTGTCATCAAGAAATTTGACAGTAACCTCAACAGTAAGAACGTCTTGAACAAAAAGCAGTATGGATTTCAGTCCTTTAAGTGCAATGCTGATGTCTTAAATGTCATTACACAGAAGATCAATGAAGTGCTTGATAATAAATCCACCACAAGAACAATCACCTTAGATAAAGGCTTTTGATAAGATGTGGCATAGGGGGCTGCTCCATGAACACCCAAGCTATGTCATTTCTGGTTGATTGTTTTTGACTATTAAGTCCTTCCTCTCAGGTAGAAGGTCGTTGTTAATGGCCAAGCCTATGGCACCCATAAGATCAATGCAGGTATTAAACAAATCCATCTCTTTGGTCCTACCACTTTTCTGCTATATATTAACAATCTGCCTAAGAACATACTCAAATCACTAGTGAATATATATACAGTGAGTTTGGGCTAAATTTAACAGTTCCTTTTTTTTAAGAGAAATCAAATTGAATATCTAAGCCAAAAATCAATTCATTGGAAAAATAGAAAATAAAAAACAAAAACATTAAATACTGTCAAATTTAGCCCAAACACCCTGTATAAGTTAGTGATGCCATGATTTATGTGAGCATTTCCTAAAGTCTTGTTGACCAGAACATGGCAATTGATCTCTACCCTGACTTTGCTTGCACTGTTCAATGGGGGGTAAATTGACTTTTAATATTCAATAAATCCAAAACCCAGCTTGTAATCTCAGACCCTAAGATTTATCATCATGATGAATGGCTTCTTACCTGGATCGTCGATGGGGAGTCAAACCCACATGATTACCTCATGGAACTCTTATATAGAATCCATTGCTAAAGATGCTGCAAAAATGATTTGATTCTTGTCTTGCTCCAAAAAGTACCCGACTCTTCCTGATATTACTCTAAAAGAACCAGATCAAACCAAAAGTGAAGTATTACAGCTATATCAGTGTTAGGAGTTGCCAAATCTTTATTTTCCAGACTTGTCCAAGTTCAAAAGCATTTGCATAGCCTTGTGGGTGATGAATTGTTTTCCACTGTAAACCGCTTTACCATAGACAAAACATTGCTAGCCTCTAACTATTCTATCCCTATTTTCAGCAGAGATGTTTGGGTGAACTACAATAATTGTTCCTACCAGTCCAGACCTTCACAGCTGGGACCAACCATGCCACGTACACTGAGACAATTCATCCTCATTCCCTTCATATTCCATTTGTAAGGAAGAAGTTACATTCAGACATTTTCATGTATAATAGACTTCTGAGTGAATGCTTTCTTGATCACTACAATTTTAAGCTTTTCAAGTCGAAGGTCAACTGTTATCTATCCTACATATCCTTATAACATGCAATCCTTACCTTCTCCCTATATGCCATTACAACATCCCCATTCAGTAACCCTCTAGCTTGAGTGGCAGTTAAGCCTTTTCATCAGGGTGCAATAGTAAAAAAGAAAGCCTTTGCAATGTTTGTCTTTTTACTTTCCCTTCTACTCCCTGTTTTAGGTAAGTTACCAGTTTTCTTTTCTCTATCTTTTTTTGCCTCCAACCTGTCCTGGGAGTATCAAATTTGCCAAGTCCTTTTTCCTCATTATATGTCCTAAAAATTTCAACTATCTCTTTCTGATACTAGATATAAATGACCTGTTCATTTCAATTTTACTTAAAACTTCCTTCGTTCTATGCATGCTTCATTCATGGAATTCCCAGCATCCTTCTGTAGAACCACATCTCTATTACCTCAAATCTCCTATTCATCTGTGAGGAGATTTTTCAGCATTCAGTGCCATATAGGAGGATTCATATTACATAACAGTTCAGCACTCTTTTCTTTGTTTGTAATGAAATTTTCCCATTTCCTAATACTTTGCTTAGCTTTTGGGAGGCATCTTTTTCTGTTCCAATACACCTAATGATAGGCTATCCAAATTTGTTACAAATTAGGCATTTATTTGATAAATTAGCCTCTTTCTTTCTCTCTTTTTTTGCATATTAGCATATATACAAAGGAGATAATCAGATGTAACTCACACTGGCAACACCAGGTGTCAGTATGTTTGTTATGATAATGGCTAACTGTTCAGAATGGTTTACAAAAGTGAGAGGTGAAGACGCTAACTCTGTGAAAGATCAAAGTACAGCAGTAATAATTATAAAAACAGATTTACACTGTCATATGTTAAAACCTTATAATAGGTAGGGCTTAACAAAATATGCAATCATTTTATATAGTTTGGGTAAACTATCACATACATATATATATATATATATATATATATATATATATATATATATATATATATATATCCAAGTATAAGGTACCATTGGAAAGTATCTGAAAACTATATTGACCCAAAACTTGTGAGTAAAATTGGATTGATAAACTGCCCAGAAACACTAGCATGAAGTCATATGTTATTATTAACAAATGTTTGACTGTGCTGGCCTTGCTCAAACTGTTGACCATGGCAGTTTATTGGCTCTCTCTCAGAATCTGTAAGTAAGGTCTGTTCAGCATAGTAGGCTGTGTGGATCTTGGAAAAAAAACAACAAATGTGCCTGAGTAGGTTGCTGCAACAGGGACTAGCTATACATTTATTCTGAATAAGTTGATCCCCTCTGTTCAGTAGTAATCAATAAGCAAAAATAAAATTAATATTTCAACTCCATACTTCTAACGTCTGGTTCATTCGGCTTCCCAGTTTTTGAATAGGAGTAGAGGTTTATCTCTTGTTTCCTGTTTAGATTTGGATTTCCAGTTCATTCTAAAGTCTACTTCCACTCTATACTTCTAACGGCATCACCTAAACTCTGAAATTTTATTTACTTTTTTTTCCTTAATAGGAGTAGATAGGTTGGCCTATTGCCCGGTTCAGACTCCTCTCTGGTCTTTTGAACAGGAGTAGAGGTTTATCCCTTGTTTGCGATTGGGTTTCCAGTTCTTTCTAAAGTTTTTTTTTATTCTCTTTCATGCCCAGTGCCCTCTGCATTTTAGTAGCGTCATTACCTTGCTTGGGGGATGAATTGATGAAAAAGATAATATGAAAGAAATTAAGATTATTTTTGTCTGAATTTCTCGTTATTTCTATTAATTACAGTTACACTAATGCCCTCATCCTTTTGTTTAGTATAATGTTTCAGTTGGAACAATAGTTTAGTGCAGCCATGGGCAAATTGTAGCCCACGGTCCACATGCAACCAATTTGGTCTTTCTGAATGTTATGCATAATTTCATGAGGAAAATAAGGTTCTTTAAAATTTTGCTTTGTTTCCTTCTCACTTGTTTCCTCACATTTTCTTATACATAACAACATGCGTAAACAATGATTAAGTACAGTGTTTCTTGAATTTTGTAAACATTTGGTGAAAGTAACGGTTTTATCATTTTAGACTGTTGGCAATTTTCTCTAGGAAGATCATACATGTAAACATATTTTGCTTTTGAAACCTGAAATATTCATAAGAATATTTGTCTCTGTAGAAGAAATATACTTTTTTTTTATTTTCAAATGAATAAATAAGAAATAAATCACACGCTATGATATGTGTTAAACACACTGCCATCAGTGATAACATTATACCAAGACATCAATTTTTTTAATCATAGGAAAATCTTTTCTCTAAAGAAAAAGAATCACCATTTTTAAGGTATATGCTTACACATATGGTCTTCTGTAGTGAAAGTTTTATTGAAGTACCTACTACGGAAAATTGCCTTGAATCTTTTTAGTAGCGTGGCGCACTTTGTGAAGAGCCAAAGATCATGTGGCCCACTGCTCAGAGAAGTTTGCTCATGTCTGGCTTGGTGAATAAAAGCAATGATTCATGAATTTTGTCACATAGTAATTGTGAGTGCGGTCCTTGGGCTGGGTAGTATTCATTCAGACCCTGTGGCAAGAGGACTAAAAAAACAAGGCAAGATATTTCTAGACACTGACAACAGAATGAGAACAATTTACACCTGTAAACATTTGGTTCAGTTCAAAGATTTTTGAAGGTAACCCAGATGAACAGACATCGGAATAAGACTAGAGAGCACAGAAATCTGAATAAGGCTGGAGGACACATACATCTAAATGAAGCAATAAGGGTGGAGGGCACTGAAACCTGAATTAAATTGGAGGATACGGGCATCTGAATAAGGCTGGAGGGAACACACACCAGAATATCGCTGGAGGGCACATACATCTGAATAAGGCTGGAGGTCAGAGACATCTGAATAATACTGGGGGCACATATATCGTAATAAGGCTCAATAGCACTGACATCTGAATAAGGCTGGAGGACACAGACATCTGAATAAGGCTGAAGGACACAGACATCTGAATAAGGCTGGAAGGCCCAGTCAGCTGAATAAGGCTGGAGGACACACATCTAAATAAGGCTGGCAGACATCTGAATAAGGCTGGAAGGTACAGATATCTTAATGAACCTGGAGGGCGCAGACATCGGAATAGGTCTGGAGATCACAGAAACCAGAATTAAGCTGGAGGGTACAGGCATCTGAATAAGGCTGGTGGACACACCAGAATATAGCTGGAGGCCATAGACATCTGAATAAGGCTGGAGAGCACAGATATCAGAATAGTCAACTGAATAAGGCTGGAGGACACAGACATCTGAATTAGGCTGGAAGGTACAGATATCTTAATGAAGCTGGAGGGCGCAGACATCGGAATAAGTCTGGAGATCACAGAAACCAGAATTAAGCTGGAAGGTACAGGCATCTGAATAAGGCTGGTGGACACACACACACCAGAATAAAGCTGGAGGCCATAGACATCTGAATAAGGCTGGAGAGCACAGATATCAGAATAGTCAACTGAATAAGGCTGGAGGACACACACATCTAAATAAGGCTGGCCGGCACAGACATCTGAATAAGGCTGGAGGACACAGACATCTGAATAAGGCTGGAGGACACAGACATCTGAATAAGGCTGGGGGACACAGACATCTAAATAAGGCTGAAGGACACAGACATCTGAATAAGGCTGGAAGGCACAGTCAGCTGAATAAGGCTGGAGGACACACACATCTAAATAAGGCTGGCGGGCACAGACATCTGAATATGGCTGAAGGACACTGACATCTAAATAAGGCTGGAAGGCACAGTCAGCTGAATAAGGCTGGAGGACGCAGACATCTAAATAAGGCTGGCGGGCACAGACATCTGAATAAGGCTTGATGGTACAGATATCTTAATGAAGCTGGAGGGCGTAGACATCGGAATAAGTCTGGAGATCACAGAAACCAGAATTAAGCTGGAGGGTACGAGCATCTGAATAAGGCTGATGGGCACGCACACCAGAATATAGCTGGAGGCCATAGTCATCTGAATAAGGCTGGAGAGCACAGATATCAGAATAAGGCTGATGGGCAGAATTGTGATAACATGAAAAGAAGTAATGTAAATAAATTTATTTTGTATTTTCTTTCGTCGAGATCGCATAATATATGCAGAAAATTTTCTCTGTTACAAAAACAAACCTAACTGCTTCAACTTTTAGTGAGAATTACCCTTTACTCCAAGAGTTAGTCTTCTACTTGAGTTACTGGTAATTCCAGAGAATTATAAATAACCACTTTATTTTATTGCTTTAAGCTAATGTCCATTAAGGTTAAATGTCAATAGGGTCTCAGAAGTTTGGGTCAGTGGTTACTAAGTTCAACTCAGAGAAACTCCCTGGGGTCATTTTTCTCAAGATCACCTGCTGAATCTACTTCTTGGCTTTAGTTTTATTCTAGGCATAATGAATGAGACTTTGGCAATTATTGAATCATCAGTCATCATCAGTTTTGCAGTCTCTTTTATCCATAGATGTAAATGTCAGAATGCAAATCAATATATAAGAAGATTAAACTAACTTACATAAAGAAGAGGACAAAGTTGATATTTGTGGCAAAGGTTCATAAGTACATCAATGGATGATGGGTTTAAGAGGCTTCGATTTTCATCAGGATTCTTGCATCAATGTCTGTTCTTTTTTACCGCCAACTTCACTGACGGCAATATGATTAACTTTCAAATCTAAATTATCTGTCCCTACGACATTTATTAGAAAAGATATTCACTTTAAATAGAGAAAGAGTTATAAAAATGATAATAATCATTTATTCGGTTGTTGACAGAAAGATAAATAAACCTTTGTAACACAGGTCGCCATTTTAATTTCATTCAAATAATATGCATATTTGTGGGGAAATGAAATAAAAGCAATAAATAAAATAATAATAATAATAACGAATAAAAAAATTCATTTTCCTATGATGCAAGTTATATAGAAACCGGAAAGGGTGTCTGGTGACATGTGAGATTTTACGACACCGCTTCCGGAAAGGATAGAATCTTTCTCTTTCTCCTCTTGGTTTGAACTACGTGCTAATAGCATTCCTACTAAGGAATGTTAGTTTCCACTGATGACTGAAATATTTCCACTTTCCAACGATATCGTTCGAATGTTTTTCTTTCAGCAACCCTACTCATGAAGTAGAGATTCGGCCATCCCAACTCAGCACGAGGCTGACTTGAGTTCGACTATCTTTATCCATTCTTATCCTTACTTCCTATAAATTATTTTATAAAGGAAAACGGACATACTCAAGGGACATTTAACTTTGTTTCAATACAGTAAAAAGGAATTAGCAGAAACACAAGTTTTTTGTCTGCTTCAGCTATCTCCTTTGTTTACATATTGGACATTCACCTTCACCTAAAAATACACACAAAACCCACAACCTTATTAACATTCTCATATTTGCGTGTGTACATGCATATTTTAAATTCAATGACAGACCTAAAATATTTCTACAAAATTAAAAATAGCTTTAAAAAATAATTCTATTTGTTAGGGAAGAATTTCTGAAAAGTTCAATAAAATCTTATGATAATTTAATTTGGTTTTAGGGTTTAAAAAATTGGCATTTCTTTTCTTTATTTATTCATTTCAGCCGAAGCAAGGCAATAAGTTTGTGCATTTTTATAAATACGAAATTAAATTATATTCATTTTACAATTCCGTATATACTTTATTTGTTAATATAAAATGACGTAAATACTTTATATTTGTAGGAATAAAGATATAAAAAAATATTAATATTAAAAATATGACTTTATCATAATTGAACCTTTAAGAAAATCTTGATATTTATAAAAGTAAGAACTAAATAAATAAAAAAATGGAAAGGCCACATATATTGTCACTTAAACCCAGACGATGTTTAAAAATAAGAAGACAGTATCTTAAATGACTGCCGAAAAAAAGGAAGTAGTTGTCAATGAATAGACACTAGAGTCACCCACCTTAATTTGACCGAATTTACAATCACAAAATATTGCGATACGGAAGTTAGTTTAGAACCTGACCACCACTAATTAATAATAAAAATTAAACTGTCTTTAACCCTGTTGGAATCGTCCATATTTCCTACTCACCCCCGAATAAAATGCACTCTTCTATCAAAGCCAGTTTTAGCCAACCAACACCTCACATTGCAAATCTCGACTTTTCATTGGTTGAGACAACACCAAAATGTGTAACAATTGTCTAAAACCATTTTCCCGCCCAGTTCTCTGGAGCCTATTTGGATTCGAAAAACATAAAAAGGAGCATTTCGACCCAATTCAATAATCTGCTGGGAATTAAACACATCTCTACTACAGCTTATCATCCGTGTTCCAACGACCTTGTGGAAAGATTTTACCGATGGCTTAAATATGCTCTAACTGCTTCAACCAATGGCCACACTTGGGTTGATAAACTTCTCCTGATTATGCTGGCTTTAAGAAATATTGTCCAACAGGACTTGAACTCTAACAGCGCTGAATTGGTTTTTGGGATTCCCTTAACCTTGCCAGGACAGATTTTCGGCCCTGTATCGGACAACCTCCCTACTAACCTGTTTGTCAGTGACCATCGGCGAAAAATGTCTGAAACAATTTATACGCCAACCAGAGCTTACCATAAGCCATATTATATTCCAGCTGATCTACATACAGCTAATTTTGTTTTTCTCTGCAGAGATATGGTTCGCAAACCGCTAACTCCTAATTATACAGGACCACATCAAGTTATTTCCCGAGCGTCGAAATACTTTGTGATAAATCTCGCCGGAAAACACACTATGGTCAGTATTGAACGATTGAAACCAGCATACATTAATAACAACGGCAAACCTTTGACCATACAAACACCTTATTCAGAACTCTCACACGAACAACCATCCTCAACACCTGAACCACAAATTAACCCACCTGTACGAACTAGGTCTGGCAGGCACGTACATTGTCCTGCGAAATACACAACATATTGCACATATTAAATTCCATAATACGATGACCATTAATCTCGAGAGGGTATTGTTGGAATCGTTCATATTTTCTACTCACCCCCGAATAAAATGCACTCTTCTATCAAAGCCAGTTTTAGCCAACCAACACCTCACATTGCAAATCTCGACTTTTCATTGGTTGAGACAACACCAAAATGTGTAACAATTGTTTAAAACCTAATCCGCGCCCAGTTCTCTGGAGCCTATTTTGTATTCGAAAAACAAATAAAAAGGACCATTTCGACCCAATTCACCCTTCAGCCACTTAGCCTCAGAGATATGCCAAACGAATCTACGCGTGTCACTATACTGACCTGCAATATTTAAAGATGAGAGAAGTAGTTTGAATAGGTCAAAGTATATGGATAAATCAAAACAATCTAAACAAAAGTCTCAGTTTTATTTGATTTAATTTTAAATTTATATTTATCTTTATTAACCTGAGCAAATTTCCAGGAATGTTCAATGAGTATTGAAAGAACTATATGTGCGACTAGAGATATGCCAAACGAATCTACGCGTGTCACTATACTGACCTAAGGAACTTTTCGCACGTTAACTGCTGACTCAAATATCAACATTATTCTCTCAAACTTCACTTACAGCTTTCTAATAAAAATGTTCTTACACACTACCAAAATAGAAATTGTACTTAGCAAAAGATAAATACAGAACAATCCAAGGTAAACAACACTAGAAAATTTAAGACATTTATACTCTACTTTAATCACGCACACAAACTTGTTGCGGGGCCGTCAAGCGTGTGTTATCAACCCCGCAAGCAGTAAAATTTATATTGGAAAATACGATCGAAGCAAGGATAACAAAAGCGAGGGTTTAAAATCAAAGCCAAATTTTATTTAACAATTTGGCAAAAGTATGTACAGGTATTGTGTCGCAATGAAATCGGGGAGCGCCACCCGAGAGATCGTCTTGTTTTAGGGCAGCGGACCAGTCAGTGCTGAGGGAATCTGCTCGTCCTTAGGTTGACGGTCACCAGGGATGCAGCTTGGTAGTAACCGGAAGGACTATCGCATAACCTATGTGGTCAGGTAGTCCTGAAAAGGACTATTGCATAAACATGTGGTTAGGTAGTCCTGAAAAGGACTATTGCATAAGCTATGTGGTCAGGTCGTCCCGAAAAGGACTATTGCATAAACTATGTAGTCAGGAAGTCCTGAAAAGGAATATTGCATAAACTATGTAGTCAGGAAGTCCTGAAAAGGACTATTGCATAAACTATGTAGTCAGGAAGTCCTGAAAAGGACTATTGCATAAATGTGTAATCGTTAGCCCTGAAAAGGACTATGGCATAAACATGTAGTCGTTAGCCCTGAAAAGGACTATGGCATAATCATGTAGTCGTTAGCCCTGAAAAGGACTATGGCATAAATATGTAATCGTTAGCCCTGAAAAGGACTATCGCATAAGAATGTACGCGGGGTGCTGCTGCCGGTGCCGCCGTTGGACTCGGTCTGGCTAGTGGCTGCTGCTGCTGCTTGACCTGGGCTGGCTAGTGGCTGCTGCTGCTGACTGACCAGGGCTGGCTAGTGGCTGCTGCTGCTGTTGCCTGACCAGGGCTGGCTAGTGGCTGCTGCTGCTGTTGCCTGACCAGGGCTGCTGCTGGGCTCGGTCTGGCTGGCTGGCTGGCTGGCTTGCTGCTGCTACTGCCTGACCTGGGCTGCTGCTGGGCTCGGTCTGGCTGGCTGGCTGGCTGCTGCTGCTGCTGCTTCAGGTCAGCGGTGAGGGGAGCGTGCCGCTCTTAAACCCGGATCCAAGAATAATTTGGTGGAAGAAATTTGGCCGTGTTTATGTAGGCCGGGGTCAGCATCGTAGCTTGGCTAACAGTGTCTTTTAGTTATTCACTAGAAATGACCTTCTACTTTTGAATGTACCCATGGGTTTCATTTAGGCCCCATGTGTATATGAATTAGTTTCTGGTCATTATTTTTAGTTGTGTATGTTATGTTTCGTTTTGTTTTTGTATTTTTGTGTTTTGATGTCTGAAAACGCTGAGTCACTGGAACTTAATGGCGTTTGTTCCGTTTTCCGTGGTGACGCTTTCAGACGTTTGAGTAGCCGGCAGTAACTTCCGGCCGGGTGCGATAAGGCCCCCTTTCTAGAAAATTGATCATGATCAATTAAAAAAAAAATGTAGGTCTTCAATTTGCATGGAAAATGAACTCTTCTGCCTGATTTTGTTCGTATGACTGGTGTGGTTGTTTCAACTTCCGTCGTTGATGGGAGTTTTGCGTCGGGAGGAGTTTCCTCTAACCAGGCTGGTTTGAGTCGGTCGATAGAGACTGTATCTTTGTCTCTGCTGCGCATGATCGTGACAAATGTTTCGGAACGCTTCAAAACTTTAAAAGGACCTTGGTAGCTGGGTGTGAGTGGTTTTTTTTACGGCGTCGTTCCTGACAAAAACGAAATCGCAGCTATCCAGTTTCTGTGGTAAGTATGAGCTTGTGGTTTGTTGTCGTGGGGGAGTATATGTGAGTTTGGCCATTCTGTGGCGCAGATCCTGCACAAAAGAATTTGGTGAGGTTGTGCACGAGTTCTGCGGAATGTGGAAATATTGTCCTGGTAAGGAGAGAGGCATGCCGAACACGAGTTCCGCTGTCGAACACCCTAAATCGGTTTTGAGGGTATTCCGCAAAGAGAGCATAGTCATGGGGAGGTTGTCGACCCAATTATGTATGTCAAGTTTGGTTGCTAAGGACGCCTTTAGGGATCGATGAAATCTTTCGACGAGGCCGTTTGCGCAAGGGTGGTAAGCAGTCGTTTTAATGTGCCTGACACCCAGAAGTTGAGAGAATTCTCGGAAAAGCGAGGACTGAAATTGTGGTCCTCGATCTGTAGTGAGAACTTGGGGTACACCAAAGTTCGTAATCCAGTTGGCGAGGATAGCTTTAGCAACTGTGGTGGCGGAAATGTCCTTAATCGGTACTGCGACTGGCCACCTCGAAAAACGGTCTATGACTGTTAGAAGGTATTGATACCCCTGGCACATTGGCAGAGGCCCGACGAGGTCAACGTGGATGTGACAGAAACGTGCGTCGGGTGTGGCGAATGTTCCAACTGGGGATTTTGTGTGCCTCTGAATTTTGCATTTTTGGCATTGTATGCAGGTTGAGACCCAATTCCTGATGTCTGTTTTCATATTAGGCCAAACGAATCGCTCGGCGATAAGCTTGACGGTTGCTCGCTTGCTCGGATGAGATAGATTGTGGAGATGGAGGAATACTTTCTTTCTGAGAGATGGAGGAATGTATGGTCTCGGAGTATCCAGCGCGGTGTCGCAGAAAAGGGTTTTGTCACCGAACGGACACGGGAATTCCTGCAGTTTCAACGAAGTTTCCTTGATGAGGTCAGGTATCGTCGTGTCGTCTTTTTGTTTGTCGGCTATCAGCTCTTGGCTCAAGATATCGTTATCCAGGGTATTGACGTCTGTTCTGGACAATGTGTCTGCGACGGTATTGTTCTTTCCTTTGACGTGTCTGATGTCCGTCGTAAATTGTGAAATGTAGTCGAGGTGACGTGTTTCACGGGATGTATATTTGTCTGCACTGACATTCATCGCGTTGGTCAGCGGTTTGTGATCCGTGAAAATTGTGAAATGTCTGCCCTCTAGGAGATGTCGGAAATGACGGATGGACAGGTAGATAGCCAGGAGTTCTCGTGAGAAGGTGCTGTATCTTCTCTGGGCTGCGGAGAGTTTAGCTGAGAAAAAAGCTATCGGTTTTCTCTCCATATTAACTTGCTGCTCCACTACTGCTCCTATTCCAACGTCGGAAGCGTCTGTTGTGAGGAAGATCCTCGTTTCCGGGTCGTTTTCAATGAATGAGAGTTTCGTGAATCTTATCAGCGCTATCTTTGCCGTTTCGAAAGCCCGCAAGGCTTCTCCTTCTAATATAATTTGCTTGTTCTTTCGCTCTATGAGGTTTGTTAACAGGGAAAGAATTGTCGAGCAGTTGGGGATGAACCTGCGGTAAAAATTTATCATACCGATAAACCGCCGAATTTGTTTTATGGATGTGGGCGTAGGGAAATTTCTTATTGCGTCGATTTTCTCCGGTAACGGTGTGATTCCGTTTGCGTCGATGTGATGACCTAAGAAGTTCACCTCAGATGCCCCGAACGTGCATTTGTCGGTGTTCAGCCGGAGTCCATACTGTGCTAACCTTTGGAAGACGTCGTTTAGATGTTGCCTGTGAGCGTTCTCATCCGTGCTAGCTACCAGGATGTCATCGATGTAGGCATATGCGTACGTTAAGCCACGCAGTACCTCGTCCATGAAACGTTGAAAGGTTTGTGCTGCGTTCCTCAGGCCAAAGGGCATTTTGATATATTCAAAAAGGCCGAAGGGAGTGGTTACAGCGGTCTTTGGGATGTCCTCCGGAGATATGGGGATTTGGTGGTAAGCCTTCGTGAGATCGATTTTTGAGAAGACGCGAGTGCCCTGTAACCCTGAGGCGAAGTCGTGTATATGAGGGACTGGATAGCGATCGGGTATGGTTGTAGCGTTCAGCCTTCTGTAGTCGACGCATATCCTAAAGTCCGTGCTTCCAGGTTTCGGTACGAGATGTAGGGGAGAGGCGTATGGGCTATCAGAGGGTCGTATGAATCCGCCCTCCAGCATATTGTTGAATTCCTTTCTGGCGTATTCAAGCTTATGAGGAGGGAGTCGTCGTGGGTGAGAAAATGTTGGCTGTCCACTGGTCTTTATATGGTACTGGGTTTGGTGTTTTGCCGGACCGGTTGCCGCGAGTGGTTGAATGATATCTGGGTATCTATTCAAGATCTCGACGTATTCTCGCCCGTGGCAAGTTGTTACGCTGATTCCCGTAGTGTTGTGTCGGGAGAGGGTACCTTTAACTGAAATGTTAGTAGTGTTGTCCGATAACGTCCTTGTGTTCATATGCACTGCGAGGTCATAGTGGGCCAAGAAATCTGCTCCGAGTATTGGCGTTTTTACATCTGCCTGGGTGAAAGTCCAGGTAAAATCACGCCGCATGCCGATGTTAAGAGTCAGCGTCTTAGTTCCGTATGTCTCGATTGTCGAGCCGTTTGCCGCCTGGAGCTTATATAGGGTCGCCTTTCGGTCTTGTTGTTCTCTGGGGGGTATCACGCTGATTACCGCGCCAGTATCCACTAAAAACTTTATGTGGTTTTGTCGGTCCCAAACGTAGAAAAGGCGGCTCTGTGTGTTTTTGCCGGCGGGTTCTGCCGCTCCTACCCGCCGGTTGCTTAGTTTCCCGAATTTGACTTGGATCCATATTTGCAGGGCGCCGAGCAGTGTTTTGCCCTGTCGCCGAATCTTTGGTGGTACCAGCATAATTCTGGGTCGATTCGTCGATCCCTGCTGGTACTCCGTGTTCTCTGTCGCCAATTGTTGGTCGTCGGTCTCGGGTCTCTTGGTTTACGGGAGAGGAGTATCCGGATGTCTTTTAGTTGCTGTTGCAGGTCAGCTACTGCTTTTTGTAACCCTTCGTTTTTGGTTAGTGTGTAGTCTGGATTCTGCACAGCATACACTCCTTGGTCCAGTTTTGCTGCGATGCGGTCGGCAGAGTCTACTAACTGGGCCAATGGTGTATTTTCTGCGATTGGCGCCAATATTTGAGTAATTGTGTTGGGTAGTCTGTCCATCCATAGCTCGCGTAGGATGGATTCGGCCATTGAGTGCTTCCCCAGTCGGCTTCTCATGAAGCGTAGAAGCTGTGAGGGTGTTCTGTCGCCCCTCGTAACGTGGGTAAAAATTTCTCGGAGTAGCTCATCGTCCGAACGGCCGGTCCGTTTTAGGATTGCGTCCTTTAGCCGAGTATATGGATCCTGGTCGGGCACGTTTTCCAAAATGTCGGCCACTTCGTCGACCACTGACGGTGGCAAGACTTGCACCACGTTGGCAAATTTGGTTTGTTGCGATGTTATCCTCCGTACCGAGAAGATTGCTTCCAACTGCAGAAACCAGTTTTTGGTGTTTTGGTGGTTGTATGCCGGTAGGTTCGAGAGAGGCATTGCAACGTTTATAGGAGAGGTCTGTTCCCACTCGTCTGTTGCCATCTTGATCGATCGTAAATATAACGTCGGGGTCACCAGTTGTTGCGGGGCCGTCAAGCGTGTGCTATCAACC
Organism: Acanthosepion esculentum; assembly: GCA_964036315.1. Classification (NCBI taxonomy): domain Eukaryota; kingdom Metazoa; phylum Mollusca; class Cephalopoda; order Sepiida; family Sepiidae; genus Acanthosepion; species Acanthosepion esculentum. The sequence continues at coordinate 32,898,272 of OZ038504.1, read as the reverse complement.
CCGCAAGCAGTAAAATTTATATTGGAAAATACGATCGAAGCAAGGATAACAAAAGCGAGGGTTTAAAATCAAAGCCAAATTTTATTTAACAATTTGGCAAAAGTATGTACAGGTATTGTGTCGCAATGAAATCGGGGAGCGCCACCCGAGAGATCGTCTTGTTTTAGGGCAGCGGACCAGTCAGTGCTGAGGGAATCTGCTCGTCCTTAGGTTGACGGTCACCAGGGATGCAGCTTGGTAGTAACCGGAAGGACTATCGCATAACCTATGTGGTCAGGTAGTCCTGAAAAGGACTATTGCATAAACATGTGGTTAGGTAGTCCTGAAAAGGACTATTGCATAAGCTATGTGGTCAGGTCGTCCCGAAAAGGACTATTGCATAAACTATGTAGTCAGGAAGTCCTGAAAAGGAATATTGCATAAACTATGTAGTCAGGAAGTCCTGAAAAGGACTATTGCATAAACTATGTAGTCAGGAAGTCCTGAAAAGGACTATTGCATAAATGTGTAATCGTTAGCCCTGAAAAGGACTATGGCATAAACATGTAGTCGTTAGCCCTGAAAAGGACTATGGCATAAATATGTAATCGTTAGCCCTGAAAAGGACTATCGCATAAGAATGTACGCGGGGTGCTGCTGCCGGTGCCGCCGTTGGACTCGGTCTGGCTAGTGGCTAGTGGCTGCTGCCTGACCAGGGCTGCTGCTGGGCTCGGTCTGGCTGGCTGGCTGGCTGGCTGGCTGGCTGGCGGCTGCTGCTGCTGCTGCTGCTGCTGCTGCTGCTGCTGCTGCTGCTGCTGCTGCTGGTCAGCGGTGAGGGGAGCGTGCCGCTCTTAAACCCGGATCCAAGAATAATTTGGTGGAAGAAATTTGGCCGTGTTTATGTCGGCCGGGTTCAGCATCGTAGCTTGGCTAACAGTGTCTTTTAGTTATTCACTAGAAATGACCTTCTACTTTTGAATGTACCCATGGGTTTCATTTAGGCCCCATGTGTATATGAATTAGTTTCTGGTCATTATTTTTAGTTGTGTATGTTATGTTTCGTTTTGTTTTTGTATTTTTGTGTTTTGATGTCTGAAAACGCTGAGTCACTGGAACTTAATGGCGTTTGTTCCGTTTTCCGTGGTGACGCTTTCAGACGTTTGAGTAGCCGGCAGTAACTTCCGGCCGGGTGCGATAAACTACACTAATTTCTGTATAAGTAATATTTTTCCATTTTACTCTATTTGACCTGTTCTTAAACACATGAACAATTACGAACTGTAAATCAATAAGACATCAAATTTATACATGGTCAATTCTTGAATTATCAAACTACAAGTTCTCTAATTGTATATAAATTGTACATAAATGTCTGTTGTTTTTATTGAAACTTAAATTACCGTTGTTTCTTATTCGATTGCCTTGTGATTGATTCGTTTTGAATACCCATATTTTGTATTGTTGTGGATTAATATGGTGAACATGCCCATAATCTAGCCATCTTAATGTTTTAACCTTCTGATAACAAAATCAAACTCATAGCATACCCAACAACCCCACCAACAAAATATTAAGTTTGTCTATGCTAATATTAAGTAAATCAGTTTCTTAGAAAGTTATTCTAAAAATCGCTTGATAATGGAAGAAAACTCTGTGTTGTAGATTTCATTTTTAAAATTAATCTAGATTTAGAGTTTTACGTTTTTATACCTAGGATGTTCTGTGTCGCGATGGAATCATATTTTTAAATCAATAATTTTAATATTAAGCTCTACGGATCGTATTGAGCACTGCTTTTTTTGAAAATAAAAGCTAAGAATTCTGAATTATTACTGTTCTTTCCAATTATTATATATATATATATATATATATATATATATATATATATATATATATATATATATATATATATATATATATATATATATATATTAATCATTTCACACCAAGCGTGCGAGAGAATATGCGAAAAAGAAAACATTATTAAGGAGAGAGAACAATAAAAGAACAGGAATTAAGAAGAAGACTGGAGTTCATGATAGACATGCATTAAAATCTTTGAAGATCAAAGTTGAGGGAAAGTCAGAAGCCGGAAGAGAGTTTCACAACGGAAGAAGCGTGTGAAAAGAAGCTGTTAGCGTAGAAATTACAGTGAAGCTTATTCTAGTACTATACTATATCTGCTCTCCTCTCTCGCTCTTTGTCTCTATATCTACGTATATATATTAATCATTTCACCCACGCAAGGTAATAAAGCCACTAAGATGCAAGGAGGTTACTCAGCGTTAGAGAATATGACGATAAAAACAGTATTAAGGAGAGAGAGAGAGAGAGAGAGAGAGAGAGAGCAATAAAAGACGAAAGATTAACTAAACAAAAGATAACAATTGACATTGCATTTAAATCTTTGAAGGCCAAAGTTGACGCGAAAGCAAGAATCTGGAAGAGAGTTCCACAAACGATAAGTGCGAGAGATGAAAAGGTTAGCATAGAACTCATTATTAGACTTATTATTATTAGAATTTATTGCTCAACCCAGGGGTAAACTGTTTGGGCTTACATTAAATGGCACAAGCTCATATAATCACCCGTGCACAATACAGGCATAAGCATATACATTATATTTACACATGAAGAATATCACACCAAAGGTGTGTGACGGACAGAAAATCAATTTTTCTTTTATTAGATATTTTATTTGCAACATTCTGACGCATGTTGAAATCCTTACAGTATTTATTATTGTTGGAGTTATTGCTAACATTTTTTGTCGAGATTTACAAACTCTACGTTTCGTTCAATTTCGCAAACCAATCGATAAAATTTTAATAAGCTGATTTGTTTGGAAAAATACTTTGACAAAAACCCTACTTTGCAATTTAATAATTTCTTTAATTTAATTTTATGGATCTTTATGGTGAACAATTTTTTTTTTCAGCGAAGAATATATTCTGAGAATTTCTTACTCTTGAGCATGCAAAATACAACTGGCCATGCATAAATATTTATTTCGGAAGTCAAATTCCAACATTTTGAAGCGTTAGGACTTGTGATTTGTTCATAGTTCTCGGAAACACAGCGCGAACTTGAACCTGGATTCTTGTATATATAATAACTTAAAGAAAAGATAGGCAAAAAGAAATTATAACTAATTTTAATCATTAAATTGTTTTTAAGATCGTGGGAATATTTTGTATGTTAATTAATAAAACTTTTAATTTTTCCAAAAATATAAATGAAAATTTATTGTAGTAATCTCCACACCCTAGTAAAACTAAGTGTGCTCTGTACCCCCTTACCTAGCTGCACCTCTCAAAATTTCGTCTCGATCAGTCAAGAAATAGCTATTTTAGAGGGTGTAACAGACGGACAGACTATCAAAAGTCTCAGAATTTTATATGTAAATAATATCGGTTTTATCTAAAAAGTGAAAATTCGAGATCAATTTTTGATCTGCCTGTTGCTAAAATCTCAGTATAGACGAAATGATAACACAAGGTTTAATCCTTTCTATTTAATTTCACATTTTGCCCAAATACTTATGTAATCAATGGCTGTCAGCTAGTGTATGTATGTGGATGTGGATGTGTGTTTGTCATTCAAAACATAAGCCTTATATTTTCGTCTGCAATGTCTAAGAGACTGCCTTTATTGCTCGGGTGATTGTTTAAATATCTATCACTGCAATTTGTTCCCATGCTTGCCAGTCAGTTTGTAGCTGTAAAGTGACATATTTCTAATCTCAATAGCCAGATCACTTAATCCTACATTCTTTACCTCATGCCAGCCTGCAACTAGCTCCATGACAGCCTGGAATGATATTGAGTGCAAATTCTATTCTGGCATGACACTACACCAGAATTAGTATATTATGGGATATATTATGTGTTGATTATTGTGTTATTTTGTCCCTGTAATGCTTTGTCTTGCTAAACCGTAACATAATAAGATATTCGCCAACCAAATATATTGGACACCTGAAGAGTTCCAGCTTGGTTGAAACAACATGTATATCAGCAAATCTGCAATATTTAAAGATGAGAGCAGTAGTTTGAATAGGTCAAAGTATATGGATAAATCAAAACAATCTAAACAAAAGTCTCACAGTTTTATTTGATTTAATTTTAAATTTATATTTATCTTTATTAACCTGAGCAAATTTCCAGGAATGTTCAATGAGTATTGAAAGAACTATATGTGCGACTAGAGATATGCCAAACGAATCTACGCGTGTCACTATACTGACCTAAGGAACTTTTCGCACGTTAAATGCTGACTCAAATATCAACATTATTCTCTCAAACTTCACTTACAGCTTTCTAAGAAAAGTGTTCTTACACACTACCAAAATAGAAATTGTACTTAGCAAAAGATAAATACAGAACAATCCAAGGTAAACAACACTAGAAAATTTAAGACATTTATACTCTACTTTAATCACGCACACAAACTACACTAATTTCTGTATAAGTAATATTTTTCCATTTTACTCCATTTGACCTGTTCTTAAACACATGAACAATTACGAACTGTAAATCAATAAGACATCAAATTTATACATGGTCAATTCTTGAATTATCAAACTACAAGTTATCTAATTGTATATAAATTGTACATAAATGTCTGTTGTTTTTATGGAAACTTAAATTACCGTTGTTTCTTATTCGATTGCCTTGTGATTGATTCGTTTTGAATGCCCATATGTTGTATTGTTGTGGATTAATATGGTGAACATGCCCATAATCTAGCCATCTTAATGTTTTAACCTTCTGATAACAAAATCAAACTCATAGCGTACCCAACAACCCCACCAACAAAATATTAAGTTTCTCTATGCTAATATTAAGTAAATCAGTTTCTTAGAAAGTTATTCTAAAAATCGCTTGATAATGGAAGAAAACTCTGTATTGTAGATTTCATTTTTAAAATTAATCTAGATTTAGAGTTTTACGTTTTGATACCTAGGATGTTCTGTGTCGCGATGGAATCATATTTTTAAATAAATAATTTTAATATTAAGCTCTACGGATCGTATTGAGCACTGCTTTTTTTAAAAATAAAAATAAAAGCTAAGAATTCTGAATTATTACTGTTCTTTCCAATTATATATATATATATATATATATATATATATATATATATATATATATATATATATATATATATATATATATATATATATATATTAATCATTTCACCCCAAGCGTGCGAGAGAATATGCGAAAAAGAAAACATTAGGACTACTCATCTTGTTTTGAATGATACAAATCTTAGGAAAACTGATACTGAAATTAAGACTTACATTGAAAACATGCACTAGGTCGGTCGGGCAATCGGTCTGTCTGTCTGTCTGTCTCTCTCTGTCTGTCTGTCTGTCTGTCTGTCTCTCTCTCTCTCTCTCTCTATTTATCTATCTATCTATCTATCTATCTATCTATCTATCTATCTATCTTTGACCCAGTGGACAGACACCCAAATCAATTCTCGTTTGTATCGCTGTGTACAAAACCTGGGAAATGCCCTTGCAGACTCACAAGAGGACAGAAGGTTAAAATAACACCATGAAAAGGCGAATCCTGTTTTCAATATATTTGGTTATTTGTTCACGAATTCATGTCACAAAGTCTCGAGTAGGTAGAGATATCTTCACTGCTACTTTTGTCTTCTATCACGAGACGCCTAAACTCTCTCTTCGGACCGTTCCCTTCATCTCCCCACCGTGACACATAGCTCAAAACTTGCCAACGAGTGGCTTCAAAGTTGACAATTCTAACTGTGACTCTGCCTGTGATCGGAACTTCTTAACTTCCGGTCAAGTGGAAATTGATCCAGAATGTTTTTATTTATTTATTTTATTACCATTTTTCCTCCCTTGTTGGCAGTGCTTTGAAAATTTCTCTCGTAGATTTTATTGCCTATAAAAACGGTAACATTTTCGGGTCCAGATAAAAACCATTCATCGTCCACCTTACTTTCTCGGTGATCTCAGCTAACACTTTGTATTTCATATTATCTAGAAGCGTATTTATGAAGCATTGCTGTCAATTTTTCTTAATATATCACTGGGATAATATCTGGGACTCATATTTTTGTAACAATTTGTAGATTCTGCTTTCTGATTCCCTAGTACTTGTAAAATCAGCACTATCTGCATTTTGTTAAAAAAAAATCATACTATTGGTGAAAAAAGTCATGATACAATTCCTAATGGCAAACTGGTAAGGTGCATTATCACAGACACACTTTCTAACAAGCAGGATAATTTGAAAGAATTTAAAATACAAATTACTTGAGCCGGAGGGGAGGAATAGTTATGATGCCATATGGAAGCCATTCAAACATTACAATTATCACGTCTATATATTTGAAAATGTTCAAACTGCATTGCATATCTTCAAAACAAAACTTAAAGAAAAATTAGCAAATAACAAATCTGCTGTCATTAGAGAAACTAAGCCAATGGGTACAAGAGAATGATTTACATACTAATGTTTATCTATGTCTGTCAACTCAAGTATATATATGTATATGTATCTACTAACAATTTATTTAACTATAATCATTCTTTCCCCTCCAAAACACTCCACGTAAATACTAATTCTAATCCCCATATATAAAATGGAAAATGTATCTATCTATCTATCTATCTATCTATCTATCTATATATATATCTATATATATATATATATATATATATATATATAAATGTTGGTTGCGCTTGAACATGTGACTTTGTTTCACATGTTATTGAAATTTATGAGATATATTACAATAGGAATAGACAGGTTTGTCTATCATCCAGTTCAGATTCCTTCCCTGTCTTTTGAGCAGGAGTAAATGTTTATCCCTTGTTTTATGTTTAGGATTGGGTTTCCAATTTTTTCTCCTAAAGTCTTTTCATTCTCTTTCCCTCCCAGTAACCCCTTGCGTCTTAGTGGCAATATCGCCTTGCTTGGATTGAAATGATTAAAAAAAATATGTATTTCGGAAAGTGACAAATGAACGTGTCTTTCTGTACGATTCGTGTGCGGATTGTGAATTATAATTTTTTTCTACGTTAATCGAATGCAGTTTTGTCATTTCATGCTCTTTTGTTTCCGTAAAAACACAAAAACGCTGTAGAAACAGCAAAAAAGATGTGTGCCATTTATACATATGGTGCCGTAGCTGAAAGTACTGTTTGTAAGTCGTTCACTCGGTTCAGAAGTGGACATTTTGATTTGGATGACCGGGAACATTCCGGCAAGCCTACAGTCATTGATGATGACCAAATCGAAATGCTGATTAAAATATTCCAGGTTACACGATACGGGCTATACTCCACATATCTCATATGAGTGTTGCAAGGCATTTGAAAACAATGTAAACTGCTATAATGTTTGGGTTCCACACGATTAACCGGAAAAATAACAGATCGTATTTCCATCTGCGATTTTATTCACAAAATGCAACAAAAACAAACAATTTTTTTAAATAATGATAACAGGAGATGGAAAATGGATTGTTTACTACAATGAGGAGCTAAAATGTTCTGGAGAAAACGAAATGAGCCAGTGTCAACACTTTATTTCGATCCTTACGAAATTCTCTTAATGGGAAAAACTTCATTTCTCTGGGAGCTTGTAAAATCCACGCTTGTGACTAAGTTCTGGGACGATGAAATGGCGACTCATGGTGGAACAAACTGACACATGTGTTGTTGAATAAATCTAAGTACAAGACGATTTCAAAGATAATGTATTGTCTTTGAATTCACTTAAAAATGTTATGAACTTTTGTTCCAACCCAGTAGATAGATGTGTGTAACATTTTATTGCTACTTGAATGTGTTCGCTGTTAGAACCAAGTAAGCTACATGCCCTTTGCAGTTTCTAGACAAAGTATATTTGCATTGTTCTCATGGATCATATCTGACGAGAACAGAAGAATTGATTGACCGAAACGTTGTATTAATAGCAGCCGGAAAATTCAGGTTTCATAATGATGTTCGATATGGTAATGACTCTTCTTAATGATATAGACAAGTAAAATTAAAATATAACAGAGGAGTAAAAATACAGCTCACCACTTTTTGTTAGTGGGGGGGGGTACCTTATTCAAATCGGCGGTTAGTCTAGATACCAAAAATGCCGTCATCAACATCATCAGTTCCAAAACCGGATGTGGCCATAGGGTCGTTACACAGCTAACCATCTGACCAGTCACATATCGAGATTGAAAGTAGAAGAGTTATTCATTCATACATAGCGTGTCTTGAACAAGTAGACCTGGAGGAATTCATTCCTCTACAGTTAAAATCGCAGTCAATCTCCTCCGTCTTGAAGGATCTCCTTAGTCACGGAATTCAAAAGAATCCTCTGCCCAGGCCGTTGACTAGGAAACCTTTGCTCAACTGCATAGCGATGGAACCCAATCTACTCTCTTGTTTCTAATCATACTAGACGTCTAGGGACACCTGGTGGGTGAACCGGTTTAGTCGCCGATGACTCGACCATGTGGCCATGTAGTACTGAGTTACATGATACCAGTCGCACCTGAAGAATGATCTGATATAATAATTATAATATATATAAAAAATCCCAATGTTAAGTTACTTCGACTATTTTTGTGTTCATTCAATCTATCTTTCTTTCTTCTCCTGAAAGACAATCTCTGGATATCTGGAAGATAATCTACTGGAAGAGATAATCTCTGTATAACTCTAACGATAGAAAATAACTTTTTACATGAACTTAATTTTTGCATTTACAGCTAACGGCCACACCACGCTGAAACACCAGTTCCCGTAAAAATCACCGAAGTTAAGTAATGTCGAGCTTAGATGGGTGACCGCTTGGGAATACCAAATGCTGTAAGCTTCGATGTGTGCCTAGCGTAATGGATAATGGATCGAAATTGTTAATCGAAGAGCCGTGTTCTAATTCCCGTTCGGTTCGTTATAATTACATGGGCAAATACCATTTCGAAATGTATGAATTCACCTCTTCTCCCCAGCTATGGGTTAATTAGTAAGACTTGTATAGAGTAAATCATTATTATCTCCAAAACATTCTTACACTCTAAAAATGTTATCTGGCTTTAGATAATCCGCAAATCCCAAATTAATGTGCATTTCTAGTACATACTATTTCCCAAGAAATATTTTAATCCCAATAAAAATAAATATTTAGCATTCATGCAAAGAAGTATTATATATTATACCTGATTGTATTTTGACATTTTTCTTTTCTGTTACTCTCCCGTTATTTTACTCTTGCTCAAAACATCGATTAATTAATGTGTTAGAGTTTTTGGGTACTCTAATGTACTAGGATATTTTATTTGTATTTTAATACAAAATTGTGGCACAAGGCCGAAAAAGTGGAGGGGTAGAGGCTGGTCATCACTAACTATCTTATACCTAGCTAATCGGATTCACGACCCTTTCATACATTACAATTTCCACATTCACCAAAAGAACTCGTCTATCATCATTCAATCTTCCATACACCATAATACCGCATCCTCACAGGGGGGACCTACAAAATGCGCCCCACACCATAAAAATATAATGATTATATATATGTACTTAAAATTTTATGGATGAAATAAAATAACAGGGAGGATGAACCCAGTAATCAACCAAAACTCAACACAAAATAAACTAAGCATAACTGATGTTAGTAGGGCCCGTCCAACCCTCAAAACAGAGAGGCCGCTGTATTCTGCCCATTACACAAAATCAAGAGGCTCTCGCGCTAAGGGAGTGGGAAAAGGCTGAAAATTATACGGACATGGGTCAATAATATGCTGACGCAGTCGAGATAAAAAGGAGCCAAAAACAAACTGGGAAGGTTGGGAATCTCAGCTTGGATCATAACCAAAGATGTGGCCGGGAACAAGCCAGGAACAACACTTACTCACATTAACTAGGTACACAAATGCTTGTCTAACCTAACCAGGGGGGGGGGGCTTCACAGGAAATCACCCCGATGTGACCTAGGTTGACTTAGAAGAGAAAATCAAGGGTAGCCCCGTTCAAACGAACCAAGCTCGCCTCTTTTACCCACCTTTCGCTGAAGACTGTCGAATGCAATCGTTTTCTATCAGTTCTAATCTTCATCTTGAGCTGATGCTCAAAGAATCGGATCAGAATCTGATGAGAAAGACGATTGCCTCACAATACTTCCTACTTTCACGTCGTCCAAATCAGCATTCGGGCCGTGGCTATCAGCGTCAGAAACACCATTCGTTTCATCCCGGAATACGGAGGCGACACATTGTCACACGCGTATGCGCGATCAATGAGCATAAGTTCTTCGGGTGTGAGACGAGTCGTCAGCTCGCCGACATGGTCCCATAAGGGGCGGACCCGGGGGTTAATGGTAGAAGGCGTGCGAAGCCGTTTCTTCTAAACCAAGGCCACACCGTTTACAGTCTGGCAAGTTCGCCAAGCCCCATATGAAAGCCTTGTCGTTGAGAGGCAGCCGATTCCGAGCCAATCGCTAGGTAAGCGAAAACTCAGGGTTACTAAGGTAATCCGACGCTAGCGCCCAAGACCAGTAGGAGCGAAACTCATCCTCCGACAAGCCTCACGTATCACGTAGGGGATCCTTTGCGGATCCCTCCACTAACTCCCGATAGAAGACCTTCCTAAGCCGTGAAAGTTCACTGGACCGCGGAACAGCCATCAAGGCCGACCGCTGCGTTAAGCTAGTTAGCTGCTCCTGGAAGTCCCGCCTGTTGAACTTCTAGTATCCAGCCATTCTAGGCCTATGATCTAACGCTTCCCGGGCACAAACGAGTTTGTGATTCGAATAGCCTACCCAGTGGAACGTGGGACAATCTAACAGATATATGTCGGCTCTTCTAACTAACATTCTGTCAAGGTAGCTAACTACCTTTTCAAAAGGCCAATTAAGAGCCCACGTCCACATTTTCCCCCCGGTGTGATCGACCCGGTATCTATCGACGAGACCAAAATTGTCGATCAGATCAACCAGGCTATGATCACCCCGCCCCCTATCTAACTTGGGGTCCAGAATGGCATTCCAGTCCCCCATTAGACCTAGGCGCGTTGAATCCACTAGGAACGGCCCTAACCGCCGAAAAAAAACGAAACCCGCTCCTCCCAGTCGTTGGGCGCATAAACCGCAACAACCCAAAACGAACCACTTTTCACGGCAATATCGGCCACGATTAACCGCTCTCAGAATCGGTATGCACAAGGTCCACCTTCGCATCAAGAGTACGTCTGACCAGCAAAGAAACTCCTCTGGCAAACCGGTCCCATATGCTGAATAAACGACAAAGTATATTTATCATATTTAGTCCTGAGACCATTATAATAGTCCGCATTTCTAGTCCTCTTTTCCGACCAGGCCGTTTTATTCGGCGATGTTAAATTTGGCTTTTGCCTTGTTTGTGGCTCTGAACCGTCATGACGGCGAGGCAAAATTAAATAAACGTTTGCCTTTTCCCCCTTTTTTTTAAAAAAAAGGGATAAAGTCTTGCGACATAGACGTCAAAAACGAAATATATAAGAAAAATAAACTTTCAAACTCAGCAAAACCAAATAAACGTCGAAAAAGAAAAATGGACAAAATAAATTTAAAAATTAAAACAAAAAAAATTAAACGTGAAAAGAAAAAGGAGAAATCAAAAACTGAAAATCAGAAATTTAAAACTTTTTACAAAATAACAGAAGGAAAAGCGAAAATAAAAGCCTTAACTTAATGGAAGTCAAAGTTCTTCCAAATGCTCGGCGATTTTGCTTGAAAAACTTAGCACGACCAGTGGGTTACTCTGCTGTACTAGTGAGCCAACCAAAATGAGCTGACTCATTTTATAGTTAACCAAGAGAAGTGTCAACCAATCAGAAAGCTTAAAATATTCAATTCGACGTGTATAAAAGCAGCCATGTTTTTTTTCTTTCTCCAAATATTCACTGCCAACCTCTGATATCGAAGACTGAACAGCTGCTGCTAGTGGTATTGGCGTTGTTTCATTGAACAAATTACTTACTGTGCTGGATTCTACATTCACAGACTACGGTGAACATGGTCAACATAATGTACATCTAATATACTTGGCATCGGTGTACATAGTGGGTGTCGAATAAAAAGAGAATAATTTATAGTTAAGGATTAAGGAAAAAGAAACATCTAACTAATAAACAGACACACAGGTTGTTGGAAATACCCTATTTTTGAAATACGATATATTTCGCGGAATCAGTTCTGCAATAAAAAGGGAAAAGAAGTATGAAGTGGCATGATCTTTTTATTGGTCCGTGAATTGACTAATCTTGTTGGAAAAACACACCATCAACACTTAGCGTACTGAAACCATGGCCCTTTATTTCACAATGGAGTTAGCATATAATAGCATAAAGAACTTCACGGGAGAAGGAAACATGAAAGAACTCGCTCTCCTCTCAAATGGCCAAGATGGTCAAAGAAAAAACAAAAAACGAAATAAGAAATGTGAAATGAGAAAGAGTACAACATGCAAATTATAAATTGGAGATACCGAAATCAAAAAAGTACAATAATTTAAATATCTGGAAAGTGTTTTAACAGAGGAAGTAAAATGTGACACCGAAATCCGAAGACGCATTGGGATAGCGAAAGATCCTTTCAAGAGATATGCAAAGTATTAATAAAAAGAAAAAAATCATTAGAAACAAAGAAAAGAGTACTGAACTTTTATGCAAAATCAATCTTCCTATATGGCAGTAAATGTTGGACAATCGCCTCAGAGATGAAGAAGAGACTTGAAACAACAGAAATATAGTTCTACAGAATGATGCTGAGTATACCATGGACCAAACATGTGAGCAACGGCGATGTTTTATAGAAAATGGGAAAAAAAAGGAAACCTATACTTAACATCTGGAAGAGACAGCAGAAATGTCTATGGCACATAATGAGGAAAGAGGGCTCTGAAAAATTGATACTCGCAGGACATATTGAAGGCAAGAGGAAAACCTACCTAGCGAGCTTAAGTAAATTGATAGCGGAGCAAGATTTAGGAGAGATAATAAAAAGAGAAAATTTATTAAGAGCTGCAAGGAATAGGAAATTGTGAAGAGCCATGATCGCCAACGTCTTGAAGGAACATGGCGCATAGAATAAGATCGTTGATATTACTACAAGTGCAACAGGCGTAGAGACAGTAAAGGAATACATAGTTTTCACACATAATTAATGTTTCCAAGAAATGGGGTCACATAAGACAGCTGTTTAGTGCAAATTCCGTGAAGATTGATGGGGGAAAGAAATAGGCAATTTTGGAAACCGAATCGACACAATGGCTATTCATGGAAAGAAGGCGAATGGAAACATCCAAGGACAAGTAACTCAGTGTTGTATAAATAACAAAACTTGGACACACATTGAATGCCTCAAGAAAAACAAACCATTGTGTTAGTTTCATGAAACTCACAAGGAAGACGTTGGCTCCTATTCATGTTTGGTGATTGCCAGTTGCATATGTAAGAATAAAAAAATAAATGTCTTACACAAAAACGTAAGCTTTTATATTTAAAAATGCATATCACGAAGGCATCAGTGTTTAATATTTGCATTACTGTAGGAACAATGCCAGCAAAAGTTATGTATAAACTGGATTGCAAAAAAGTAAATCGGTATCACCCCATACAAGGCAGTAAAGCCACTAAGACTCAAGGGGTTATAGGGTATGGAAGAATTAAGAACAGAAACATTAATAATGAGCGGGGAAAGGAAAGAGTAATCAAGAGAGCAGTAGATAGCGTTTGGCATTGCATTTAAATTTTTGCAGATTAAAGTTGGCTGGAAAGAATGAAACTGGAAGGTGTGTGTGTGTGTGTGTGTGTGTGTGTGTGTGTGTGTGTGTGTGTGTGTGTGTGTGTGTGTGTGTGTGAAACTGTTAGCATAGAACTTACGGCTGCATCTAGCCAACTTATCTGGAAGTTGATGAGGCTTCGAAAATTTATTTTTTTATTTTCTTATGTTAGGTCAGTTTACAATTGCTACTGAATCATTACAAGCCAACACGACCGGCGTTATTTTAATATTTGTCAGTTCGAAATTCCCTGAAGGTTAGCTGGCAGATCTGAATAAGGGCGCGGGACATAATGGCCGAAATGTTATGATAACAAAAATAAAGATGAGGATATTAGTCTGACTAATAAAGACGGAATTCTTCTAAAAAAATCTGATGCTTGCCCATTTGGCTAGATTTTGGAAAGAAGGTCGAGTCGAAAATTTATCAGCGCCCCTTCGTAATGTAATTATTACTTTTATGAATTTGAAAGTGCTTGATGTATCATTCTCGACTTTTTATTTTTTTATCATTGCTTTTAGAAAGTCTGGTACATTGATGTCTTCAGTTCGCTTCCTCTCTATGTCTGCATCATGTCTGTGAGAACAGAGCATAATCAATGAGAAACATGACTGATGACTGTAATAATAGAATGCATTAAACAGATAGTAGTTGAAGAAAGAAAGAAAGAAAGAAAGAAAGAAAGAAAGAAAGAAGGAAAGAAAGAAAGAAAGAACGAAAGAAAGAAAGAACGAAAGAAAGAAGTGAGATAGACAAAAAGTTAGAAGGGACAGAAGGAAGATAAAGTAAAGAGAGGAAATAAAATGCGAGGAAAAGGATAAAAAATGATCTAGAGAGAAGAGGGAAATGTGCAAAGAGACATGAAAGAGAACTAGAGAGAGTGGAGAAGCTGAAAAAGAAAGATGTTATGATGGGAAAACAAAAGAAAGAAGAGTGAAAGAAAATGATATGACGGGGGGAGAGAAAATAGAAAGAAAGAAAGAAAGAAAGAAAGAAAGAAAGAAAGAAAGAAAGAAAGAAAGAAAGAAGGAAAAGAAAGAAAGAAAGAAAGAAGGAAAGAAGGAAAGAAAGAAAGAAAGAAAGAAGGAAAGAAAGAAAGAAAGAAAGAAAGAAAGGAAGAAGAAAGAAGGAAAGAAAGAAAGAAAGAAAGAAGAAGGAAAGAAAGAAAGAAGGAAAGAAGAAAGAAGGAAAGAAAGAATGAAGGAAGGAAGGAAAGAAAGAAAGAAAGAAAGAAAGAAAGAAAGAAAGAAAGAAGATGGAGAGAAAGGAAATAGAACAAAAAGAAAAGAGATCGAAAGGGACGAAGGAGATATTTAGAATGAGAAGCAAGATAAAGAAACAAGTGAAAGCAGAAAAAGGAGAGTGTGTGTGTGCGTGTGTGAGAGAGAGAGAAAGAGAGAGAGAGCAAGAGAAAGTGAGAGAGAAGTATGAGAATTAGAATGAGAGGTAAAATAGAAAAACGGGAGAGAGAGAGGAAAAATGGAAGAGAGAGAACACGAAGGAGACAGGGGGAAAGAAGAGAGTTAGAATGAGAGGTGAGATAGAAAAACAAGAGAGGAGAAAGACAGCAGCAGAGAGAAAATGGGAAGAAAATGAAGGGAATTAGAATGATAGGCGAGAGAGAAAAACAAGTGAGAGAAGAAAAAGGAGAAAGAGAACGATGGGGAGGGAGAGAGAAGGAAGAGAATTAAAATGAGAGGTGAGATAGAAAAACAAGTGAGAGAAGAAACAGATAGAGATAGAAAGGGAGAGAGCAAGAGAAAGAGAGAGAGAGGGTGGGGGAGGAGGAAGAGAATTAGAATGAGGGATAAGATAAAAAAAGTGAGAGAAGAAAAAGAAGAGAGGGTGCAAGAGAGAGAGAGCAAGAGAAAGAGATAATGGGAGGAGGAGGTGGGGGAAAAGAATTAGAATGAAAGGTAAAATATAAAAACAAGTGAGAGAAGAAAAACGAGAAAGAAAGAGCAAGAGAGGGACAGCAAAATAAAGAGAGAAAGAGGAAGGAGGAGGAGGAGATATAGAATGAGAGGTGACATAGAAAAACAAGTGAGTGAAAGAGAGAGGGGGAAAGAGAGAGAATGAGAGAGAGTGAGAGAATGAGAGAGAAAGAAAGAGAGTGAGAGGAAGAGAGAGAAAGAAAGGGAGACATGTGAACACATGAAAATGATATCCAAATGCTGCAACCTATTCTTGTAATGCAGACATTCCAATATTCTCATAAATCTTTGGCCAGGAGAAATCAAGGACAACCTCGCAGCTGTTGCAATGGATATTCACAAATTATTTATTCTAACAGTGCATAAGTATAATGCATATATATATATATATATATATATATATATATATATATATATATATATATATATATATATATATATATATATATATATATATTACTTAAAACCTTATATTTGATACTTCGCATTTTAAATAGTCGCCCATTTTTATTTATTGAACGGTGTGTATTACGTCTAGTGGCCTGCGCATTCAATAAATCTCAGTAAAAAATGCTCTAAAGCACATTGGACCAAACGGTGGTTTCACCTACAAAAGCGCGCAGGTTCAATCACTGGTGGGTAACACATTTTTCGATAGACGTAATACACACTGTTTAATAAATAAAAATGTGTCATCTATTTCAAATACAAAGTAACCATCTTATTTTAGAAATAATAATGATTCCAGGAATTAAGCCATAGCTAGCGTGGGGGAGAAATGGATTCATACCTTTCACAAGGGTATGAATCTGCTTCTTTTCCCCCCTAACTATGGCTTAATTAGTAGAATTTGTATCAGTAAAAATCATTAAGCCAAGAAGGCGCAATGAGTTGCTCTCCTGAAGGTTAGCATTAGACATTGTTGATGATTAAAAGATAGCAGTTTCGTTTGAGAGGTGTTCAAATTTACAAGCCATTTCTTGCCCCAGTTAACAACTGATTAGAGATGTTATGAATAATCATACTTTAGTTGAAAGAAAACAGCAAACCCCATGGACTGTCATATACAATGCGCTGATTTTAGTGACACCAGCATTAAATTTGGCATGTCCTTTGATGCAATACCCCACCTCATTGCATAGTTATTTCCCTTGTCAGTCACCAGCGGTCCCTTTTCTACATCACCCGTGGGCGCCTGCAGCTGTCACATTGACATACTCCTGGTATACCCTTGTTAAGAAATATCAAACAGTTGTAACTCCGGAGACAGAGTGCCGCATCCTTCTAACCTCTATATAAAAAAGAGAAAAAAAGTGAAATGAAGTGGAATTATACTTTTCCCAAGGGTATGAATCTAGTTCCCACACCAGCACTAGCTATGGCTTAATTAGTAGAACTTTTATCGCTAAAAATTATTATCTCCAAAATAAAATGGTTACTTTATATGTGGGTATTCCCAAGGGTATTTGAACGTAAGTGAATATGACGAACCCGACAGATTCTGTTATTTCCAAGCGTTCACCCATCTACGTACTGACCAGGTTCAACGTTGCTTAACTTCGGTGAAGGTAGAAGAGCCGATGTTTTAACGTGATATGCCCGTAAGCTTTGGGTTGTGAGCCTTGCATTGGGTGAATAATTAGTAAAAAAAAAATAAATAAAAGTAGTAATATACAAAATAAAAATACAACAAAAAATACATTAAAACATAAAAGTTAATGTTTATATACCGTGTGTATTGAAAAGGTATCCTAAAAAGTGATCATATCAACAATACGACAGGACATTCTTTCCGGCCTATTTTTATGTTACAAAGAAATAATTTATTCCAACAAGAATTGGGTATTGCGACAACTGATATTTGTTAGGTGATTACGTTTTGTCAAATGGCTGTATGTTGATTTATGTAGATTTCTTAATCTTTAATTATTCTCTGTGCAACGAATTTGAGAAGTGGCGGCGTTTAACAGTCATGAATTACTTTTGCTATTTCTGCTTTAGTGTCCCCACTACTTGCCGTATATTTCCAACGATATATGGAGAAGTCATTTTTTTTTTCAAAAGATAACGTTCATTTTGATAGGTTCTAAACCTAGTTTATAGACATTTTTCCAGCTGCCAATTCCAAATGTTTTTTACTAGCCTTTTTCCCTCTTTCAGTCACATGACTTTAGCGCGACCATTTCAAACATTTCCTTTCAAACGCTTTTCTGCTTTTCAGATGTGAGAGACACCTACTGGAGAGTAGGAATATTGAAAATCATTAAATAAGTACCTTCGAGTAAAAATCTTAAATATAATTTCGTAAGCATTTATAAATAATAAAACGATATTTTATCATTTTTTTAATGTTTTTAAGTTTAAGTTTTTTTTAAAATTAAGGATGTATTCGAGAAAATTCTAACACCTGTTTCCTACTTTCATAAAAAAAAGAAAAAAACAAACGTCAATCAGGACTTCTCTAATCTCTATGATTTTACCACCAATTACATGTTGTTGTTGTTTTAAGACACTCGGCAGTAAAGTATTACTGTCGCATGTTACTGTATTACATATTTATCCAGTACATTAAGACATTTTAAACTACTATTGCCATTCAGATTCCTTTTTGTTTATCTGTGGATTGCCGTATCTTGGGAAAGATAGTGGAAAAACTTACCCGTTGCTTTCTTCATGTCTTTGAACATGGAGTAGTCTTTCTCCTAAAGTGGTTGCCATCCAATGCTAGAGAGCCTGTGGCGGGTGTGGAGTAGTTATGAAATGGTAGGTCTGTTTCATTACAGCGAGAATTCACAATGTGAAGTCAGTTTGTGCCTTCACTCCAAGCTATAATATGCAAGTAGAGGAAATGAGCACGATGGTTTAGGTAAAGGGAACATAAGCGTATGCAAGTCACCTGATCCTAGCAAAGGCACAAAGTAAAAAGCAAAAGACCCTCTTTTTGAAATGCTAGGATCGGAATCAGTTTTTTTTTTTTTAATCTTGATTTCATTTCCAGATTCAGTTTAACGGGGCCATACGCGATATCTGATCCTAGTAAAGGCGCATGGTAAAAGGACAATAATCCTCGTTTTAGAATTCTGGGATCTGGTTCATTTTGTTTTTGATTTCAAGTCCGGATTCAGATTAACGAAGTCATACGCGACGTCTGATCCGAGCAAAGGCATGTGGTAAAAAGAGAAAGAGCCTCGTTTTGGATTTCTGGTGTCGGGATCAGATGATTAAGGTTATTTCGTTTCTTGCTTTAAATATTTGTACGGTGAGAAAATGGTTTATTATATTTTACTTTATTTATTTATCGATGACACAATACACTGCCACCCAGAAGAGGATCTTCTAAGTGAAATAGTGGACCTCATCCGTTTGGAAAACTGCAAGCGCAGTTTACCCTTCTTAGTCCTATAGCTGAAAGACATTTAAGAGAAAAATGACTGAAATTTGAAATTGGCTATTAATAAACTATCTCTTGCTGTGTGGGTATGTTTGTTTATGTGTATGTGTGTGTGTGTGGTACGTGGATCTGAGTGTTCACGCGCACCTGTGTATGTATGTGTTCGTGTGAGTATTCTTGTGTTCAATTCGATGTTTGTGTGTGCAAGTGTATGTGCATGTGTGAGCGCATATGTGTGATTGAAAAGTGACTCAAATCTATTTAAGAAAACAGAGACAAAGATTGAGTGATTGATTCATTTTTACGGTTTATCAACCCTTTGAAGGTTATTTACAGCCACAAAATATTTTCAGATTATATATATATATTTTTTTTTTTAGAATAATAATGGTTTAAGGATACAAGAAGATCTGGATTCATGCATTTCCCTAGGGTTTTAGCGTGTAAGTGAATAGAACGAACCGAACTAGAATTGGAACTCACTTCTCCGATTAATGATTCCGAGCAGTTATTCATTACACCAGCCACAGATACAAGCTTACAGTACGTGGTTTTGACAAGCAATCACCCATCTAGATAGTAACCAGTCTTGACGCTGCTTAACTTACAGGAACCGTAAGCCAGAGAGAGAAAATCCCGTGGATAGCAGAGCAGAGATAAATAGGGATGGTAAAGAATCAAACGTTGCTTAGAGTTACAAGGCACAGGATGTTGTGGAGTGCCATGATTGCTCACGTGTTTGTGTGAATGAATAGCACAGCATGGACAAATAGTGACAGCAAAGAGCCAAATGTTGCTTCGAACTACAAGCTCCAGAGTTATGACCGTCCATATGTTTGTGTGAATGTATTTTGATTAGAAACCCCGAATCTACCAATATCTCCGGATAAGTAAAACTTATGATCCCCCAAAATAGTCGTGCTCCTTTTTTTTAAGTTTTAAGGACGTCGTGGGTTGATAACTTCCTAAGATTCCTTTTGTTTATTATCTGTCTTTTGCCATGCATTCTTGGAAAAAATAATGGAATGGTTTACCGTTGCCTTCACCACGTTTTGAAATCCAGTTTTCCTTCTCTTAGACTGTTTGCTACCAAAGGTTAGAGGGCCCAGTCTACTCTGCTATTTAACACATAGATGGAGCCATAGAGAAGAGACTGAATCATGAGTATTTATGCTAAAGTGAACGCAATAGATTAATCCGAAATTGGAACTCGGTACACCGAATCCCCCTTACGTGCCGATCCGAGACCCGTACATCGATAAATGACACCGACATCCATTGGTTAGCTGCTCCTTAAATGAAGGGAAAAAATACAGATGCAAGATAACAGCGTTGTATTGCTCATCTATTTGAAAGCGAAAACACACGCGATAGATTACTATTTAAAACTTCTGACATCGTTAAATAGATAAGGGAATTCTATTCGTATGCCATAAAAGGTAACATCGTTGTACTGCGCAGAGCATGCAGCCACTTATCCATTGCTTTTCAATTTCTGAATGTTACAGTAACAAATTAGATTACTAGGTACCTCTTAATCTAGTCACAATTACCGTATAGTTTAGAATTTCTTTAATATGATAAGCCACGCTCCTTGGCATTTTAACAAGCTGAAACAACGTTCAACGCATGCGCATACATGTTCCCAATATTCTCACATATACGCCATTAGCCTAACACTTTATTTCAATAGAATAGAGCGAATAGCAATTTCCATACAAGTTTACAATTTCAACTGCTACATCGTTTTTAGTTTGATTTTTTTTTATTTCCTCACCAGATAATTGTATGTTCTATTTCCAATTCGTTCTTTTTCTTTCAGTTTTCCTTATCTTCTTTCCGTTTTTCTCCTACCTTTATTCTAACCTTCCTCTCTCCTATATCTTCCCTATTTAATGCAGTTTCCACGGGAGTGAAGTTATCTTAATCTGCTGTAAAGCAGTTATAGCCTAGGGAAAGACTACAAAATGCCTCACGGTTTTTACATGACGAGTACAAATCACTACGGAGAAATCTCCATCTTCCGTATGTGTAACTTACAATACTTACATTGAAAACCCAATCGACAGGCGTTGTTGCTGATCTGCAAGAATGACGCCTGTCAAGGGATCTACTTGGAGTTGAGTGATTTAAAAAAAAAGTAAGGTTTCGATAACTGGGAACTGAAACACCAATTGATAAGCACTTCGAAATTCTCAGAATCTAAATAAGACTGGGCATCCAAAATGATTAACTATCGTCTTCTATCTGACGTGTACCTTCAGGATGTGAATGATCATGATTCTCCACAACATCCTATAATTTCTAACTCTTCGCAATATTTGTCTTTTTGCTATCCCTCCCACCCATCGTTTAATTAAACTCATTAGGTAGGTTAGTGACTTTTGCCTCTCTTGTCTTCGATATATCCTGTGAGTGTCAAATTTTCCAAACCTTCTTCCCTCCTTACGTGCCCCAGAAATTTGAACTGTTTCTTTCTGATTTTAAATCTAATTGTCCTTTTGGTTTCGATTTTCCTTAAAACTTTCACGTTGCTTACATGATCCATCCATGGTATGCTCAGCATCCTCCTGTAGAACCACATCTCTGAAAGAAAATTATCGAGTATTCACTACCACGTATTGTACAATTTACGGTATGAAAATCTGCTTTGAATATTAACGTCATTTCAAATAATTTCAAATAATTTAGTTTCTTTCATGGTTACCGTAATTTCTCGAAAATAATACGCACCGATAAATAATACGCACTCCAATAAATGATTCAAAATCCCTATGTATAATACGCATCTATAAATTTTGTCAAAAAAAAATAATAATTACGAAGACATTTTGTCGACCTTGACATTAAGAATAAAATGGAAACTAAGCTACTAAAATAATGTTGAAAATTACCGCGCGGTTTTCCCGATAAATATAACATTTTATTTTACCGCCAAAATGTCGTCAAAACGTACGAGTGCTAAACGTGCAAATTTTAAACAAAATGTAATAGAATTGGCAGAAAAAAACATTAAACAAAGCTGCAACTAAAGAATATGAGTTGAATGGGGCTAACATAGATTTATGGAGAAAGACTAAAAATGAACTAAAAAAGTGTAAATCAAGTACCAAAGCTATAGGCAGAGGAAGAAAAGCTCAATATCCAGATACGAAACAAAGTTTATTTGAATTTGTGAAAGAAAGAACATCAAGTGGATATTCCATAAGTACTGCGGAAATAAGGATGAAGGCAAATACTCAATAAGAAGAAATTCCCTTCGTCCACCGAATGCAATACTTTGCTGAAAAACATAAAACGTTCTGGGATGCTGATTTTCTAAGCTTAGCTATGATATAGCACAAAGCCGATAAAAATTTCTGGGATGATGGAATTACGAAATTAACTGAAAAGATAATTTAAAATAAATATGTTGTTTAATAGACCATGTCAGAAATCAAATATTGTCTCCTGACAAATATTTATTGGTAAATACATTAGCAGATTTTTATTATTTATAATTAAACGTATAGGATTTTGATTTTAATTATAAAAAACTAAATCTTCTGTAACCCCCTTGCCTTGATCGACCCACTGTCTTTCTCTTTCTCCACATCATCTCCTTTACCACTCCTATCTGCTCTTCCTCCAACCCTTCTATAACCCCATGCGTGATAGGGGCCTCCAGCCTTGCTTGGGGTGATACGCTTAAAAAAAATGCGATTCATGGTAGATCAATTCCTGCTAATAATATTTTAGTATACTGTAGTAAAAACAGAACCAGTGAATAAACTTATACGGAAGCTTTATTGCACTTTACTCTGTCTACTCGTCTACTGACGGATTTTACAGGGTGCTTTTTATACCTCCTAGATCTTAAGGGGAGATAACTGATGATTTATCAGTATATATACATGCTTTTATTATAATAACAAATGTCATTATGTGGGGAAATAGATATGACAAAGCGGAAAAAAGTTTCGTGTGACGCGTTTCGTCCTTTAGGACTTAATCGGATTAAATTTGTCAAGTTGGTGCGGCTACACACACGCACGAACAAGAGGTGCTAGGAATTTTAAATATAATTTTTATATATATATATATATATATATATATATATATATATATATATATATATATATAGTTTACGAAAAAATAGGTAATCTGTATGGGTAGACCCAAGGAGGATAAAATTATATCAAACATTATAATATCTATGAACTCTCAAAGTAAAGCAAAATAACAGAGTCTATTTCATTCCAAAGAAAGTTAATGAAACTTTCTCTCATAACTTCTCTCTCTTTTTCTCTTTATGCCTTTTCTCCTATCCCCCTTCCATATCAATATATAACTTCCGTTAAGTTAACCGATTTAATGTGTCAATGTCTGGATTTCCTCAAACAATTTAAATTTGAAAGAATAGAAATGTTACATCTAACTCAATCATGTCTCTCTCCCCCCTCACTTCCTAACTTCGTTAATTTACATATACTTAATCCTGCCCGTCAAAAATGTGTAAATTTCTTTTCATTTTTCTTTTCAATCTTTGGAAATAAAGTCTGATGATCCGCGGTCCTTTAAAAGGGCTGGGGTGAAATAATTTATTATATGGAACCTTAAAGTGGTCTGTTTATATATATATATATATATATATATATATATATATATATATATATATATATATATATGAGATTAAAAACAGAAACATGTTAAAAATCGCTACACAATAGCTTTCATGTTTCAGCACTCTAATTGTGCCTCCTCAGGCGATAGTCAATAACTTGTGAGTAAAAAATAATTTTTAAATTTCAAAACAACAACATAAAATTAAAATGATTAACCAGCTAACAATCAGATCTACGCTAAAAAAAGGGGGGGAAATTTTGATCATTGTAAAATGTGGTTTGAAATATAATCCTAGAAAAGTTCATGAGTGTCACACAAAAAATTAATACAAACTACCAGCGAGTAGCAACCATGTATCATAATTATGAAACAAATGTAACTTGTTCAATTTTGTAAGAAGCTAAGGGGAAAGGTAGGAAGGCAATCAAACGTATGGCTATTTTAACATTTTTTGATAGTTGATAATAAAAAAGACTCATTTAAGAAACCACTAAATGCAACTTAAATGTTTAAAAAATTAAAACAAATGTGTAATATTCATACACGATGTTGATAATGCCGACTAAAACAGCAATACATAGTTATATTAAATTCAAATAAGCAAAATAAAATAATCATTTATAGAAGGTGCACCACATTTATTACTCATTATGACCATACTACCAGATTTAAAGTTTAAACATATTGTAAGGTGAAATGTAAGCTATGCCTATAATTTACAGTTAATTCACTTCTTTGATTTAATGGAGAAATTTTATCAGCAAATCCAATAATTTCTAATTACTCGTGTAAGCATAAGAAGCAAGGTTCATTTAAGGATTTGCAAGTTCTAGCTTTTTTTTAAACTTTCCATTTAACCGTAGGACTTTTATTAACTTCTTTTAAATTCCGAAGATTTTGGAAAGAGATGTTTTATTTTTATAAGTGCTATTGGTGAAAGGCAGAATATTTGGTACCGCATAGTTTTAAAAGAATTCTTAGTACTCTCTATAAAAAAATCTTCTACACTAGAAATAGTACTTAGGTAAAAAAAAAGTTGGTCAGACATTTATTTTGCAGTGGGCAATCGTTAGAATTTCTGCAATTACATTTGTTAGTATTATCAACATTAGTTACCTTGGAATTAACATTATTACTTTTTTTTTGCTGTTTAAAATTTTATTATTATGTTTTTTAATATTTTTTTCTAGGTTATCGGTGCAGCTATAGCTTAGTTTTAGTATGTTTCTGTTGAATATTTTACTGAGTGGTTTATTTCTCGGGAAATGCTTAGCCGATTTTATTTAGATTCTTTTTCGTTTTTATCCCATGACTTTTGTTATTAGATATTCCGCACTGTGATAATAGAATATCTGTCAGGAATGATGAAGTGTTGTAAGAGCTAGGGCGCAAATTTACTGTAGATGACCTTGCGATCAAGGCACTCTCTAAATATTTTCGTTTTCGTGAATTGTTTTCTCCTTTAATCAAACTAATATATATATATATATATATATATATATATAAAGGGGAAATTATTATAGTAATTCATCGGGTCTAGAAGAATCCTTAACATAATGCAGGAAGCACTGGATGGCCGTTTCGTTCCATTTTGGGACTCATCAGCAGTGCGCAACCACTACCGAGATTTCTAGACTCGATGAATTACTATAATGATTTGCCTGAATACCCCGAATTCTATTACTTGTATATCCTTGCTTCACCCAGCTAATGCTCTGCAATGGAGTGGTTCGGGAAAAAGAAAAGCCGTGAATACTTGAATGAGTATCACCACGGAATTTGTGAGTAACGGCGCTATATCGAGCCTATTCAGTTACTTCTTCGTCACGAGACGGCTTCCCGCATTCTGTTGAGGATTTTTCTAGACTCGACGCATTACTATAATGATTTGATTTGCCTAAACCTACCAAAATCTATTACACACACACACGCACACACACACACACACACACACACACACACACACACACACACACACACACACACACATATATATATATATATATATATATATATATATATATATATATATATGAGTTAAATTTTAAATTCCCGGCATACCCTCGTTTTTGTGCATGTGTAGTCGTACCAATATAGTAAATTTACTCCGATGAGTATTAAAGGAAGATCTTTTTCCACTTTGTTATACATTGTTTAATGATTCTTCGTATAGCGAATCCGCCCTACTTATAAGTATTGTGCATATGGTTCCAGTAAAATATGTTTTGTTGTGTGATATTTTTATTACTGGTATCGTTTATTTTTGTAAGAATAATTTTATTTGTTTATCAATGATGTAATTGGGAAAATTAGTGTTGACTAATGTTTGTTCTATGTGTCTTAGTTCGCTCAGAAATATTTTTGGAAGAGGAATTTTGGTGTGCTCTATTTAAGAAATTTGTTATCACTGCTATTTTATATCTTTTCCGAGCATTGGCTATCATAGTTTAGGAGACAAGAGTTGGTACTGGAAGTTTTTTTTAAGGGTAAGTGGTAAATACTTTGAATTTTAGTTCTATATCAACGTCAAGGATTGAGATTTTGTTATTAACCATGAAAATTATAACGTTGAGTTTTTTCAAAAGTTTATTTTAGATTTATACTTTCGTCCTTATTTTTTATCAAAACAAAAAATGTCGTCAACTTACCTTGTGTAGATTAGTGGTTTTTCAGTTGTTTTAAACACTTTCTTCAATATAAGACATGTAAAATTTAGAGAAAGCAAACCCGCATGAGCTTCCCATGCTGACGCCACTAGACTGGATGTAGATGATGACATTAAGATCATAAAACGGGGCTCTGGTTATATATATATATATATATATATATATATATATATATATATATATATATATATATATATATATATGATTAGATTATCAGATCGAGTGTGGTCGTTGGGTCGCTACCCATCTGATAACCAGTTACCTCTACAAATCTAAGTTGACAGCCAGCGAGGTATTCAGTCATGCATAGCTTGTCTTGGGCAAGTAGCCCATCTCTCTCGAAGTCAAACCACAGTTGATATCCTTCAACTTTAAGACCCGGCTTGGTCACGGATCCATCGTGGGGACCCTCTCCCCTGCGATGACCTGTCAAAAAAAAGGGACAAATTATACTAGGAATCATAAAAGAATAATTATTTACATTCTGCTACAAGAGAATAGAATAATTAACGTATCAATAAAAGAAAACTACGATTAGAGTTGATTAAGACGTCATTCGTTGAACATTAAAACATTATTATTGTTAAATGGAGCTGGGTTTTCCCAGGGTGCAATTCTTCATCGGATAGTTTGTCTAATGATTCTTTTTTTTTTCACCTATTTTATTTTGTTTTTGCTTTTTTTTTTTAAACTCTTCACGGCCGTCTCTACAAAAGTCTTATTTTGAACACCTATTCAAGATCGGCATTACTTTTATGTATTTTCTGCATATTGTACAAAAAAGAAAACGCCCTGAGAAAGGGGGAGGAGAAAAGAAATGCGTTAGTAAAAGGAAACCACTCTGCCCCGGACAACAAATCAATAAAAAAATTCAAAATTACTTTGGTTTGCGCGCAAACGTGACAACAGGATCCTGGAACATTAAATTCACAATAAGTAAATCGTGCTTTATATTTTAATCATATCACCCCATGAAAGGCAGGGAAGCAGTTAAGACACAAGAGGTTATTGAGCGTTGAAGAACAAGGGAAAAAGAAAGAAAAATATTAGGGAGAGAGAAGAATTGAAGACCAATCGAGACAGTAGATAGCAACTGACATGACATTTAAATTTTTGAAGATGGCCAGAATACATGAAGCCGGAAGAAAGTTCCGAAAACGAGAGGTGCGAGAAAAGAAACAGCATAAAATTTACGTTTATATATAACCAATTCAACTGTGAATTGATGAGACGTTGTCGCCAATCTAGTACTAAATTATCCAGTTAAGTACTAAATTATCTAGTTAAATTCATAAAGTCTAGTTGCCATAACGAAGAGTTCATCCGAACAATTACCATGAAAGTATTTATAGAAAAGGCATAGGAACAGTGACTGAAGCCGAGACACCAGGACAAGGCCAATAATATTGCTGATTCTTCTTTGGATTTTATCAAGAATCGCTAAATATACAACGGAAACACCGGGCCAGATGTGGAAGCATTAGCGAATGTTAGAACTATAAATATACAAGATAGATTCTTAAGAGAAATAATAGTCTTGTACCACACAGTAAACCGTCTTCTTAGCAGAAGACCTAGCAATACATTCAATATAGTATTTCTACTTCATATCAGCTGAGAAAGGTAGACCGAGAAGGCGCAACGAGTTGATCTCTAGGAGGTTAGCATCAGCCATGCTGATGGGAGGCAGAAAGCTATATGTCAGGTGATTAATAGAGAAAAACGTTAAAATTAACAAGCCACCCCTTGCCCTTGTTAACAACATTCTCTAAGTCGTTTTTTGTTTTAGATCACCTGACAGTTTCACCTTATCGAATCGGTCAAACTTATTATCCAGACAGAAGTAAATGGTTGTGTCATCAGCATAGATACCAAGATGAGAACTGAATTTAAGCGGAGAAATGAAGGCCTACACCCGTACGTATAGGCTTACTGACAAATACTGGCTCTTGGGTCCAGTAATGGGGGTGGCGACTAAAATAAACCTAAAGTCACGATTTTAAACGAATAAATATCGATTCATACTGGCACACGTTTGGGCACTTCGACGTGGTGTAAGGGTTACCAAGCTTGTTTCGCCAAATCCATTACAACTGAATAGTGTATTTCGATCTTCATCGGGTGTCCCATACTTTTGGCCTTGTGCCACATCTGCGCTCAGAAAATCATCATACACGCACACGTTTGGAAAATCTAGATACTAACAAGAAAAGGGGCAGAGGAGCCGGTGGTTAAATAGTATCATCAAGCAGTGATCAAATTCCAGTTAAGTTACAGGGTGGTCCCCATGTCTTCTCACCCCCGCCCTAACAAAAAGTAATGAGAACAGTAGAACAAGTAATACAGTAATATAAAGCACATGTGCTAGATTCAGTTTATTCCCTTTCATTGACGCTGTCACACTTCAAGATGATCTGTATGAACACCATCATTTCCGTGACACAAAAAAATGATGCGGCGCTATGTCCTGTGTGATATTTTACGAAGCTGTGCTTTGTTGATTGTTGCAAAGGCTCTCCGAACGGTGTCCTTCAACTGATGGGTATTCTGGTATAGTTCATGTGAAATTCTCTCCTTGACCCCACCTAGCGTTGAAATAGAAAATTATATTATATAGGAGTGACAAAACTTTCGGACCACCCGTTTGGTTATTTTCACCAGGCACTGATATACTTGGGAATGGCATGTTTTCATCTCTTATTACCCCCATCAGCATGATCTAGATGTCAATTATTAGAACATACTGGATCTCTAGCCTTTTTTGGCTATTTGTCTAGTAGTAGAAGGACCACTTTGAATTCAAAATCATAGAGAAACCAGCAAGAAGAAACTTTATTATCTTCATCTTTTGTTATGGCAGGGCAGAATTTACGAATATTAAGGAAGAGCTATAATTGAAATTGTGGACAGCCATGATCGCCAACGTCTTAGAGGAACACGGCACAAAGAAGAAGAAGAAGAAGAAGAAGAAGAAGAAGAAGAAGAAGAAGAAGAAGAGAAGAAGAAGAAGAAGAAGAAGAAGAAGAAGAAGAAGAAGAAGAAGAAGAAGAAGAAGAAGAAAGGACAAGAACAAGAACAAGAACAAGAAGAAACAAACAAACAAACAAAATGTACAATTAAATAAGAAGAGGTGTAGGTGAACGAAAAGTTAAAAGTTTCGAGTTTTTATAAAGTGTTAATAAATAAGTTATTTTCTTTTTGTTTCAATGTTTTTCCATTTCATCAGTCTCACCTACAAATCATGACAGAACTAGATATTTTGATATTATATATATATTATGATGATGATATATATGTATATAATATAATAACTATGTATTTTAATAAAATATATAATATTGTGATAATATATAAAATATAATATCTATTTTGATAAAATATATAATATTATGATAATATATAACTATTTTGATAAAATATATCGTATTATGATAACATATAATATATAATAACTATTTTGATAATGGCAAGTGCTTTGCTTTATGCCAATGAAATTTTTCAAGCAGAATTAATCGCAAGAAAACAGTCATTTATTTTACTTATTCATTTTGTGAAAATAATTCCAAAGTGACAGGCGCTGCTCCTAGTTAGACAAAAAGCAGTAGCAACCAAAATTTACATATATGAATGACGGGTTGTCATTACTGGAAGAGGTGAAAGAAAACGGAATAAATTTTAACAAGACGATATTTTTATGTATTTCTATATAACAGAGTAAAAAAAAAAGAAGAGAAAATAAACTATGCGTGTAAAGGAAAAAAGACCTAAAAGCTTAGGAATTGCGTCGGCGATACACGCGTGTTTCTCTGTCTTTCTGTCTCTCCGTCTCTGTCTGTCTGTCTCTCTCCCTCCCTCTCTCTCTCCTTCTCTCTCTCTCTCTCTCTCTCTCTCTCTCTCTCTGCGCGTGAAAGTTAAGTCGCTAAGGTGAAAGGTATCCTCATGTCAGAGACAGAAACCTAGTTGGGGTTACTTCTACCTCATCCAGGAAGAAAAAAAGAGGAGAGCAAGAAGACAGGAAGTGTCCTGTTTTTGTAGTTATTTAACAGCACCACCTAATGACTTTTTGGCGAAAATGGAAAAGTTATGTGGGGGTAACACACAGCCCAAAAGTAAGGTAGTTGAGTTTCTTTTTAATCGAATTCACCCCAAGCGAAGCAGGAAAGCCACTAAAACACAAGGAGTTACTGGGTGTAAAAGAATTAGAAAACAGAAATATTATTAAGCAGCGAGAACAAGAGAGATCAAGAAGACGGTAGATATCGATTGGCATTATATTTGAATGTTCTTATTAAAATATTGATTCTGTCGTTGCATTTTCGTACTTTATTTCATGGATATTTCGTATCACTGTTTACAAATTTTTTCTATGAAACACATAATTAAACAAAAGTAGAAAATTATATATTTATAAAAGTGTGATCAACTGATTCCTATTATGCAATATCCTTCCATGACATGTGCAGTTATGGCTGTCCACAGATACCTTCTTCTTTTTTTTCAACGATCTCTTTGGAAATATAGTGGAGTAGTTTCCCGCTGACTTGTTCACTGAAATTCAGAGCTTTCTTTTCCCTATAGTGCCTATCAACTAGAGGGTCTCTGCAATTCAGAGCTTTCTTTTCCCTATAGTGCCTATCAACTAGAGTGTCTTTGCAATTCAGAGCTTTCTTTTCCCTATAGTGCTTATCATCCAATGCTAAAAGTGCCTAGTCTACTCTGTTATTAGACCCATAACCAGGAGGAAAAAAACTGGATTCATACTTTTTAGCATCAGTGTGAAAGTGAATGCAGCAGACTATGCCTATAACCGTTGTAGCACTCGTGCATTATCATTAATATTTTACGCAATTAATATGCACACACACACACACACACACACATCTATATATATATATATATATATATATATATATATATATATATATATATATATATTATTTTTGCCATTGCTGACTTTTGTGTATTCACGATAGCACTATATCCGAAGTGATACTGAAAAGTTATCAACCCGACTAAAATCTTCCCCACAAAATGATTTCTTATGTTTGTTCATTTGTTTTTAGTTTTGATTGGAGACTTAACCAGAATGAACAGAACTTATTTTGTTTTTCTTTTCTAGACATGTAAAAAAAAAAATAAATAAATAAATAACACCCCCAAAACAAACTGTTCCTTATCCACTACCAGTATCGCTGAAAATAAACGTTGACACATTAGAGTAATGACAATAATAAATATTGTAGTGACGACAAAGATTATGAAATGGACATTTGTTAATTATGCATTTCATTTATTTCACTTTGAAATAACAAGTTATGTCGGACGACTTTTCACGCCAAAGGAATTATTTTATTATCATTAATGTAGGACAATGATAACTCTGAGTAAATAATTTTAAACGCCCTAACATTTATTCATACAAAAATACCCGTAAAAATGAAAAACAGCAAGACGTGGAAACAACAAAACTTGTATTATTTATTGTCTGGTTGTTAGGTGGAGTCGGAGACACGAAAGACAGTAATGCCGAGTAACAATTGTGAATTTTGTGTCAATGTAGGTCAAATATAGATCGGAATCCGTCAAGAGGATAAGATAAAGTATAAGTAAAATGTGTACAGTTTTCTCGTATATATATATATATATATATATATATATATATATATATATATATATATATATATATATATATATATATATAGATATAGATAGATAGATAGATAGATAGATAGATAGATAGATATGTGTAATGAGTGTCCAGATGATTTAGTCGGAAAAAGAGTGCCCGGGGTTTTCTTAATTAGAAGTTTTGTTGACTGCTAAGAGATAGATATTACGATTATGGCCTGGAAAAAAGAAAAGGAGACGACATTTTCGTTGACGCACGTGTTAACGACCTGCTTGTCCGATAATGAGAATGTCACTTGTTTGTGTGTCTTGAGGAGAAATGTAGGGTCGATTCTCATTAGTGTAGTATGAGTAAATTAAAGATAATTATAATTTTTACATTTATACTGCCCGGACTAGATAGGTTATTTAGGTAGTACCCTTGATATGGAAAAATACATTGAAAATATTTTTAAACTCCTTCAATATCCTAATTATTTCATATTCATTGTGAAACAAAATGCTTGTAAAATATTTCAAAATAGAAATGCGATAATTCCTGACAAACTCAACGATTTAAAATATATTGTTCTACCTACCAGCTTCATCAAAACTACAATTGAAAATAATTTATTTGTCAGAATCACGTCTAAAACAATGACTTAATACAAAACAAAATAATAGGCTAAAACTTGAAAGAGGAATTTACTCACTTGTTACGATTGCTACAAGGAATAAATCAGAGAAACCTCAAGGGATTGAAATAAACGAATTTATGAACACAAAAGAGATCTCTTACAAAGCAACAAATTAAATGAATTAGTTGCTCACCGTAACGAGAATAACCACATTTTGATTAAAAACAAACGATGCTCTAATTAAAAGAGAAAAAATACTGAGACGAAAATGTTTAGAAAGTGCTCTAATTGATAGATCATCCACAGTAAATGTGCGTCTAGGTTCTGGCAACGTTTCATCATTCTTGGCAGATCTTCTATTATCAGAATGTGGGATTTTTAATAACAAAGAGCATGATAACATAAATAAAAAGAAAAAAAGTCCAAATTAAATCGGTTAAATTATATATCCAAAACATATATTAAAAATAAATTCAATTTAAAATTCCTTCGTGCTCATGTGTAATCGCATCAACGTAAATATATGAAGTCCTAAAGGATGAAACGCTTCACACGAAAAAAAAATGTTCACTTTATCATACTTCTTTCTCCTTTTATATATATATATATATATATATATATATATATATATATATATATATATATTGTCATCCACAGACAGACTGCTTCGCTGTATCACAGCTCATCAGTGTGGCTAGACGTCCGGTTGCCTCTAGCTAGGATTGAAAACAGGCTGAATTGACGTCAGTCGGAGATTTTACCCCTAAGCCGCTGGCGCACGACAGGGAAGAAGGTGAATTTAAGCGTATTTATAATTTTATTTATTGCAAAATTATAACATAAACATGTTATAATATCACTACAAAAATAGCCCTTTTGTTTCAATACCTCTGGTGTCTTATCAAGTGATGGTGTTCAACACATTCACTTGATAAGACACCAGAAGTGTTGAAACAAAATGGGTATTTTTGTAGTGATATTATAACATGTTTATGTTATAATTTTTGAATAAATAATATTTGCTCTGCTCTGTACTGAGCACTCTTTTAAGAATAGTATATTTGGTTATTGGAATTTATTCCGTCTACACCAATCCTATGCTTATATATATATATATATATATATATATATATATATATATATATATATATATATAGTGACACGTGCTCGATTTATCAAGAAGGTCGATTTATCAGAAAGGCAGCTTCTTGATGTTATCGGCTTGGGGAGACGGCGATCACAGCATGCGGCCTATTTGGAACATACCTAAAAAAACATCATATGAGTGAAACTGGGTAGACATAACTGTTTGTAAGCCGTCGGTGGTTGTTTTAGCACGATGTCACAAGTCATCGTGTCCGAGGGTTTGAGCGTACTGGCGTTGTTCAAACTGTTGATGATGCCAGATTATGCACTTTTCCTTCAGAAACTAAGATACGCTCAAAATAGTTGCAGGATAAACAACTAATATGTTATATGGGTGTCGAACAAACGCAAAACACAAATGTGTCTGATCGGGCGTCTGCAATAGGGATTTGCTAGTCGCTCTAACAGAAATGTATGTTCGGAAAAGGAGAAGTCTATCCTTATATATAGCGATACGAAAAAGTATTGGATACATAGAATTATGATATTATTTTCTTAAAAGAAAATTATATTGCGACTAAATTAAAACTTGAGAACAATATATGATAAATAGGATATAATATGCATAAAGATATAAATAGGATATAGTATACATAAAGAGAAATAAAAAAAATTTTTTGTCAGTGTTAAATATTTGATGGTTCATTCATTATTTGATATGACAGCTGTCAGACATCTGGGATAATTTGAGATAAGATTCTCGCAGAAATTAACACTAATTTTATCACACTCCTGTTGACAAATCGTCTGAAGATCACTCAAATTTTGGGAATTTTTCCGATGAACTTGGAAGTTCTATTTCCGTCCACAGATTCTTTATAGGATTTAGGTCACTCTAAAGTCTTCATTCTCATCGCCTGGAACCACCCTTTCAGGTTCACAGCAGTATGTTTGGGAAGGTGATCATTCTGAATAATCGAATCCCTCTATAATTTGAGAACCGCATCCATTACATTCACTTACGTGCTAATACCCTTGGGAAAGGTATGAATCCTCTTCTTCTTCACCCCCAGCTGTGGGTAAATAGCAGGACAGACCGGGTTCTATCGCCTTGGATGGCAACTGGTCCACCGCAGAAAGAAATGGCAACCTACTACGGGAAAAAACCTGCCTCGTCAGTCATGTATTGAAAGATACATGATCGCCTAAGCATGGCACACAACTGAACAAATGAAAACATGTTATTTTTTCAGCATACCCAACATATCCAATGTTTGTTTATTTGTTTACTTAGCGGCATATCAACACCTTATGGGTCTTTTAAGGTTGAAATTTAATTTTCTTTGGAGCATTACTAATTTTCTTTACAAAAATCTATTGCTGGTAATTTTTTTAATATGAAAATGCATTGCTCGTATTTTTATTCTAAAAATGTATTCTTGTATTTTCATAGTGTTTGATCCTAGTTTAGGGATTAAATATGTGTCCGTAGCTGGGACCCTAGAATGTGCTACTACCGCGGATCAGGGTGGACCTGGGAACAACAGCAATTAACAGGTGGTTCCACGCTCCTCAAAGACTCCAATCTCCAGATCAGAGACGTTGCTGCCGGATGTACATTATCATCATGCACAGGACAACACATCTAACGTTCCCTACTTTCTACTATGAAGCCGGGTACCTTCAGAACATGGGGGATTATGGCTCTCCACAATTTCCTGTGCATTGTAGCTCTTCGTAAACTTTGTCTCTCCTAATCCCTGTTCTGCTAACCATTTACACAAGCTCATTATGTAGGTTATTGCTGCTTTCCTCTGTCGCAGCCTCTACCGGGAAAGTTGAAAATTATTGAGGCGTCCTCAAAAGGGGATGTGCAGAGGTGGCTTGAGCAATTTCTTCACGTTATTGCCGGTAAACATACTTTAAAATTTGACCTTGTGTCACATTTGGTAGCGACGTGGACGCACTGAGCTTCTATGTCTCTCTTGCCTTCAGCGTATCCGGGCAGTTTAAAATTTTAGAAGAGCTCTATCTTCGTTATGTACCGTAGAAATTTCAACTGTCTCCTTCTGATTCTAAGTGTCCTTTCTGTTTCCGTTTTCTTTAGAGCTTCGTCATTGCTCATATGTTCAGTATGTGGTATTCCCAGCATCCCTCTGCAGAAGTACATTTCTGTTGCCTCAAGACTTTTCTTCATCTATGAGGGGGTTTTCCAGCATTGACAGCCATATAGGAGCACCGATATTGCATAACATGTTTCATCATTTTACAACTGAAATGGCTAGATATAAATGTCAGTTCTGTGCTAGCAGTTTCTTCGGTGGCACTTCTCGTTTTTGGAACTCTCTTTCGGCTTCTTGCTTCCCAGTCAACTTAGATATTCAAAAATTTAAAGGCAATGTTAATAATTATCTTCTGTCGTCTTCTTTTCTTTTATTTTTGTCTCTCCTCAATAGTAGTTTTTTCTTATAGTCTCAAACACTCAGCAATCTCTTGCATCTCAGTGGCTTTATTACATTGCTTCGAGTGAAATGATTAAAAATTTTAAAAAATAAGGTGTATTTTGACAGCAATAGTTCTTTCAAACATATTTGGTTGAACAATATCGACAACAAGTTCTGTCTATCAAATATTTTATTAATTTTTTTCAAATCTCCGAATTTGTTGTTTTATGTAATCGGTAAATTTGCAAAAGTCTGCACTTATTTTTATATTAATTTTTCCAGAGGATATTATTTGTTTTTCACATTTTCACATTTACTGGAACCAATTAAAAAAAAAATCCAATTTGACCGTATAAATGACGTCACCTTGAGTGACTCGGAATTGGTTCCAGTAAATGCACGAATGCTGGAATTAACCAAAATCAGTTACATAAGAAACATACACAACGCACAATCCTTGAAAAAGATTTTAGCAACATTCGAAAGTACTCGGAAAAAATACTATAAAGATAAATATGAACATTAGTAAATTTATATTGTACATATGCACCCAGTA
Organism: Acanthosepion esculentum; assembly: GCA_964036315.1. NCBI lineage: Eukaryota > Metazoa > Mollusca > Cephalopoda > Sepiida > Sepiidae > Acanthosepion > Acanthosepion esculentum. The sequence goes on along the minus strand of OZ038504.1, from coordinate 32,861,560 downwards.
TATAAAAGAAACGTCATAACTTCTTGACTTTTTAAAACTTATTGAATTTTTTCCGATCCAATACATTTTTTTTATCGGTTTCACCCCATACAAAAGACAGAAAAGCCGATAAGACACTATGGTTTACTGAATGTGGAAGAATTAGGAACAGAAACATTAATAATTAAAGCGGAAGAGGAAAGTGTGATCAGGATGACAGCAGATAGCTGACATTACATTTAAATCCCCAAATGATGGGCTAACAATTTGAAGGTAGGTGGGGGGTAGCCCTGAAAAGGGCCCTTTTTGCGTTCTCAATCTTGCTTCAGCCTCACGCACAGCATCAATTGAAGAGGCGTTTTTCCTCAGGCGTTGAGTCCTTTGATAAATATTTTCAGCCTCGCGCACAGAAGCGTTCGGATGAAAACAGTGGAAACGCATAAACAACATCCGATCACACACACACAGACACACACACACACATACATACACACATATTTTGAGAATTATAGATATATATAATATTATTGTAATAATTTAAACTAGTTATTTTTATTAAAGATTTTATGAAAGATATATATCCAAGAATAGATAGTAAATAGTAAAACTTGCTGGGAGTTATAATGGACAGGGAGTAGTGGAGAGCCATTGTCGCCAACAATTTGGACTCAAAACCGGTACTGAGAAATTATCTATCAAACAAAAAAAATTCATCGAAATCGGATGAAAACTGTGGAAACATCCGATCACACATACATACATACATACATACATACATTTTGAGAATTATAGATATAAATTATTATGGATTTATTTTTAATCCGACATTTTTATTACTTCAGAAGCTATTTTTAGTGGATACTTCATATTTGAAATAGACGCCCCGTTTTTATTTATTAAAATGTGTCTATTACATCTATCGGACTGCGCATTCGAGAAATCTTAGTAAAGAAAAATGTGTCCCCCCACCAGGGATCAAACCTGCGTCCCCAATTGCAGGGGAAACCATTTCCTGATACAGCGTGGTTCACCGTTCGGCTACAGAGAACACCGCAGAAAGAAATGATCTATTTTCCATTTTCAAGGAAACCAAATCATCTATTTGGGCATCAATCCCTCTTTTAGACAAGTTTTGTTAAAGACGACTGACGAGGTACTGCGATTAAGCTTTTTAATGATACATACACACACACACACACACATATATATATATATATATATATATATATATATATATATATATATATATATGTGTGTGTGTGTGTGTCATTCGCAGACAGTTCTGTTTCGCTGTATCACAGCTCATTAGACGTCCGAAAGCTTCAAGCCAAGACCGAAACCCGAACTATTTGGTATCAGTCGGCAGAGAAAAACCGCTAATTCTAGCGTATTGTTTTTACGAATGTAAACAAACACCAGTCAGCCAGAGTGCTCATATTCAGTTTACTGAAGAGCTTTGTGTTCTAGCGTAGGCGGCTGCTGTTTGTAGAATCAGGCTCAACTGTCTCTCTCTCTCTATATATATACACACACACACACACACACACACATATATATATATATATATATAATATTGCGCATTGAGTTTATATGCATATGCATTAATTAATGTTTTTCACATTTACTTATAATTATTTTCAATTTAATTTTTTACAATTATTATTATTTTTTTGGTAAACAAACCCCGTAAATAATATGGACTGCTCCACTATTACTATAGTTCGGTATATATATATATATATATATATATATATATATATATATATATATATATATCTCAAAATTGAAATTATGTAACGATCAGTTTTCAATCTGCAACAGAAGGTTGCGTTGTGCATGGAACTCATAGATTTGCTACTGGTGAAGGGAATATTTATTTATTAATATTATATATATATATATATATATATATATATTTAATAGTAATTGTAAGGAGGATTTGATAATTATAATGAAGTAATTCATTGAGTCTGAAAGAAACCTCAACAGAAAGCACTGAACGGCCGTTTCGTCCTATATTTGGGACTCATCAGCAGTGCGCATCCACTACCGAGAATTGAAACCCTGACAGTTAGGTTGTCAAGCAAACAACATACCAACTGTTCCAACGGGCCTCGGTGACGAAGAGATAGCAAAATGGTTACTGAGAACTTCAGTTGAGTTCCACCACGGAATATGTGAGCGAGCGGCGTTATATTGAGTCTGATTTGCTATCTCTCTTATATTATGGCGAAAGTGCGGATAAATTTTTACTTAGCATCATATATATATTATATATATATATATATATATATATATATATATATATATATATTACTAATGATCAGACAATACAAGGCCGGAGAGCCCACTTAAAGTTGTGGGTTCCTGTGTGGAGCTGTATTAGTGTAAGAAACGGCAGAAAGTGAAGTTCTTTGGGCTATTCAAAAACGATAACAAATTCTAATTCTAGATTACAAAGGTGAAGATTTCATTAGTGAATAAAATTTCACAGTTCAGGCGGAGACGTTAGAAGCATAGAGTTGAAGTAGACTTTGGAATGAACTGAAACCCCAATCCTAAACAGAGAACAAGATATAAACAAGATACTCCTGTTCAAAAGACTGGGAGACATGTGAACCGGACAATAAGTAAGCCTATCTACTCCTTTGATGGACTCTCCTGCTGATTTCGTCGTATGAGAATCTGACAACCTCATTCAGTTTTGCCTTATGTGACACTTCATTCCCGCTGGTGATTTGCATGCAAGTCTACATAATTGTGTAACAGTGAGAATCTCGGGACATAGCAACAGGAACATTTGCTGACGCTTTTCACCGTTGTCTTTCGTCTCTTAGCCGGTCAATACAGTTGATTTCAAAATGTCTGATACCACCATGGCAGAAATATCTCTACAATGGCAACTCACACGAAGTTAGTATGACAGCTGAGAGGTTACTCTTCAGCTTGTCTTTATAGCTGAGCCACAGCCGTTCAACATTCCTTTTCCAACTGACAATCTGGCTATACATGAGGACCTTATGTATGATGGACTCTCCCGTCGATTTCGACGTATGAGGTTCAGACAACTGATATTTATAAAACTCATTTATGTTTTTGCCTCTGATGACTTTTTAGTCCAGCAAGGGATTTGCAAACAAGGCCGCAAATAGAACATGAATGTGGATTAACCGCTGCAGATAGTGGTGCCGCTGCTAATCGTTTTGGCTCTTTCTCGGTTTTCTTTCAGTTTGTTTATGCTTTCAGATTGAAACTTCCTGAGACCTTCAAAACACCGTGATCTCCATTCTTTGCGGTCACCAACTACATTTTCAAGACTCCCATATGGTATGTTCACTGCAGACAGGTTACTCTTCAACTTGTCCTTGTACCTAAGCCAAGGCCGTCCCACATTCCTTTTCCCATCTGCCAGCTGACTGTACATCGCAATCTTCGGAATTCTGTCATCAGGCATCCTCAAGACGTGACCAGCCCACCGCAATTGCGATTGGATAAGGAATCATTCGATTCCAGATATTTTACATTTAGTGAACAATTCAGCATTTGAAACCTTGTCGCGGAGGCTAAGACCACAAATGGAGCGTAGACAGCTTTTAGGTATATATATATATAAGCAGTACAGATATGCATAAAAACTCACAAATACACACACACACACAGTATATATACCTTAGGTCCTCTCTCTCTCTCTCTTTCTCTCTCTCTCTCTCTCTCTCTCTCTGTGAGTTTGTGTGTGTGTGTGTGTGAGTTTTTATAGATATCAGTACTGCTTTCGCGTTGACAGATATTTTGCAGTTAAAAGAAAATAAGTAAAAAATCGGAAATTATATCTTTGTAAAGATTCCGGCAGTTGGACACTTCAGTTCTGGTAACAAAAATAAATAAGCTTTCAGTTAAATTAGATTCTAGAATTCAAGGACAGAAAATATTAAGTAATTGCTGTCAATATTTAAATAACAGAACATTGTTCCTCCAGGTATGTCTACGTTTCCGATCAAGATATTGTGGTTTTCAATTGTTTTTATTGATTGATTTGTTTCATTTAAGGAATGGTTTCCAAATTCAAAACACAAAATGGCGAGTTGCCTTCCCCATGTTCATTTATTCTAATCACTTTATATTAATAATTCCCTGAAGCATCATTATGTTCTGTATTACAACAAACTAGTAAACAAAAAGAATAACTCATAGATCTATCTATCTATCGATATATATATATATATATATATATATATATATATATATATATATATATATATATATATATATATATATATATGGGGGGTGCGTGAAATGTGTATGTATATAAATATAAATATATATATATATATATATATATGCAATTTTTTATATATATTATTTATATATTATATATGCGTAGTGCTTATTGGAAAGCGCTCAATATCAGTGATATAACTAACGTATTTAGTTGGATTGATGTGGGTTTGTGACCCAGGTTTTCACGCTATTTGCGATCGTCAGACAAACTGGTTAATTTTTAAATTTTGGATTTATATACGGTTGCGTATATCGGTGTTTTTATGGAAGTGGGAGGAAAAATTTTCGTCGGAACGGCACTCATACTTACGTACATACACGCACGTACACAATTTGACGTAAGCAGACATACACACACGCACACTCACTCACTGGAGCTCACAAAAACATAAACATATGTGAAAAGTTGTTGGTCTGGGCATATATGCACATCCATGTGTCGTTGCGTACAGACGTACGCATTTAGTCGCTGTATTAATGTTGGATTGTGTATCGAATATTTTTGTCTGTTGCGTTGTAAACGCGCAGACCTTTTTTCTATTTTGTGTGCTGAATAATGTTTTCTCGCACGCACGTATATACGTATGATGGGGTCTGTGTAAAACTATGATAGGTAAAAATTGCTATTATTTTTAATTTTTAAAGGCTGATTTGTTGTTATTTTAAAGTCGGTTATTTGCTTGTTTTTGGCGATTGCGCATATGTAAAGGGTAGAAATTCTAATTTGTAATACTTAGTATTTATGCGGTTGTTAGTTTTAATGGGGTTTACCATCTACGTACATCGTATTAGCGAATCCATCAAACTGAACATGGATAGAATAAAGAGAGCTGAGCCCAAATACATTTAACACATTTATTTTTATGTTGACAAACATTTAAGAAGACATACTTGAGTAAGACAAACAACAAAGTTCATGGACTCTCCTCTAAGTTAGAGGGTCAACAAAAAGGGTCTGCCCCTGGCTAGCTGTGTACGCGAAAAAAACCCAGGGGCAAGTTACTCCTTTTCGGTGTCCCTGGTTTTTAGTCCCCACAACACTCCCCCCCCCCACCAAATACGGAGTATCTGAAATTGAATGTCATGAGGGAAACTACCGAAAAGGAAAGCAAAATATACATTTTTAAATTTTTTTATTTTTTTATTTTTATATCTATTTTTATTTTTTTTTTTATCTGGAGACAAAGTCCCTTAAATGAGCAGGCCCTCTTACCTGTCTGCCCGAACGTGTTTTTTTTTTCTTGAGGGCATTTTTCCAGTGTCATTTCCACTGGCATCAAGTGTGAGGGTGCTACCTCTAAGTAAGCGTCCTCCAGCGTTGCAGGTTTTAGCCTGTCGATGGAGATGTTTTGTTCTTCATCCTTTATGATAACGCTGAAGAACTTGTTGCACTTCTTTGCAACTTTAAAGGGGCTTCGATATAGTAGCAGGGGAGATAGAGAGAGAGAACAGTAGTAACATAGGGAGGGAGAGAGAGGACAGGGACAGAGCATGACGCAGCCGTTTCAATCAGCCAATTCCCTGTCAGGCGCCAAGTATGACTGGGGGGAAAAGGCAGGCGGCCAATATGGAAACGAAATTTTCCTGTCAAGAAATGCCTGCAACAAAAACCCAGTTCTCTTCTTATTCTATCAATAAAAAAACGCTATTGACATCCTACAAAAGTTAATACTAATGTGAGTGTTCATTTTCTTAGTTGGGGTCACCACCTGTTAGTTTTAATGGGGTTTACCATCTACGTACATCGTATTAGCGAATCCATCAAACTGAACATGGATAGAATAAAGAGAGCTGAGCCCAAATACATTTAACACATTTATTTTTATGTTGACAAACATTTAAGAAGTCATACTTGAGTAAGACAAACAACAAAGTTCATGGACTCACCGACTGGTGGAAATGTCATTATCTCCTCTAAGTTAGAGGGTCAACAAAAAGGGTCTGCCCCTGGCTAGCTGTGTACGCGAAAAAACCCAGGGGCAAGTTACTCCTTTTCGGTGTCCCTGGTTTTTAGTCCCCACACGGTGTTATTAATTTTGTTGGGGAAGGGAGAAGTAAGTATAATTGTGGACTGCTACGGTAATTGTAATAGTTGTGCCCTAGTAATTGTGGACTAATACGACAATGGTAATTGTGATGTGCTAGTAATGGCGGGGAGAACGGCTGATGATAACAATTGTAGCAGCAAATAGTTATTGTAAAGTGGTAAAAGTGATCGTAGTAATGGTGGTGGAATGATAATAATAATAATTATAATTATTATGATGGTAGTTTGAACTAGAAAATAATTGATGGTGTTAAGGTGTCAGCGGTTTCTCTTTTCATGTTTATATGGTCAATTGTGGTTTATGTTGGTATTTTTTATCTGTTTAGCATAAATTCTGATAATAGGTATTTGTTTTCATTTCTGCATTTAGAAATTATTTCTGATCTTATGTTTAGTAAATTATTTGTTGGGTATGAGAAATTATTGCTACCTTTTCGCGTAGGCAAAGTAGGTATTTTTTCAATATTTTCCAGCTTAATCTTGGTGTAATATTTATGTCTTTTAGATGCCATATGTATGTGGATAATGTAGTGCTGTTTGAGTATTTTCTGTTGGAAAATGAAAGGTCGTGATTGTTTTTTTTCTTTTCTTGAATAGTCCCTCAGTGGCACTGATGTAGTACATTATGCTGTCGTTTGCACTTACCTTGGCTTTATATATTATATTCGTTTATTGTCAATTTCCTTGGAGTGGACATGTTGTTTTATTTCTGGAGTTGCATTGAAGTTCCTTGGTTGCATTATTGCAGGTTCTTACTTTTTTGTTGTAGCTTTTTATTATTTGTGTTATATTTTTGTGCAGTTGTAACTGATTTTAATGTTATTTTTGTTGAATATTATTTGCTAATCGGTTTGTTTCATGGAAGTGCTTTTCTATTAAGTTTAGGAATGCCCTTCCTATTTTTGTTTTGATGGTTTTTTTGCATGGTAGGTTAAACCAAATAATGTTTCTTTTTCTGTTTTTGCGTTTCGGTTGTGGAGGTGTGTATTGTAGTTGTTGTGTGTATCCACTTTCTTTTAGTGCTTCGTCCTATGGTATCTTATCGTTATTGAAAATGTCTATGTTTGATAGTGCATAGAGTGCCACTATTGTTATTCTTACATTGATAACATGATGGGGAAGACAAAGGAGCTTAGCGTTGACTTGAGACAGGGAATTATTAACTTCTACAAGTCGGGATATAGTTACAGCGCTATTTCAAACCTGATAGCTATTCCTAGATCTACCGTACAGTCCGTTATAAAGAAGTTTAAATAGTTTGGCGTGACAAAGAATTTGCCTGGGCGTGGAAGAAAATCCAAATTGTCACCGAGAACTGCACAAAAACTGTGTCGCGAGGTTAATATAAACCCAAAAGTTGTTTTGAAAGACATCGCCAAAAGTTTGCATACGATGGATATCAGCGTAAGTACTCGCACAATATAACGTTGTTTAAATGGAATTGGGTTGTATGGAAACCGGCCACGACGAACCCCTCTTCACAAACCATGTCACATTGTTGCTTGGTTTAATTTTGACAAAACGTTCTTGGAGAAAGAAAATTGCTTTTGTGAACAAGTACTCTTTTTGGATATAATGATGTACCGAATATTTGGCATAAGAAGGTGAGGCTTTGCTTCCAAAGAATACAGTGGCAACAGTAAAACATGGAGGCGGATTGATAATGTTTTGGGGTTGTTTTAGCTCATGAGGGACTGGACAATTACTTGCAATAAGAGGAAGAATGAAAACTGCAGACTATATAAAAATTCTGGATGAAAATCTAAATTATCAGCGCAAAATCTTCATCTAGATCGGCGATTTACTTTCCAGCAAGGTAATGATCCCAAACATCAGTGACATGACTTCAGAAAGAGAAGATTACAGGTCTGCCATGGCCTTGACTTGAATCCCATTGAAAATTTATGGCAAGAAATGAAAGTTCAAATAAATCGTCGGTCATCAAAAGATCCTTCAGGAATTAGAACATGTAACCATTGAAGAATGGAAGAAAATCCCAGAAAAGACTTGTTCAAATCTCATCAAAAACTTTATAAAAGAATTGCAGCAAGTTATAAAGATGAGAGACCATGCTATTGACTATTAATATTGTGAAAATTGTTCAGTTTTTCTGTTTTTATACTGTACGAATAATTTTGTCTTTTCCTATTTTGCATAATTCACCTGTCAAATTTGTTGTATTTAACCTATTGTTCTGAAAATTGAGTTTTATATTCATTTTTTGTGCTTTTTAACATATAAAAAACTTGGACAAAAATATTCAGAATTGATGGGTGTGCGAATAATTTCGTCGTTAACTATATATATATATATATATATATATATATATATATATATATATATATATATATATATATATATATGGAAAAAGCAGCTCTTAAAAAGTCTGCCGTGCATCCACACCAGAAAGAAAAGTGCTCAGCACCATACAATATTGAAGATCTTTTCGAAACAAAGCTTTCAGGTGTACACAGTCCGACCACTATTTTATTTTGATCTTGTCCTCCGGGTGAGATTGATTCGCTTATACATGATGCGCGAACAACCGTCCATATTTTTTTCCATTTTAGTCTTTCCTGGCGGTATAAAAGCTTCCATTTTCACATTACAGCTGCTGATTGCCTGATGATTGCTTAAAGGTATGAAACTTATAGCAGTGGTCGGACTGTGTATACCTGAAAGGTGAGTCTTTGTATATATATATATATATATATATATATATATATATATATATTACTTGGAAATATGATATGAGGAACCAGGAAAAACACCTTCCTGGAGAAATAAAATATAATCAATGGACCCTTAAGGTTGTCTGTTTCTAATTAAATTAATATTTGCTCTGGTTTGACACTTAGCTCTCTTGATTACATCCTCCTTGGGATTATCCATACGGATTACCAAACTTTCCATTACCTATATATATATATATATATATATATATATATATATATATATATATATATGTATGTATATTAAAGCGGAATCACCAAATACAAGGCAGCAATGCCACTAAAACTCAAGGGATTACAGGGTGTGGAAGAATTAGGAACATAATAATTAAAGACGAGCCGAAAGCGAAGAGAGTAATCAGGTGGACAGTAGATAGCGATTGACGTTGCATTTAAATTTTTGCAGATTAAAGTTGGCTGGAAAGCATGGAGCCGAAATGGAGTTCCACAAGCGAGAATATATCTAGCCAACTCAACTGTAAATTGAAGAGATCTCGACGCCAGTCTAGTGCTGTGCTTAAATTTAAAAATTCTTGGTACGAAGAGCTCATTCGAACAATTACCATGAAAGGATTTATTAAAAAAAAAGGATTTATTAAAAAAAAGACATAGAGAGGAAACCTTACCTTACGACGCTGGGAAAGCGACTGGAGATGAGTCGTCAGATCAGGACGAATAATATTGCAGATTCTTCTTTGGATCCTATCAAGGAGCTCAGTGTAAATAGATGGAACACCGGACCATATGTGGCAGTAATATTCTAAGCATGGACAAATGGTTGACATATACATATGTAAGATAGATTCTTATATATATATATATATATATATAAAAGTGGACATGGAAGTCAGCACTTAGAGGCGACAGTCTGTTTCATGCTAGTGCAATCGTCAGGCTGACGATTGCACTAGCATGAAACAGACTGTCGCCTCTAAGTGCTGACTTCCATGTCCACTTTTATATTCACACGCTCTATCTCTGATATTGAGCACTTTACCCCATAAATATAGCACACTTTAAGACTATATTTCTGCATATATATATATATATATATATATATATATATATATATATATATATATGTTCATATTTCACTTTATCTGTCTTACTCTGTTCATATCTCTCTCTCTATGTCAATCTGTTTCTATTTATCTCAGTCTGTTCCTATCTAGCGCAATCTTTTCATATCTATCTATCTATCTATCTATCTATCTCAATATGCTCGTATCAATCTATCTCAATTTGTTCCTACCTATATATCTATCTCAATCTGTTCATATTTTTCTACGTATATATATATATATAATATATAAGCAGGTCTTAAAATATATTTATCTGTATGTCTGTCTTTTCATATTTCATTTTCTTTCTCTTTATCTATCTCACTCTGTTCATATATATCTATTTCAATCTGCTCATATCTATCTATATCTATCTATCTATCAATATATATATATATATATATATATATATATATATATATATATATATATATGTATATATATATATATATATATATAGAGAGAGAGAGAGAGAGGGTTACTTTGCGTCTATGTTCTTACAACGTTACACTATTCTTGGCAGACCTTTTGTTATCACAATGTGAGATAGTTAATAACAAATGAAATCATGGAAAGAAAAAAAAGAAAGCATCTCAATGAATATAGCATGATGATACACCCAAAACACCGACGTATTAAAAAAAATATTTTTTATAAATTTAAAATTCTTATCATCTCTCGTTTATGAGTATGTATAGTCACATCAGTGTAAGACGTAAAGGGCAAAACTCCTCACACTTTCTCATCCATCTTTCTTCCAAAATTGTTCATATCTATCTATCTATCTGTCTATCTAGCTATCTATCTATATATATATATATATATATATATATATATATATATATATATATATATATGTATATATATATATATATATGTGTGTGTGTGTGTGTGTGTGTGTGTGTGTGTGTGTGTGTGTGTGTGTGTGTGTGTGTGTACATCGGGTGTAAACGCAAAATTGTTTAAATCGTGTACTTTGAGCAATAAGAATCTATAATTACTCTCTATGCGTAACAGAAGTATCGTGCTGAAATCGTTCCTAAACGAAAATGACAATGAATATGTCATTTTCGTTTAGGAGCGATTTCAGCACGATACTTAGCTAAGGATCGAAAGATCATGAAGGACTGAAATGCAGTTCAAATACATATTTATCATTCCAGGATCACGTTCCACGTTATTCCCGATGATCTTTGTCCTCTATACCATTCCAAAATTCTATCCTGGAGTAACAAGAGGCTTCACAGGTTTCACGTACGATTTCAGTTTCAAGTCTTTTTCCACTTCTATTTGGATTGTCACAGCTGAAACGCCTCTCCCACGGGCCAAACGCCTTATGAATTGAGTTGTATCTTTTCTAATTCATATATTTAAATCTAAGTTGAAATGATGATCCCTCATCCTGTTTTGACATCCTGATTCAGTTTTCATCTCTAGAGTTCCCTCTTTTTTAAACTTATTCACCGTTCACTTGATGGTTCTTGAATGGTCTTTGAAGATGGAAGCCATAGTATGAATGTTGGTAACCTTACAGAAGGCCTGAATGATCTCTCTCCTCTCACTATTGCTAGTTGGGAAGACAGTAGGTCTGACACAGAACAATTTTAAATTTTTAGTTAAATAACTCAAAGGGTCTTTCAGTGATTCTTACGACAAATGGTGTTAATATGGCTAAACGCCTTATCTGATAGTCTAGAAAACAGAAACTCAACTAGTTTAGTGTTTTTTTAGATATTAAATATTTTGTGGGATAGACAATTATGGTGTTACACGATTTGGAAAAATTTTGCTCTTACACCCTGTGTATGTATATATATATATATATATATATATATATATATATATATATATATATATATATATATATATATATATATATATATATCCGTTCATATCTATCTATCATCTTAGCCAATAATCCTTACGTAGTATTGGTGCGAGGCTAAACGGAAACCTTGTTTTCATAAGAAGCACAAAGAAATCGGGTGTGACTGGACAGTGATTATTCTCAAATAGCCTTCTGCACAATGAGATCAGGACAGAGGAAAATTTATACTCTTGATGAGTCTGACAACTACAATATTTCTTTTAAAAATCTGATCTGATTTAAGCTTCCCTTGTAAGTTTGCTGAGGGAGGAATTATAGCCTGGGTTGACTTTGCCGGCCATGCGCTAAGACATCAGGTTATTGCTAACAGAACTTTGACATCCCTTAAACAAAAAGGGATTCTTGAACACATCTTGATCCCGATGCTTTCCAAGAGGTAGGGAAAAGTTGCAAGATACCATTCTGCAAAGATCAACTGTCTCATACATCAGTAATCATTTTCATTTGTAAGGAAATGGCTGACCGTGTCTCAGGACCTCAGTTCCATAGAAAAATGTTTCAGGAACAATGGCAAAATATGTGTACACTCACGATAGGCAATATTCCACACATTTTTTATATGGTCTATGACAAGAAACACCTAAAAGAGTTGTTCATAGTTTCATAGTGCAAGATATCTGGCATGGGGAGGATTTATTGAAGGGGAGCTATACAGAAATTTGACAGTACTCAAGTCCCAAAACATAATTTAATCCTGAAACTGTGCATAAATAAAGCTGATCAGCAAGACAATGCGAGTTGTTATTCAGCAAAGACCAACTATTTCGTACGTCAGTTTTCAATTTCTTTTATAACGAAGTGGTTTGCTTTGTCATCAGATCCCAATCCCATAGAATAACATTTTGGGAGTGATTGCAAGAGATGAACATTAGTGAAGTGAATGATACAAATGAAATGAGATAAACGAAACGAGGTACTTTACTCTATCTACCAACTCAACTTACCAACTATCACAACTACAAGTAAAAGAATGTAACTAAGCTTAACATAAAATCTGTTACAACTACTACTAAGACAATTCTTCTTCATCATCATCTCCCTATTCCTCTTATCGTTCTGGGTATGACGATAAACTACATCCAGCAGCAAGGCCTCTGATTAGAAAGTTTAGAGGAGTATGGAACCACTTCTTAATTGCTGTTGTTCCCAGGTCCACTCTGACCCGAGGTAGTAGCACCTGTTAATGAACCCCTAAAATGGGGGTCAAAACACTATGAAAGTTTAGAAATACATGTTTATAGTGAAGGTGCCAGCAATACATTTTCATAGTAAAAAAATTACTAGCAGTACATTTTTGCAACGAAAAAATATTACCATCAATACATTTTTGTGAAGAACAGGGAATATTACAGGAAAAATTTTAAATTGTGCGTTTTTGTACTAATATAGTAATATGAGAATTCTTTTGCAGAGGTAGTTTTTTTTTTCATTCAATGCGGCATGAACTAAATTGTTCAATAAATAGAGGAATTTTTCCGTTATTATCAGAAATTTGCACATCGGATCAGTTATTTTAATATCAAGTATGTGGTGCAATACTTGATATTAAAAGAACTGATCCGACGTGCAAATTTCTGATAATATCGGTGACATTCCTCTATTTATTGAACAATTTAGTTCATGCCACATTGACTGAAAAAAAACCTACCTCTACAAAAGAATTCTCATATTACTATATTAGTACAAAAACGCACAATTTAAAATTTTTTAAAAATTCAACCTCAGCCTTGCGACCGCACGCTCCAAAATCTCTCACAGTTAACAATAACACATTTCTAAAATACATATTTCGGAGTACATCTTAACGTCGTTGTCCTGTTATTACCTGGATGTAAAAAAGACATATCTATTTCCATACCTGAGGATGATTGTATGCACAATCGAAAGCTTGTAGTAAAAAAAGACCTTATACAACTGGAATTTATAAACAGGATCATAACATACATCTACAGGTTCGAGGTTAATGTATTTTATTAAAAATTGTTTGCGAGAGGGATTCTTGCTATTTATATCATTAACTTCACTATCTGCTTTTTGTATGAATTATTCATGTAATACATACATATATATATATATATATATATATATATATATATATATATATATAGACACGCTTAGGAGATCATGTATCTTTCGATACATGACTGACGAGGCAGATTTTTCCTGCAGTAGGTTACCATTTCCTTCTGCTGTAGATCAGTTGTCATTCGGTTTGTCCTTCTATTTACCCATAGTTATGGGGAGAAGAAGAGTATTCCCAAAGGCATTAGCACGTAAGTGAATGCAATGGATTCGAACTCGGCACTCCTAGTCCACAATCCGAGCCACTATCCATAACTCCACCGTATCACACATTAAGTGCTGGTATTAATAAAATAGAGCTCGATCTATAACATACATTTTCTTCTAACCGGTAGCACAAATCTGTGTTTTAACATGATGCAATCGTCAATGAGGAATAAAATGTACATTCATTTTTATTAATATATATATATATATATATATATATATATATATATATATATATATATATATACGAGGGTCATTCAATAAATAAGTTGAATTTTTCGGTATAAGGACTTCTAATACAGATAGAAGCTTACTCTTTTTTATTTATTTTTTTTTATTTACTTCTTTTTCACATGAATTTAATTTCTTTTGCAGATTAAAAAAAACTTTGAGAGTTTTGGCGATTAACAAAGATGGCCGACCAAGAAGCATGCTCCAGGATTGAACAGCGGTCAGTTCTCAAGTTTTTGATTGCTGAAGGTTGCAAACCAGTTGAAATTCATAGGAGAATGTCAACTGCGTATGGTGCCACATGTTTCAGCCAAAAAAATGTCTACAAGTGGGCTAAATTGTGTAAAGAAGGACGGATCAGTGTTGAGGATGAAGACAGGCCTGGGAGGCCTACAGAAGTGAGGTCTCCTGAGGTGATCGAATCAGTCAATCAGCTTATCTGTTGGGACAAACGCAGGGGTCATCAGTCAGAAGGAGTCATCATGCATCATGACAACGCAAGGCCTTACACAGCAGCCCAAACGGTGCAGACCATCAACGAGCTGGGCTGGCAACTGCTCCCTCATCCCCCTTACAGCCCAGATCTTGCGCCTTCAGACTTTCACCTGTTTGGTCCCTTGAAAGCGTTCACGAGAGGCACGAAGTTTAAAAGTGACGATGAAGTCAAAAGTGTTGTGAGCGACTGGCTGAGACATCAGTCCAAAGATTTTTACGCTGAGGGAATACAGAAGCTTGTGCACAGATGGGAAAAGTGTGTGAACAAAAAGGTGTAAACAAAACAGTGCTCAGTAGTGGTTAGACAGAGCTAAGAAGTATATACTAATAAATATGCATATACCTACGTTCGAAGTGCAACATAAAGTTTCATGGTTTTAGCAAATCATCAACGTAGGTATATGTATATTTATTGATATATATAATTCTCTTTTAGGCATGCTCAGCACACTGTCAACCGTTTTGCATTTAAAAGCGTAATGAAAAAATTACGGTAATGGATAACAACGCACAACTTTGTATAAATACTTGTACTAATGAACAACATACAGTTTTGTACTACTTGCACCCGTGAAGATGATCTTGGAAGAAAATCGAAAGTACTTGGGAAATGAAAATAAAAGAAATTTAAACAGCTATAGCACATTTCTCTCATCCTTTGACATCAATACACGGAAGGTTATTCGTGAGTATGAATGGATTTTATTAAAAATTAGCAGACATAATGTCTGTAATTTATTCAAACAGACATGCCTAAAAAAGAATTTGCTGCCTAAATACACAAATGTTAAATTATATAATCCAGTAGCCCACCGGAACAATATCAGCTGGCAATTTAAACGTGGCCTTGTGGAAAGGCAGATTGAAGTAAATAATGTTAACTTGATAACACTCAATAAACGGAAGCAAGAGACACACAACACACTTCAAAGGAATACCACCTCTGAACAACTTAAACAAATATTAAACAGACTGAAAGAAATTACTAACAGACTGAAATATCAACATAGGTTAAAAATTCAAAGGAAACTCAATACATTATATAAAGGAACTCTATATCTCCCATTTAACTTTGAAAGATTTATAAACATTTCTGACTATGATTTAACTGGCGACCAAAAAGAACTACTCAACCTTAGACCTAACTGCCATGTATACAAAAAATATAATGGACTACATAAAATGTTGAGACTGAAACATTATACCAAAATATAATTAAACGCCAGGAACAGCAGCTAATTACTGCAGAACCAGAAAATCCGTGGTCTACTAAAAGCAGAATTTATAAAAGACAGACATGATAAAAAGTAAAATTCATCTAAACTCCTAAATAAATCACTAAAAATTGCTGCAAAAGAATTACGCAACCACCCAGAAATAATAATTTAAAAAGCTGATAAAGCAAACATCTTTGTTGTTTTAAACAAGTCTGACTACAACTCAAAAATTGAACAGTTAGTTGATGATCACACCATATTTAGAAAACTTGCTAATAATCCTACTACTCAGTTAAAACCGAAAATTAATAAATTAATCACAGCTAACAATGCGGAACAAGACAATAAACCAGGATTCATTTATGGTTCTATCAAAACACACAAACCTAACTTTCCACTCCGCCCTATTATACCCCAAATTCCCACTCCTGTCTGCTAATTAACAAAAACGCTTAACCAATTAATTACACCATACATACCTAACAAATATAGCATTAAATCAACCCTTGAACTTACGCAAATATTAAAAACTGAAAAACCTCATAATGAAACCACAGCATCACTTGACGTTGAAAATCTGTTCACTAACGTTCCAGTTAGAGAAAACTTTGACATTATTATTAAAAAATATATATCATATTTCATCTCTACCCCTATTAAAAATTAAGCCTAAAATATTAAGCAAATTATTTTTAACCTGTACCACTGAAGTCGCATTTTTGATCAGAGAAATAACGTATATGTGCAACATGATGGCGTTTCAATGGGTTCACTTCTGGGTCCAACCTTCAGTAACTTCTACATGGCCAACCTAGAAAATAATATATTTAGTACCACCAAGAAACCCTCCATCTACCATAGATATATAGATGGTATACTTATTTTAGTTAAAAACATGGAAAAATAATAGAACTAAAAAAAAAACTCCGTCCTCAAGTTCACATACAAACTTAACAAAGATAAAATCATTTGCCTTGATATTGTAATCAACACAAATAACAACACATTTACTACCTCTCCCTATAAAAAAAACAAACATCAAAAACTCTTGCACTCTCAACTATAAGAGTGAATGTCCAGATTACTACAAAATAGCACTTAATTAACTGAGCACAAATTAATTCCTCCACAAAAAATATTTTCTACAATGAACTAAAAAAATATTAAGGAAACTCTTATTAATAATGACTTCCCAAACCACACTGTAGATGAACAAATAAGACGATATATATAAAACAAAAACTCAATACACGTCACACAAAATATAGTATTTCCCCAAAGGACACTAAATATATCAAACTACTATATTGTAACCAGATGCACGCTAACTACAAACAGCATGAAGAAATCATAAAGAATCTCATTAAAACTAACATACCTTCCATTCCATGTATTCTAATAAAAAATAAAATTAATCATCTATTATAAAAAATGCAATAAAACTAATTTAATTATTCGCAATAACTCCTTCCCACTAACTGATATATTACATAAAACCAACATTATATACCAACTTAAATGTCCCTTTAGTGAATGTATCTCCGACAAAAAATCAAATATATATGTTGGGTATACGGCAAATATTACTAACAAAAAGGCTTACACTAGACATGTCTGATCATTCGTCCATTGCGAGACATCTACAGCAACATTCTTGTTCCCATTCACAATATAAAAAATTACTAATCTTCAACACAACTATCCTACACCATGAAAACGACAAATTCAGATTACAGATATTAGAAGCAATTTATATTTTTTTAAAAATAGTCAGCACTGAACAGAATCAGCTATGAATACTACAGTAAAGTTCTGAAATGCCTGTAAAGGAACAGTTTATTCACGCTTTAATGCGCGTATGACCATGACATTATAACATGAAAAATTCCATAAAGGATACTTTTCACGTTCTAATGAACGCTCAGCATATTGTCAACCGTTTTGCATTTCAAAGCATGATGAAAAAATTACGGTAATAGATAACGACGCATAACTTTGTATAAATACTTGTACTAATGAACGACATATAGTTTCGTATCACTTGCACCCCTGATGATGGTCTTGGAAGATCGAAAGTACTTGGGAAATTAAAATAAAATAAATTTAAACAGTTATAGCACATTTCTCTCATCCTTTAATAGCAATACACAGAAGGTTATTCGTAAGTATGAACGGATTTTATTAAAAATTAGCAGACATAATGTCTGTAATTTATTCACCCAGACATGCCTAAAAGAGAATATATATATATATATATATATATATATATATACATATATATATATATATATATATATATATATATATATATATATATATATATATATAATATATATATATATATAAGACTAATCTATGACAAAGTCGACAAACATTTCGTGTGACACGTGTCGTCCTTTAGGATTTCAATTGACTAAAGTGGTATTTCGGTTGAAGTGATTACATATACGCATGAAGGAGAGAGAATGATGACATTTTAAATGTCAACATTCTTTTTCTAAATATTGCTCTGGGGATATAGTCTAGCCTGTTTCGTTTATTTTCTTTTTCTTCTTGTTTATATTTTTATCGCATCACTTTTGTTATTAAAGTCATTCAAAATGATGAAAGTTGTGAAGAATATCATTTATATTTTCAGAAATCTGAAGCTTTCTTTTCTTCCTTAATAGAAATTAAAGAAAAGATAAAAAATAAAAGGTAGGTCATGTAATTTCTTAAAGAGTAGTCTCCATCGAATATCACACACACACACACACACACACACACACACACACACACACACACACACACACACACACACAATCCACATACACACATGGATCCAATCAACCCTTTTATTCACTGGACCATGTGTCCTCGAGCGTTGGCTGAATCCAGTGACTTGACTCATAAGTTGTGGTGAAAAAAAAAACTTGGAGAGTTGAGTCAAAGGGAGATAACTAAGAAATCCGGAAGAGGTTGAACTAGAACAATCTACCTCTGTGGACGAAATAAAGGGTTCAGTTCAAAATTCCAATCACCTGAAAAGGGCCTGAGCATACAACGGCCGAAACGTCGTGAACATCACAATAAAGATGAGGACAACAATGTAAATAATGTAAATAATGTATTTAGACTGAGATAGATAGATAGATAGATAGATAGATAGATAGATAGATAGATAGATAGATAGATAGATAGATAAGCAAGCTCCGAAAGTAATAGCTCGCATATTATTATGTTGACCCACGATATCTGAAGCCAATTTTTGGTGGAGTGCTATTAGAGGAAGATACTTAAATTTAAAAAGAAGACTTTCATGTAAGCCCATAAATATTTTACTACTCCCCAATTGTTAAATGTTTCTATAGAATAATCGATACGAAAGCCTTCTTCCGGTTTCTTAAGGTTTTGACTATAGTAGCAAATAACACGCGGTATCGAATGAGACAATTGATATTATAGGATGTATCAGACACTATGCATTTGATATTATACATATTTTGTTTATTTTAAAATCCCCTTATCCAATATGAGAGAGAGAGAGAAAGAGAGAAAAAGAAAGAATGTGTTTGTGTTATTATTTTTACACTAGCTTATATATATATATATATATTTTCTCTCTCTCTCTCTCTCTCTATATATATATATATATATATATGTATATATATATATATATATATATATATATATATATAATATATTTATATATATATATATTTTATTATTTTTACACTAGCTTCTATATATATATATATATATATATATATATATATATACAGTGTAACCCGGATATAAGAGAGTTGTCTGGACCGGAGACAAAGGCTCTTATATCCGGGTTTATCTTATATCCGGGTTTGGTCTATTTTGTTTTATTAACACAGGCTCTAATTTGGGACCAGAGAAAATCTATCTTATATCCGGGTTTCTCTTATATCCGGGTCTCTTATATCCGGGTTACACTGTATATATATGTATATGTAAAAAATAATATATCTATATACATATATATATATATGTATATAGATATATTATTTTTTACACAAAGATATATATATATATATATATATATATATATATATATATATATATATATATATGTTGAGAGAAAGAGGAAGAAATAAAGAGAGAGGAGAAGAGAGAGCAAACGAGAAAGAGAGTGAGAGAGAGAAAAAGAGACAGTGTGTTATTATTTTTTACACTAACCTATACAAATATTTTTTATATATTTATATATTATAATTTCCCTGTGCAATATGAAAGCGATATATATATAGAGAGAGAATGTTATTATTTTTTACACTAACCAATACATACATATATATTTATATACTATTTTTTACACTGACCTATATATAGAGAGAGAGAGTGAGAGAAAGGGAGTGAGAAAGAGAGACAAGTAGTGAGAAAGAAAGAGAGAGAGCGAGAAAGAGGGAGAGAGCGAGAAAGAGGGAGAGCGAGAAAGAGAGAGATCGGGAGAGAGGGGAGAGAGAGAGAGTTATGAAATAAATTCCAATGAAATGCGGTTATTTGGTTAAGGTTTAAGATCGGTTTATCTAACCGATTCACCCCCTTATTGCTCTGGTCGAAAGTGGTTGACAAGAACACAAAGTACAGTAAGTTCCACTGAGAAGACTTTAAATTTCTAAACGTTGCCGTTTGACAGTACGAAAATCTCCTGAAATTCCAATATCCATCTGAGTATTGATATGTGAAACCCTACAAAAGTGACTCGAATACAAATTCTACACATAAAAGACGCCATTTAAAACTACCTTTGGAATCATTCTTTTTTTGTATCTATACCTATTTACTAATACATTAAAGTTGTCTTTTATTTTCTGGCGTGTTTAAAAAGAACACAGTAGGAATGAATTTCCAAGTTGATATAGATAAGGAATATTTTAGAATTATTTCCATGCTCGCTTTTCTAATGAACGCCAATCATTTTGCGTTTATTTTTGATTAATTTTTGTATAGATCAGTTTTTGAATTATTCATATTTCTAAGACAAAAGTTGAGTTTTTTTTTTATTTTTAATATTTTTATGTAATGCCTATTCAGGATGTAGGCGATCACGAATCTCCATAGATTCATTTTCTTTATATGAATTATCATGAAAATATAGGGGAGTGGTTTCCCGTTGCTTTCTGTTATAACAACACCAGTAATGTTGATTATGATGATGATTGCAAGCATTCCTTACCCTTAAAGGTATGAATCCCTTTCTTCTCCCCTTCAGCTATGGATTGAACAGCAGAACAGACAGGGCCCTATAGCCTTGTTTGGTAACCATTTTACCTCAGAAAGAAACGGCAACATACTGCTGGAAAATGTTCTGCCTCGTCAGTCATGAATCAAAAGAGACATGATTGCCCAAGCGTGTATTCACATATGGTCCTTAACTGACTGATATGGGATGACATCCAGCAAGAAGTAATCTGATATATTTCTATTTCATTTTAATTTATTTTTTTATCTTATGAATTTCGGAGTGTAACGCTGATTCTCGACCCCACTTGTTTATGGAACGCACGTCTCCAATACATAATAATACATACAGTATAAAAATAAAATAGCAGAGAAATTGATGCCAAAATTGCATCTTTAGAAATACACTTTCATGGAAAATGTTTGCTCTATGTCCTGTTTTTAAGAATGCTGGTGATCACTCACCCCGTTGCAATATCCGCTCACCTTTGTATCAACGACAAGAAGATTGTTGATCCCCTTAACAGAAACATCCTTCTGAGCGACAAACAGTATAGACTTCGTTCCTCGAAGTCCATTGCTGATCTTCTAACTGCCGTTGCACACAGAATCAGCGAACCACTGGATAATAAACTCATCACGAAAGCATCTGCCTTAGATAACTCAAAGGAGTCTGCCAATATGTGGCACGAGGGATTGCTACAAAATCTCTCCTGCTATTGCATCTCTGGACGGATCTGTAATTATCAAGTCTTTTGGTGGGTCAATGAAGGTAGTTCTTCATAGCCAGCCGTCTGGAACTCATGAGATTTATGCAGGCATCCCACGAGACTCTCTCTTTCCTTTCAGCTTTATATTATGATCGGCATCGGGACATTCTCAGATCATTTGTAAATATCTATGTATATAGACATAACAGTTTATGGGGGTACCTTCAAATATTTAGTCGTTCAGAACCTGCCAGCTGATCTCTCCTCTGATTTAGTTCTAACGGCTCAATGGGAGGGGGAATGGCTTGTAACAGTCAATACCTCCAAGTAGTAACGTTTTTAGTCACCAAGCTGACCCTGTATTTTCTCCATTCATGATGAAAGCTTTACTTTCAATGAGGCTTCTTGCTTTGAATGTCAGCCGTTCACTCGAGATTTCAAGTAGAATGCTAAAGATGCTTGAAAAATGGTCAGTTTCCTTTGCTACTCTAGAAAGTACTGCCATGCTATATCTTTCCAGGAATAAGATGAAACCAAAATATGAATATTGCTGTTATATCTCGGCTGGTGCTACTTTCCAGCCGTGACAGAACTAAAAAGCGTTTATGCAACCTTGTGAGTGATGATTTTCTACCCTACAACCACTTTCCCCACAGACGAAATGTCGCAAACATATTGCTTCTCTCGTTCTATTTCCATGGCAAATGTTCAAACGAACTACATTGCACCAGTTCAGGCCTTTGCTGCTAGGACCCACTATATCACGTATACAGGGTCAAGTCATCCTCATTCCATTCCATTGATAAGAAGGAAAATTCCCCATCCCTAGAACCGTTACTTTGGGGAACAGACTCCTGAGGGGATGCTTCCTTGATCGCTGCAATAATCTAGTATCGATAGTTATCTGTCCTGTATATCCTTATAATCTGCACTTACTTCCGTCTCCATTCAACCACCTCATTTAGTAACACTCTACTTTGAATGGCTTTTGGGCCTTGTAAGAGGTCTACTTTGAACCTTGGTGGACTTATAAATGGCCTTTTTAATAGATATGCCTTTCCATTCCATTATTGTAAGTCATGACTGCTGATCCATATACCTATGATGTCGAAAGTGTACCTTTACGGAGAAGATATTGTAAAAAATAAAACTTTCTGTTCTTTGATAATTGGAAGAAAACTCTCCGAAAATTTATGGTTTTGAGTAAACGTAGCCGTTCAATAAGCCAGCCACACTGTCATGTTAATCTCTTCAAGGAACAATATTATAAAAATCATTCACACTAATCGGATAGCTTTGGTTTTCAAAATAGCATCAAAGACGATGCTAAGCACTTCATTGTGTGATACAAAAAATAACAATAACAACTGAAAGTTTCTTTTAAAACTCTACTGCTTATTTAGAAAAAAAAAAACAATTTATCTTGAATATTCCTTGGCGAAAGATTTGTTAATATAGTGAATTAAAAGTGTGGAATACCTGTTCGCAAATAGATAAGGGCGGCTTCTTCCGGGGCTAGACTGATAAATGCCGGCTAACATTCTTTCATCGGTGGACACAGGCCAAAAAAAAAAAAGAAAAAAGGAGAAAATATATAAGCAAAGATCTCCCAAAAACAAAACGACTTCTTATGCTAACAGCAATACCCATAAAAGACGTTAATGGATATTTTTTACCATCCTTATCTAATTAGTGATTTGCAGTGATAAACGAGGACAAAGGAAGTCGGCAGACAAACAGCCAGCGGACACGATCAATATATGCTTTTGCTATGGAGTAGTAAGTATTCTGGTCATCGAGGTAATTGCATTAAAAGAGCGACCCAATTCATTGTTGACTTAAAACTTTTCAGTGTTCTTTTCTTTTTCTTTTTGAAGAATTCATTTGTCTATTCTCTCGTGAAAAAAAAGATTACATTTGAGAGAAAAGGTTTCCATTTTTACTATCGATCACACTTGAAGAATAGATGAGCTAAAACTTTGAGATGACAACAGAATATGCAAAGAAGATATTAACTGCATTCTTGTTCCATACTTTCCGGCCAACTTTAATCTCTAAAATTTCAAAGGTAATGTTCTATCGCTATCTACTCTCCTCATGATTTCTCTTCTCTCTTCCCGTTCATTATTAATTTTTCTGTTCCTAATTCTTCCACATCCAATAACCTCTTGTGTCTTAGTGGCTTTACTGCCTTGCTTGGGTTGAAATCGATTAATTTTATTAATTGACTGTCTGAACAATTTTTTGCATTTAATTTCCCAATTGCGCACTATTTTTAACAAAAATTCATTAAAGTTAAGTTATAGTTGTATGCCTGATTTCGATAAATTAATGATCAGGCATAAGAACTTTTGATTCATTCATTCATTTTACGGATCATCAAAGTTCTGGTTATTCAAAGACAGAAAATATTTTTAGATTGTAAGAAGTTTTCTTTTTTAGATAATAATGATTTAGTGATACAAATCTGACTAATTAACACATAGCTGGATGGAGAAGAGATGGATGCATACCCTTCCTAAGTGCATTTGCGCGTAAATGAATATAACGAACCCAATGAGAATTAGATCTCGGCTCTTCGATTAACAATTCCGACCTGTTATCCATTACACCACCCGCACATGCAAGTTTACAACACCTGGTATTCCCAAGCAATCACCCATCTAGGTATTGGTATTGCTTAATTCGGCGATCATGTGAGAACCGGTGTTTCATCGTGATGTGGCCGATTGCCTCAGGCATAAATGGTCAATGTACAGCAGGTTATGACAAGAAGAAAAATTGGCGATTTAAGGATTAGGGCATGCGATAAAAAGACAAACTAACCAACAAAATATAAATAATAGCTATGTGCAGACACGCACGAAAATATCACCAATTAGCCAACTTGCTCTGAAAATACCGATTTTCAAAATGGCGAAAAATATGGGCATGAGGGTAAAACTTCACAAATAGGCATATTGTATACCGTTGGAAAGAAAATCTGTTAGGAGATAGGGTCCCAAAATATACTGACTTAGAGATATCTAAAATTAAGTGGATCTCGTTAAAGATAAAAATAGAAAATGCATGAGTCTGTACGATCTCTCTTTGTTGAATTTGGGGAAAAATGAAAACGCTTTACAAACTTTCTCATATCAAAAGCAGTGGCACTTTTTCCACAAAAGATACTCAAATTATATAAGAATGTCATATTAATAAAAATGTCATCTTTGGACCTGTGCAGACGGAGAATATTTTGTATTTTTGCTTTTCAAATCCTGGTAGATTAGCCAT
Source organism: Acanthosepion esculentum (assembly GCA_964036315.1). Lineage (NCBI taxonomy): Eukaryota > Metazoa > Mollusca > Cephalopoda > Sepiida > Sepiidae > Acanthosepion > Acanthosepion esculentum. The sequence continues at coordinate 32,836,167 of OZ038504.1, read as the reverse complement.
TGGCGTAAAGGTTTTCGATGAAGAAAATGGGATCTCCAGGCCGGGTTCAAATTCAGAATTTTGCATTCACTTCACACTAATGCTCTTGGGAAAGACATGAATTCATATCTTACCCCCACCTCCAGATATAGGTAAACTGGTGGGGCAAACTGGATTCACTATCCCTGAGAGAACAGTCTATGAAAACTACGCTGAATTTCAAACTGCGGAGAAAGCGAGCGAAAATCATTCAACTAACTTTTTGGTTTTCAAAGTCACAGTTCACAGAAAGGAATATTCTGGAAAGAATATTGATTTTTTGGTTGCTAATCATTTCACCTCAAGCAAGGCGATAAAGCCACTTAGACGAAAGAGATTACTGAGTGTTAGAGAATCTAAGAAAAATATACTATTAAGGACAGAGAACAATAAAAGAATAAAAATTAAGAAGATAACTTTTGTGATGTCAACGAACACTCGTTGCCACTTTCGTAATGCTCATTGTAGTAGAGACTTTGGATTCGCAGATACAACTATAGTAACGCCGTCGAACAATACTGGTGTCAGACGCCTTCGAATAACACTCGCACTAATAGTACTTGCTCGATAATACTCGCTCGAATAGTAACCACCGAATAGTGATCCGTGTAGTGATTAGTACAGAGAATAGTATAGAGAATAGCGATCCGTATAGTAATAGAGGATAGAGTAGAAATGGTGATCCGTATAGTAATAGAGAAGAGTATAGAAATAGTGATCTTTTAGACGTTACGTTAATTCCCATAATGCATTTCCTTTACGATCACGTGCTCAAATTATTAGAAATGGAA